>JAJGOT010000448.1:37500-717003 GCA_022457155.1 Cladopsammia gracilis | reverse complement strand
ACAACCCTCCATAAATTATTCTTTAATCTACCTTTTGCAAAAAAAAAAAAAAAAAGATTTCAAGTAGCTGAACAACTGACACGCAGATCATAAGAGGATATTTTTCAATATAAAAAAATAGTACTCAAACACTGGAAACTATTGTCTTAGTACATGCTGTAAATTGATCATTATCGATTTTCTCGCATACATTGCTTATGATATTTGAAAAGAATATGTTGCTTCATCTTGAATATTTATGTTTAACTTTTGAATCAATTTCGTAATTCTCATGACCTGTATCCTATTAACTCCTGCAATCTCAACCATTCAAGCGAATAGTGAATTGAATTAGCAATTATTTGATACACAGTACATAGAACAACAGCTACAGAAGTATGTAAAGGGAACAGGTTAATTTTGGGAGATAGCACTCACAAACTTCAAAAAGGCCCACATCGCTAAAATTTTGCAATGCATCCTCCCCCGAGCTTCGCGAGGTTCTGCGAGACACGTATTTCTAGTTGTATGCCGTCAAACAGGAGACAGTAGAAAATGATATCTTTGGTATGGTCCGGAAAGGAATGAGGTGTAACAAATGGGTAAGTCATGTGCTACAATTTGAAAAACGGTAAACTAGTTTGCTTGTGTTAAATCGAGATTATCTTAAATCTGGATTTGAGACAGGAAATTCAATCTATCGGCGAAAGGGAATTACCTTAGGAAAGTGGCCGATTTTCCTAGTATTGTCGTCTGGGGCTTAGAGGACAAAAATATTCCAGAATAAAGAGAGCTAAGGTAAACATGACGTTTAAAATCTTAACCTCGCAAAGACGATTTTTTTAGGGAAATAAGCAGCGAACAAACGGCATATATCCATTTGAATTTCTCAGTGTCGCCGCATATGTATTACTAGAATCATGAATGCACGAGGAGCCTACAGGTTGGATGAAAAATCACGAAGGAAGAATCCTTTTAATGACGTATGAGCTGTGGGAAGTTCAACCCAGCACTAAAACTCTATATATTTCTGTGGAAACTCCGATGGAGAGAATGCGCGCAGACAAAAATAGTCATTGTTACGAGCAAATGGATTAGGGGAGTGCATTCGATATCAACTTCAATTCTCAGCAGGGACACTTTCGTCCACCTCAATTACATGTGTCGGAACTCTTTGTAGATCGACTCATAACACAGTAGCCACCGATTGCCATTCAGTGGGATGCAATTATGTGGCCCTGTTTTATGTAGTTTATGGATAATTGATGATTTTGGTTTACGTAGCGTCTGCCTCTAAAACAGCTATGAATAAATAAATATTATGACGTCATCAATGCTAAGCAACTGTTTCGATGAACAAAAGGTTCTATTATCAAAGTAAAACTTAAAAGGTTTTCAAAGCAACGAGATTTTTTTTAAGTAAAGGTTTTCAAATGTTATATTTAGATAATTAATCGACCTTTAGACTCCAAATTCACACATCCTTCACAGCGAAAACTGACAGGTTTATCGTTAACCCTGTATACCATATATTGCCGTCGATTCAAGGCCATGGCCCGGTTGCATAAAGCACCTTAAGATTAAGTGAGATTTTATGCAACCCGTTAATTTCCTGCGTTCTAAATGATTTTCTCTCGCTGACTCTTTGTGTTTCCTATACTCGTAAATGCGCCTTCGGTCGAGTTATCCCTGATAACGCGCAGGAAAATTATTCAAAACACAGATAATGGTTGCAGAAAATCCCATTTAATCTTAATTAAGTTGCTTTATGCATCCGGAACCAGGTCAGGAATATTGTTAGGTAGATATTGTCTATGGACATTAACCTTCTCAGTTTTTGTCCCAAGCAATTTTTGTTCCTTAAAAACTGTTATGTTTTATCAAAGCGAAGCCTGCGAGAAATTAAAAAGGAGTCAGTAAAATTATGTCCGCAATGTTTAAAAATATTATGACTATTGGTGGCAGTTTATTTTTTCCTTTTTATCAGCTAATTATTACTAAATGCTTCCACAATTCTGCCGACAATTTATGTCAAGGCGGCCCTTTTTTGTTAGCATTAAAAAAAAAAAAAAAATTTTTGTTCCACCGAATATATTTGCCAATTTTACCGCTGTGAATATTTTACTATTAACATATTTTTTTTCCCCTTTTTAAAGATAAATTGTCCTTCTACTACCAAGCGGCCAGAATTAAACAATGAAATTGTTTTCGTAAAACACTGATAACAAATAGTATACTACGGAATAGCTTATATGCACTAGAATGGTCATACTTGCCACGGGAAAGTACTTTAATTTTATAGTCAAAACACAGCTTCCAAAGTTAAATATACGATTCAAAGTTTGACTTTGGTGGAAATGAAATAATGCTTATTATTTTAATCTATATTTATGTTATGATTATATTTAATTTTGAGCTTGTCTTGAATTGCTCCAAGGTAAACACTTTTTTTGTACCAGAAAGCAAATTGAAACTAATAGGATGCTTTGACAAATATGGAATCAGATTGCTTTCTTCGCTTTTATTCGAATTTTTGAGGGCGTATTGGATCCAATCAAAACTAGGATCTAATAAATAGTACTGGTAAAATACTTATATTGCTATGTATTTCCCGATTCACAAAGGAAGCACTATACGAGACGTGTCATTGATTATACTCTGCTGTCAGGAGCACATCAAAGACAATTGGGTCTTCGTAAACTGCCAATTTTTTCTCATCTGGTTGTTTATACTTGACGATTTACCAAGTACGTCTCTAAAAATATTGACACTTTAAAAAAACATCAAAACATTGGTTATGCATAGGATGGGAAACACATTGTTTAGAAAAAATGTCAATATGTCAAAGAATAGTATGAAATGGATAAATGCGAAATGACAAAGCTTCCGCCGGACTTAAAGCTAATATTAACAGCCATCACGCACCTGCAAGGTGTTCGGTTAAGACGCCTAACGAATTCATTTTTGCTGCTGCTGGTAGGATCGAGCCCGTCTATAACAAACCAGAAGTCGGCCAAAATTCTTCAGGTACATAATTTTAGTACAAGCTTTCGTATATACATTGTATTGTTGCTTGATGTTTTTGATGAAGGAACCTTTACATCCTTACAATCTAAACATTAATATAGAAAAACATTTCTTTTCCAACTGTCTGCGTCAGTACAACGTCGCACTGATTTTATTGTCGATTTCACTTCGATTATATCCCACTAACATTAAGGAGTTTAATACACTCTTTTTCGCAATGAAGCGAAATCAAGAAATTCTTGCAAGTTACCTAAGTCACCTTGTCTGAAAAGGGCAAAATTATTTTGAACAAAAATGACCGGAGAGAACGTCAAACACGACCATCGACATTCCTGTTTGCTTTCGATGAATTTTGCATTGTTACACCTGATTGAAGAAACGTTGTCATTTAAAAAAGCATAAACCATGAACGATGAGACCGAATGGGATTCTGGGTAGGTAGCATTGGCAAGCTAGTTATATTGTATTTCTTGATAATCAAGACGTTGTCTTTGTTTGAGACATTTAAGAGCATGATTTATGTATTGTGTGCTAATATAATGTATATTCTGTCACACACGAAGATTAAATTTTCCAACTTCCCAGTAAACCTTTGGGTCGCATCGTTCATGGTTTATGCTTTTCACCCGACAGCGTTTCTTCAATTTGGTGTATTTACTGTTGTTACTTACTTACATTTTTTTGTCTCTCTTCAAAAACCATAAATTACGACGACATGCATGCAGATATGCATAGCATTACGACATGCATGCAGATATGCATGGCTTTCCTCTTCACCGACAGCCAATCGCAGTTCTTTCATAGGGAGATTATGAAGTTGAAGCCAGATGAATACAGCATGTGATAATAACTTTGAATCTTGACGCTTTTTATTCCAATAAACGGCTTGCCCATGCAACATATTCCACGTTTGTCAACCTGACCGATCTCGCTTCCCCCCTCCGATGATCCCTTGTAACTTCAGTTATAAATGAAGCGGCGCGTAGTTACTAAAATCGATAGACCCCATATAATCTGTGATTTCATTTGTGCACAGTGCTATCGCAGATAGCTTTGAAAATCCCTACGCTATTTTTTTCCTAATACGCAGTATAAAAGGTGGCACCCTGCACTAGCTTTGGTGAGGTACGATCCTTCGGATCTACAAGCAAATTTGTACTCCCACTGTACAGGGGGAGGAGGGCGAGGAGTTGGAACCTTTGTTTGTTTGCCATGTTACAATAGTCTTAACCATTCTTAACTTAGAATGTTGTCTCCTCTACAATATAAGGTGGCCCTGTGGGGAGAAAAGTTCTTTGTAAAGCCGCCGGCCGTCTTCGATCCGCCATTTCGGATTGTTACAATTCCAGAATATTGCCAAAATATCTCATCTCGGGCAAAAGAAATTCGCATCAAAATGTAAGAAAAATTAAAATTAACAGCTGATGAAATCGTTTCATTTCCAGAGTGAGGTACACTAAACGTTCATATCTTTCAGTGCTCTGGGTCTCCAAGGATGGGGTGGCATCTATCCCTATGCCTTGCACCGCGAGGTTTATGTATTTTTTTTTTTTTAATCCGGCTCGCTCCATCCTTGTCATAGAAAAATGAAAAAAGCCTAATACAAAGTTACTTGGCATACAAAGAAACTCCCAAAGAAACGACCTCAAAACGCCTCAGAATACAGGTAAATCACTCCTCATCTTTTATTGCACGATTAATGTGCAGCTATAAACGTGTGGGTTCTCTGTCAATGCTGCAAGCTGTGATTATTACGTTCGACTTAATTAATTTCTATTTGGCTTATTTATTTATTTATTTATTTATTTACTTATATTTACTAATATTGTGGGCGGCACGGTGGTTTAGTGGTTAGCGCGTCGGACTTTCAACCTGAAGGTCGGTGGTTCGAGGCCTGGTCTCTGCCGTCGTGTTGTTTCCTTAGACAAGAAACTTTACTCCACACTGTCTCTCTCCACCCAGGTGTATAAATGGGTACCGGCGACAAAATGCTGGGGGTAACCCTGCGATGGACTAGCATCCCATCATGGGGGGAGTAGCAATATTCCTAGTTGCTTCATGCTACGTGTAGGGTTAGGCCATTCTCTACCTTTGTCAATCATGTTTGCCTTGCGCATTGCATGCTGGGACCATGTGCTTACACAGGTCGCCATCTTGAATAAAGATGTGTTGTTGTTGTTGTTAAACTATTCTGTGAATTGTACATGGTGGCAGCGGTCCTTGACCCTCAAAATGCCCGACACAGAAGCAGAATCACACCAAGAAACCTCAGGGTTGCCTTCGGGAACACAAGAGAACGAAATTAATCCGCAACAGCCGAGTCAACTTCCACTCCCTGCGAAGTTCGATGGCGCGAACGGACCAAAACAAGCGGAGTGCTGGATGAAATGGAGCCGTCGCTTCGAACGCTACAGAATCGCTTCCGGACTCAAGAATAAACCCGAACACGAGCAAGTGAGCACCTTCCTGTATGCCATGGGAGACTGTGCAGACGACATTCTAGCCACTCTCCGAATCGACGAAAACAAAGCTACGTACGACGAAGTTCGCACCGCCCTCAACGGTTACTTCGATGTTCGCCGCAATTTGATAGTACAAAGAGCCCGTTTTAACAAACGGCACCAGTTACTTGGTGAGTCAGTGGATGCTTTCATTCAAGATTTATACAGGCTTGCAGAAGACTGTGAGTACGGTTCTCTGAAAGACGGCCTTATTCGTGACCGCATTGTTGTGGGGGTTCTTGACGACACACTGTCAGATCGTCTTCAAGCGAAAGCGGACTTAACCCTCGAACAGGCCGTACAAATGAGTCGTCAATCTGAAGCAAGAAAGCAGAGTAGGGACCTCATTCGAGGAAATTCTGACTCTAGTTCAGCTTCCCATTCGTCTGGCGTTAATTTGGTGGAGAAGCACAAGCCTGACAAAAAATCAACAAAGGCAAACGAAACCCAACCAAAGTCCGAGAGAAAATGCATTTGGTGCGGTCGACAGCAGCACAGACGGGAATTATGCCCTGCAAAAGATGTAACCTGCAACAACTGCCATAAACAAGGTCACTTTCACACTGTTTGTCTCTCTAGAAAGCAGCCGGCGAAGCGAACGACCGTTAACGAAGTTACAGATCCCGAAGAAGTCGACGTTCCCTTCCTCGGTGAAGTCTATAATGGTAAAGGAGACTTCTGGACTGCCGTTGTCAAGGTGGATGGCCACGACACACGCTTCAAATTGGATACCGGAGCGGCAGTTTCCATTGTCAGTGACAGGGAACCATGGCTTAAAGACAAGCAGTTATCAAATACCCAGCAGATCTTAAGAGGTCCAGGCGGCACCATTCTCTCAGTCATTGGCACCTTTAACGCCTCGTTGGAGTGCAAAGGTCACAAGATAACCGAACCAGTCTATGTTCTCAAGGATCAGCTGTATTCCCTCCTCAGTAAGAAAGCTTGTGTTAACCTGGGTTTGATTGCTCGTATCGGAGAGGTGGTTACTCAGCCTGCTGATTTCAAAGAAGAATTCCCTCAACTCTTCACAGGCCTGGGAAAACTGAAAACCGAATACCGAATCAAGCTCAATCCAGAAGTCGAGCCAGCGTGTCTCTACACTCCAAGGAGGATCCCACATCCATTGCTACTCAAAGTAAAGAATGAAATTGACTCAATGTTACGACAAGGGGTCATTTCCCCAGTCACTGCCCCCACAGAGTGGTGCTCTGGTATTGTTCCTGTACTAAAAGCCAATGGCCGAGTGCGGATCTGTGTAGACTTAACGCCCCTGAACAAGGCCGTCAAACGTGAAATTCATCCCATGGGCTCAGTTGATGAAAGCCTTGCCATGCTAGGAGAAAGTAGAGTG
Source organism: Cladopsammia gracilis (assembly GCA_022457155.1). NCBI lineage: Eukaryota > Metazoa > Cnidaria > Anthozoa > Scleractinia > Dendrophylliidae > Cladopsammia > Cladopsammia gracilis. The sequence continues at coordinate 710,145 of JAJGOT010000448.1, read as the reverse complement.
TTCACAAAACTAGATGCTAACAGTGGGTTTTGGCAAATCCCTTTGGATGAAGATTCAAAGCTACTAACAACTTTCATCACGCCATTCGGCCGCTACTGCTTTAACAGATTGCCCTTTGGAATCAGTTCTGCGCCCGAGATATTCCAGCGGACCATGTCAGCTATCCTGGAGGGTCTTGACGGGGTGATATGCCGGATGGATGACATCCTCATCCATGGTAGGAATCAAATGGAACATGACGTACGTGTCCGGGCTGTTCTGTTCCGTCTCCAAGAAGCTGGCCTGACACTGAACGTACAGAAGTGCGAGTTCTCTCAAGGAAGAATCAGGTTCCTGGGGCACATTGTTGATGCTCAAGGAGTTCATGCCGATCCAGATAAAACAAAAGCCATTGCCCAGTTCCCAGCCCCGTCTAATACAACTGAGCTGCAGAGGTTCATGGGGATGGTAAACCAGTTGGGCAAGTTCATTCCAGGACTGGCTGACCTAAATGAACCCTTGCGCCAACTGCTTCGCAAGGAAACTACATGGTACTGGGGAGAGGCTCAGCAAACGGCCTTTCAGCGAGTTAAAGAGATCCTTGTATCACCCGAAGTCCTTGCACACTATGACCCTCGTCGTCAAACATTCATTGCAGCGGATGCCTCATCAACTGGGCTTGGAGCAGTTCTCCTTCAGGCTCAAGACAATGGACAGCGCCGTCCCATCTGCTACATCTCAAGATCCCTCACTGATGCTGAAAAGAACTATGCCGTTGTCGAGAAAGAGGCTCTTGCCTCAGTCTGGGCATGTGAACGCCTTGAAGAATATGTGCTTGGACTCAGCTTCACTTTAGAAACAGATCACAAGCCCCTTGTACCCCTTCTGACCACAACTGCACTATCTAAGATGCCACCCCGGATACTACGCTTCCGTCTCAGGATGATGAGGTACAACCCTGACGTCCTCCACGTCCCTGGAAAACGTCAAATTTCTGCTGATGCACTCTCACGTGCCCCTTCATGTACCCCAGAAGCTTCGGACATCCAGTTTATTGAAGAAGTTGAAACCTTTGCCAGCTGCGCAACGGGCAGTCTTCCTGCCAGTGCCCAACGTCTTCAGGAGATCAGAAATGCCCAGAAAAGTGATGAGGAATGTACACAAGTCAGAAGATTTTGTCAAGAGGGATGGCCACTGTACATGCCACAACAGCCTTTACTCCGTCCATACTGGGAACACAGAGCCCACCTGGCAGTCGTTGATGATCTCCTCCTCTATGATGAACGCATTGTAATCCCACGAGTTCTTAGACTGGAAGTCCTAGATTGCATCCATCGTGGCCATCTTGGCATTAACAAATGTCGTGCCAGAGCTCGTATGTCAGTTTGGTGGCCAGGGCTATCCGGAGCAATCGAAGACCTGATCAAATCGTGCTTCACATGTGCAAAGGAACTACCAGAACCTAAGGAACCCTTGATGCCTTCCTCTTTCCCTAGTCGTCCTTGGGAGAGAGTAAGCATGGATCTGTTTGAACATGGGGGACGAACATACCTCATCACAGTTGATTACTACTCAAGATGGATTGAAATCAAGCATCTCAAAACACAAACTGCACAGAGTGTGGTCACAGCATCCAAAGAGCTATATGCAACCCATGGAATACCAGACATAGTGATTTCAGATAACGGGCCATACTTTAGTGCAGAATCCTTCCAAGAATTCGCTGCCAGTTATGGGTTTGTCCACCTTACCAGCTCACCCAGATACCCTCAAGCCAATGGAGAGGTCGAAAGGGCTGTAAGGACTGCCAAGGGACTGTTAAAGAAGAATGAAGACCCCTACCTTGCGCTGCTCACCTACCGATCCACTCCCTTGCAAAATGGCCTCTCACCTAGTGAGCTGTTAATGGGGAGAAGACTGCGAACCCAGCTCCCTGTACTCCCTGGTACCTTGGTTCCCAGAAATCTACTCAGAGAGCGTGAAGAAGTTGCGAAGAAAGAAGAGATTTACAGATCTAACCAGAAGAAAAACTTTGACTACCGGCATCAAGTACAGGAACTTCCGGATTTGACAACCGGTGAATCAGTATGGATCAGAGATCAAGATAGACTAGGGAAAGTACAAGGACATACCCAGCATCCCCGGTCCTACCTCATTGAAACAGAGAAAGGCACAGTACGTCGTAACAGATCTGCCCTTGTCAAAACTGGAAGCCAATCTACCCCTGTCATCGCAGATAACCAAGCCACCCTCACTAGCTCTGCCAGTGATCTACCTGTTCATGACTCGGAAGGACATTCAGCAGGTGCATTTCACTTCCCCGGTGTTACCTCAGAAGCTTGCCAAAAGCAGCCTGTTTGCAGAGAATCAGCACTGACTCAAACACGTTCTGGAAGGATAGTCAGACCTCCTAACCGGTTGGACTTGTAGTTTACTATGGACGCTAAGTGTTTGACTCTGTTCAGGGCAGTTATCCCAATAATACCGTTTCTGTTTGGGTTAGGCCCTATTAAAACATTAGCATTTGAGAGACTTTAATTGTTAGAGCTGTAAACCTTTGCCTCCACATTTTATCGTCAGATTAAGACTTTGGATACGATAATGTTTGATGGACGTTAGATTGATTATCTTTGTTATTCAGTTTCAATAGATTATTCGGTACTAGGAAGGGAGGTGTAGGGTTAGGCCATTCTCTACCTTTGTCAATCATGTTTGCCTTGCGCATTGCATGCTGGGACCATGTGCTTACACAGGTCGCCATCTTGAATAAAGATGTGTTGTTGTTGTTGTTAAACTATTCTGTGAATTGTACACTACGGAAACCGGGTTAAGCTCCGGCCGTGTGGGCCATCGTGGCCCGAGTGCGACTTTACCTGTTTTTACCTTTACTAATATTAATATTTTTACTATATTATTTTACTAATACTATACTTTCATATTTTCTGGAGTGGGGAATTGAAGTCATGACGGCCCTTTTTGTATTAACAATAGGAAATCCATTTCCGTTTCACCGAAACAAATTGTGCATTCTGCCGCTGTGAATGCCTTACTTACATTGACATTATTTTCCTTTTTAAAGGTGGAAGATAAATTGCCCTTTTACTATTAAGTGCGGCCAAAATCAATATTCATACGCCCTTCAATTATTTTAATTTGTACTGAAAGTACTGGAAATCACTTTCCGACAAATTTTATTTACATTAAAGTCACACATGTACTTTAAACTCATTGAAAGGAAGAACCACATTGTCTATAATGGAAATAATTATCGAAACTTTTATTAGCAGTTCAAACACAGCCTTAAAATTTACATCCACGACTTTACGTTTGACTAAGTTCACCAAATAGTCAAGGTGGAAAAATTGACCAATGGTCATTATATTAATTTATATTATTATATTATATTGTATTATATTGTAATTCGTTTTAAACTTCGCTTTATTTACTCCGAGGTTGACACTTTTTATACCCGAAGACAAATATTGAATTACTTTCTTCACTCTTCATTCAAATACTTAATTGAATAATGTCAATCATTCAAAAGTGACACAAAATGGATAAGCTATGCGATATCAAAGCCTCCGATATCGAAAGCTAATATTAACATCCAGCACCTGCAAGATGTAAGACGCCTTAATTTCCTAAGTAATTCATCATTGCTTATGCTGGTAGCGGCGGCTCTTCAACAGAAAAGAAGTTGGCAACACTTTAACACCAGGTAAATCATTTCAGTAGAAACTCGTATATAAATTGCAATGTTATTTCGCCTTTTTGGTAGACTAGGAAGAGACCTTTAATTACACTCTCGCGATGTAAACAATCAACAACTGAGGGAACTTCTCCCTTCATCTGTCTGCCTCAATTTAACGCCATGTCGATTGTTGTTGATACTTCACTTTGATCCCACTACCAAGAACTAAGGTAAACATGACGATTAAAATCTTAACCTCGCATTACAGCAGTGTTTTTTTTTTTTTTTTTTTTTTTTTTTTGGGGGGGGGGGGGGGGGGGGGGGGGGAATAAGCAGCGAACAAACGGTATAGTTCCATTCGAATTTCAAGTTTCCAAGTCAGTGTCGCCGCATATGTATTACTTGAATCATGAATGCACGAGGAGCCTGTACAGGTTGGATGAAAAATCACGAAGGAAGAACCCTTTTAATGACGCATGACCTGTGGGAAGTTCAACCTAACACTAAAACTCTATATATTTCTGTGGAAACTCCGATGGAGAGAATGCTCGCAGACAAAACTATTTATTCAGTATTATGAGCAAATAGATTAGGGGAGTGCATTGCGATATTAACTTCAATTCTCAGCAGGAACACTTTCGTCCACATCATTTACATTTGTCTAAACTCTTTGTAGATAGACGCATAACACAGTACACACCGATTGCCATTCAGTGGGATGCAAATATGTGGCCCTGTTTTCTGTAGTTTATGGATAATTGATGATTTAGGTTTACGTTGCGTCTGCTTCGAAAACAACTATGAATAATATTTTTACGTCATCAATGCTAAGCAACTGTTTCGATGAACAAAAGGTTCTATCGAAGTAAAACATAATAGGTTTTGTAGCAAAACGAGAGTTTTGTTGTCAAGTAAAGGTTTTCAAGTGTTATATTTAGATCTAGAGATACTTAATCAACCTTTCGACTCCAATTTCACACACCCTTCTCTCGCTCTCTTTGTGTTTCCTATTCTCGTTAATGTGCCTTTGGTCGAGTCATCCTTGATAACGCGCAAGAAAATTGTTCGAAACACAGAGAATGGTTGCATGAAATCCCACTTAATCTTACGTTGCTTTATGCAACCGGAACCAGGTCAGTAATGTTGTTAGGTAGATGTTGTCTCCAGACCTACATGTATATTGAACCATGCATTGTATATTTTATGGACACTAACCCTCTCAGTTTTTGTCCCAAGCAATTTTTGTTTCTTGACAACTGTTATGTTTTATCAAAGCGAAGCCGTGAGAAATTAAAATTATGTTCGCAATGTTTAAAAATATTATGACTACTAGTGGCAGTTATTTTTTTTCCTTTTTAACAGTTAATTATTACTAAATGCTTCCACAATTCTGCCGACAATTTATGTCAAGGCCGCCTTCTTAGTATAAAAAATAAATTGTTCCACCGGATATATTTGCCAATTTTACCGCTGTGAATATTTTCCTATTAACATATTTTTTCCCTTTTTAAAGCACTATCAAGCGGCCAGAATTAAATAATGAAATTGTTTTCGTAAAACACTGATAACAAATACTACAGAATAGCTTATATGCACTAGAATGATTATACTTGCCACGGGGAAGTACTAGTTAAATACAGCCTCAAAAGTTAAATATTGCATTCAAAGTTTGACTTTGGTGGAAGTGAAATAATGCTTATTATTTTAATCTATATTTATCTTATTATATTTAATTATGGGCTTGTCTTGAATTGCTCGAAGGTAAACACTTGTTTTTCAAGAAATCAAATTGAAACTAATAGGATGCTTTGGCAAAAATGGAATCAGATTGCTTTCTTCGCTTTTATTCGAATTTTTGAGGGCGTATTGGATCCAATCAAAAATAGATCTAATAAATACTACTGGTAAAATACTTATATTGCTATGTATTTCCCGATTCACAAAGGAAGCACTATAGGAGACGTGTCATTGATTATACTCTGCTATCGGGAGCACATAAATGACAATTTATTAGGTCTTGGTAAAGTGCCAATTTATTCTCATCTGATTGTTTATAGTTGACGATTTACCAAGTACGTCTCTAAAAATATTGACACTTTAAAAAATCGTCAAAACTTTGGTTATGCATACGGATGGGAACGCATTGTTTAGAAAAAATGTCAATCTGTCAAAGAATAGTATGAAATGGATAAAAGCGAAATGACAAACTTCCTCCGGACTAAAAGCTAGTATTAACATCAGTTAAGACGCCTAACGAATTCATTTTTGCTGCTGCTGGTAAGCTCGAGTCTGTCCATAACAAACCAGAAGTCGGCCAAAATTCTACAGGTACATAATTTTAATAGAAGCTTTCTTATATACATTGTATTGTTGCTTGATGTTTTTGATGAAGGAGCCTTTACATCCTTACAATCTAAACATTAATATATATATAAAAAAAACATTTCTTTTCGACTGTCTGCGTCAGTTCAACGTCGCGCTGATTTTATTGTCGATTTCACTTCGATTATATCCCACTAACGGAGTTTACATTCTTTTTCGCAATGAAGCGAAATCAAGAAATTCATCTAGTTCACCCATGGGGAGAAACTTAAGTTATCTGAGTCATGTCCGGAGAACGTTTAACATGATCATTAATATTCCTGTTTGCTTTCGATGAATTTTGGATTGTTGCTTAATGTTGTTACTTACTTACATTTTTTTGTCCCTCTTCAAAAACTGTAAATTACGACGACATGCATGTAGATATGCATGGCATTACGACATGCATGCAGATATGCATGGCTTCCCTCTTCACCGACAGCCAATCGCAGTTCTTTCATAGGGAGATTATGAAGTTAAAGCCAGATGAATACAATATGTGATAATAACTTTGAATCTTTACGCTTTTTATTCCAATTAACGGCTTACCCAGGCAACATATTCCACGTTGTCAACCTGGCCGATCTCGTTTCCCTCCTCTATCCCTTGTAACTTCAGTTATAAATGAAGCGGCGCGTAGTTACTAATTAAAAATCGATAGACATTTGTGCACAGTGCTATCGCAGATAGCTTTGCAAATCCCTACGCTAATTTTTCTTCCTAATACGCAGTGTAAAAGGTGGTATCCTGCACTAGCTTTGGTGAGGTACGATCCTTGTACTCCCACTGTACACGGGGAGGAGGGCGAGGGGTTGGAACCCTTGTTTGTTTGCCATGTTACAATATCTTAACCAATCTTAACTTAGAATGCTGTCTCCTCTATAATATAAGGTGGTCCTGTGGGGAGAAAAGTTCTTTGTAAAGCCGCCGTCTTGGATCCGCCATTTCGGATTTTTACAATTCCAGAACATCGCCAAAATATCTCATCTCACATCTTTCAGTGCCTCTGTGTCTCCCTATGCCTTGTACCCCAAGTCATAGAAAAATGAAAAAAAAAAAAAGCCTAATAGAAAGTAACTTGGCATACAAAGAAACTCCCAAAGAAACGACCTCAAAACGCCTCAGAATACAGGTAAATCAGTCCTCATCTTTTATTGCACGATTAATTGGCAGCTATAAACATGTGGGTTCTCTGTCAATGCTGCAAGCTGTGATTATTACGTTCAACTTAACTAATTTCTATTTGGCTTATTTATTTATTTACTTATATTTATTAATATTAATATTTTTACTATATTGTTTTTACTAATACTATACTTTCATAGCTTTTGGAGTGGTGAATTGAAGTCAAGGCGGCCCTTTTTATATTAACGATAGGAAATCCATTTCCGTTTAACCGAAACAAATTGTGCATTCTGCCGCTGTGAATGCCTAGTTACATTGACATTATTTTCCTTTTTTTAAGGTGGAAGATAAATTGCCCTTCTACTATTAAGTGCGGCCAAAATCAATATCCATACGCCCTTCAATTATTTTAATTGTACTGGAAGTACTGTAAATCACTTTCCGACAAATTTTATTTAAATTAAAGTCATTCATGTACTTTAAACTTATCGAAAGGAAGAACCAGTGCCCTGTATATAATGGCAAGCAATTATCGAAAGTTTTATTAGCAGTTCATACACAGCCTTAAAAGTTACATCCACGACTTTACGTTTGACTAAGTTCACCAAATAGATAAGGTGGAAAACTTGACCGATGGTCATTATATTAATTTATATCATTATATTATATTGTATTATATTGTAATTCGTTTTAAACTTCCCTTTATTTACTCCAAGGTTGACGTTTTTTATATTCGAAGACAAATATTGAGTTACTTTCTTCACTCTTCATTCAAATACTTAATTGAATAATGTCAATCATTCAAAAGTGACATAAAATGGATAAGCTATGCGATATCAAAGCTTCCGATATCGAAAGCTGATATTAACATCCAGCACCTGCAAGATGTAAGACGCCTTAATTTCCTAACTAATTCATCATTGCTTAGGCTGGTAGCGGCGGCTCTTTAACAGAAAAGAAGTTGGCAACACTTTAACACCAGGTAAATCATTTCAGTAGAAACTTGTATATAAATTGCAATGTTATTTCGACTTTTTTGTAGACTAGGAAGAGACCTTTACACTCTCGCGATGTAAACAATTAACAACAAAGGGAACTTCTCCTTTCATCTGTCTGCCTCAATTTAACGCCATGTCGATTGTTGTTGATACTTCACTTTGATCCCACTACCAAGGAAGAATGTTTTATTAGCCATGAAACAAGACAGAAAATCTCTTACTACTAGTACAGCAATGGGCAAACAGTAAGTGCGATTGCTCCGCGAATGACTCAGATTAAACCAAAAGGGTAAAAGCAATTTTGTTCGGAGAGAAAGTGTACTATAATCATAAGTGCTTTCCTACAATGTGATTTAAAAAAATTGGAATTGTTGCTTCCTTTTGGGAGATCGTAATTTATTTTTTCTTCGTATCAACTGTAACCCATATTGCCAGATTTATGAACAGCTATATAACAACTACACAGGACAGAATTTTCTGTAAAATGATATGCTTGCAAAACAGTACAATGAACTAGTTTTCAGAGTGAAAGGAAAAATGATGACAGGTGTACTCAGGTACCACACCATTATCGAATAAGGAAATCTTGAAAAGAAAATATATTATTTAAATACCAGCTTATACGCTTAGTACATTTTACAGCTATTATGTATTATGTATGTACGTATGAATCCGTTAATAAAACTATTTTCACTTTCAGAAAGATTTCTAATTTAGCCTAACAAAAGGTACGAAGTTGACATTGGCGATATTAGCTTTCTACTAACACGATCTAAGTTCCTTCTTCTGACCTTAAAGAAGGGGCGCAGGGCAGATGATAGAATTATCATTTTGCCAGTGTTGGTCTGATTACCAAATTTGCATGTTTTCAGTCCTTTCAAACACACTGTGATGCAGCATAAAAATTTAGCAAACATTTAAAGCAAATTCAGTATTTTCGAAATTATTTACCTGTTTTGGCTTTCAAAACTAGAACGTTTGCAACATCGAATGCACTTAGAATGTATGGCACTAAGCTTATACAACGATTCACTTAAAGCAATCGTTTAAAGAACAGAAAAAGAGAAATTCGAGAGAAATGGCTTTCATCTTAAAAGGTTTTGGATAATGCTTAGATGGAGACTTTTGTCTCCTTGGAAACTTTTGTCTCCTATTCTTCTTAGTTTAATGGAAGACCTAGACCGGGAGGGGAGTCTGCATAACAGCATACATTAAAAGTTTAAACCTAAGAGTGAGCTGTAAAGAGCAAAATTTCCAGAGTCCGTTAATTTCATTCTGTATTGAAAAAATAAACATCAAGCCTAAGCATGATGTTATTTATGTCGATACATTGAATCAATTGTGTTAGGCGCATATTTGTTAAACGGAGGTGTGGTCTGTCAGGTAACTTCTGAGCCAATCATGTTCAGTTGATCGTAATAAAAGTCTGCTCGCTTTGGCAACCGTTCCTCTGGCCTTCACCATCACAGCGAGAACATCGCCTTTAGCTAAACGATAACATTTTTCCCGCCCTCCTCACCCTTATGTCTACCCTCCGGATTATCAATGTTGCGGTTGATTTTTGTTTGTTAGCGGTGGCGGCCCTTTTTTATCGCCCCACCTTTGCTGAAAATGATATTTTAATTAACATTGACAAGTGTCAAAGTTCAATTATGCTTTTAGAATAAACTGCCACGGTAAAGTGGCCATTAAATGCCAACTCGTGTGTCGGTCGTTTATTCTACAATGGGGCATTTTCACCAAACTAGCGCGATCCCACGCAGAGCTCACGAACTACACTACGGACAATGAAACGGCATAAATAACATTTTTTGACATGGTACGTACACCACCGCGTGAGAAGTAACCTACCAAAAAAGGCGCTGTCCTTTGTTGACAGATGGTCGACACATAGCATAATTTTTTTAACAATAATTTATTTTATTTCGACATTTGTTTTAAGAGCAAGGAATATATGCTCATCAAGAGAGGTAATTAAAATTAATTATTTAACAATACATCACTGAATCGGAAAGACGAAGATAAAGATAAAGAAAATAAAAAGAAGTAGCTACAAGCAGAAAATACGAAAGTTAAGAAAAGCGGTTTGAAGGGGAGATGAAAAATTGACCGTATTGAAACAGATTAACATTTAAGTAATGGTCCTGGTAAGAAGTAGGCAACCCAACGGCAAGGAATGCAGAAAGGTGTTAATTGTGATATTGTTGAAACCGTCCACCTCATCTGATTGGCTGAAACATGAAAATCTACCATCACTTCATCAGGTAGCGCATTTATTTCTCTCTAGTTAACTAATTGAATCCCTTTTAGCGAAAACTATTGTGAGTTTTAATGCAACAAAAATTCTATGTTGGAAACATGGGAAATTAGAAGTCTTTCTTGGCCATTGTTTTGGAGTCTCACGATGCAACAAAAATTCTATGTTGCAACAAAAATTCTATGTTGGAAACATGGGAAATTAGAAGTCTTTCTTGGCCATTGTTTTGGAGTCTCACGATTGGATGAAATCTTGTAACACAAAAGAAACATCGCTTTAAAATAAAGTTTCAGTAAATTTTATTTCAAAACCATGTTGTCCATAGGTTCATGTATTCTCAGTACGAAAATCTAAACAATTTTATGTGGGGAAAACAAAATGCCGCAGAACAATAGAGGATTGCCTAGTTATTACACGCATTGTTACTTAAATTGAAACACCATTTAGAAGCAAATCAACCCTTTTTTTGTCAGATGCCAACAACCACTTATTACTCGTCGCGCAGCCAACGAGTTGTAAATCAGCCTGACTGAGTTTTCTCTTTTTTTCGTGTTACATTTAAATAGCGCATGCAAATTTATGACGATTATGCCTAGGTACTTGGTGTATCCCTGATCATAATGTATGGTACTTCATGTATCCCTTATTGTAATGTATTTAGATATATTGCAGTGTAATTTAGGGTTGGATTACAGTATCTAGGATTGAAGCACTGATTTTAGTATTTAGGGTTAAGCACTCATTCTAGTATTTCCAGTGTATCGAAAGGGTTAGGTCTTATATATGGTCTGGGCTGGCAGCATATTATCTTATATCCCTTAAAAATTACAATTTCCGGCAGCTAGTCCTCGGTGGTACAGTGGATAGTGTGCATGGAGTAGATCATACGGCCCGGGTTCGATTCCCTATTCTGCTGTTTTTATCTTCTTTTTCTACTGAAATAAAAACTAAGTGTTTAAATACAAAATAATAAGGGATACACCAAGTACATACCCGATTATGTGGCTTTCAGCCATGAAATACATACCGCAAAATCTCTCCGTGTGTTGACTTGAGAAGAAAAGAAAGAAGTAAAGCATACAATTGCAAGTTTTCAAGACAATGCAAGGCGTTCATGGATGTTCGCTGCTTATTCCTGTGGGATTTTTGTTCCAACAAGAGCTGTGTTTTATATAACTTGCAATTTACTTAGCGATCGAGCTTTGAAGTGTCGGAAACTGAAGTAGTGATTGTAGTGTAGCCTTTTATTTTACTATTTCAACCGAGACGCGTGTTTTGATGCGTATCTACCTTAAAATAATAACATTTAGTTTCAAATGAGTATGTGTTCCACGGTAGTTTTGGCTTAGTGCCTAGGAATGACAGTCGGAAGACCCGAGTTCAAGTCACTCTCCGGAATTTTCTCTTTTTTTTTCTTTTTTTTTTTCCTTTCTTCAAACTGGACATTATGAAAGTGATGCATTTTTTTCCGTTTTATATTCTCCGTAAAACGCTTAAAACCCTCGGGAATCAATGCTGCAATGAGTAAAAGGCGCAACGAGTCATGTTTTACACTTTTGACAGTCCCTTAAGGCAGGGTCCACCTGAATGCCATTTTCCGCCACTTAACATGGGTACAACGGAAAAATCTCGATCGTTCACGTTTCAAGCAATCCAAAAATCCGTCAGTGATCTCATGAATCTATGTGTTTGGTAAAATTGTGGGCAATGTTTGGGTATATTTGTTTGGGAGGAAATATTTTTTCTCACAGAATTTGTAAAATTTAGGGAAATAAGAAATATTGAAGATTTAATGTACTTTTAACATTAGAATTTGAGGTTAAAAATTAGTAGGTGGACACCAAAATAGTCCAGAATCAACCTGGGGTTGAGAACATGTCGCGCGCTAATTATAGTCACCTCGTGGTAAGTGGAATTACGGTCTGCTGACTGATCATAAAAGAAGGGCTGCATAAAAAAAGCTGAGAAAATTGCATGCATCGTTTTCAATATTTTAATTTTTCCAAGCTTTCTAAAAGCTTACCAATGAAAATCGTGCAAAAATGTAAAATTAAAACTTAGATCTTAATAATTTAATGCGAGAAACAATTATTTTCTGAATTTCTTAAGGTAAGAAATGTAGTTTGTATCTCGGTCTTATGCATTCATGGAAAAAAAAAATGTAAATTTAACTAAATTGAAGAAGCCATTTTGTATATTCTCGAGTGTAAATATAACGAAATCTACGTTAGGTCAATAAATGTAATTTTCGTTGTTTATATAAATTGTCGAAGTTGTGCTTGTCTGTCGTATTTGAAGACTCAGTATTGTGTGTTATAATATGACCGTACGGCCCCGCTGACGCAATCCTACAGAAAATAGAATTGCAAGGTGACCTGAGCGGGGCCGGACGGGTTGACTTGAGCCGGTCCTCAAAAAGCTGTCCGTCCCCGATCGAGTTCAAGTGACCTCGCAGTGCACGACTATTCTTCTACTTTCTAGTCATATTATAAAATACTTATTGCCTGAGTTAGGTCGGGCCGGACGGGAAAATATTTGGCTCTCGGTCATGGCGCATGGACCTTGCTGTGCTCGGTCCGTACGCCATGACCGAGAGCCACATATTTTCCCGTGCGGCCCTCCCACTCAGTCAATAAGTGCATATTATGCTTCACGCGCCTCTGTTACTTTTTTTGGTTTGCACGGGAGCGAGGCTTCTATTGTTTTCCTGGGTTTTGCTTTTCTCGCGGCAAACATTCAATCGCGTGAAAATAAATTATATCGCCTCGTGCTTCTGTTCTCTTCAAACTTGTTATATTAAAATGTGTTCTTTTAAGTATTGCCTGATAAATAACTAATGCACTTGAATAAACGTTTAAAGACTGACATAGCCGATGCAAACAAATAACAAAGAGCTATAAGACATACCGGATTTTCCAACATCAAGAAAATGGCCGCCGATGCTCGCAACGCGCAATGCATAACAGACAATACCGGGTCTTTAATATAAAATGAATTATACTTAACGATTAGTCTGTTTCAGATCGAACTCGGAAGGTGTAGCGAACTGACTAACAAATTACCAAAGAATGGCGCTACCACAAACAACATGTGACGTAACAAAATTCCCCTAAAACGCCAGTTTAAATGCCTTGTTTGAGAACCTTAACTTTTCATTTAATTGCAATCCGAAATGTTGAGGGTGGTATAAGTATCCCGAACAACTATTTGACGAAAGAAAGTTGGGTCTTTCTGACACATGGGCGCACACCGTAAACGCTCTAAAGCCCCCCCTCCCCCCTTCTCTTTTAAGCCGCCCACCACATTCTCCCCCACAAAACCACGGAGACAGCCATTTTGGTCCGGTCAGAATGGCGTTATATTCTTGATCTCAACATTTCCAACTACCCACTTCATATAAGACAGTTTGATATACCCCATGTTTAATTCCTAGGGACGTTTTAAATTGGCCTCTCCGATCCCTATTAAGCCTCCCCCCCTCCCCCCCCCCCTCCCCCACAGACTCTCTTGAAGGCCTGAAAGAAATTAAGCCCCCGGGGTTTAATAGAGCGTTTACGGTATCCATGTACGATGTGAACACTTAAGAGACTGACATTTTTATATTCGGTTTTGGCTAGCATGATATAAATGCGACTATAAATTAGAACGTTTGGCCGTAAGCCGGTTTTAATATAATAATAATGCGTAAATGAGCTTTTATACCCCCTACATGTAGGTTTAATGAGCGAAAATTATGCCTCTGCACGAGCATTTTACATTTCGGTAAATTTTTTTGCCGTTCCATGCAAAACAACAACGTCAAATAATCAAATTATAGGTTTTGAGGAGAACGTCAACACACGAACTTGAAAGCCGCGCTTCAACAAATTAAGATCCCGCATAATCAGTCACTTTAGACAAACTAAACAACTTGGAACAACTGCAAAGTAGTTTAAAATAGCACAAATCCCTTTTTGAAGTGATGTTTTCCTTGGTGTTGCCGTCGTCGTTGCTTAAGCTCCCTTCAGTATAAAATAAGTCACTGCATAAGAATGTTAAAAGCTCATTAGCATGTTACTGAACTCATTATCATATTAAAACCTGCTTACGGGCAAACGTTCCATTAATACGTGATTGCTTTCGGGCAGTGGTGGCTCTGGCGACATCATTACAAACAGGTAACGCCCAATAATATGTTGCTAGCAGCAACTGAAAGGTGTTGCTAAATTAGAAAGCATGATTTAATTTTCGAAATGTTAATTCCTCGCGAAGCGAGGGCCGAAGGCCCGAGCGTAGCGAGGTTAATAAATTTGGCGGCCGAAGGCCGCTCGGGTGCTCGGGTCTCGGGAGCTGAGCCGCGCGCAATCGAGCGAAAAGTTTATATATATATATATATATATATATATATATATATATACTGAAGATGTCGTGCAGTTACCTAGCAACAAAAATCGCGACCGCTGACAATGGCGCGATCTTATGTTTATTCATGGGGCGGCCGGGCTGACTGTTGGGGGTTGGAAGCCTATCCCATAATGTGTCATCACGTGACCTCGCATTTGCCAGTGATCGCCGAGGCAAGCAGTGGCTGTCAAGACACCCTTTTCAAGGCCTCTTGTCTGTCGGTCTTCTTTTGTCAGGATTTGCAATGTCAAGAAAACTTCTCTTGCAACGAACAGATACATGCTTTCAAAAATTTGTTTGAAGGATGACACGACAAACGAAATTTGCGCGCGCTTGAACGCGTAAGCATCCAACTGCTTGTCCACGCATATGACGACACTCTTGCACTGTGTTAACCAAATAAGTGCTCTAAAAAACTGAAAACCTTTGGGAAAAAAGTTCTTCTCTTAATAGCTATTTGTTTTATCCACGGTTTTAGCTAGGCACAGTAGTTCTGATGTCAACGACAGGAGAAACTGTAACTGACGCGTACAGCTAGCTTGTACGCGCGATATAGCGCGCGACATAGTGCGCGCATATATTTAATTTTGCTGCGTGTTTTGTACTGATTTGAGCTTTCAGCACTGATGCATTTGCCAAGATTTTTTCCGCTATAACCTTTGTTCAAGACGGCTTTTGAAAATACAATGTAACCCTTTAATTTTTATACTCATTTACTTGAACTTGCTTCGGTCTAAATTCGTTTTATTCCTCAAAGAATTTTCATATTCAACTCTGGAAACGTGCGCGAATTTCCTAAATCAGCTCGCCGTCAATTCAAAGCATTGACTGAAAGTACCCACACTTTGATGGTTTTATTCAGCTTGTAAAACCTGGAGGGATCTGTAGGGATCTGATGTTTTAAGTCGTTATGATATAAAGGAATACGTTATTAATGTTAAAATGCTAGTGATGCTTCGATTGAGAAGGAGGTACAACTGCACTTTCCTGGTATTTTCGGGGATGATCGCCATTTTCCTGCGAGCGGAAAATGATATTTTCTAAGGACGAGAAACGAGGATTAAACAAAGAAATATAAATGAAATTCTTGCATTGTAGTTCTTTTCTGTTACCAACGAACTATTTCTCTGATTCCCAAGTCTCCCATAATTAAAACCATAAAATGAGACTACCGGCAAAATCACCGAAATATGAGATTTTACAAGAAGTTTGTTTATTCGCTTCAAATGTCGCCTGTAACTCGTTGCGTTGCATCATGGGATAGGCTTCCAACCCCCCCCCCCCCCCCCCCGCCCCCCCCTGCTCTCGGTGAAACACGACCAATTTCTGATGCAAATGAGAAAGAACAGCAAATACAACAAAGCTGGATTGACCAAGTAGCTGGAAATCCTTTCTCGAGAAGATTAACCACCGAAACTCCGCTGGAGCGAGAACCGCGACTTGAAATTCAACGCGATTGAGTAACGAAGAAACAACGACAGCATCAGTTACAAAGACTTCGAACAGCCTGACCAAATGCCTCCATTAGAATTCTGAACGAAACCGATCAGAAGAGCGCCATATAGCGCGCGCATATATTTAATTTTGCTGCGTGTTTTGTACTGATTTGAGCTTTCAGCACTGATGCATTTACCAAGATTTTTTCCGCTATCCTTTGTTCAAGACGGCTTTTGGAAATACAATGTAACCCTTTTTATACTCATTTACTTGAACTTGCTTCGGTCTAAATTCGTTTTATTCCTCAAAGAATTTTCATATTCAACTCTGCAAACGTGCGCAAATTTCCTAAATCAGCTCGCCGTCAATTCAAAGCATTGATCGAGCATTGATCGAGCAACGAAGAAACAACGACAGCATCGATTACAAAGACTTCGAACAGCCTGACCAAATGCCTCCATTAGAATTCTGAACGAAACCGATCAGAAGAGGCGACACCGACTGGAAGTGTTAGACAAAATGATTCTGTTTATAGACGCAACGAGAGCAAACACTGATTACAGGAAAGTCTCAAAGAAGAAGAACGATTAAGAAATCTAGCTCAAATCACCGCACTTTAATCCGCTCTTTAA
This sequence comes from Cladopsammia gracilis, assembly GCA_022457155.1. NCBI lineage: Eukaryota > Metazoa > Cnidaria > Anthozoa > Scleractinia > Dendrophylliidae > Cladopsammia > Cladopsammia gracilis. Next base: position 693,282 of record JAJGOT010000448.1, on the reverse strand, counting down.
TGCTCTTCAATTGAAACAACCTACATTTAAAAGCAAGCAATCTTAAGCTTATATACAACCCTCCATAAATTATTCTTTAATCTACCTTTTGCAAAAAAAAAAAAAAAGATTTCAAGTAGCTGAACAACTGACACGCAGATCATAAGAGGATATTTTTCAATATAAAAAAATAGTACTCAAACACTGGAAACTATTGTCTTAGTACATGCTGTAAATTGATCATTATCGATTTTCTCGCATACATTGCTTATGATATTTGAAAAGAATATGTTGCTTCATCTTGAATATTTATGTTTAACTTTTGAATCAATTTCGTAATTCTCATGACCTGTATCCTATTAACTCCTGCAATCTCAACCATTCAAGCGAATAGTGAATTGAATTAGCAATTATTTGATACACAGTACATAGAACAACAGCTACAGAAGTATGTAAAGGGAACAGGTTAATTTTGGGAGATAGCACTCACAAACTTCAAAAAGGCCCACATCGCTAAAATTTTGCAATGCATCCTCCCCCGAGCTTCGCGAGGTTCTGCGAGACACGTATTTCTAGTTGTATGCCGTCAAACAGGAGACAGTAGAAAATGATATCTTTGGTATGGTCCGGAAAGGAATGAGGTGTAACAAATGGGTAAGTCATGTGCTACAATTTGAAAAACGGTAAACTAGTTTGCTTGTGTTAAATCGAGATTATCTTAAATCTGGATTTGAGACAGGAAATTCAATCTATCGGCGAAAGGGAATTACCTTAGGAAAGTGGCCGATTTTCCTAGTATTGTCGTCTGGGGCTTAGAGGACAAAAATATTCCAGAATAAAGAGAGCTAAGGTAAACATGACGTTTAAAATCTTAACCTCGCAAAGACGATTTTTTTAGGGAAATAAGCAGCGAACAAACGGCATATATCCATTTGAATTTCTCAGTGTCGCCGCATATGTATTACTAGAATCATGAATGCACGAGGAGCCTACAGGTTGGATGAAAAATCACGAAGGAAGAATCCTTTTAATGACGTATGAGCTGTGGGAAGTTCAACCCAGCACTAAAACTCTATATATTTCTGTGGAAACTCCGATGGAGAGAATGCGCGCAGACAAAAATAGTCATTGTTACGAGCAAATGGATTAGGGGAGTGCATTCGATATCAACTTCAATTCTCAGCAGGGACACTTTCGTCCACCTCAATTACATGTGTCGGAACTCTTTGTAGATCGACTCATAACACAGTAGCCACCGATTGCCATTCAGTGGGATGCAATTATGTGGCCCTGTTTTATGTAGTTTATGGATAATTGATGATTTTGGTTTACGTAGCGTCTGCCTCTAAAACAGCTATGAATAAATAAATATTATGACGTCATCAATGCTAAGCAACTGTTTCGATGAACAAAAGGTTCTATTATCAAAGTAAAACTTAAAAGGTTTTCAAAGCAACGAGATTTTTTTTAAGTAAAGGTTTTCAAATGTTATATTTAGATAATTAATCGACCTTTAGACTCCAAATTCACACATCCTTCACAGCGAAAACTGACAGGTTTATCGTTAACCCTGTATACCATATATTGCCGTCGATTCAAGGCCATGGCCCGGTTGCATAAAGCACCTTAAGATTAAGTGAGATTTTATGCAACCCGTTAATTTCCTGCGTTCTAAATGATTTTCTCTCGCTGACTCTTTGTGTTTCCTATACTCGTAAATGCGCCTTCGGTCGAGTTATCCCTGATAACGCGCAGGAAAATTATTCAAAACACAGATAATGGTTGCAGAAAATCCCATTTAATCTTAATTAAGTTGCTTTATGCATCCGGAACCAGGTCAGGAATATTGTTAGGTAGATATTGTCTATGGACATTAACCTTCTCAGTTTTTGTCCCAAGCAATTTTTGTTCCTTAAAAACTGTTATGTTTTATCAAAGCGAAGCCTGCGAGAAATTAAAAAGGAGTCAGTAAAATTATGTCCGCAATGTTTAAAAATATTATGACTATTGGTGGCAGTTTATTTTTTCCTTTTTATCAGCTAATTATTACTAAATGCTTCCACAATTCTGCCGACAATTTATGTCAAGGCGGCCCTTTTTTGTTAGCATTAAAAAAAAAAAAAAAATTTTTGTTCCACCGAATATATTTGCCAATTTTACCGCTGTGAATATTTTACTATTAACATATTTTTTTTCCCCTTTTTAAAGATAAATTGTCCTTCTACTACCAAGCGGCCAGAATTAAACAATGAAATTGTTTTCGTAAAACACTGATAACAAATAGTATACTACGGAATAGCTTATATGCACTAGAATGGTCATACTTGCCACGGGAAAGTACTTTAATTTTATAGTCAAAACACAGCTTCCAAAGTTAAATATACGATTCAAAGTTTGACTTTGGTGGAAATGAAATAATGCTTATTATTTTAATCTATATTTATGTTATGATTATATTTAATTTTGAGCTTGTCTTGAATTGCTCCAAGGTAAACACTTTTTTTGTACCAGAAAGCAAATTGAAACTAATAGGATGCTTTGACAAATATGGAATCAGATTGCTTTCTTCGCTTTTATTCGAATTTTTGAGGGCGTATTGGATCCAATCAAAACTAGGATCTAATAAATAGTACTGGTAAAATACTTATATTGCTATGTATTTCCCGATTCACAAAGGAAGCACTATACGAGACGTGTCATTGATTATACTCTGCTGTCAGGAGCACATCAAAGACAATTGGGTCTTCGTAAACTGCCAATTTTTTCTCATCTGGTTGTTTATACTTGACGATTTACCAAGTACGTCTCTAAAAATATTGACACTTTAAAAAAACATCAAAACATTGGTTATGCATAGGATGGGAAACACATTGTTTAGAAAAAATGTCAATATGTCAAAGAATAGTATGAAATGGATAAATGCGAAATGACAAAGCTTCCGCCGGACTTAAAGCTAATATTAACAGCCATCACGCACCTGCAAGGTGTTCGGTTAAGACGCCTAACGAATTCATTTTTGCTGCTGCTGGTAGGATCGAGCCCGTCTATAACAAACCAGAAGTCGGCCAAAATTCTTCAGGTACATAATTTTAGTACAAGCTTTCGTATATACATTGTATTGTTGCTTGATGTTTTTGATGAAGGAACCTTTACATCCTTACAATCTAAACATTAATATAGAAAAACATTTCTTTTCCAACTGTCTGCGTCAGTACAACGTCGCACTGATTTTATTGTCGATTTCACTTCGATTATATCCCACTAACATTAAGGAGTTTAATACACTCTTTTTCGCAATGAAGCGAAATCAAGAAATTCTTGCAAGTTACCTAAGTCACCTTGTCTGAAAAGGGCAAAATTATTTTGAACAAAAATGACCGGAGAGAACGTCAAACACGACCATCGACATTCCTGTTTGCTTTCGATGAATTTTGCATTGTTACACCTGATTGAAGAAACGTTGTCATTTAAAAAAGCATAAACCATGAACGATGAGACCGAATGGGATTCTGGGTAGGTAGCATTGGCAAGCTAGTTATATTGTATTTCTTGATAATCAAGACGTTGTCTTTGTTTGAGACATTTAAGAGCATGATTTATGTATTGTGTGCTAATATAATGTATATTCTGTCACACACGAAGATTAAATTTTCCAACTTCCCAGTAAACCTTTGGGTCGCATCGTTCATGGTTTATGCTTTTCACCCGACAGCGTTTCTTCAATTTGGTGTATTTACTGTTGTTACTTACTTACATTTTTTTGTCTCTCTTCAAAAACCATAAATTACGACGACATGCATGCAGATATGCATAGCATTACGACATGCATGCAGATATGCATGGCTTTCCTCTTCACCGACAGCCAATCGCAGTTCTTTCATAGGGAGATTATGAAGTTGAAGCCAGATGAATACAGCATGTGATAATAACTTTGAATCTTGACGCTTTTTATTCCAATAAACGGCTTGCCCATGCAACATATTCCACGTTTGTCAACCTGACCGATCTCGCTTCCCCCCTCCGATGATCCCTTGTAACTTCAGTTATAAATGAAGCGGCGCGTAGTTACTAAAATCGATAGACCCCATATAATCTGTGATTTCATTTGTGCACAGTGCTATCGCAGATAGCTTTGAAAATCCCTACGCTATTTTTTTCCTAATACGCAGTATAAAAGGTGGCACCCTGCACTAGCTTTGGTGAGGTACGATCCTTCGGGTCTACAAGCAAATTTGTACTCCCACTGTACAGGGGGAGGAGGGCGAGGAGTTGGAACCTTTGTTTGTTTGCCATGTTACAATAGTCTTAACCATTCTTAACTTAGAATGTTGTCTCCTCTACAATATAAGGTGGCCCTGTGGGGAGAAAAGTTCTTTGTAAAGCCGCCGGCCGTCTTCGATCCGCCATTTCGGATTGTTACAATTCCAGAATATTGCCAAAATATCTCATCTCGGGCAAAAGAAATTCGCATCAAAATGTAAGAAAAATTAAAATTAACAGCTGATGAAATCGTTTCATTTCCAGAGTGAGGTACACTAAACGTTCATATCTTTCAGTGCTCTGGGTCTCCAAGGATGGGGTGGCATCTATCCCTATGCCTTGCACCGCGAGGTTTATGTATTTTTTTTTTTTTAATCCGGCTCGCTCCATCCTTGTCATAGAAAAATGAAAAAAGCCTAATACAAAGTTACTTGGCATACAAAGAAACTCCCAAAGAAACGACCTCAAAACGCCTCAGAATACAGGTAAATCACTCCTCATCTTTTATTGCACGATTAATGTGCAGCTATAAACGTGTGGGTTCTCTGTCAATGCTGCAAGCTGTGATTATTACGTTCGACTTAATTAATTTCTATTTGGCTTATTTATTTATTTATTTATTTATTTACTTATATTTACTAATATTGTGGGCGGCACGGTGGTTTAGTGGTTAGCGCGTCGGACTTTCAACCTGAAGGTCGGTGGTTCGAGGCCTGGTCTCTGCCGTCGTGTTGTTTCCTTAGACAAGAAACTTTACTCCACACTGTCTCTCTCCACCCAGGTGTATAAATGGGTACCGGCGACAAAATGCTGGGGGTAACCCTGCGATGGACTAGCATCCCATCATGGGGGGAGTAGCAATATTCCTAGTTGCTTCATGCTACGTGTAGGGTTAGGCCATTCTCTACCTTTGTCAATCATGTTTGCCTTGCGCATTGCATGCTGGGACCATGTGCTTACACAGGTCGCCATCTTGAATAAAGATGTGTTGTTGTTGTTGTTAAACTATTCTGTGAATTGTACATGGTGGCAGCGGTCCTTGACCCTCAAAATGCCCGACACAGAAGCAGAATCACACCAAGAAACCTCAGGGTTGCCTTCGGGAACACAAGAGAACGAAATTAATCCGCAACAGCCGAGTCAACTTCCACTCCCTGCGAAGTTCGATGGCGCGAACGGACCAAAACAAGCGGAGTGCTGGATGAAATGGAGCCGTCGCTTCGAACGCTACAGAATCGCTTCCGGACTCAAGAATAAACCCGAACACGAGCAAGTGAGCACCTTCCTGTATGCCATGGGAGACTGTGCAGACGACATTCTAGCCACTCTCCGAATCGACGAAAACAAAGCTACGTACGACGAAGTTCGCACCGCCCTCAACGGTTACTTCGATGTTCGCCGCAATTTGATAGTACAAAGAGCCCGTTTTAACAAACGGCACCAGTTACTTGGTGAGTCAGTGGATGCTTTCATTCAAGATTTATACAGGCTTGCAGAAGACTGTGAGTACGGTTCTCTGAAAGACGGCCTTATTCGTGACCGCATTGTTGTGGGGGTTCTTGACGACACACTGTCAGATCGTCTTCAAGCGAAAGCGGACTTAACCCTCGAACAGGCCGTACAAATGAGTCGTCAATCTGAAGCAAGAAAGCAGAGTAGGGACCTCATTCGAGGAAATTCTGACTCTAGTTCAGCTTCCCATTCGTCTGGCGTTAATTTGGTGGAGAAGCACAAGCCTGACAAAAAATCAACAAAGGCAAACGAAACCCAACCAAAGTCCGAGAGAAAATGCATTTGGTGCGGTCGACAGCAGCACAGACGGGAATTATGCCCTGCAAAAGATGTAACCTGCAACAACTGCCATAAACAAGGTCACTTTCACACTGTTTGTCTCTCTAGAAAGCAGCCGGCGAAGCGAACGACCGTTAACGAAGTTACAGATCCCGAAGAAGTCGACGTTCCCTTCCTCGGTGAAGTCTATAATGGTAAAGGAGACTTCTGGACTGCCGTTGTCAAGGTGGATGGCCACGACACACGCTTCAAATTGGATACCGGAGCGGCAGTTTCCATTGTCAGTGACAGGGAACCATGGCTTAAAGACAAGCAGTTATCAAATACCCAGCAGATCTTAAGAGGTCCAGGCGGCACCATTCTCTCAGTCATTGGCACCTTTAACGCCTCGTTGGAGTGCAAAGGTCACAAGATAACCGAACCAGTCTATGTTCTCAAGGATCAGCTGTATTCCCTCCTCAGTAAGAAAGCTTGTGTTAACCTGGGTTTGATTGCTCGTATCGGAGAGGTGGTTACTCAGCCTGCTGATTTCAAAGAAGAATTCCCTCAACTCTTCACAGGCCTGGGAAAACTGAAAACCGAATACCGAATCAAGCTCAATCCAGAAGTCGAGCCAGCGTGTCTCTACACTCCAAGGAGGATCCCACATCCATTGCTACTCAAAGTAAAGAATGAAATTGACTCAATGTTACGACAAGGGGTCATTTCCCCAGTCACTGCCCCCACAGAGTGGTGCTCTGGTATTGTTCCTGTACTAAAAGCCAATGGCCGAGTGCGGATCTGTGTAGACTTAACGCCCCTGAACAAGGCCGTCAAACGTGAAATTCATCCCATGGGCTCAGTTGATGAAAGCCTTGCCATGCTAGGAGAAAGTAGAGTGTTCACAAAACTAGATGCTAACAGTGGGTTTTGGCAAATCCCTTTGGATGAAGATTCAAAGCTACTAACAACTTTCATCACGCCATTCGGCCGCTACTGCTTTAACAGATTGCCCTTTGGAATCAGTTCTGCGCCCGAGATATTCCAGCGGACCATGTCAGCTATCCTGGAGGGTCTTGACGGGGTGATATGCCGGATGGATGACATCCTCATCCATGGTAGGAATCAAATGGAACATGACGTACGTGTCCGGGCTGTTCTGTTCCGTCTCCAAGAAGCTGGCCTGACACTGAACGTACAGAAGTGCGAGTTCTCTCAAGGAAGAATCAGGTTCCTGGGGCACATTGTTGATGCTCAAGGAGTTCATGCCGATCCAGATAAAACAAAAGCCATTGCCCAGTTCCCAGCCCCGTCTAATACAACTGAGCTGCAGAGGTTCATGGGGATGGTAAACCAGTTGGGCAAGTTCATTCCAGGACTGGCTGACCTAAATGAACCCTTGCGCCAACTGCTTCGCAAGGAAACTACATGGTACTGGGGAGAGGCTCAGCAAACGGCCTTTCAGCGAGTTAAAGAGATCCTTGTATCACCCGAAGTCCTTGCACACTATGACCCTCGTCGTCAAACATTCATTGCAGCGGATGCCTCATCAACTGGGCTTGGAGCAGTTCTCCTTCAGGCTCAAGACAATGGACAGCGCCGTCCCATCTGCTACATCTCAAGATCCCTCACTGATGCTGAAAAGAACTATGCCGTTGTCGAGAAAGAGGCTCTTGCCTCAGTCTGGGCATGTGAACGCCTTGAAGAATATGTGCTTGGACTCAGCTTCACTTTAGAAACAGATCACAAGCCCCTTGTACCCCTTCTGACCACAACTGCACTATCTAAGATGCCACCCCGGATACTACGCTTCCGTCTCAGGATGATGAGGTACAACCCTGACGTCCTCCACGTCCCTGGAAAACGTCAAATTTCTGCTGATGCACTCTCACGTGCCCCTTCATGTACCCCAGAAGCTTCGGACATCCAGTTTATTGAAGAAGTTAAAACCTTTGCCAGCTGCGCAACGGGCAGTCTTCCTGCCAGTGCCCAACGTCTTCAGGAGATCAGAAATGCCCAGAAAAGTGATGAGGAATGTACACAAGTCAGAAGATTTTGTCAAGAGGGATGGCCACTGTACATGCCACAACAGCCTTTACTCCGTCCATACTGGGAACACAGAGCCCACCTGGCAGTCGTTGATGATCTCCTCCTCTATGATGAACGCATTGTAATCCCACGAGTTCTTAGACTGGAAGTCCTAGATTGCATCCATCGTGGCCATCTTGGCATTAACAAATGTCGTGCCAGAGCTCGTATGTCAGTTTGGTGGCCAGGGCTATCCGGAGCAATCGAAGACCTGATCAAATCGTGCTTCACATGTGCAAAGGAACTACCAGAACCTAAGGAACCCTTGATGCCTTCCTCTTTCCCTAGTCGTCCTTGGGAGAGAGTAAGCATGGATCTGTTTGAACATGGGGGACGAACATACCTCATCACAGTTGATTACTACTCAAGATGGATTGAAATCAAGCATCTCAAAACACAAACTGCACAGAGTGTGGTCACAGCATCCAAAGAGCTATATGCAACCCATGGAATACCAGACATAGTGATTTCAGATAACGGGCCATACTTTAGTGCAGAATCCTTCCAAGAATTCGCTGCCAGTTATGGGTTTGTCCACCTTACCAGCTCACCCAGATACCCTCAAGCCAATGGAGAGGTCGAAAGGGCTGTAAGGACTGCCAAGGGACTGTTAAAGAAGAATGAAGACCCCTACCTTGCGCTGCTCACCTACCGATCCACTCCCTTGCAAAATGGCCTCTCACCTAGTGAGCTGTTAATGGGGAGAAGACTGCGAACCCAGCTCCCTGTACTCCCTGGTACCTTGGTTCCCAGAAATCTACTCAGAGAGCGTGAAGAAGTTGCGAAGAAAGAAGAGATTTACAGATCTAACCAGAAGAAAAACTTTGACTACCGGCATCAAGTACAGGAACTTCCGGATTTGACAACCGGTGAATCAGTATGGATCAGAGATCAAGATAGACTAGGGAAAGTATAAGGACATACCCAGCATCCCCGGTCCTACCTCATTGAAACAGAGAAAGGCACAGTACGTCGTAACAGATCTGCCCTTGTCAAAACTGGAAGCCAATCTACCCCTGTCATCGCAGATAACCAAGCCACCCTCACTAGCTCTGCCAGTGATCTACCTGTTCATGACTCGGAAGGACATTCAGCAGGTGCATTTCACTTCCCCGGTGTTACCTCAGAAGCTTGCCAAAAGCAGCCTGTTTGCAGAGAATCAGCACTGACTCAAACACGTTCTGGAAGGATAGTCAGACCTCCTAACCGGTTGGACTTGTAGTTTACTATGGACGCTAAGTGTTTGACTCTGTTCAGGGCAGTTATCCCAATAATACCGTTTCTGTTTGGGTTAGGCCCTATTAAAACATTAGCATTTGAGAGACTTTAATTGTTAGAGCTGTAAACCTTTGCCTCCACATTTTATCGTCAGATTAAGACTTTGGATACGATAATGTTTGATGGACGTTAGATTGATTATCTTTGTTATTCAGTTTCAATAGATTATTCGGTACTAGGAAGGGAGGTGTAGGGTTAGGCCATTCTCTACCTTTGTCAATCATGTTTGCCTTGCGCATTGCATGCTGGGACCATGTGCTTACACAGGTCGCCATCTTGAATAAAGATGTGTTGTTGTTGTTGTTAAACTATTCTGTGAATTGTACACTACGGAAACCGGGTTAAGCTCCGGCCGTGTGGGCCATCGTGGCCCGAGTGCGACTTTACCTGTTTTTACCTTTACTAATATTAATATTTTTACTATATTATTTTACTAATACTATACTTTCATATTTTCTGGAGTGGGGAATTGAAGTCATGACGGCCCTTTTTGTATTAACAATAGGAAATCCATTTCCGTTTCACCGAAACAAATTGTGCATTCTGCCGCTGTGAATGCCTTACTTACATTGACATTATTTTCCTTTTTAAAGGTGGAAGATAAATTGCCCTTTTACTATTAAGTGCGGCCAAAATCAATATTCATACGCCCTTCAATTATTTTAATTTGTACTGAAAGTACTGGAAATCACTTTCCGACAAATTTTATTTACATTAAAGTCACACATGTACTTTAAACTCATTGAAAGGAAGAACCACATTGTCTATAATGGAAATAATTATCGAAACTTTTATTAGCAGTTCAAACACAGCCTTAAAATTTACATCCACGACTTTACGTTTGACTAAGTTCACCAAATAGTCAAGGTGGAAAAATTGACCAATGGTCATTATATTAATTTATATTATTATATTATATTGTATTATATTGTAATTCGTTTTAAACTTCGCTTTATTTACTCCGAGGTTGACACTTTTTATACCCGAAGACAAATATTGAATTACTTTCTTCACTCTTCATTCAAATACTTAATTGAATAATGTCAATCATTCAAAAGTGACACAAAATGGATAAGCTATGCGATATCAAAGCCTCCGATATCGAAAGCTAATATTAACATCCAGCACCTGCAAGATGTAAGACGCCTTAATTTCCTAAGTAATTCATCATTGCTTATGCTGGTAGCGGCGGCTCTTCAACAGAAAAGAAGTTGGCAACACTTTAACACCAGGTAAATCATTTCAGTAGAAACTCGTATATAAATTGCAATGTTATTTCGCCTTTTTGGTAGACTAGGAAGAGACCTTTAATTACACTCTCGCGATGTAAACAATCAACAACTGAGGGAACTTCTCCCTTCATCTGTCTGCCTCAATTTAACGCCATGTCGATTGTTGTTGATACTTCACTTTGATCCCACTACCAAGAACTAAGGTAAACATGACGATTAAAATCTTAACCTCGCATTACAGCAGTGTTTTTTTTTTTTTTTTTTTTTTTTTTTTTGGGGGGGGGGGGGGGGGGGGGGGAATAAGCAGCGAACAAACGGTATAGTTCCATTCGAATTTCAAGTTTCCAAGTCAGTGTCGCCGCATATGTATTACTTGAATCATGAATGCACGAGGAGCCTGTACAGGTTGGATGAAAAATCACGAAGGAAGAACCCTTTTAATGACGCATGACCTGTGGGAAGTTCAACCTAACACTAAAACTCTATATATTTCTGTGGAAACTCCGATGGAGAGAATGCTCGCAGACAAAACTATTTATTCAGTATTATGAGCAAATAGATTAGGGGAGTGCATTGCGATATTAACTTCAATTCTCAGCAGGAACACTTTCGTCCACATCATTTACATTTGTCTAAACTCTTTGTAGATAGACGCATAACACAGTACACACCGATTGCCATTCAGTGGGATGCAAATATGTGGCCCTGTTTTCTGTAGTTTATGGATAATTGATGATTTAGGTTTACGTTGCGTCTGCTTCGAAAACAACTATGAATAATATTTTTACGTCATCAATGCTAAGCAACTGTTTCGATGAACAAAAGGTTCTATCGAAGTAAAACATAATAGGTTTTGTAGCAAAACGAGAGTTTTGTTGTCAAGTAAAGGTTTTCAAGTGTTATATTTAGATCTAGAGATACTTAATCAACCTTTCGACTCCAATTTCACACACCCTTCTCTCGCTCTCTTTGTGTTTCCTATTCTCGTTAATGTGCCTTTGGTCGAGTCATCCTTGATAACGCGCAAGAAAATTGTTCGAAACACAGAGAATGGTTGCATGAAATCCCACTTAATCTTACGTTGCTTTATGCAACCGGAACCAGGTCAGTAATGTTGTTAGGTAGATGTTGTCTCCAGACCTACATGTATATTGAACCATGCATTGTATATTTTATGGACACTAACCCTCTCAGTTTTTGTCCCAAGCAATTTTTGTTTCTTGACAACTGTTATGTTTTATCAAAGCGAAGCCGTGAGAAATTAAAATTATGTTCGCAATGTTTAAAAATATTATGACTACTAGTGGCAGTTATTTTTTTTCCTTTTTAACAGTTAATTATTACTAAATGCTTCCACAATTCTGCCGACAATTTATGTCAAGGCCGCCTTCTTAGTATAAAAAATAAATTGTTCCACCGGATATATTTGCCAATTTTACCGCTGTGAATATTTTCCTATTAACATATTTTTTCCCTTTTTAAAGCACTATCAAGCGGCCAGAATTAAATAATGAAATTGTTTTCGTAAAACACTGATAACAAATACTACAGAATAGCTTATATGCACTAGAATGATTATACTTGCCACGGGGAAGTACTAGTTAAATACAGCCTCAAAAGTTAAATATTGCATTCAAAGTTTGACTTTGGTGGAAGTGAAATAATGCTTATTATTTTAATCTATATTTATCTTATTATATTTAATTATGGGCTTGTCTTGAATTGCTCGAAGGTAAACACTTGTTTTTCAAGAAATCAAATTGAAACTAATAGGATGCTTTGGCAAAAATGGAATCAGATTGCTTTCTTCGCTTTTATTCGAATTTTTGAGGGCGTATTGGATCCAATCAAAAATAGATCTAATAAATACTACTGGTAAAATACTTATATTGCTATGTATTTCCCGATTCACAAAGGAAGCACTATAGGAGACGTGTCATTGATTATACTCTGCTATCGGGAGCACATAAATGACAATTTATTAGGTCTTGGTAAAGTGCCAATTTATTCTCATCTGATTGTTTATAGTTGACGATTTACCAAGTACGTCTCTAAAAATATTGACACTTTAAAAAATCGTCAAAACTTTGGTTATGCATACGGATGGGAACGCATTGTTTAGAAAAAATGTCAATCTGTCAAAGAATAGTATGAAATGGATAAAAGCGAAATGACAAACTTCCTCCGGACTAAAAGCTAGTATTAACATCAGTTAAGACGCCTAACGAATTCATTTTTGCTGCTGCTGGTAAGCTCGAGTCTGTCCATAACAAACCAGAAGTCGGCCAAAATTCTACAGGTACATAATTTTAATAGAAGCTTTCTTATATACATTGTATTGTTGCTTGATGTTTTTGATGAAGGAGCCTTTACATCCTTACAATCTAAACATTAATATATATATAAAAAAAACATTTCTTTTCGACTGTCTGCGTCAGTTCAACGTCGCGCTGATTTTATTGTCGATTTCACTTCGATTATATCCCACTAACGGAGTTTACATTCTTTTTCGCAATGAAGCGAAATCAAGAAATTCATCTAGTTCACCCATGGGGAGAAACTTAAGTTATCTGAGTCATGTCCGGAGAACGTTTAACATGATCATTAATATTCCTGTTTGCTTTCGATGAATTTTGGATTGTTGCTTAATGTTGTTACTTACTTACATTTTTTTGTCCCTCTTCAAAAACTGTAAATTACGACGACATGCATGTAGATATGCATGGCATTACGACATGCATGCAGATATGCATGGCTTCCCTCTTCACCGACAGCCAATCGCAGTTCTTTCATAGGGAGATTATGAAGTTAAAGCCAGATGAATACAATATGTGATAATAACTTTGAATCTTTACGCTTTTTATTCCAATTAACGGCTTACCCAGGCAACATATTCCACGTTTGTCAACCTGGCCGATCTCGTTTCCCTCCTCTATCCCTTGTAACTTCAGTTATAAATGAAGCGGCGCGTAGTTACTAATTAAAAATCGATAGACATTTGTGCACAGTGCTATCGCAGATAGCTTTGCAAATCCCTACGCTAATTTTTCTTCCTAATACGCAGTGTAAAAGGTGGTATCCTGCACTAGCTTTGGTGAGGTACGATCCTTGTACTCCCACTGTACACGGGGAGGAGGGCGAGGGGTTGGAACCCTTGTTTGTTTGCCATGTTACAATATCTTAACCAATCTTAACTTAGAATGCTGTCTCCTCTATAATATAAGGTGGTCCTGTGGGGAGAAAAGTTCTTTGTAAAGCCGCCGTCTTGGATCCGCCATTTCGGATTTTTACAATTCCAGAACATCGCCAAAATATCTCATCTCACATCTTTCAGTGCCTCTGTGTCTCCCTATGCCTTGTACCCCAAGTCATAGAAAAATGAAAAAAAAAAAAAGCCTAATAGAAAGTAACTTGGCATACAAAGAAACTCCCAAAGAAACGACCTCAAAACGCCTCAGAATACAGGTAAATCAGTCCTCATCTTTTATTGCACGATTAATTGGCAGCTATAAACATGTGGGTTCTCTGTCAATGCTGCAAGCTGTGATTATTACGTTCAACTTAACTAATTTCTATTTGGCTTATTTATTTATTTACTTATATTTATTAATATTAATATTTTTACTATATTGTTTTTACTAATACTATACTTTCATAGCTTTTGGAGTGGTGAATTGAAGTCAAGGCGGCCCTTTTTATATTAACGATAGGAAATCCATTTCCGTTTAACCGAAACAAATTGTGCATTCTGCCGCTGTGAATGCCTAGTTACATTGACATTATTTTCCTTTTTTTAAGGTGGAAGATAAATTGCCCTTCTACTATTAAGTGCGGCCAAAATCAATATCCATACGCCCTTCAATTATTTTAATTTGTACTGGAAGTACTGTAAATCACTTTCCGACAAATTTTATTTAAATTAAAGTCATTCATGTACTTTAAACTTATCGAAAGGAAGAACCAGTGCCCTGTATATAATGGCAAGCAATTATCGAAAGTTTTATTAGCAGTTCATACACAGCCTTAAAAGTTACATCCACGACTTTACGTTTGACTAAGTTCACCAAATAGATAAGGTGGAAAACTTGACCGATGGTCATTATATTAATTTATATCATTATATTATATTGTATTATATTGTAATTCGTTTTAAACTTCCCTTTATTTACTCCAAGGTTGACGTTTTTTATATTCGAAGACAAATATTGAGTTACTTTCTTCACTCTTCATTCAAATACTTAATTGAATAATGTCAATCATTCAAAAGTGACATAAAATGGATAAGCTATGCGATATCAAAGCTTCCGATATCGAAAGCTGATATTAACATCCAGCACCTGCAAGATGTAAGACGCCTTAATTTCCTAACTAATTCATCATTGCTTAGGCTGGTAGCGGCGGCTCTTTAACAGAAAAGAAGTTGGCAACACTTTAACACCAGGTAAATCATTTCAGTAGAAACTTGTATATAAATTGCAATGTTATTTCGACTTTTTTGTAGACTAGGAAGAGACCTTTACACTCTCGCGATGTAAACAATTAACAACAAAGGGAACTTCTCCTTTCATCTGTCTGCCTCAATTTAACGCCATGTCGATTGTTGTTGATACTTCACTTTGATCCCACTACCAAGGAAGAATGTTTTATTAGCCATGAAACAAGACAGAAAATCTCTTACTACTAGTACAGCAATGGGCAAACAGTAAGTGCGATTGCTCCGCGAATGACTCAGATTAAACCAAAAGGGTAAAAGCAATTTTGTTCGGAGAGAAAGTGTACTATAATCATAAGTGCTTTCCTACAATGTGATTTAAAAAAATTGGAATTGTTGCTTCCTTTTGGGAGATCGTAATTTATTTTTTCTTCGTATCAACTGTAACCCATATTGCCAGATTTATGAACAGCTATATAACAACTACACAGGACAGAATTTTCTGTAAAATGATATGCTTGCAAAACAGTACAATGAACTAGTTTTCAGAGTGAAAGGAAAAATGATGACAGGTGTACTCAGGTACCACACCATTATCGAATAAGGAAATCTTGAAAAGAAAATATATTATTTAAATACCAGCTTATACGCTTAGTACATTTTACAGCTATTATGTATTATGTATGTACGTATGAATCCGTTAATAAAACTATTTTCACTTTCAGAAAGATTTCTAATTTAGCCTAACAAAAGGTACGAAGTTGACATTGGCGATATTAGCTTTCTACTAACACGATCTAAGTTCCTTCTTCTGACCTTAAAGAAGGGGCGCAGGGCAGATGATAGAATTATCATTTTGCCAGTGTTGGTCTGATTACCAAATTTGCATGTTTTCAGTCCTTTCAAACACACTGTGATGCATCATAAAAATTTAGCAAACATTTAAAGCAAATTCAGTATTTTCGAAATTATTTACCTGTTTTGGCTTTCAAAACTAGAACGTTTGCAACATCGAATGCACTTAGAATGTATGGCACTAAGCTTATACAACGATTCACTTAAAGCAATCGTTTAAAGAACAGAAAAAGAGAAATTCGAGAGAAATGGCTTTCATCTTAAAAGGTTTTGGATAATGCTTAGATGGAGACTTTTGTCTCCTTGGAAACTTTTGTCTCCTATTCTTCTTAGTTTAATGGAAGACCTAGACCGGGAGGGGAGTCTGCATAACAGCATACATTAAAAGTTTAAACCTAAGAGTGAGCTGTAAAGAGCAAAATTTCCAGAGTCCGTTAATTTCATTCTGTATTGAAAAAATAAACATCAAGCCTAAGCATGATGTTATTTATGTCGATACATTGAATCAATTGTGTTAGGCGCATATTTGTTAAACGGAGGTGTGGTCTGTCAGGTAACTTCTGAGCCAATCATGTTCAGTTGATCGTAATAAAAGTCTGCTCGCTTTGGCAACCGTTCCTCTGGCCTTCACCATCACAGCGAGAACATCGCCTTTAGCTAAACGATAACATTTTTCCCGCCCTCCTCACCCTTATGTCTACCCTCCGGATTATCAATGTTGCGGTTGATTTTTGTTTGTTAGCGGTGGCGGCCCTTTTTTATCGCCCCACCTTTGCTGAAAATGATATTTTAATTAACATTGACAAGTGTCAAAGTTCAATTATGCTTTTAGAATAAACTGCCACGGTAAAGTGGCCATTAAATGCCAACTCGTGTGTCGGTCGTTTATTCTACAATGGGGCATTTTCACCAAACTAGCGCGATCCCACGCAGAGCTCACGAACTACACTACGGACAATGAAACGGCATAAATAACATTTTTTGACATGGTACGTACACCACCGCGTGAGAAGTAACCTACCAAAAAAGGCGCTGTCCTTTGTTGACAGATGGTCGACACATAGCATAATTTTTTTAACAATAATTTATTTTATTTCGACATTTGTTTTAAGAGCAAGGAATATATGCTCATCAAGAGAGGTAATTAAAATTAATTATTTAACAATACATCACTGAATCGGAAAGACGAAGATAAAGATAAAGAAAATAAAAAGAAGTAGCTACAAGCAGAAAATACGAAAGTTAAGAAAAGCGGTTTGAAGGGGAGATGAAAAATTGACCGTATTGAAACAGATTAACATTTAAGTAATGGTCCTGGTAAGAAGTAGGCAACCCAACGGCAAGGAATGCAGAAAGGTGTTAATTGTGATATTGTTGAAACCGTCCACCTCATCTGATTGGCTGAAACATGAAAATCTACCATCACTTCATCAGGTAGCGCATTTATTTCTCTCTAGTTAACTAATTGAATCCCTTTTAGCGAAAACTATTGTGAGTTTTAATGCAACAAAAATTCTATGTTGGAAACATGGGAAATTAGAAGTCTTTCTTGGCCATTGTTTTGGAGTCTCACGATGCAACAAAAATTCTATGTTGCAACAAAAATTCTATGTTGGAAACATGGGAAATTAGAAGTCTTTCTTGGCCATTGTTTTGGAGTCTCACGATTGGATGAAATCTTGTAACACAAAAGAAACATCGCTTTAAAATAAAGTTTCAGTAAATTTTATTTCAAAACCATGTTGTCCATAGGTTCATGTATTCTCAGTACGAAAATCTAAACAATTTTATGTGGGGAAAACAAAATGCCGCAGAACAATAGAGGATTGCCTAGTTATTACACGCATTGTTACTTAAATTGAAACACCATTTAGAAGCAAATCAACCCTTTTTTTGTCAGATGCCAACAACCACTTATTACTCGTCGCGCAGCCAACGAGTTGTAAATCAGCCTGACTGAGTTTTCTCTTTTTTTCGTGTTACATTTAAATAGCGCATGCAAATTTATGACGATTATGCCTAGGTACTTGGTGTATCCCTGATCATAATGTATGGTACTTCATGTATCCCTTATTGTAATGTATTTAGATATATTGCAGTGTAATTTAGGGTTGGATTACAGTATCTAGGATTGAAGCACTGATTTTAGTATTTAGGGTTAAGCACTCATTCTAGTATTTCCAGTGTATCGAAAGGGTTAGGTCTTATATATGGTCTGGGCTGGCAGCATATTATCTTATATCCCTTAAAAATTACAATTTCCGGCAGCTAGTCCTCGGTGGTACAGTGGATAGTGTGCATGGAGTAGATCATACGGCCCGGGTTCGATTCCCTATTCTGCTGTTTTTATCTTCTTTTTCTACTGAAATAAAAACTAAGTGTTTAAATACAAAATAATAAGGGATACACCAAGTACATACCCGATTATGTGGCTTTCAGCCATGAAATACATACCGCAAAATCTCTCCGTGTGTTGACTTGAGAAGAAAAGAAAGAAGTAAAGCATACAATTGCAAGTTTTCAAGACAATGCAAGGCGTTCATGGATGTTCGCTGCTTATTCCTGTGGGATTTTTGTTCCAACAAGAGCTGTGTTTTATATAACTTGCAATTTACTTAGCGATCGAGCTTTGAAGTGTCGGAAACTGAAGTAGTGATTGTAGTGTAGCCTTTTATTTTACTATTTCAACCGAGACGCGTGTTTTGATGCGTATCTACCTTAAAATAATAACATTTAGTTTCAAATGAGTATGTGTTCCACGGTAGTTTTGGCTTAGTGCCTAGGAATGACAGTCGGAAGACCCGAGTTCAAGTCACTCTCCGGAATTTTCTCTTTTTTTTTCTTTTTTTTTTTCCTTTCTTCAAACTGGACATTATGAAAGTGATGCATTTTTTTCCGTTTTATATTCTCCGTAAAACGCTTAAAACCCTCGGGAATCAATGCTGCAATGAGTAAAAGGCGCAACGAGTCATGTTTTACACTTTTGACAGTCCCTTAAGGCAGGGTCCACCTGAATGCCATTTTCCGCCACTTAACATGGGTACAACGGAAAAATCTCGATCGTTCACGTTTCAAGCAATCCAAAAATCCGTCAGTGATCTCATGAATCTATGTGTTTGGTAAAATTGTGGGCAATGTTTGGGTATATTTGTTTGGGAGGAAATATTTTTTCTCACAGAATTTGTAAAATTTAGGGAAATAAGAAATATTGAAGATTTAATGTACTTTTAACATTAGAATTTGAGGTTAAAAATTAGTAGGTGGACACCAAAATAGTCCAGAATCAACCTGGGGTTGAGAACATGTCGCGCGCTAATTATAGTCACCTCGTGGTAAGTGGAATTACGGTCTGCTGACTGATCATAAAAGAAGGGCTGCATAAAAAAAGCTGAGAAAATTGCATGCATCTCATTGGAGCATGTCCAAAATTTGCTTCAGCTGTGACTATATATTGAACTTTAAGATCACGGACGCTGTCTTTCAGTGAAAAAAAAAAAAAAAAACCTAAAAGGAATGTGAGATGAGCAAACATATTTTTCTAATCACCCAAGAAATCATCTAGATTGTATCCATGCGTCACCCAAGATACACCTTCCAAGTTTATTGATCGACAGTTGAAGGATGCCAAGGTCGGCTTTTTAAGCAGCCTTCGGAAGCACTTTAGGTTCAGTAAGGTTGGCATTTCATAATTTAAAACGAGCAGGCAACGGGGAATTTAATTATCATTTACTAAGGTAGGACAAAGATGATATTTTTGTAGGAACTAAAATTATATTTTTTGTTAGGAAAAAAGAGCACAAATTAGTTTAGCTTCTAATCATTAATGCAGTTCATTACGTGCAACCGCCATACTGCAAACATATTTATTCGAGTAAGTTAAGTCCATTGAAGTTCATATTTTAATTTACGCAAATACGTTGTGTTTTGTAGACCTTGTCACGGTTAATTCAAATTTTGATATGGCCTGATTGGCAATGGCGGTCTGGAAGGCAAAAAGTGATTCTCGCTACCTTATAATACAGGTGTAACATTTGAAAGTTTAACGGATATATCTCATATTTATTTCTTTTTAAGTTTTTTGATACCAGTCCAATACCGAAATTTGAATTAACCGTGAAAAGGCTAACAGGTCTTAGAATTTCTAAGTAGGTGGTAAAAGAGACTTCTGAGACACCCTCAAATTCCCCTGAATTTCACACAAATATTTCCTGCAGATTTCAACAAATAACAAATTATTTTTCATCAGTTCAAATCAACAGATACCACGCAATTCTGATGAGTTTGAGCAGATTTGACAAATTGCGGAGTTGTGTGAAAACTGACAGAAATTGTTGAATTTTTGAGATTTGTTGGGTCTGAAATATTTGTGTGAAATTCAGGGGAATTTGAGGGTGTCTCAGAAGTCTCTTTTACCACCTACTAACGCCCAAATGACCACAAGACAAAATCTTGAAATTGGCCAATTTCAAGATTTCTCCGCTGAATTTTCACACGAAAAAATCAATCATTTTCCAAAATCTCACGCTCATTTGGGGAGAATATTTCTTCCATTCTCCAATGCCCCAACGCTAGATCAGTTTCATTTTCCAAAATTTCATGCTCATTTTGGGGGAATATTTCCCCCAGTCTCCAATGCCCCAACGCCAGCGTATCAATTCCATTTCCCAAAATCACTCTTTTGTCATCTTCCGCACTCAACGCAATTTTGGTCATGTTTTCCGTGAATAAATGGTGCCCTCTGCTGCGAAAAATAGTTTGCTTCCTGAGTTGCTTTTGTTTTGTCCTCAAACATTTCACAAAGTTTGCATGTCTCAAACTCTTCCTGATCATGCATTTTTTCACTCCTTTTGCCTTTTGTTCCTCCGTGGTTTCTGCATTCTCCTCAATCAGGAGAGAATACAGTTTCGGTCTCAGGGCGACAAATTCTGTCAAAATGGCACCCCCGCATTCATCTTTCATCAACCCAATCTTTTTCTTGTTCCCCGGCACGATTGGCATTCCATTCAACACTGCTGGATGCTCTGGGGAAAAATCATTTGTGTCAAACCATTCTGCCACATCCCCCGCAATGTCAGCAAAGAAATCTTTCGTTTCAATCTCCAGCACCAAAGAATCTGTGTCGGTATACAGGAGAGAAACATTTTCCCACTTTTTCTTCACATATTCATAGTGAAAATCATACATCAAAAGTTTGGACAAATCCAAGATTGACATCCCAACAAAGATGGGTTTTGACATGACCACTCGCGTTTTCCTCATCTTGACTGCAATCAGAAACTCATCGAAAATTTTCACATCGGCGAAGTTGCATTTATTCACCAGCTTTTCTGCCCTTTCCGCATCTTTCACCAGTTCAATCGTGACTCGGTTTCTCAGGTTTTCCATGGTTTTCCCAAAGACTGAGTTGTTCATTACCTTGAAGAAATCTTTTTCAAATTTCGTTTTTCCCTTGGATCTCAGGGCAGTGTTTTTGTCAATATAACATTTCATGAAATTTGCTTCTTCAAATTTGATTCCTCGCCTGATCTTTTTCAACTTCATTCCGGCGGAAAGATAAAACGCCAGATTGCGTCCGTGCAAAACCATGCCTTCTTTGTCCCTCAGATTTTGCGTGAGTTTTTCAATCCCACCCAGCGCCAGTTTTTCCGGAGCCAGGGGAAAATCATTATGGTCGTCATGCAATTCTGGGGGATAAATGAGATCAACTTCCAGAATGCAACCTTGACCTTCTTCTTTCACAAACTTTTCCCAGTTTTGCAAATCTTCTTCGCTCATCCATTGGAATTTCCCAACTGGAAGAGGCTGCGACATGGCCCATCCATAAAGGTTGTTTGCGTCCAAATAAACCAGGAAACGAGATGGATCTTTTGGATTGAAATTTTTCATATATTGGTTGTTTGCTTTCGCAAATCGCTTGAATGCATTTGCGTTTCCTCCCCTGATTCCTTTTTCAAACATCAACAACTGTTCCACATCATTCAAAAGTTCCAACTTCACTCCGGTCACTTTCAGCATTGCATCCCAAGCCAACCCAGGGGTGGTAAAATAGTGCGCGGGATCCAGTTCATAGTTTTCTTCGCAAAGTTTTCTGAAACTTTCCATGACATCTGCAAGCAGCAGCACATCCGTTTTCAGATAAAGATCGTGAAATTCGCCCATATTTTTCACTTCAAATTCTTCCCAGACTCGCTGGGCATGGGCAAAATCTTCATCTGAGACTTTTTCCTGATTCAATCTGGAGAAAAAAGCGGCTTTCTTTGGCAGTTGTTTCTCAAACTTATCAAACCCATCCATGAATTCATAGGGGAAGACTCCTTTTCGCCGCATCAAATCACTTTTCTCACCAAAAAATCTGGTGATTTCTTTCAATTCTTCTTTGGGGAGATTTTCTGCCAGCGATTCCAATCCTGCCAGCGTGAATTTGAAGGAATCCAGAAATCGAATTTCATGTTTCACTGAAAATTCTTTCCCTTTCTCCTCATTCCATTCTTTTTTCAACTCGAATTTCAGGGAAAAGGAAATATATTTCTCCTCGTTGTTGGGGATGCATGTCACGCTCAAAACTTCATCCATTGTCCCCAAAGCTCGCACAAAAAGATGAGCGTCATAGTTTGCCAGATTGTGAAAAAACACAGGGGTGAATTTTGGCCTTTGAAACTTCAGGTTGCAAGATTGATGCGCTGCTCCCCTGAATTTTCCTGAAAAGTGACAGTGATCCCTTACCTTGGACAGACTTTTTTCTCCAAATTCTTCTCGACACAGCCAGCACACTTCCGCTTCTCGAAATGATTTCCATTCTTGGTTGGTCAGGGGAATCATTTCCTTTTTCGGCAAATTCAAGTGAGCTTCTCTCACCCTGGAAATCAATTCCCGAATGAACTCTTTGGGAAGTTCTTCATTTTCATTTGCAGCTCTTTTCAACACAGGCTCCATTTGCAAAAACGGGGAAACGAGATGAAACGCAAATCCGCAGGGAATATGCTCGTGGGTTTTTTGAGTTCCCCCCAGCGGTTTCAAAATTGACTCAAAATCTGCATATCCAACAACAGGCAGATGCATCATTTTTGGGAAGTTTTTGAAGGAACAAGTTCCTCCTGGAAGTTCAATTCTCGCGGCTTCAAAATCTCCGCAAATGGTTTTGTGTTTCTCCAGACTTTCCACTCTGGGAAATGAATTGAGGCATCTTTTGCAGAAAAATCTTTCATGCCCATTTCGCGAAACTTGAGAGCTTGCCAAGCGGGAGAAATTTTTCACCAGACAGAAGTGCGTTTTGAATTCTTCTGTCAGCAGAATCAAATCCACATGAAGTCCCCTTTCTTCCTTGGTGATTCTCAGGGGAAAAACAAATCCATTCCAGCCAAAAACGTTCACTGAAATGTCAGGATTTCTGGCCTCAAAAATCGAGATTTTTTCCACGGCCATGGGAAATTCGCAACCATCCCAATTCATCTCTTCCGTTTGTTCTCGCAAAGTCGGTGTGATTCTTTCCGGATGAACTTTGACCATATTTGCGGCTCTGCCCAAGCACCATTTGAAACACATCTCGTCTTCATTTTGCATGTTGATCACGGCTTTCTTGTTTGCCAAATCAGCAGGCAGTTCAATCCACCCAGATCCTCGCAGGGGGTTCCAGCGCACAAAATGAATTTCCAAACGCAAAACTCTTTCAAAAACCCAATTGGATCCCCTGCGATTAAAGTTTTCCAGATTCTCAATCATTTCTCTTTCCATTTCATCCAGAATCTCTGGGTTGTTCCCCAAATTCCTTTTCTGCCGGGAATGGAAAAATGGATTTTCAATCACTTCCTCCCCAGAAGCCAAGTTTGTTTGGGACATTTCCACATTCAAAACGCATTTCACTCTTGTTTGTGGATTTTCTCGCAGGAGCCTGAGAACCAACCATCTTGCTCTCCGGAAAAAATCTTGGGGAGAAATGGAATCATCTCCTTGAATAAAAAATTGTCTCGCGAATCCTCGCAAAGCGGATTGCCCTTCTTCCACGGCAAGTCTCTGTTCCCACAATCTTCTGACTTGTTCTTTCAATCTTTCCACCGCGGGATTGGCTCTTCTCCGAACATCCGCGTCATCCACACTTTCCAACCAATTTGTCCAATCGATAACCGTATCCACATTTTCTTCAATCGCTCTGGGAATGACTCTGGGGGAAACAATTCTTCTTTCCGGAATCAAAAAAGGCACATCAATTTCTGGATTTTCGTCATCTAGGTTGGCTCGTCTTTTTCGAGTTTTTGGCTGATTTTTTCCCCCTCCTTGCCAAAGATTTTCAGCTAAAAACTTCACCAGTTCATCTTTTTTCAATCGCGACCAACCTCGCAAATTTGTCGATCGCGCAAATGATTGCCATGCAGCTAAAGACATTTTTAATGGAGAAAAAAAATCTTTTTTCCCCATTTAAAATGAAGTTTTCAATTCAGGAAGAAGAACAAGAAAAGCAAACTTTTTTCACATTCAAAGAAGCATCAGAAAAAACGGGGCTTTCTTCCAAAACGATTTTGCGAGTTCTCAAATCGGGCAACACCAAATATACCAGAAGAACCGACCAAAAAGTGTTCTGGATTCAGGAGGAAGAAGACTCACCATTCATCCAGATTGACGGGGAAGACTTTTTCACCGCAGAGGAAATTCGGGAACGATTTGGGTTATCGCGCACAGTTTTTTTCAATCAACTCTGCAAGAAAAAAACTCATTTTCTGGATTCAGGGGAAAAATCGCACGAAGTCACTTGGGTTTCACCCATATTGCAAGAATTCATCTATCTCATGAAAAAGAAAGCTGCATTGGAAACGGCGATGCACGCGCACCCCAAAAAAGGGCTTTATAAACATCATAACCTCTGCCAGGCTGAGATGAACGACGCCCTTGTGGATTTGCAAAATGCGTTTTGAATTTTTTCTTCATTGGAGAAAAAATGTCAAGTGAAAACAAATCCACTCCTCCGAAAGAGGCAGAAAAAATCAAAGAGGAAATCGTTTGGGAAAAAGCGTGTGACGCAGAAAGAAACTTTCAAAAAGCTGTGGATATGGTCACTGGTTTTCTCCCAGTCCGATCGGAAGAGGATCGCAAGTTCATGGAAAAATGGATTTTTCACGATTTAATTTATTTTTTATCTCCTCCCAAAAAATGAATCCCGAGAAAATATCTATCCCCGACTGCTCACTCGGAGACCCCGTGAAAAAATCTTCTGGAAAAATTAATTTCTGCCTTCTCCCCTGCCTCCACATGGACTCACGGTTCAAAGTGAAACTCCAAACCAAATTCAAGATTTTCGCTCAACAAGGCGACTCGTTTTCTCTGGGAATCACTCTTCCGGAAGAAAACATCCAATTTTTCAAAGATTTGGAAAAACATCTCAACTCTGCTGCGATGAAAAAGAAGCAGGCAATCAAAGAGATTTCCCCGTCTTTTGCTCGATTTCAGGAGGGAGATTTCACTCTCGTGAAAATCGACAAATCCGAGCAGGAAAAGATTTATGCCAAGATTTATCCCTCCAAACTCAAGCACACGGATTTTTCCTGCAGATTTTGGGAATTGTGCGACGATGGGAAGAAAAAACCCATCCTGAGGCAAAAAGAGCTCATTGGCGTTCCTCTCCGGGGGCAAGTTGTGTTTTCAATCAAACACCTTTTCTGCGGAAATCTGAAAGCCATCACATGCATTGTGGACGAAGTTTTGGTGGAGGAAAAGGTGGAAGCTGCTTCAGAATTCGATGAGTTTGAGGACAAGAATGAGGACGATGAAGTTTGATCTTGCTGAGATCAGGGAGAAAACTTTTCCAGAATTCAATTCTGGAAAAGGCAGAACTTTTTTTCAGATTGTTGCAGATCCGCAGAATTTGCAATGAGTTGATTCAGTCATCATTTTCTCAAACAATTCAGTTTGTTTTTTCATATCTGCGGCAATCTCTTCAACCCACTTTTCCAAATTCACATAGCTTTCCATCAGCAGGTCAATGGAATCAATTTCGTCGTCACTTTCACTCAGTTTTTTTCTTTTCGCATTTGAATTTGAAGGCATTTTCTTTCCAATCATTTTTTTTCCTCAGGGGAAATTTTCAAAATCCATTCAGGGGAAATTTTCCACTCCGGAAAATGAAAATGAATCCCCTCCGGAAAATGTATTTTGAATTTCAAAACCCCTCCGGAAAAAATGGATTTTTTCTGGAGCAGATATCTATTCCAGAAAAAATGGATTTTTCTGGAGCAGAAAATGCCTTCCAGAAAAAAATGGATTTTTCTGGAGCAGAAAATGCCTTCCGGAAAAAATGGATTTTTCTGGAGCAGAAAACCCCTCCAGAAAAAATGGATTTTTCTGGAGCAGAAAATGCCTTCCAGAAAAAAATGGATTTTTCTGGAGCAGATATCTATTCCAGAAAAAAATGAGTTTTTCTGGAGCAGAAAATGCCTTCCGGAAAAAAATGGATTTTTCTGGAGCAGATATCTATTCCAGAAAAAATGGATTTTTCTGGAGCAGATATCTGCTCCAGAAAAAACGAATTTTTGAATTTTGAATTTTGAATTCTGGAAAAAATATCTGCTCCAGAAAAACGAATTCGTTTTTCTGGAAAAAATATCTGCTCCAGAAAAATGAATTTGAATTTTGAATTCTGGAAAAAATATCTGCTCCAGAAAAAACGAATTTGAATTCTGGAAAAAATATCTGCTCCAGAAAAATGAATTTGAATTCTAGAAAAAATATCTGCTCCAGAAAAAACGAATTTGATTTTTCTGGAGCAGATATCTGTTCCAGAAAAATGAATTTGAATTTTCTGGAAAAAATATCTGTTCCAGAAAAACGAATTTAAATTCTGGAGCAGTGATTTTTCTGGAAAAAATATTTGTTCCAGAAAAACGAATTTAAATTCTGGAGCAGATATCTGTTCCAGAAAAATGAATTTAAATTCTGGAAAAAATATCTGTTCCAGAAAAACGAATTTAAATTTAAATTCTGGAAAAAATATCTGCTCCAGAAAAACGAATTTAAATTCTGGAAAAAATATCTGTTCCAGAAAAACGAATTTAAATTTAAATTCTGGAAAAAATATCTGCTCCAGAAAAATGAATTTGAATTTAAATTCTGGAGCAGATATCTGTTCCAGAAAAAGGAATTTGAATTTGAATTTAAATTCTGGAGCAGATATCTGTTCCAGAAAAATGAATTTAAATTCTGGAAAAAATATCTGCTCCAGAAAAATGAATTTGACCCCCTGAATTCGCCGGAGCATTCCTCCCATATTATTTGGAGGAAATTTTTTTTCCAAATTTTTTTTCCAAATTTAATAAATGAAGGGATGTCCGGGGGATGAAAAATCTCTCCAAACGGATTTTGTGATGAAAAATCACCCCCAAAAACGGATTTTGGGATGAAAATCCTCCGGGGATTGAAAATCTCTCCGGGATTTGAAAATCTTTCGCTGAAAATCAGCGGAAAATTCAAAGCCAAGAAATTTTTCTGCCCATGTCAGCTAAAACTCAGTTAACTAAATTGGAGAAATGATTGGATAAAATTGAGTTTTATCCAGATAAAATGGGATTTTAAATGTGTTATTTCCCCTTTTCTCAGCATAAAAACTGTTGAATTTTGGAATCCCTCCGGAAAATGAAAATGAAATCCCTCCGGAAAATGAAAATGAAAATGCCTCCGGAAAATGAAAACCCCCCCAGAATTTGAATTTGACATTCCTCCGGAAAATGAAAATGAAATCCCTCCGGAAAATGAAAATGAAAATGCCTCCGGAAAAATGGATTTTTCTGGAGCAGAAAATGCCTTTCAGAAAAATGAAAATGCCTCCGGAAAATGAAAACCCCTCCAGAATTTGAATTGAAATCCCTCCGGAAAATGAAAATGAAATCCTCCGGAAACTGATTTTGGAATGAAATTTCCTCCGGAGAATTCCTCCCATATTATTTGGAGGAAAATTTTTTTCCAAATTTTTTTTCCAAATTTAATAAATGAAGGGATGTCCGGGGGATGAAAAATCTCCCCAAAAATAGATTTCAGAACGAAAAAACGCCCACAAAAATGGATTTGGGATGAAAAATCTCCCTGAAAACGGATTTTGAGATGAAAATCTCTCCGGGGATGAAAATCTTTCGCTGAAAATCAGCGGAAAATGGCAATTCAAGAAAACTTTCTGCCCATTTCATCTAAATCACAGTTGACTAAATTGGAGAAATGATTGGTTAAAATTGAGCTTTATCCAGATAAAATGGGATTTTAATTTTTTATTTCCTTTTTTTCTCCGCATAAAAAATGTCGAAATCAGCAACGCATTTTTCAATCTCCGATGGGAAAAAAACCAAAAATTTCACTTCCATCAATTCAGCGGCAAAAGAATATGGAATCTCAAATTGCGCAATCATAAATGCATTGAAAAAGAATAACTCAACCATCACCCGGAGGTCGGACAAGAAAAAATTCTTCCTCGGCGAACCAAAAGCGGAAGATTCACAACTTTCTTGCGAAATCGATTTTTCTTCACTCCCAATGGATGAGGAATGGTTTGAAAAATTCAAGATCGCTGTTTCATCTTTTGATGAACTTTGTCGAATGATTGCGAATAATTTATTCGCGGATGAAGATCTCGAATTGGACTGGAAGAAAAAAGAATTGAAATACAATGAGGAAAGTATTTGCTTCATCAAAATCATTTCCATTATCTGCAGAGTGGCTTTTCAGGTGAACAAAGAGAAAGCTCTAGCAATTTTGAAGGAAAAAATTGGGAAAAAAAATTTTCAGCCCTTGAAACTAATTCAATTGATAGCATCTTTGAGGAAAAATGAAAGAACATTTCACGTTGACATATTCAATAAAATCAGGAAATTCAAGTGATTTTCCCCTGATTTTTCATTTCCGGGAAATGAAAATTCAACCCTCAAATTTTTTCTCCCATTCAGCTTCAAACTTTTCCAAATCCAACCCCAAATCAATCACAATCCCATCAATCGCTTCCATTGAAAACAAAAATTCATCCCTGTCGAATTTTCCTCCCCGCAAAGCGAAGCGCAAATCACTCAATGTTTTTTCATAAGTGGTGAAAGCGAATTTCGCCATCTCAATTTTGCTTTTCAGGTTCTTCATTTCATTCGCGGTTTTCAAAACTAATCCTGCTCCTGAAATCACTCCCAAAACGATTGGATTCAAAGTCGCGGCTCCAGCAATCGTCCCGATTGCAACCAGGCCGGAAGAGGTCAAATTCAGGAGCAGATTCATTTTCTTGAATCGACCATGCGCTCGTTTGAGACACCAAAATCTTTTGTGATAAAATCGAAAAAGTTTTTTGATTTCTTCCAGTTCTTCTTCCCGAATTGCGGGGTTGATGTGATTGAAAGCAAAAATGCTTTGTTTTCGCGCTCGCTTCATTTTTCAGGGAGAAAATCATTTTTCAATCAGAATTGTCGCTTTTGCTCTTTGAATGGCATTTCCATCCGAGAGAGCCAGATAGAAAGCTTCTTCCTGCCCAACATGGAGATTGAAGGTGAACTGCAGTGAACCAAATGAATTGGTGGAAGGTCTGACTGCTTTCCGAGTGATGCTATCTCCTTGAACAACACTTGTCATGATGATGGTTGCTCCACTCACTGGGTTGGATCCGCGTTGAAGAATGAAAACCGTGACATTCAAAATCCGGAAGTCAGATCCAAATTGTTGCCAATAATTTGTTTCATCTTCCGCTTCATTTGGGAAGATCAAACAATCACCGTGTTTTCCTTTCACAAATCTTGCAAAAATGAAGTGTTTTGACGGGCGAAGCGGCAAATTCAACAAGGAGTGCGAATTCAAATCCAAGTCAGTCTCCATGACCATCTTCCCCGCTTGGAAAACGAAAGGGGAATCATAAACGCTGCTTTCAACATCAGGTTGGGAACCAGCAATGCCATATATGATCAACTTTGCGTTTCCTTTTTCGGCTGACTGGGCAGTTCCCCGCCATTTCAAATCCAGGAAAATAAATTCAGGTGGGGAAATCCTCCATTTGTGCATGTGGATGATGGATCTGGAATACCCCGAAAACTTCTTAGTTGATTGCTGATTAATATTCAGACTGGCGCTCACAACGTTGACGCTCACGCCATCCATTGACGCGGGGAAGAATTCCACGCACACGGTGTATTCTCCCTCTGGGAGTTTGAACATATTGAATCCAAGTCTCCCAGAGTATTCATTGAAAAGGTCTTTTGTGATTTCCAAGTCATAAGCCTTCTTGTTGAAATGATGCGGCGAATCTGGAAAATCACTTATCCCAGTCACTGTCATATGATGTTCAGAGCTGGATTCATCCACATCTTCCATCAGATAGCGGAATGCGTCCTTTGGGTGAGAGGTTGACGTGATATGCGATTCATTTACGTATTTTTTGATCTTCTCTTCTAATTCCATCGTGTGGGCTACCACACCTCCTATCTGGCCGTCCACATAAGATTTTGGCGTGGGTTGTCGCTTCAGAGTTGGCGTTGCAATATTGTTGATTTGTTGCGAGTTCATATCCAGGTTTCCAGTCATTGTCCCGCCTTCCAACGAAAGCTTTTTCGCGGATTGGGCATCCACATATCGCATATTTGCGCCCTGATCGGCAACTTCGGGATCTTTCACGTTAAAAATGGTGTGATTTCCCATATCCAAAGCCGTCTCCATTGGAAACGTCTCTTTGCGGCTGAGAAAGATATTTTTGGCGTCATTATAAGAAACCAGGTTGTTGTATGCGGCTCCCAAATCATGCCATGTTTGTTGTTTTGAGTTTTTCACGTTGAAAAGTTCTTTTAAATCAATATCCTTCGTGACTTCATGAGTGTGAGCCGGAGCATCAGGGTGGAATTTCTTCAGAGTGACCATATTCACCGCTGACAAATCCTGGTTTTCATCAGTGTCCAGATTGACGATCAATTTGCGATTCATTTCTATTTCCCCGGGGTTGATGAGTTTTTGTCCCCTGAGATCAAGATCCCCAGTCATATGCGAGGAACCATCCACCTGGAGAGAATCTGCCCGCAATTGCGTTGCAAGCGTGTCAACTTGGTGCTTTGTGATTGCATCCGAATTCCCCGTTCCTTCAGCGATATTGGTCAGGCGTTTCCTTTGCAGGTCGAAGTCCCCTGCCGGCGTCAGCTTGAAACCAACTCCTGGCAATCCATCTTTTCCATCTCGTCCTCCCTGGGAGGTGCTTGTTTCAGACAGCAATCCATTTGAATAACTCATTTTAAATGCTTTCATCAAAGTTTTTGGCAATGAATTTCCTCGGCTTATCCACATACAGGAAAGAGAACGGATCATGCGTTGCTTTCCGATAATATTCTTTGCTGACATTGTTCTCCCTGCAGATCGCCGTAATTTCTTTGTTGCTTGGGAATTCGAAGATGCAAAAATGCGAGCAATTCAGGCGGATATCTTTTGGTGTTCCGAAATAACTTTGCGAAAGATAAATCACAGAACATTTCTTGTGCCTGCCCTGAATGAAATAATCAATCAATGGCTTTTGGTTTTTTTCGGAAACAAAATCATCGAAAACAACCAGCTTTTGATTCTCCCCTGACAATTCAGAAACTGGGATGATTTCATCCGGGGATGCTTCCACGACGTCATACCCCGCTTCTTTGCTGATTGGGCGAAATGTTTTCAGCAGATGTTGATATTTGGTTTGGTCAAGATTTTTCGCATAGAGGAAAATTTTATCGTAGAAGAGCAGGCGGAAAATCATATCCAGGAGAACATTTGTTTTCCCCGATCCTGAAGGGCCACAGATCAACATTCTGAAAGTTCGATCCGGCATGAAAGGGTGAAGTTGTTTGAAATTCGTGATTGGATCCTGACAATCATAATTTGGAATCTTCATTTTATATGAACATGGCGTTCTTTATCTTGTTCTACATCTTGTTCTTTATCTTGTTCTACATCCTGAATTCATGTTTCTGGGATATAAAATGAGTCTTTTGAAATGGCAAGAAATGGCCAAAAGCAAATCTGCTTTGGGCAAAAAAATCAACTTTGTTCACAATGCTATCACCCAGAAAAAGTTGGGTGAAGAGACAAGTCAAATCGGACTTGAAAAAACATTCAAACCCATCACATCGAAACTGGATGAGGTGATTGAGTCGAATTTGGGGCCGCTTCGGCCACTTCCCCGGAAAAAGAAAAAAGCCAAACCAGCGGAGATTGATTGTCTCCCCGAAGTCGATCCATTTGAAGAGATGGATGTCGAAGGCCTGTTTGATGAGGCCGTTCCATCCCAACCCAAGAAGCAAATTCCAGCAGGGCCGCCAACATATGAAGAAGTTGTGGAAGAGATGGGGGAAGATCCACCTGAATATGAAGAAGACGACTCTCCCGATTATGCTCTTGTGCCGGGAGATGAAGGGGAATGGGAAGAGGAAGAGGAAGATGAAGCCAATCAGATATTGGATAGCTTGGACCTCACGAATTATGATACTGCGGAGAAAACTCTCAGTGAACCAAATATCACATCAACGAGGAAAATCAATTATCTCAAGGGTCTTGTGACCATTGCAAACTACAGAAGAAATCAGTTGAAGGGCTACAAATCATCTTGGACCAAAAAATTCAAGAAAGGGGAAATAACGCAAGAGCAAAAGAATTTGCAACATAGCAGAATAGACCACTCATCCCGAATCTTGAGTGAATACATCAAACATTTTCAAGCGAAACAAAAGACATTGGAAGGTTCGGGAATCAGGAGAAAAAAAGGTGGATCCATCCGTTTTTTCTCCAACCCCGCAGATCTGCTCCAGAAACTTGAGGTCATCGTTGGCTCCATTCTCGCGGGGAATACGAATCAGGGGATCAGAAATACCGGGGTTGGTATTCTTGATCTTCTCCTGAAAGAGGGAGTCATCAATCGTTCCCAGCATGAGAAGCTCTTCAGAAAGTATTTCAAACTCTAAAATGGAAATCGAAAGAGAAATTGTCCTGTCATCCTTTTCCGTCAAGACTGGGGGAAACAAACCAGAAAATTTCACAACAAAATTCAATCGGCCCATTGTTTTGGATCCAAATTCCCAATATGTTGTTGGGTTGAACAGAATTATCAATATGAGTTTTACGTGGTATAACATCAATGCGGCATTGAAAAATCAGCTGATCAGATTCAGCTCTGACGGTGGGAAAACATTTTCCGATATCACCTTTCCCGCTGGGGTTTGGGATTATTCCACTTTGAATGCGGCAATTCGAAACGCAACAGGCCCCCTCGCAGGATCCACCCCAGGAAAGAATGAAAAATTCCCAATCAATCTTGCTTTCTCTCCCACAACTTTCAGAGTAACAATCACACTGGAAGCAAACTGGCAACTTGATCTCGAGAAATCCAACTTCGGCGATCTCATTGGTTTCGATAAAAAGATTCTGAAAGACAAAGTCAACATTGGCCCCAGAGTTCCAAACCTCAGTCAAGATACTGATATGTTGAACGTTCATTGCGATCTCACAAGTGATTCGCTTGTGGATGGGGAAGAGAGTGATATCATCTTCTCCTTTTGAACATCTGTTCTGCAGGCCTCCTATAGTTTCACTCTTGAACCCATGAGAGTGATGTTCAGCCCTGTGAATAAAAACAGAATAAGCTCCATTCGGATCTGGATCACCGATGGGAAAAGGCGGGTTGTTGATTTGAATGGGGCTGATACAGCATTCTCGCTTATCTTGAAAAAACAAATAAAATGAAAAGTTATGAATTCTCTCGTTTTTTCCACCCCCAGCTGGGGCGGTTTGTCTTCCGGCATAAAGGAACAGGTGTCATTGTGGACAATATTTTCAAACCAATGAGGAAGGTCGCATCAGTCGTCTTCAATAAATTCGCAAAACCCATTGCGAAAAAAGCATTGGAATCAGGAATTTCTCACGCTGGGGATAAACTCGGCAAAAAAGTAGTTGAAAAATCTGGTGATTTGATCATGAAAAAGCTGGGAAATATGAGAAAGGGGAAGCCACCAGGCAAAACAAAGCCACCAGCGAGCGAAGCGAGCCGAGCGAAGCTAGCTCGACCACAATCAGCCCCTGCGTCAACCTCCGGAGAGCGACCGCAGGGAGCGCGACCGAAGGGAGAAAGTTCTGATGCTATATTGAACAGGTTGATCTCTGGGCAAGGAATTCGAAAGAGAAAAAAATGATTTAAAATGGCTTTTCGATCGAATGAATATCTTCAAAGAAATGAATTAGTGCGCTTCCAGCTGGATGACACAATCCGAGCTCCAGCTAATGGGCAACATCAACAAAAAAGTGGTTATAAATTCACGATTAATGACCGATCCGCATTCTATGATTGGTATAACGCTTATTTCGAGGTGCAGTTTCAACTCCAGAAAATAGCAGACGGCGCTGGGTATGCCGCAGCTGACAGAATCACAGTGATCAATGGCGCTCATTCCCTGATTAATCACCTGAAGATTAGTTCTGCTGGAAAGATTGTTTATGAGACTGATAATCTGCATAACGTTACTTTTATTAAAAATTTGCTAGAATACTCCGATGACTTCAGCAGATCAGTCGCCAAGAACAGTTTCTGGTATTTGGATACTGATGCAACAACCGCTAATACGAATCTTGGATTTGAAGCTCGGCGGGTGCAATCTCAAGCAGTGCAAAACGATGGAAACGGTGGTGCAAAGAACATTAACACAATCATTCCCCTGAATCGCTTTTCCTTTTTCGAAGAGTTGGAGGATAAGATGCTTGTGCCCATGCAGCTGCAATTTGAGATTAAGCTTCAACAGGATAATGAATTAATTCATATGGCTAATGGCACTGATGCTGGAAGAGTTGTCGTGAATAGGTTTTTGCTTTGGGTCCCCAGATTGACACCGAAAGATTCTCTTTATGACAAATTTGTCAGTTCATTCCTGAAAGAAACGCAATGGAAATATCTGAGGGAGATGTATTCCGAATCAGCTCCTACGCAGTCATCAGGATTCTTCCAGATATCCGCAAGTATTGACAATGTTAAGCATATTTTTGTTTATCTTAAAAGAACCAATGATGACGCTAAAGAAGAAGATAGCCCTTATCTGATGGACACTTTCAAGCTGAATGCGGACAATGCAGACTCATCCTTGTCGAACTGCCGGCTGGAATATGGAAACGGAGTTTTCTACGCGGAAACAGAGTATGACAGTGAAAGCAAAGTAAGGATTTTCCAGGATGTCATGGCTTATGCAATGAGGAAAAATGATTATAACACAGGGACACAGTTGAATCTGGCCAATTTCAAGTCTCTTTTCCCGTTGATCTATTTCGATCTGACTTATCAAACTGAAAAACCGACAAGAGATCCCAAGCAGCTGATATTCAGGTATCGATTGAACGCAGATGCAGCGGCAAACTTCAATGTACATGCGATAGTTCTCTATGAAGAAGAAGTGAAAATCGATAAGATTGGAAATGAGCTGGTTATCGTGTGAAGCGAGCGCAGCGAGCACGCGCAGCGGCTGTGAAAAACATATCTTGTCATTTAAAATGACAACATATCACCCATATAAAGTAAATCTGTCGGAAGGGCAAAAAAAGAAGCTTGGAAGAGCATTCAAAGCAAACTGCGCTATCACCCTGAGGCTGAAAAAAAATCAAACACGCGGAAATGATGAACTGATGCTGACAGTCAATCAAAAGAACCGAATTGCCAAAGCCGCATCTCAGGGAAAGGGAGTTGAAATCAAGATATCAAAAACGCAAATCCGAAAAGTGATGAAGCAAGGTGGAAGTCTTTTCTCTGCTATTGTTCCCCTGGCTCGTTCCCTGGCACCCACCCTGGCAAAGACACTTGGACTGTCAGCATTGGCTGGTTTGGCGAGTGAAGGAGCGAGTCAAGTTGTGAAAAAGATAAGCGGGAAGGGAGGCGGACAAACGGGCGGATTTCTCATTCCCCAAGATAAAATTCAGAAACTGATTGACAATAAACATTTGTTGACAAATAAGCAGAAACAGGATATTTTGACTGCCCTGAAATCAGGAGGACAACTGACGATAAAACCATCAGCAAAACAATCTGGTGGATTGTTGGGAACTGTGCTGGCTTCCATCGGAATTCCACTGGCGCTGGACATGGTGAAAAATTTGTTTGGGAAGGGATCGGCGCAGCCGCGACCTCGACTGAAAGGAAAAGGCGCGCCTAGAGTTGGTCGCCCCAAAGGAAAAGGAGCTCCAAGAGTTGGTCGCCCCAAAGGAAAAGGCGCGCCGAGATTGGGGGCGCATCCGTTTCAACCTCCCCCATTCATCGGAACCTGGGGACGAAAAATTGGGATGGGAAAAAAATCCAAAAAAGGAACGGGACTTCTGCTGGGATCGAAAAGTCCATTCAACAACATCCCAGTTCTCGGGGCAATATTGTGAGCGCAGCGAAACCTAAATTCGTGAACAAACCACTGACCAACCTTGATCTTCTCCAGTGGATTGATTTTCTGAAAATTCCCAATTTCAAAGGGATTTTCGCCAGGGATGAAGCCATGCCCCGAGAACACAGCCCCTGCATTATCAATCTTGATTCGCTTGAAAATGCCGGAACTCACTGGGTGTGCTGCGCCCCCGGACAGAAATTCACGTGGTATTTCGACTCTTTTGGGATGGGATTTCCCCAGGAATTCAAAAGTTCCAAACCGGTGATTTGGAACAGCAGTCAGTATCAAAACATAGACAGCGTTCTTTGCGGGTATTATTGCCTGTTTTTCCTCCATCAATGGTCGCAGGGGAAAGATTTCTATGATATTCTCAAACCTCTCAGTCTGACTAATACAGCGCAAAATGAGAAATTCATAAAAGAATATTTCGATTGAAAATGAAATCATATTGCGTGAAGGAAAAAAAACAAACTGATTGCGTGAAACCAGCTGGATTCCAGACTGCAAAAAATGGCAGAAAGATGTGGTTTTGCCATTGCGCTTCCTGCGGAATCAAAAAAACAAGATTTGTGAAAGCGAGCGGAGCGAGCCGCAGAGCGAAATCGGGAAACTGAATCTGCCCCCACAAGGTGGGGGCTTTGGTGAACTTGCGCTGACTGGCGTGGCTCATGCTCTTCCCTGGCTCGGGAAAAAAACAGTTGAAATGGGTCGTTATGGAGCTAGTGAATTGTTGCGAAACAAAAACGCTCAAAAGAAAGCATTGGATTTTGCCCTGGACAAGATGAAACCATTTCTTGCCAAAACCTCTGCTGATATGATGAATGAGCTGAGCACAGCGATTAGACCAAACAGAAAATATAAGACAGATCGAGCAGATTTGGATGGCGGTGCTTTAGATATTCATTCCCTGATTGGGAAGCTGCCAAGACCAAAGAAAGGTTTCACCCTCCCAGGGCATAATTATACAGGCCCCTGGAACCCATTGGAGAAGCAAGTCAGATTTGATGAAAAGGGAAAAATTCTCGAAATCTGGCAGCAGCCCACAGGAAAAACAGACGCAGTTGCTATGCAGCACGATGTTGATTATTCAGTCTGCGCGAAGGAAAAGAATCCGCGCAAATGCAAGAACGAAGCAGACAGGAAAATGGTTGCCGCTTTGGATGCCATTCCCTGGAAAGAAAGACAGTGGGGTCATGCTTTGGCGCGAAACGTGATTGATGCAAAACAGAAACTGGGTCTCGGCGCTCCAAAAAACGGGAAAAGATTTTGAGTGAAGGCCAGTGGGCTCAAAATCTGGCAAATGAACTTCACCGGCCAATCAGGCGGCGCTTTCCAAAGAGGCGAGTCATTGCGTATGGGGTTGACAACATCTGGGCGGCGGATCTGGTCGAGATGGGGAAATTTTCGAGGTGGAATAAAGGGATCAGATATCTCCTGATGGTGATCGATGTTTTCTCAAAATTTGGTTGGATTCGTCCCCTGAAAGACAAGCGAGGTCAAACAGTGGCTGATGCTTTCCGAGACATATTCAAGGGGCGAAAACCGAAGATGCTCTGGACTGACAAAGGATCTGAATTTTTCAATGGAATAATGAACCATCTCCTGAGCGAGAATGGGGTAAAATTGTACACAACACAAAACGAAGAAAAGGCATCTGTTGTTGAGCGCTGGAACAGGTCTTTTAAGGAGAAACTCTTCCGGATGTTTTCTGAAAACAACAATACAATATACTGGGACAAACTTGGCAAATTACTGGATGAATATAATCATCGTTTTCATTCGAGCATTGCCATGACCCCCGCAGAGGCGAGCAAACAGGAAAATGAGAAAAAGGTTTTCGCTAATTTATACGGAGATTTAATTTATGCTAAACACAACCCGGCAAAATTCAGGGTTGGCGACAGGGTGAGAATTTCAAAGTTTAAACGAAAGATATTTGACAAAGGTTACACGTCGAATTGGACAGAGGAGATATTTGTGATTGACGAAATAAAGAACACAAACCCTGTAACGTATAAATTAGTTGATCTGCTGGGAGAAAACATCACTGGATCATTTTACGAGGCGGAACTTCAAAAGACAACGCAAGATGTGTTTCGAATTGAAAAAGTTATTCGCCGCGATAATAAGCGAAAACTCGCGCTTGTAAAATGGAAAAGTTACCCCGATAAATTTAATTCTTGGGTTCCACTGAGTGATGTGGAAAAGCTATCTTAACCATCGGTTTCTTGTGATGATTCACTTCCCAGACATATGACGTCAAAACATTCCACACTTCCCTATCAACAAGCTGAGCCAAAAATAATTTTTGTGTTGAGCTTCAGCGACTCGGGTTGATAGGGAAGTGTGGAATGTAATCTATTGTCTTTCACGTGAAAATTTATTATAGGCAGATAAGTAGCACGCGCCGGACAAAAGAAGCCAAAAAAGACAATGGACCTGCAGGCGTGTGTGTGCACGTGAAGTGGCGGGTTATTCTGAGAAAATTTATTCAGCTTTCCGAGAATGCCACCTGGCGATTTCAAAATGACAGATTGCGTTGGCGTGTCAGAATATGAATGTTTTACATTAATATTCACAAAGTCTGTTATTTCAAAACACCGCTTAGCATCGCTTTCGTTTCACTTGGCTTTCGTTCATTTCCCGGTGGATTTCCCAGAGAAGACCGCTTTGCTTTTGGAGTTCCTTTTTGAGAATCTTGTGTTCCTTTTTGAGAATCTCGTGTTCCTCCTGGAGATTGGCAAAAGATTCAAAAAGTTTTTCAATTTCATCGTCTCCCCACTCCTCTTCCTCAGCTTCCGCCATCTCCGAATCAGAGACAATAAATTCATCATCCGATGTTGTTGGGGTTTCATCTTCGCTTCTTATTTCTTCCTCTGAACATGTGGAACAATCTTCATGGTCACTCGCGTCGCTTCGCTCGGCTTCATTGGAAAATGCTTTCTCAAGATCCATTTTATTTCCAATGACATTTTTTGAAGATTGTTTGGATTATTTTTTCTTGTTCCGCCCGTCTGGATGGGAGTTTGAGCAGTTTAAAATCATCTTCATTGGGGCTGAAACCGTTCTTCTTTAACAAAGCAAAAAGAACTTGATGGCAATTGAGAAACTTTTTTCTGCTGGGATGAAGGTCATTATATGCAAGTGAAAAATATTTAAAGTCGTCGATGAGGAATTTTTCCAGGTGCTCATAATCATTTCCGTCGTGACCTGTTATGTGATTAAAAATTGCATGATCGTTGCCATTGACTTTCCACTTGGAAACTTTGACGAAATCCCTGACTTTTTTTCTTGTGATTTCGTCACGGGGAATTTGGGAGAGAATTTGTTCTTGATAAAATTCGAGATCTTTGAGTGGAATTTGATTTTTCCCCTGATTTTTGCGGATGATATTTTTGAAATGTTCCAGCCTGGGATTTTTGTGAGATTGCCATGTTGTATATTTTTCTCGAATAATTTCAGGCGTGAAATCGATTTCTTCTTCTTCAGAATCAGACATTTTCTTGCCGAGAGAGAATTTTTTGAGATTTGAAAAGAATTTTCCTCTGCGGAAATTCAGCGGAGAAATCTTGAAATTGGCCAATTTCAAGATTTTGTCTTGTGCTGAATTTAGCTTTAGTAGGTGGTAAAAGAGACTTCTGAGACACCCTCAAATTCCCCTGAATTTCACACAAATATTTCCTGCAGATTTCAACAAATAATACATTATTTTTCATCAGTTCAATTCAACAGATACCACGCAATTCTGATGAGTTTGAGCAGATTTGACAAATTGCGGAGTTGTGTGAAAACTGACAGAAATTGTTGAATTTTTAAGATTTGTTGGGTCTGAAATATTTGTGTGAAATTCAGGGGAATTTGAGGGTGTCTCAGAACTCTCTTTTACCACCTACTTTTCTAATTTACTAAACACTGAATCGAATCACTAACATTACGCTTTCGCACAGTGGAAAAAATAAACAACATTGTTCTTGCAACTGCTGTAAAATTACAAATGTTGATGGTCCATTATACCTTTCGTTAATGCTTTAAATTCATTCTATAGTATGAACGCATTTTTCCCGTTGCGTGTGTATTTTGCGTGTTTTTAATTTTTTGTTCTCCAGCCTGACAGCTGATGTACGTCAATTGGCTTAACTTCAAAAACCTTGGAAACAAAGGGTGAAGTGAATAGATGGTTTGTGACGTTGATCTATTCTGGTTCGTCAAATCACTCGACTTAAGCGAACATTCCAGAAAGTAGATAAAATAAGTTAGAAAGGTGCAAAAAATAGAACATTTATTTGCGAGCACATTTCAAATTGTAGCGTCAATCGTGTAATGAGTGAATGTCTGAACCTTTCACATGTTTCCTGTTAAACTCGATATCGGTCATACGTACATCCAGATATATTCACCTCACAGAACAGGTATTTTGTAGCATTTTTATTTATTTATTTATTTATTTATTTATTTTTTTTGGGGGGGGGAACTACATAGTTTTGCGGGCATTGCAAAAAGAGTTAATAATTAATAAGAGTATCTGCGAAGGATGCGTGAAACAGTTCAGTATACATAACATACGAAAATATTTTTGTTTCTGTTCTATTTTAGCCATGTTTGGATCAAACACATACAAACACAGCAATTAGCATATGTACATAATAAAATGTGCAAAACGTACGACTGGTACCTGTTTTGTGGTGAACATGTGATTTTGTGTTTGTAAATTGACAGCCTTCATCTCGGATTGCCCAAAATTTCCAGTTGAAGGTAATATTGTACTTGAGAAAGAATGAATGGTGATATTGGAAAAATGTGTGTGAATATAATGGAACACTCATAAACTTTGGCGTATGTTTTATCTTTTCTACGTTTTACCCAAACCTCGAGCAATTGACATACAGTTGGTAATTAAGGGTCTTTCTGCATGCACCGGTATCCATAAACCACTCATTGTCTTCTATTGTTTGTGAGGTATTGTATTTTTGGTCTTGTTTTACATTTGTATTATTGTCGTTCTTTGTTCCTTTTGTTTTACGTAATATGTTTTACGTAATATGCAGAATCTACTGCAATTAACGTGTCCCTGAAAATTAAAACACTGAAAAAGTAGTTATACAAAATGCACTACTAGTATCTTTGTTTTGGCTAAAGTGCAAAAAGTTCGGTTTGTATGTTAGTTTGTATGTCTTGGATTATGTCACACCAATCAGATTGCCTCTAGTTTGTACACCATGTACTATGTCAGCCAATCAGTTTCTCGTTTTTAAAATGGTATTACTGAAGGTCAGAGAAGGACACTTGACATGAATTGAAAATCAGCCATCTTGAATCTTCGCGATTGTTGCCTCAAACAAAAAAGTTTAAAGGTTTGAAAATTTGTTGGTTGGGAATTGTGCTCTTGTCCCGACTGGCTTGCTAACATGGCGATATCAAGGACATTTATACGGAAATACCACCTGTAGTGTGCTCTATGCAAGAATGGTAGAATGGTCTGCGGGGGATGAGACGTCCAACAAATGTGGACTGCAGTTAATAGGTGTGCTTAAACTGAAGTAAGAAAGTATAGTTTTATTGAAAAAATGGCAAGCGGAATTTAAATAATGTGATTCGCAATGATGTTAAGGTGTAGAGATAATTGCGAAAAATCCTACCCAGCCGAAATTTGGGTTGTTTTCAAATACAAGTGTGTTTAACATGCTCAGTTTCCATGGCTATCATCGTAACAAGGCGTAAACATTTTATCTTTCTTTGGATTAGATGTGTAGGTTATGAATTGTATGTTTCAAGCCCGGGTTTCAAGCGATTGCTATTTAAAATTGTATTTTGTATGGGCAGTCACGCTGTCTGCACGTGAAAATATTGAACTTTGTCCTTATAGAAACTTGCCCGTGATGCA
Source organism: Cladopsammia gracilis (assembly GCA_022457155.1). Classification (NCBI taxonomy): domain Eukaryota; kingdom Metazoa; phylum Cnidaria; class Anthozoa; order Scleractinia; family Dendrophylliidae; genus Cladopsammia; species Cladopsammia gracilis. The sequence continues at coordinate 651,150 of JAJGOT010000448.1, read as the reverse complement.
TGGAGTTCAACATCTTTTTGGAGAAAACGTATTGCAATTGATATAAAATTTGAATTAGACGTGAGCAAATGTAAAAGTTATTAATTGTATGCATCAAGCGATTACTATTAGCGAGTAGCGACTGTATTTTGTATGAGCAGTCACGTTTTGTGCACGTGCAAATGTTGAACTTTGTCCTTATCGAAACTGGTAGGTGATGAATTCAACATGTTTTCGAGAAAACGTATTTTAATTAATTAATATGGTGCGGTTATGTGATTCATATTTTCTCAAACTCATTAATAATTCATCAAGTTACAAGCCAATCAGGATACCCCAATTTGGTCAGGTGCATATGGTTTGAAACCCCGATGAAACACTGGACAGAGGCCTTTCCACGATAGTTTGATGAAATATCAAACTCTAGAGTTTCATAAAACGTCAAACCCATGTGGTACAGGGTTATCCTAATTTAAATATTAATGACACAAATACCGAATTGAATAGACAAGCTTTAGTAATCCCAAAAGGCAATTACAGAATATCCAAAACCAACTGAGCAAAATAAATATAAATTGCTTTCCTTACGTTCATTCAATGCGTCCATTTCTTCAATACGAGCAGAAAGCGACATAATCTTGGTAAATCATAGTCCTTAAACATTCCTCCCGAATCTCAGAGAACGGGAACTTGAACCGTCCGAGTAGTTTGCCATTCATTAAAAATGGATGTTGCCCATTTGTTTTTTTTTTATATTTCGTTGACGGGGGAATAGCTTTATCGACTAAATATTCTTCTTCGACAACCGTTTTGGCCTCGCTAAACCGAGACGCTTCTGCTTCGCACATGGTCTCATACCAAATGGCGAAACACAACAAGCTCAATAAAATTATGCATGTGACGGCATTTGAAAAGGACAAAGCCAAAAAAACTAACAGTGAATAATTCTGTATTGTTTCATTTGAGAAGCTATATCAACAACTCGTGCTTCGGGTTTCATCAGGGGTTCCAAACACCTCGAAACAATAAAAGCACTCGGCCGAAGCGGCCTCGTGCTTTCATCTGTTTCTCGGTGTTTGGAACCCCTGATGAAACCCTCGCACTCGTTGTTGATATTTTACTTCTGTCTGGACTGAAGGTCAGATGTTTCTATATTGTTTCTGGAAAGAGGATGAGTGTTTTACTACTGGCAATTTGAAGTTGAAAGAGGGGCTCAAAACAATTTAATTTAATTAGTTTGTGTTTCATCCGCACGATTTTTTTGTGAAATTAAAACGCCAGTTTAAAAAAAAAAAAATATTAGTTGCAATTTACTAGGAAACAACCAAAATTCATTTTGGATGCGCTACGCTTCTGATTTAAGTCTTTCCTGGTTGCTTTTACGGAAAAAGGTGTATGGGGTAGCTCAATAATGTTCGTGTAACTAATTCAATTAGCTTATGGTTTTGAGTTCAAAACAATGTAGGCCTCGTCCACGCGTATCCGGATATTTTTTAATCCGCAACTTTTTTGTTGCGGATTAGAAAATATTCGCGTCCATGGCCACGTGTAGCGTATTTGAATCGTATTTGTCCGAATTCGCCGGATACGTGTGGATGGAAGGCCAATCCGCAACAAAAAAGTTGCGGATTCAAAAATATCCGGATAGTGTGGACGGGGTCTTAATCTAATTAGTTTCTGTTTCTATTTGCACGACTTTTTTGTAGAGAATAAAACCAGTTGTTTAAATAATATAAGTTGCCATTTACTAGAAAACTACCAATATTCATTTTGTAGTGAAAAAATTTTCTGGTTGACATTACAGAAACAGGTGGTACATAATGCTAGTCTAAAGAACTTTCGTGTCACTAATTTCATTAGCTTGTGGTTTGGAGTGCAAATTGAAAGTAATTTAATTAGTTTGAGTCTTCAAGGCCAAAGGAACGTTTTCCACGTTTCTTTTGTGAATAACAAGAGGCTGCAAGCAGCCTATACTCATGCGCATCATCGTTCCTGCAAACCACGTTGTTTACTATTGAATGTTTTGTAAATGAAGGCTGTACCACAATGAAGCCAATGATTCTTCTACGTCTTATATATACCTAACGTGAACATTAGTTATGTAAGTAGGATTGTAGGAGACGCTGTCGTGACGCTTCAGTAACGCTGTTTTACCGGAAGTGAAAGTAGCCGGAAGTCACTAAACAGGAAGTGTAAATGGCAAAGCTATAAACCGGAAGAACACAATTTAAAATATGCGTGCATAAATTTGCATGCAAAATCGTGACACCAAAAAAAAAAATAAGAAGAAGAAAAACCGAGGCCATTTTATTACTCATTTTATTACGCATGAGTAATAAAATTAAGCAACACTGCCAGGAAATAATAAGCCTCCATTTTCGATGCATCAAATTTCTGCAGAACTTTTCTGGTTGACATTACCCTGATTAATGAAACAAGTTGCTCATTTCACTGGGGCCGAAGTTTTATCATAAACTCCGACAATCCCCTCCCCCCTCCCCTCCCCCCCCCCCCCCCAAAAAAAAAAAAAAAACAAAAAACTGGCCAAAACTTGTAATTTGTTCCCACCTATTTTTATACCTAACCCTCCAGGCTAGAATACAAAAGCAAACTTTGCATTTTGCCACCTAAATGGAGTTTTGGTCCCAGTGCCGGGCCGGAGGATTTGAAAAAAGTACATCTGCAAACGGCTTTTTGCGCGCGTTTACTTCCCCTGTTTTGTTGCCTTCACTATTTCATATCATTCAGGTAATGCGTGCCTAAGTTTTGTGAGATGCCAACAGCCACTTGTTTCGAAACAAGTGTGCAGCAACAGGGGTGCTTACCATTTACAGGATCCATCCGGTTGGAAATTTCATGCATAAACATTAAATGACTTAACTTGACCTTGTGGAAGAAGGGAAAAGTAAAAATACAACTCACATCAGCTGGAAAGATTATAAGATTGGAAAAAATGTATCACCAGAACCAGCAGCCCATAATTTCTCAAACTTTCCGAATGGAATGATACGTACCATTTGATTTCCCAACCAGAATTTCTGTTTTTTCCATGTAAATGGTAAGCACCCCTGTTTTGCCACAACAAAATGGCAGTGTTTTGAACTTTTGATAGCCCCTTAAGGCGGGGGATTCACCTGAATGTCATTTTTCGTCCACTATCTCTTTCACGTTTCAACCAATCCAAAAACCCATCGCTTATCTCATGAATCTATTTTATGGTGTGTTTGGTAAAATTTTGGGTGATTTTGGGGTATTTTTGGGAGGAAATAATTTTTCTCACAGGATTTGTAAATTTAGGGAAATAAGAAATATTGAAGATTTAATGTAGTTTTAAAATTAGAATTTAAGGATAAAAATTACAAAATAGTCCACTATCAACCTGGGGTTGGAAACATGTCGCGGGAAACTTATCGTCACCTCGAGCTCATGGCAAGCAACATTACGGTCTGCTGACCGGTCATAAAAGGACGACTGCATCACAAAAAAATACGAAAATTGCATGTATCTCATTGGAGCATGTCCAAAGTGTGCTTCAGCTGTGACTATATATCAAACTCTAAGATCGCGGACGCTGTGTTTCAGTGAAAAAAGAATAACTTAAAGGAACGTGAGTCGAGCAAACATATTTTTCCAATCACCCCCCCCCAAAAAAATTCAGACTTTATCCATGCGTCATCCAAGATACACCTTCCAAGTTCCTTGATCGAAAGTTGAAGGATGCCAAGGTCGACGTATTTGAGCAGCCTTCGGAAGCACCTTTAGTTCAGTAAGGTTGTCATTTCATTATTTAAAATGAGCAGGCAACGGGGAATTTAATTCTCCTTTCTAAGGTAGCACTAAAATGATATTTTTGTAGGAACTAAAATTATATTTTTTTTTTGTAGGAAAAAAATAGCATTTATTAGTTTAGCTTGTAATCATCAATGCAGTTCATTGCGTGCATTACTGCAAACATATTCAGTGGAGTAGGTTAAGTCCATTGAAGTTCATATTTTAATACTTTGTGCTGTGCAGTTGTGTGTTGTAGACCTTGTCACGGTTAATTCCAATTTTGATATGGCCTGATTGGCAATGGCGGTCTGGAAGGCAAAAAGCGATTCTCGCTACTATACCCTATAATACAGATGTAACATTTGCAAGTTTAATGGGTATAACTCATATTTATTGTCCTTTTCAGTTTTACCGATGCATATTTTTGATACCAGTCCAATACCGAAATTTGAATTAACCGTGAAAAGGCTAACAGGTATTTTAGAATTTCTTATTAACTACACGCTGAATCGAATCACTAACATTACGCTTTAGCTCACAGCGGAAAGATAAATAACTTTGTTCTTGCAACTGCTGTAAAATTCCAAATGTTGGTGGGCCATTATACCTTTCGTTAATACTTTAAATTCATTATATATTATGAACGCATTTTTCCCGTTGCGTGTGTATATTGCGTGTTTTTAATCTTTTGTTCTCCAGCCTGACAGCTGATGTACGTCAATTGGCTTAACTTTAAGAAACTTGGAAACAAAGGGTGAAGTGAATAGATGGTTTGTGACGTTGATCTATTCTGGTTCGTAAAATCACTCGACTTAAGCGAACATTCCAGAAAGTAGATAAAATGAGTCAGAAAGGTGTCAAAAATAAAACATTTATTTGCGAGCACATTTCAGATTAAAGGGACAATCGTGTAATGAGTGAATGTCTGAATCTTTCACATGTTTCCTGTTACACTCGATATCGGTCATATGTACATCCAGATATATTCACCTCACAAAACAGGTAGCAGAAACGAACAGGTGACAACTTCATTTTGAACTATATACTACTAACCTACAAGGGAATTGAACTGCAATTTGTATTTCAAGAGATATTTAAATTGTAAGGAATTATTTTTCAATGTGTCAATATCAAATGACCGATTTATTTTCTATTTTATGTATACCTTGTTGTAATAGATAAACAATTTATAAGGCAATGCGCTTATGCAGCTTGATACAAAATAATCTGTTTTTTTTTTCTTTTTTTTTTAAACAACATTCTAATGCTGAAAATTCGAATTGATTTTTCATAAAAAAAAAAATTAATATAAAATATTGTATAAAGGAATACAATGGGCCAATATCATCAAACGACCGATTTCGTTTCTATTTAGTAATACGTAAAAATTGTGATTCAATAGTTTTTTTTTGAAAATTTTCAAACCAGTTTAATTCTTACTTTTTTTGTCTCGGATATATTTCTTATTGCAAGAAGTAACGAAATTACAAGAAGTAAAACAGTTTACAATTATTTAAATATATTGTTTATTTTACATAGCAACGACCAACAATATACTTCGACATGGGAAATCAACTGCGAATCGATCATATGTTTCATGTAAGGAATACAAACGCGCTCAATATCATCAGCGGCCGTGTTTTCATTTTTCATTATAATGTACAGTATATCTGGATATATCTAGATAGGTGCCCACGTATAATTTTATTTTATTCTAACAACCACCAACAAAATATTACAATACGCAAATCTATATTTAATGACAATTTATTCTTCTAAGGTCGATAACATTAAACGACGGACATATTTTTTAAGGAATATAAACGGCCAACCCTATCATTTCAATTTTATGTATATCTAACCAGCGTTTTTTTTTTCAAATAAACATCAAATAAAAAGAATAAGCGAAACCAGAACACGTTTCCATGTTATATTTTTTATTTTTGTAAATGACGTCCAGATGACATCGAAACGTCGTCTAGTTTTGCTGATTTTTATTATTAATTGCATATCTTATTTTAAAAAGAAGAATACAAAAAATAATAATTAATAAAATCCTGTGTGCAGTGAAGCAATACGCCAACTTAAAAGGTTTACCAAAGTGTGTGGATTGGGAAATAATCCAGTCCCTGTTTTTGTAAAATGGTTATATTATGTCTCGAAATTTCTCTCCTGCACATGCAGCTGCTTTCCGCATTAAAAAAAAAAATACTGAATGCACTCAGACACCCTAACACAATAACACTCATTAGACGTTATCGGTTAAAAAAAATCATATGATAAAAAGCGACTTCATTTCGTGTCCACGGAAGCAACAGAAAAAGGTTAGTCCGATTTTCAATACTTATGTCATTAGCTTCTTCCACCTAAATATATGTTAGTTTATTCTGTTCGTTTTGTATCATTTTAAAACTTATAGTTTCATTATACACAAAAAGTGATTTTGTGTTTGAAAATTCGGAAACTTGTCATCTCTAAATCCCCTTCAGTCTTCGGATCTTAAATGTTATAATAAGCTTACTAACTGACTGCTGATTGCGAAACTAAAAATCATGGCGTCTGCAAAGAAAGATATTATTTCATGGATGCTACACCGGGGCACGATTTTTATTTTTATGCGCAGAACCATAAAAAAAAAAAAAAAAAAAAAAAAAAAAAACGAATGAGCTCAGCGAACTAGCACGTTTCCTGATACGCTTCAAAGGGCTGAATAATAATCGTACAAAGCACTTTAAAATTTGTTTTGTTCTGTTCTGGTATTGAAAATAATTGAACAAAAATTTTAACGAAGAAAAGTTACGCTTTTGACCGAAATCCTTCAGGCGGGAACGAAAACGGTAAAATTTCATTTGGAAAATATTTTTGTTGCCAAATCAGCAAACAAACCATGAATTTTCCATTTGACGTTTCTCAGCTGAATTTAGATTAACTATATTCCTGTAATGAAAATCGCGCTCGGCAGTTTTCATGATGATGTTAATGATATTGAAATCTCAGATATCCTCTTACAGAGTTTTAAAAATAATTTATTGCAAATGACACACCATAACAAAACACATCATACAAGACTCGTTGCCCATTTTGTCTTTTCATGTGTACAGTTTTTTCGCCACAAAAACGCTTATTATATCCATCATCCTGGCAGTAAATATGATGTGGCAAAACCACTTAACCAGACGATGTTGAAGTATCGCTTACTTTAAAAAAATATACATTTTATTGAGAACAAATGCCGGGTCTTCTATTTGGTAATGACAGCCATTATATTACTCCGACACCCACACGTTTCCCGGGTCGTAAAGTGCAGCCATTATGTTGTTATTTAATTTTTCTTGGGGGAAAGAACGATATAGTTTTGCGGATATTGCAAACATAGTTAATAATTAATAAGAGTATCTGCGCAAGATGCATGAAACAGTTCACTATGCAAAATATATAGAAAAATTTTTGTTTCTTTCCTATTTTAGCCCTGTTTGGATCAAACACACGCCGAAACAGCAATTAGCATATGTACAATAATTACTTATATGAAATTTATGATACTGAAAATCAACTATGCAAAACGTTCGACTGGTACCTTGTTTTTGCTGAATTTCAAAAGCTGTTTTGTGCTGAACACGCGATTTTGTGTTATTTGTAAATTGACAGCCTTCAGATCGGATTGCCCAAAAGTTCCATTTGAAGGTCATGTTGTACTTGAGAAAAAATGAATGGAGATATTGGAAAAATGTGTGTGAATATAATGGAGCAGTCATAAACTTTGGCGTATGTTTTCTCTTTTTCCACATTTTACCCAAACCTCGATCAATTGACATACAATCGCGGCAATTAAAGTGTCCCTGAAAATTAAAACACTGAAAAAGTAATTATACAAAATGCACTACTTGTATCTTTGTTATGGCTAAATTGAAAAAGCTATTTTATGCTGAATACACAATTTTCGTTTGTAGATTGACATCTCTCATCTTCAGCTGCCGAAAAGGTCCGGTTTTAAATATAATATATTGATATTTTAAGAAAAGAACGTATTATACTTGAGAAAGGATGAATTGTAAGATTTGGAACAAGTACAGTCACAAGGTGTGTGATAACACTTCAATATGTAGCGTACATTTTCTCTATTTGCACGTTTTGCCCACACTAAGATCAATTGACACACATTGGCCGTAATAAAAATTTCACCACAGTACTAATTCTGAAGTTTATAATACTGAAAATCAACCATACAAAATGTAAGACTTTATAACTTTTTTTGGTTTGATTTAGTTTTATTCAGTGTCATTTTAATAAGAAAAGAGGAAAACAATTTTGTGTTTGAAAATCGGAGAACTGTCATTTCTGAACTTCATGATTTTTCCGTTCATAAATACTCGTGATCTCTTGTTTTGAAAACGAAGAGGAAGAACCATTTCAAAAACAACTACGTTAAATTAATTCGTGGATGATGTGGGCAAGGTGCGTAGAAACATAACTTTATTTACAATATTCGGCGACACGGGGTGAATTCTTCTTATTTTTGGAGAAATGCGTTTACAGCGTTTAACCATGTGTCTGTCAACCAATGTAGCTTTCCCGCTGTTAACATGGTGTACACGCCAATGTTTTCAATTCATAATACTAAAACACGTCCATTTATACAAAATATAAGGTTTATTTTTATTTGCGTTTAGAAAGTTAAATGTGCGGTTATCTTAATATGTTATCATTTATGACAAACGCAGTTTGGTACCCTTAAAGGGCAAAAATTAGAGGAATGAAAACAAATCAGCTAGGCATGATGTACCTCATGCAGTTGGACATTCACAATATTTGATATAGATTAATTGTAATTTCCTGTCTTAAAGATAGTGCATTTTATGTTTTGTCATATTTCTTACAGATGCCAAGTGTAAGTGCTTTCCTTCGCAATTAACATGCTTCCAACATTTGATGAATGCAATCGTGTGACACTGACTATGAGTAATACATCAAAATACTGGTGTCGTTAAAACTATTTCGAAATATAGGCCTCATTTTAGGTATTTTGCTTGTCTTAAGGAAAGAGTTCTACACTTAGAAGGCAAACAGACAGAATACATTGAAATCAATCCGATCATTATTCTATTTCACAAGGTGAGTAAGACATACTATTTTCGATCGTTGAATGGTTGGTCATACTTTCTCATGGGGTCACTTTTTCCTGCCATTAACATGTTCCCTAGCACAGAAACTGTGTTTTATTTGAAGAAAACGGGAAATTGTGCTCGGTACACTTACCTTGAATTGTTGCTATTCTTTTATCAGTAAAATAATAAATAATAATAATATAAAATATAATAGGTTGCTAACCATTTGTAGTAAAATAAAAAAAAAAACAGTTTGGATAACCGTTGAATAATGGCAAGGTTTTCTCCAAAATCAGCACTCCAACCAAGACAGCCGAAAGAGATGCCGATTTCCACTTAAAGGCTGGTTTTCACTGGCGACGGAGGCGTAGTCGGAGTCGTAAGAGCGCTTCCGACCTAGTGAAAATCGAAAATCGGAGTCGTAAGCGGAGTCATAAGCTCGACGGAATCGGAGTCGGAAGAATCAGAACGGTTCCATTTTCTTCCAATTCCGCTTATGACTCCGTAATCTTCTTTCGATTTTCACTAGATCGTAACGCTCTGCGCTTCTGATTGCGACTCCGGCTCCGACTCCGTTGTTAGGGAAAACCAGCCTTTACAATTCGTTTCATGTTTTTGCTTTCCCTTTGTTGAAAAATTGGAACCGAAAGAAATGGTCAAGGACCACCTCAGCTGAACGCATTCCATAATCTCCAGCCGATTTTTCGAGAAAATTAACTGTTCCATTTGCTTTCAAACCGAAATTACCGGGATTTTTTTGGTTCAATGGTAAGCACCTTAGACTCAAACATTTCATCGTATCCTATCAGTTACCCTATCACATTTCAAATTTTATTTTTTCTCGGAACCATACATCAAGCTCTTTATGCGTAACTTATAAATTTTTAATTTAGTTGAAGGGTTTTTTTTTTCATCTTTTACAACTTCAGCATTTCAAGTATTTTAGCATAACAATTGAAAGTTATTATCGTAGTTCAAAACGATAGTTAATTTAAGGGGAATATATTTATATTGTTTTTAAACCTTATTTCCGTTTCATATGTAATATTTTTGCGAATGGCCGGAAAAACGGCTTTGATGAAATTAAGACACACACTCGGTGTTTTATTTTGTTTAGCTTTAAAGTTGTGGGAATTGATTATTTTTCTTTGCAATTCTTTTTCCCGACAGCGAAATTATCGTTAGATAACTAAGGTCTTAACATATTTCCGAGTAGTTCAGATGATCGATTGGAATACATTTGAAATAACAGTTAAAAATAATATTTTGCAGCAGATTAAAATGAACTTGGTGAAACGAACCTGGCATAAGCAAGGTATCAACCAAATATTGTCTTTAGTTGATCATGCGCATAATAAGGAAATTTTCTTTTTTTTTTTTTTGCATGTAGGACTTTGCATTCCAAACCCTTTCAGTTAAAAACGATTAACGTGTGTCATTTACACGCATCAGGAACACTGCTGCGGTTGATTAATTTTATTTTATTTTTTGTAGTAGTGTACGCATTCCCATTTTTCAGGCTTAAATTTGTTCTCATGAGCAGTTGAGTTGAGTAGCAGACTTAAAATAACATCCTCAGAAGCATGAAGCGGCAGGACTGCATGCATGGTCTTGACATTTCGTATGATATATTTTTGTCGGATTTTTGCTGCTTTAAAGATGCTGCGTCCAATATACTCCTTATGCGTCCAATATACTCTCAACTGAGCTTTATGCGAGGTCGAAATGAACAACTAGTGAAGGTCTCCTTAATTACTCAGCCCAGCAAATCATCCATAAAATAGCAGATGAAATGTGACGAACGTATCGACAATGACTGCTTGCGAGATTTCCCCTAGCTTTCAACTTTCTCCTCTTTTCCGGCTCATGACATCATCTCTGTTTGTATTGACTATTTGTTAGGCAACTGTCGTGGTCGACATGCCGTTCACAGGAGCGGCATACATTAAGACTCAATGATTCTGACTTAAATCATAAGCGAATACTGTACTTTGAATTTCATTTTTGAAACAACACAAAGCAACACAAAAATCTCAAATTGGTGTTGGTTGTAAGAGGCAGACGTACTAGGCTTGCCTTTTCTTTCTCCAACGCAAATATATTTAACAGATAAAGACAACCGACGTCTGTTTCATTATTCCATATCCAAAGTGTTCTGATTGGCTCTTTACTTACAAAAATAAACCTTATCGTTATTTCTTAAAAAAAGGTGGGATAATAAATGTACATATTGAGATACGTTGAATCCAAATTGCAAATTTCCCCAATAGCGAGGGCTTACAACTGACACAAACATGCCAACTTAACTTCGCTCCTTGACCGGCAAAGTTATTTTACGAGATGAAACTTGCAAATTTAGTTATATCCACTGCTATTTTTGAGAAAAAAATATTTGTTGGCAATGATGGGCGTCACCATTTCAAAACAAACTGTGTAAACAACTCAAAACAGGTGATGAAAACTCTATTCACTGCATGAAATGATGTTTTAAAATACAAAGTAGCAAACGTATCAATAGCAGCAGCTGCGACACAGAAAAAGTAAGATTCGGTAAGAAAAAAATATATATGTAATTACAAGAACTAAGAACGCTCTAGGGGAACCTCAAGTGCATGTTTGAAAAAGGAAAGGTAATTTTATGAAGTTTAAGTGAAAATAGTCAATGAGTAGCGAACTCGTTGTACGTGTACCCGACTGCTCAATTCATTTAAAAGACTGTTGATTTGGTGTGACGTTTCGTGAAAAATTAGCAAGAAATCCGAGTAACAAACTTGATTTATTCAAAGAGAAACACCTTCCATTTTAACCTGATTTGAAAATGTAACGATGTTTCCAAAACATGTATCATTTCGACGACACTATGACTTAATACGGTTCCAAACAACACTGAAGAAGGCGCGAGATCGAAATTCATTACAATTTGCTTACGGCGAGAAAGCAAAAGAATGACATAGTGTATTTTATTCGGTTTCCTCCCAAAATATAATACTTTTCAAAGGGCATGCAGCTTTAAACTGCGTCGTGTAGGTTTGGAGTTAGAGAAGCTTTATATTCGAACAAATAAAGATATGATTAAATAATTTATAAAAGCTTTGGAAAAATCTCGGTTCAATGTTTGCTGTAATCCTTGCTTGCCTTATTCGCTAGAGTGATACATTTTATTGTCGATAACTTACGTACGTACAATTATGTAAAGTATAATTTTTGTCCTGTTTTATTGGAAAAAGAACTTAAAGAAATCAGAACATTCTTGATTTATCGATTATTTATTTATTTATTTATTTATTTATTTATCTATTTCCTTTCATTACACATAGAGGATTAAAGGGACAAAAAAATGTCTTCTCTATAGAAATAAAAAAGAGCTTTGGACGTGTCCAATGTAAGAAGAAAAAAAGACAACGAAATCAAACGTGCAAGTAATGGTTTTTATTTACATGGAACGCTTCGCAGATAAATATCAAGCGAAGTCAGTAGATAGGGAATTTCCATTTCCGTTACTGAAATTAAAATACCTTATTTTTATCCCATGCTAATCTTCTCGCCACATTTAAAAGTTTTCTTCGTGTAATCGGGCTGCTTTAGCAAGAAACGTGTAAAGCAACTATTAATAATAAGTTTAATTTGTATTTACCTCTGACTACCAATGTAGATTAGTTAGAACGAAATAGCTGCGTAAAATTGTATAATTAAAAAAAAATGTCAGTGAAAAAAAAATGGGTAACCTGTTATCCTCTTTGGCTGAGGAAATTTGATGAACAAAACGGCGTCTAAACTTTTAGAAATGCAATTTGAAGAAGTGACCAGGAGTTATTAATTTAGGACTGAATAATTAAAGAAATCACGCGAAAGCACGGTAATATGTTGTAGGTAATTAATCTCATGTTTTGTTTACTTCTGAATGTTCTTGAGCGTCGCTTTAAAATTATGTTAAATATATACCAATAAATGCCTCTTGTTCGACTCAGGTGTTGTTTTACCACGGTCGGCAAGGTAACAAAACAGCTTTCTGCCAACTCTTGAATTTAATCAGTACAAAGTACTTTTCTCCTCGTTTTTCATTAAACCCAAAGTTTTAGGCATGCAAATGTGAAACAAAAACGCGGTCTTGGTGTGTAACATTTTATGAAATAAAATTTAGTTATTTATTGTTTTAACTTCAAGCGCTATTTGCATGATGCCTTTTGGCCATTGGACATGTTTTGTACAAAATGTATGCGTTGATATTGTTTTTATTTCGAACCAAGGTAAATTTGTCAGAGGTCATTTGCGACGATTTTTTTTCTTTAAACAGCTGTAAACGTTCGTGGGTGTAAGCATGAATTTTCCGTATAATATAACACTGATGCATTTCTAATGTCTTGTAATAACGTTTCCACAGAAAACAACACGATGAACAACAGCACTGCGTACCAAGGAAACGGATATGAGCTACCTGTAACGCCAGTGGTAATCATATTGTCATTTCTCTCATTCTGGACGGTGGTCGGCAACAGTCTTGTCCTCATCGCTATCCTTATTCACCCAGCACTCCATAGCGTCACTTATTTATCTGTCTTCAGTCTGGCGATCGCAGACCTTATGGCTGGAATGGTCGCTATGCCGAGTTACATCTTGAAGAAGTTTTCATTGGGAGACTCCGCAGATATCATAGTCTGTGATGTTTTCCGGTTTTCATACTTTCTCACGGGTTATGCCTCTATTCTGAGCCTTTCTGTCATTAGCGTAGAGCGCCTGCTCGCTGTGAAGACTCCGCTGAGATACACAACTGTTGTCACACACCGTCGGGTGATACTGGGGTTGATGATTGCATGGATTGATGCACTTGTGATATCATCACTTCCTTTTGTCCCATGGGACCCAAGCGATCCTTATAAAGAATGCTTTTACAACCCGACACGTTGGTGGAGTATAATGGTCATTGTATCTAACGTCATTTTTCCATTTCTGGTGATCGTCACGTGCTACACGTATTTGTATCTAACAGCAAAAACCCACCTCAGGAAGATACTAAGCGACAGAAGTAGCTTGGGAAGAAATGCTACTGTCCCAAGACCTAGACAAAGGAATGAGCGCCGAGCAAGTATGACTATATTAATAGTCATCGGGGTATTTGTGGCCTCCTGGTTTCCATCTTGCTTCTACTACTTTTTACTAAAAACATGCCCGAGTTGTTTCTCTGAGTCATTTCGATCAAAGCAAAGTATTTTCAATGCTTTGGTAAAGATTCTGACTTTCACATCGTCCTTTGCTAATCCCTTGATCTATTGTTGGAGAAGCAAGCATTTTAGAAACGCTTTTCGTAAGATTCTGACAAAAGTGTCTTGGCGATTCGCCAGAGAAGAGAAAAGTGATGTGTCGATGGAAAATGCACGCTGTAGGGGCAGCACATTTAGTGAAGCGTACAGACCGACGATGGTTGAAGGGACAAACATCGTTATGTATGAAACACAGCAATCGTCTGAACAGAAGGCGGAAGTGGAAGACAAGCAGCTTTGAATTTTACAGGCAAACAAACGCTGTTAAATGTTAATCAAATACATGGCCTTTTCGACAACTTTGACAAACATAGGTACGCAAAGCGTGCGTGAAAATATTTGCACTTTTAACGCTTAGCTTAACAGAGCATTATCAATTTTCTTATGGAGCTTGCAATTTTACAGCATGTATGAAAATTGTCTGCCGCAAGGAGACACAAGGTTGTCGCGTGACCGATCCTTTCTGAGATCTCTACTGCCTGTTTGAATATATGTTTTTTCTCTTTATGGATAAAGACTAGCGCAGTGTTAAGAAAGAAACACTTTTAACATGTGTTCCATGTACATCAGGACAGTTAAATTATCACAACAACACAAGCCTGAAAAGGGTGGATTCAAATTCTACCAACTATATTGACATTTTTTCTAGACCCCCTGCTAGTCAGAGATTTCCAAGGTAAATACACAAGTGAAATCTATTAATATTAGCAGGCACTATATAGAAAATAGGCGTGATGTATAGTAAATCATATGTATCTAGTTCACATCAGAATTAATTGCAATCTTGTCACAACATAAAAAAAATTGTAATGAATGTCACCTTAGCTGAGCTCATAGTTGTTCACAAGTCTGTGCTCGAAATTGTTCTTTAGCTACAGGATACCTTTCTCCAACAAAATTAATTGGGTTCCAGGATTTTTTTTTAAATCACTCCCCCCCCCCCCCTTAAAAAATCTAATGATTCGCCCCCTATTAAAGGGAGGGTTTCACGGTTCGGCGCATGTGCAAGCTATGACGTAATACGTTAATTTCATTGTTTAGACCAATCGGAAGCGAGTAGATAACTCTGGCGGGAAATTCGCCCGTGAAAATGTCGCGGTCAGTCAGCTGATTGAATGGATGATTACATATTCCCATGTGGGCCATGAAAGCCACCAGAGCGTAGAATAAATCCTTCGGGTCAAAGGTTTTATTTATTGTTGACTTTGTCGGTGTAATCCGTTGAAATTTCCTGTGAATTTTGGACATCCTTCGCTTCGTTTGGACTAATAATAGTATCATATTCCTTCCTGGGTATTGTTATTCATGAGATGGTAATGAGGTATGGGGAATCGCTCTGTCCTTCCCCCCGTCTAAACCATCCTGTGCCACACATCACCATACAAAACCCCTGATATAAGGCCAAATTTATTTTCTTCTTCCCAAACCTGACAATTCTCCAAATAAGGATCGAATAAAGACCTTTTTTAAAAGTGCCCACTAAAGCGTTTCACACTGTGACTGAAATCTTCAACTACATCTAAGGAAACTAAAGTAAGACAGCCTGGGAAAAACCTGTTAGGTTATCAAGCCCTTTATACAACGTCCCTGCCGCAAGGAGCAAGTCCGCAAGCTTAGCAGCCGCGCCAACCGGGTTCATTACCTGCCTCAACTTGATATAATGCAAGGCTACCTTGTAAAAATGGTTTTCCAGCCCACATGATCCATTATCTCATGTAGGCTAATACCCTCCAGGGCCAGAGAGACCGCTGCGCCACTTCTGAAACCGTGCAACGTGAAGCGTTTACCCAAAAGCCGGTTGCGAACCGCCGAGGTGTACTTATCCAGCCTGCTCTGAGCCGCCGGAGGGTCCACGCCTTGCGAGCTAACCTTCCTAGATTTCGAAACTGACCGAAAAAGGAAGCCCGGACTGAGTTCGATCCCCAGAAGTCCACAAACATTAAAATAGAGCTCAAGGACCGCCACAGGGCAGACTGATCTGTTGGAGCCCCTCTTGAAAGCGAACACATTCGAGTCCCCTGATCGTAAGGACTTAGTCCAAATGTGCCGGAAAGGAAACCCGAGTTATCAGGAAAACGCAATACATCTATCGCCCTCAATTGCAACAGATTAGCTGCCCTGTCGCGGGCAAAAAACAAACTTTTAAAAAGGGCCTGGTCCCTGGCGAAACAAACACTTGGATAGGATCTAACGGGGAGCACCGGACCAATTGAGACCGGATTTACCTTGAATTAACGAGCAGATCAGCAATAATAAGTGGCTCATCCTGTCCAGGCGTGGTTCTAGCTTTTAATTGCTCCTCCTTAACATCCGCCAGATAGGACTTCACCCGTTTTGCGGCAGCCGGGTTACCCACCCCCAAAATGGGATGCCATTACGGACCCCGTCCCTTACCCAAGAAAATAGCGCGAAGTTTGCCTATCAAGGAATCTACTATACCCCAAGCCAGACGTTTGGGACAGGAACATGAGACCGCTGACCCATCTGACTGACAGAAGCTATGACAGGTCGGATGATGAACCCGCGTGCTGCCGTTACTGTCTTTCCACACTAAGAAAGGTACAATATCCGTTGGTAGCGCTGTGGCCAATGACTTGGGGCATGTCAATCTGGCTAGAAAACTTTCAAGTTCTCGTTCCAGCGCTGACTTCTGCTTAGAATACCTCGTAGAATCCCTTCGGTCCGAAAGTCGATCAGAGATCCCCTCCCCATCAATCTTAATGTTTTGGTGGGGTTGTGGTGAGTGGACTTGTTTCCTCGCATAACCACAGCGCTGGCAAAAACAGAAGTGTTCATCATTGGCGTAGTTACACACCGGGCAAGCAACTGATGGTGTAAATAGCTTTGGGACTCTCGGCAACGGCTGGAAACAAAGTCAAGCGTGTCCCAAGTTGGAGGGTTGACTCTAAAAAAATAGTGACCCTGAACGTCCATATAGAGAACGGTGATGGAATAGGATCGTAACCTTGCCTGGATGGAGCAAGTAGGGTATCCATGCCGGTCTTCAAACCCAAGCAAATCCTCCCTCACGAAAGAGCAACCAACTCAGGCCACCAATAGGGCGAAGGAAACATCTGTGGCACGATTATTGTAAAAGGGATGAGCATCGGCGTACGGGAAAAATTTTGGCGGGGGGGGGGGGGGGGGGGGGGGGAGCTGAACTTAATTTGCCCGAATGAAACTCGTGACGTCATGTTTATTCGTCATGATGATGATTCTAGCACTCGCTGACATTTTACTTTTCTACCGCTGTGAACGATCCGAGGCTGAGCTTCTACATCTCTCATTCTTCGCACTTCACACCGTACCGATAGGATATTTTACGAGACTTCGACGAAGACATACTTTAATCGACCAGATACCAACCACACATAATAAGCAAGATGGTCGCCAAATGTTATACTTAGTTTCAGTCCCTGCGCTAGGATGATTCTAGAAGGTTCATTTGGTTTACATGGGTAAATGCGGCTTCCAGGATCAACTTTTCATTTGGTTTACAGGATGGCCCCAGTACCTTTGAGTTCGGTGCGGTTGCAAAGCAAGACGGCGAGCGACAATAACAAAAGAGAACAAAACCCTGGGGCTCCCGAGGCCGTTTACATGGAGCTAAGATGATCCTAGGGCTAGGATCATCCTACCTCTCAGATAGGATGATCCTAGCGCGAGGATGATCTTAACGCTAGGGCCAAATGCAACCCTTCGCATGTAAACTGAAAGTAGAGAACATGTCGCGCTCGGATGATCCTAGCCCTAGGATCATCCCCTTTCCATGTAAATAGGGCCTATGTCTGCTCACGCGGTTGGCATCTAATGGAGCTATCACATCAATGACAAGATCGATGTAGTATAGAGCTGAGTAATGTGAGTTACGAAATAAGAACAATTAATTTAATATGAATCACAAAATAATTCTCAGTAATTTTTCTGTGTCTGTGTTGCCCGAATAGTCGACCAGGTTTGCCCGAATACTATACACCAGCCCCTCCCCCCCGTACGCCTGTGACTCTGGCTTTTCTTTTTCCATCCTTTTTTTTTTCGCTTGCCTTCTTCTTTTTTATTAAACCTCTTACTCCTTTTTTCCCTTTCTCTTTTTCTTTGTTTTTTTCTTATGTTTTTACCACTTCTCTTTTTCTTTTCTTTTTGTCTTCTTATGTTTTTACCACTTCCCCTTTTTTCTTTCCAATTTTTTGTTTGTTTGTTTGTGTTTTTCCTTTTTTTCTCTCTTTGTTTTGACACGTCGTACGACCGTCATTCCCCGTGCGCAGTCAAGAACAAAAACATGCTAAATTTCTAACTCAGCTACCCACGTGCGTCAGGAGTAGAACACCGACGCCAAAAACCCGTAAATAATATCTCGGACTAGCTAACACAAACAACATATGCATTCCAGCAATGGAGCAACTACAGGAAAAAAATTACGAACAATAGACCCTATTCACAAACATAAATGGCGGCCGATTTATTATTCTTTTATGTTCATGCTAATCAGCCCAACTAGCCTCATTTTAGAGCAAAAATTCTTTTGAATTTTGCACATGCTAGCGAGGCTAGTTGGAATGATTAGCATGAATATAAAAGAATAATAAATCAGCCGCCATTTGTGAATAGGGTCTATAGTGGAAAACTCGAAGCTACATAAGCCTATAGCAAGTATATGGGAGAACGGGAAACGAACACAATACCACTGAAATAAATCGGACACAGACTAAAGGCTGGTTCTCATATAATCGTCCCGGTCGTCCCGGTCTTTCAAAAGTTTTTTTGCAAACGACTCAGACGATCGGGACGACTCAAGCGATTTGGGTTCTCATATAATCGTCCTGGTCGTCTCGAACGTCAATAGCGCAGTCGTAAACTGTGTCCGACAACATGTTTTTGGCAATAATACTGCATTCTGGGGTAGATTTGGGTCGCTTCGATCGCCTCAGTCGTCCCGGTCGCCTGAGAGTAGTTCTCATATGATCGTCCCCGATTATTCTCGATCGTCAAAGTCGTCCGGATAGAACACAGTTCTATCCAAGTGACCGCGATCGTCCCAGTCGTCCGGGTCGTTTGCGATCGTCCCGGGTCGTCTCAGAAGTGTTCTCATATAATCGTCCCGGTCGTCTGTGCACTTTTTTAAACGACTCGGACGACCGGGACGACCGGGACGATTATATGAGAACCAGCCTTAAGGTCGAAAGCAGAGCGACAAGTCCGAAAGCGTAGCGACGTAAAATATTCCGTTCCCTGCAAACAACTACAAACGCACAAAACAGCAAACTACTGAACTATTACTATTATAAGCAAGTAACACGCAGGCGGGTAAGCAGAAACGCAAGCGGAAAACGTAAACCACACTACAGAACACTAACTCCGAAAGCGAAACGAACAGGTAAAATTCCGTTCTAGCGTAGGGAATACCAACTAAATACAGTCAATACGTATAAAACCGAAACTACCAAAAAACATTACCAACTAGCCGGATAAGCAAAACACAAGCGAACAAATGCAAATCACGCTAGCATAAACTACCGTACCTGGTTTCTCTCAGCCGCTTGAGTTGGTTCCGCCGCTGGAATTACTGGTAGAGGGGCAACATTTTCCGCCGCCGCTGCTACAGCTTGTGCCGGTGCAATTCTGGGTGCTTGGTCCGCGTCAGCCATTTTGCGACAAGGATAGCGACCGCTCTAGGACACGTGTACCGTTTATATACGCAATTCCCAGGGGAATCTACTACTATGCAAATTGAGTTTGCATGGGGTTAATGTCAGTGAGCAGTGTAAGTTTTCTTGAGTTAAATAAAACTTGATTTAGTCGAAATGCACTTTTCCTATAGCCCATGAATAAATGTGATTGAATCTGGGCACGTTTTATAAACATTTCTCAAAAGCTGACAATAAAAAAAAAAATCATACAGATCAAAAAACAAATAAAGAAATAAATATAACTGGATTTTTATGAAAACGTAATAACGAAAATTACAGCAATTTCACTACAAGTAGCCCAAACAAAGGTTTTTATGACCCCGATCAGCCCGAAAATCACACAGAAGAGAGAGAAGAGGGAATGGGAGCGAGAGCGAGAGCGAGAGCGAGAGAAAAAAAAGGCTAGCAACAGTCTTTAGTTTTTATACCGTGGGCTTACTTAGGGCGATATCGTTTTCAAAAATTCCAGGTATAAATGAATTCACAATAAAAATATATAATTTTCTTTACCCTTATTATGTCCCAAGATTGCTCGAAAATTCTTTAAAACTCCGCTTCCTCCCTTCGCCACATGGATTGCAAATATAGTCCCGTGACTCGATCGATATCATCGCTTTCAGCTTTCTAAATTCCACTTTTAAAGCCGGAACTAATCTTCTTTAAGGCATTTTCTTCCAATTTTGAAGTCTTTCCGTGAACTTGTGTTTTTATTCCGGTAATGGGACATTCACGTTCGACTGCGTGGTTTGCTGATCGTAAAAGTTCTACTTTCCTCTCCCCTGGGAAGAAATGTTAGGCAGAAAATTTAACTTTGCCATCCCCCAGTAAAATGACTCTTCGTGATTTTCATGTCTACATTAATCATCTCGCCTCGAGAGATTACTCCGGATCACTGTTATCGGACCTGAACTAGTAAATTTTACATGCGATAAACATGCAGTGAGTGATTATCTCTCTTCAGAAATGAAGAAAGAAGTAATTTCAAGATTACCCTACCCTTGTTGGGACTTTTTCCTACCGCTCCGTAGTAAGTAATTTTGGTCAAAGATGGTCCAACGAAAGAACGAAATAAGTCAACGAACCAACCAGCGAATGCCCTCTGTACGATAGCAAAAAAGAGATTCTCAAAAAATATACAAAAATCTCCAAAAAGTTATCGAGTGCCACTTCGATCCCCGGATCACTTGGGATAGACACGCTGTCCACCACACTTAATACTTAGTGGTATGATATTGCGAATCAAAAGTTGTAACAGCATGCATTGTTCCTTTCCGATGTCAAGCGCGCGTGACTTGAATGAATGCTCATTATTGCAGAAATAACCATATATATAATATGACCGTACGGCCCCGCTGACGCAATCCTACAGAAAATAGAATCGCAAGGTGACGTGAGCGAGGCCGGACGGGTGGATGTGAGCCAGTCTGGAAAAAGCCATCCGGCCCCGCTCGAGTTCAAGCGACCTCCCACTGCACGACTATTCTTGTACTTTCTAGTCATATTATAAAATACTTATTGACTGAGTAAGGTCGGGCCGGACGGGAAAATACTTGGCTCTCGGTCATGGCGCACGGACCAAATATTTTAACACGTTCCAAACCGTTGGGGGATATTCCAAAGTTCACAATTCGGCTGAAATAGCTTCTTTTTGCCCCTTTTCATCAGACTTTGGCGACAAATTCAGCGAAAATTACAGTCCTTAATCCCTTTTCTGCTGAATTTTAAATTGTTCGCTTAAATTAAGTTCTCAAAAGTCAAAAGTAGCCTAATTTTTGATCGGCTAATTTTATCACTTTCGTAGCGTTTTCAAGACGAATTGCGAAATTCGGCAAGAATTCCAGTTTTAAACCAAATTTTACGCCACTGACTTCGGCCAATATAAGGCTAGCAAACATATATTTCTGACAGAAGGCATTTTATCGGTCTTAAAATATACCGATTGGTTTCGGAAATTGCTGAAGCCAATTTTTGGTCTTGGAAATTTCTGAAACCACTCAAAAGTAAAAAGGCTTCGGAAATTTCTGAAACCAACGGTGCTTAAAAATGGTTTTGGAATTTTTTTTAAATTAATCGTGAATAAAAATGGTTTAGGAAATTTCTAAAACCAACCAGGCTTAACAAAATGGTTTCGGGAAATTCTAAAACCAAACGTGAATAAACATTGTTTCGGAAATTTCTGAAACCAATAGATGGTTTTCACGTTACGTCACGGCGGCCATATTGGTGTACAGCTACAAAAGAATTTTAATGAACTTCTTTTGTTAGGTACACCAACATGGCCGCCATGGCCTTTGTCATTTGAGTCCCACAGGACTGAAGGTCACGTGAGTGAAAACCATCTATCGTGAATGAAAATGGTTTCGGAAATTTCTGAAACCAATCGTGAATGTAAATGGTTCCGTAAATTTCTGAAACCAATCGAATATCAAAAAGGTTACAAAAAAAACATTAGCATGAGAAATATAATTACACAAACAAAATTTCTGATAACGTTGAGCATACAATATTTCTCTAATTCTGGGCAGGGCCGACTTTGACTTTAAATTACATACAGCTCCTGTATTCGTCAATAGTTAAATAGTTCAGTTCAGGTAACAGGAACCATTTCTAAAAACCGTATAGCATTTTGTGGCGTCGACTTTCCTCTGTAAGAGCCATTTCCAATAATGTATCGTGACGTTATTTTCTGTAACTGTCACCACTTTTCCAATAACTGGATTTTTTCCCAGTCGAGCAGATGAACCGCGACAAACGCGCCGACACGTCCAAACAATTCTTCACAGTTTGGACGGGATATTCTCTTTGTTGTGGATGTCTTTACCTTCCAGTTTAGACCTGAAACAATAGAGTTCTGTGACTTGTTATGTTCTAAACAACTGTTTTCAAGAATAACCAGATGTGATACAAGTTCATTATTCAGTGAAGTTCTAAACGTTACCCATATGAAAGTCACGCTTAACAAAAGGCTCTATCAGATATCGCGTGACACCCGCTGTGACCTGACTGACTCAAGAATCTGCGAGTTTTACTGTGAGAAGATTTTGCTCTCTTTTTTTCGTTTGAAGAGCGTAATCGTTCTGTTACCTCCAGATTATGAAAGTACAATCCTTAAGCTTTACGTAGAAGTGTAAATTATCCCGGTAAACAATAATCGTATACTGGCAAATAAATATTTTGTGTTGCCGACACGCGATATTTTGTAAGGTTTTATCTCATTTTCCGAGTCTGGGCCGAGGTTTCTACAACGCATGCTCCAAGTTGTGTGTTCCCGCCACTGAATGCGAAAAGAAAAATAAATTACGTAGCATGTTCCAGGCGTTCAGATAGTGGGGAAAGCTCGAATAGTTGGGGAAGGGGCGAAGAAAAGCGAGTAAAAAAAGTGCTTGGAAAAAAAGTGCGGTTCTCTCGCTTCCTCTCCCCATTTTAACCGCATTTTTTCGCTCGCTTTTCTTCGCGCCTTCCCCAACTATTCGCGCTTTCCCCACTATCTGAACGCCTGGAACAGGCTATAAATTACGCGCATTTTGATGTATAATTTATTAGGTTTCGACCTGGCAAATGGGGCTTGAAGTCAACGCTTTGGTTCTATTTCTGCTACTAACCTTTGCAAAAAGGCGTGAGTGTGACAAAAGAGGAATCCCGTATTAAATAAACAAGTAAGTATCCATCCAAGCTTCGATAATTTATTGGAAGATTCATTTGTGTTAAAGAGCCTTTTCGCCTTTTTTTGTAGCTACCTCATCTATACAGTCTGTAAAGAATAAGAAGGGAAAATCAACGACCTCAGTACCGTGTCGGCTTGGTCGGCGAGAATAAAAATAATTTTCGAAGAGTCTGCGCTACGAGGTGTGATCATAAATAGTCGTATTATTAAAGTCTTCAAGAAGAAAATTTCGCTTCTTCTCTCGGCATTAAAGGAACCTGCTCAAAAAGGCGGTCGCTATGTCAAGAAGCTCAAAGAAAAATGGCAGAAATAAACGTACTCATTCAAGGTATTTTATATTGAAATGATTTCTGGATCGTCCTTCCTTCTAGATTACAGTTTAAGCTTCACTTCTATTCCCGATACAAGCGGTCTTGGAAAAGATGCAAACGATCATCGGTAGATCCCATGCATGGTTTAAATTTATGTTCCAATTGCACAATAGGAAAGTTATTAGCATCATATGGCCTCCATTCGTCGAATTCATCACTAATCCCTTAAAATGTATTTTTACTCGCTTTCCTTCTTTGTCGGCCTCTTTCAACTCAATTCCAAAAGGCGATTGTCCATGCGACGCTTTGACATTCTGCCCTTCTCAGCTACAGCTTTTAATGGTTCATTTCGTTGATTAATCACTTGGGAGATTTGATTTCTCTTTTCACTCTGGCCGCCATGTTTATTTTTATAATTCACGCATGAAATTTTTTGTCATTCGCGCCAAAGCCGAACTTTGGCGGCATTTTGTTCAGAAAAATAGTAAGATTTTTTTAAGTAAACAAACATTTTTGGGGTTATAGGCACTTTAAGAGTTCGTTAGGAATCAACGTTCACGATTATAATCCGCCAAAAATTTCTATTCATAGCCGGCGTTGACCCTGGATCACCTTAATTAATCTTTGAACAAACGGAACCAGAATTTAAAAGTGCTTATCTCCAAATGGCAAAGTAAGATCTAGAAAGTTTGAACTCTCGCTCCCGGTGACTCGCGTGTGCCCTCGGAGAGTTTGTGCTTAAAATGGAAATCGCTCTCAGAGAATTAATAGTTTAAAAGCAGGCTGACAATTATTTAACACTGAAATATTGTTCTTATTTTATCCGGGCTTTATAAAACGCCGGCTAAAGCGGAATTCACATGGCACAACTGCAAACTGATTTATATTTCAACGTTTCCTTCCCTCCAGTCCAACCCAAGACAAATACTTGTGTCAGTTATATTATAAAATAGTATATACATACCAGCGGCTGTTCGATAACTCTGGAACCCGCTTCAGTTGTTCAGCTTGTACGTGACTGTTTCCACAACTGATCGTTGTAAGTTGTTAGCTCATGATATAGATAAATGGCGGGCAAACCAGTAACGATCTGTTTTCAAAACGTGCACGGTGAATAGCCTTTGTAATCAGAGACAAACATTTCAACTATTTGACCACAAACGAATGAAGTGTCACTTTACGTGTGTCACACAAGTTCGGTGACAGATTTTTTTCTCCTTAAAACTAAACTAAAATACGATATTACAGTTTCAAGCAGTAGATTTTAAATAATTCAAACAGCTAGAATAGTAAATAAACCAGTTCTAGGGTTTTTAACATTTTTTTGGAAGATACGTGATCTTTTATCTTATCGCTCACGTGGCGAGGGTATGCTTTGCTCACTCGTGACCACACGCACCCCAAGCATTCAAACCAGTCAAAACTGCTCCAGTTGGGCAGTGCGGTTCGAATAATTCTCTCTCTAAAAGCTGTTGTTTAAACTAGCGGTTTGGAAATATGATGGACCACTCCGTTCGATAAGTTCTGTGAAAAACCTGTTTAGTTCAATTTGCGACTATAATATGGAAGTAAAAGGCGAAAATGGTTGGATATTCTGCTGTTTATCACAAGTGTGAAAATATGCCGCGTATGTCCTTCATACAGCTCCAGGTAAGCTTCATAACGTGCTGTATTCAATTTAACACTACATGCAAGGCTCGAGAAATGTTTGCTTCGGTAATTAGCAATCGATCGTGTGTAGTATCTGATTCTACAAATAATACTACAAATTGTGCGCCACTTTATTTCCCACCATAAAGGTAAGTTCATAAACACATTTCTTCATGGCGGTTATTTTCCTGAAGCTGGCTAATTTTAAACATGCTGAACCAAAAATTGATTACATACAGTAAAATAACGACTTCCGTAGATGATAAGCCTTGTTTTCATGCAACTGATGAGTTACGAATTACAAACCGACAGATTTTAATTTGTTCGCCAGTTTGCTCACTAAAAAATGTTCAATGTACAATGCATTTATAAGGGGCCGTCGACATATTCCCTTGCTCCCCGCTTAAGTCCACCGGACGTTTAGGGGGGGAGGGGGGAGGGGGTAAGAAGAAGTCTTTGGACGTAGTGTGGGTCATTTGGGCCAAAACTCACACAATGATGTCTTTTTTTCAGAGAACTGAAAATAGTTTCAATACTTTATGTTTTAATTCAGTACATAAAGAGAACATATTAAAACAGTTCAAAAGAAAAAAAAAATTCCATACAGTCTCTTACAAAGTTAATACAAAACCAGATGACCTCTCTCAATCGCGTTCATGAGCTTGAACAGAACAGGAACAGAACGTTACAGGTTCTCAACTTTAAACTATTTTGCGTTCGTGGCAGTTACATTTTACATCTGTGCGTACATCCCAGGACACATCGCTTTGCCTGGCAGCTTGTGAATCGTGATTTTTTTTTCAAATTTCAACACCAAATTGACCTAATTGACAACTGATACTGTATCTTGAGACACTTAAGCTATTCAGTTTCAACACAAGAAAAACCTAAGCGAAGATATTGTAGCTTCAACTGAACTTGATAAAAACTCGTTTTAGTCATTATCAATGCGTAGATGGCAAACCCAGCTAAATTCCTCTATGAATTCGTTCTTACTTAATTGCGTACCAAATACACACAACTTGCCACCATGCCTCACAATTGACACATGAAATCCACGAAACAATTTCTTCGTCATCTTCTTCCGTTCCTCTGAAGACAAAGCTTCAGTTGATTTAATGTATGATCTTTTCAATATCTTTATTATAAAGGCGCATACAATATAAAAAAACGCACACGGTATAAAAACTCGGTGGCTCAATGTAAACATTACTGGAGAGTAATTATAAGTGGACGTTAAGAAGGGGGGGGGGGGGGGGGGGTTCTGAGCTTAACGTCCGGTGGAAGTTAAGCGGGGAACAGGGGAATATGTCGACGGCCCCTAAGCTTAACGTTAAAAAAAACGCAAGTGAGCTTAGTTCTCCCAGCTACAATAACAAAAAAAAAGACATTGCCTGACTTCGCATTTTTATTTTAAGTTTCAGGTCCACCATTCGCCCATGCATATATGCTGGGATATGCCATGTCTTTGAAGTCGGAAAGTATATAGATTTATTGAGTTATTTATTCCCTGTCATAAATGTAGGCAGAATTTTCTCTTCTACCATTACTAGTTATTTAATGTTAGAGTTTGCACTGCACCTTTCATTATGTAAAAACTGTGTAGCCATTTAATATAGTATGATTTCTTTACATGTATGTAGCTGGATGCAGAATTTTTGTGCCTTTATTCATTTTCCTTATTATACAGCGTGATTTTGCTCTGAATTTATTTGGTGCAAAATGCATAATTTTCCCTTCATTGGTCTGAAAGTTTAATATAGAGTAATCTGCACTTTGTTCATTCATGGAAGAAAATGCAGATTTTTTTTCTAAGTGTTATTTGCACCTAAAAATATTAATGGGGCAAAGCACAGAACTTTTGCACCCTCATTAGTTTCCAATATAATTATTAATAGTGTGATTTGCACTAAATGTGATTTGTACTAAATTTATAAATGGAGCAGTGTGCAGAATGTTTGCGCTCCCACTAGTTTTCTTAAAATACAGAGTAATTGGCATTGATTTCTTTTATGGAGCAGACACAGAAATTTTGCGCCCTCATTAGTTTTTGTAATTATACAGTGTGTTTGAACTAAATTTATTCATGGAGTAGTCTGTAGAGCGCAGAATTTTTGCGCTCTCATGAGCTTTTGTAATTATGCAGGGCCGGGTTGTTCAAAGCGCAGTTAAGTTAACCCAGGGTTAGCATCAATTTTGATTCCAGTTAAATAATTAATCGATGGAGTTTATTCCAAAGTATTTTTGCCCTTTAGTTTCGTCTCTGACTTGTCTTCGCGTGTAACTTATAATTAGCTTTTGAAAACAATTCTAACACGAAATCTTAAATCCTCGGTTAAGTTTTAATCCTGGGTTAGCGTTAACCAGCTTTCGAACAACCGTGCCCAGGGGAATTTGCACTACATTTATTCATGGGAAGAACGCAGAATTTTTGCTCAAAGAGTAAAAAAAGAACTTGGCCAATTTTTTTCCCATCTTGACCTCACTTTTGGCCAATACAAACATTTGGCTCTCGGTTCATACAACTCTCTGTTTTGCCGGATTTTATAGTTAGATAGCATTAGAACGCTTTCACCTTTTTGCTTTAGCTATTTTGTTTGATGAATTTATGTTTACGTATTAATAAAGCTATCTAACTGTATAACAATTTTCTTTTCACCAGTTTTCACTTAGTAAATTAACGACGGAGTTATTACATGAAATCCTATTTTGCAATCTTTGTACTAAATATTTTATTTTAAGGTAATCATAAAAGTCAGTCAAAGCATTTCTATAATGTAATTAAAACACTTTCAAACGTATTTTTATTTGCTTATTTTGTGTGAAGGTTCAAACGTGAACACAACTGGTTTCGGAAATTTCTGAAACCAATCGGGTTTGAAAAGGGTTTCAGAAATTTCTGAAACCATTACGTCGAGAAATTAAAATGGTTTCGGAATTTTCTGAAACCATCGGATTCAAGAAGGGTTTCAGAAATTTCTGAAACCAGTTTTTAGTGAAAATGGTTTCGGAAATTTCTGAAACCAAGCGAGAATGAAAACGGTTTTGGAAATTTCTCAAACCAATCGTGGATGAAAATATTTTTTAAAGTCCATCTGAAAAAAAGGGATAATGATGTGTTCTAGCTGAAACGGCATTTTGTCGGGCAGAAAAATAGTAGTGTTTGTAACATTTTAGCCGAATATTACGATTCCGTCAAAGAATGACAGTTTAAAGTCATTTTCAGCTGAAAATTTTCGACTTTGGAATATCCCCCAACTGTTTGGAACGTGTTTTTTCCCGTCCGGCCCTACCACTCAGTCAATAAGTGCATAATATGTCTGTAAAATAACAGATTTTAAATACAGTGAAACGGTGTTAAAGGGACACTGTCCCTCCGTAATAACGAAATTGGTTACTTAACTTCCATGCTACATCGCCAAATGCCACCACATCTGCAACAAAACTGAAAAAAAAAAGATTCTAAAATAGAGCAAAACAGAACCGTCGAGTAGTTTACAGAAAAAGTGCAGGATTACAAGGATGGAAGTGGATTACAGCTCATCAAATATGATTTCATGCCAGGCGGACAAGAAATGAAAGTTGCCATGCTGGTAGAATTTTGAGTTTTTTCGGTCGTTATTTTCTATTTTTAGCGGAGCTCTCGCGGGCCGAAGGCCCGCTGCGGAGCCCCATACTCATAGAACCTACGTCCGTCATTTTTCGTGGCCATGGCTAGGAATGTTTCGTGGGCGCGTCGGTCCGTGTGCCGCTGTAGGGCTTGCTCGCGGGCGCGTATGACGTCGCAAAACATGCGTGTATGACGCCACACAACATCCGGGGTCTTATCAATTTTGAAACCAAAGCGAGGCTTTGTTTTTCGCGTCGCTACACGGCCGAATGTCACGTCAGCTCTGTAAACTTTGATGTTTTGCTGTGTTTAGCCGAAAAAAACGTTTAAATTACAGTTGTTATTTCTCTACATTTTTTCGTGGTTTGCTACTCAAGACGGGGATACCAATTAAAGCATACTGATCAGAAGCCGCTATGGTGGAAAGGAAATGCTTTCAAGGATAAAATCTTGCTTCGAGGAACTTCTTACGTTTTAATTAATGCGGGAGCAATGCGAGGAGATGTTTGTCACTTCGGATTTCAGAACTGAAGGAGCGGAGATGTAAAGAATTTCTTAAAGGTAAAACAAATAACATTTTTCGATGGGAATTTACATTGATATCAATCTGTGATTGACCTTTTCTTTGTGTTCTTGTAAGTTTTGGAGAATTGTTTATAAAACGTGCTCAAATTCAGTCGTTCCATGATTTCTTTAATCGAAGACAGCTCGGCTTCTATGCGCCATAAATGGTTCGCGTTTTGCATTTTAACATAAACTTATGGAGATTTGAATGAAATGTTTTGAAAGAAGATTGTGTTGTCCATTTTTATGTGTTTGTTCATTCATTACATAGGTTGAAAAGCGATTTTATGTAAACAAAACAAGACTTGGATTTTATAGTTACACTCGCGTGCCCTTATGCAAATATATTTGTGTATTTTTTGCAATTTTGATTTCCAAATCAGTTTGTCGGGCAATTTTTGATAAGCAACAAGTGAATTTTATTCAGAAAGTAGTCGTACTAGTTATTCTAGACGGAGAAAAAGTTTAGTGGAGTGCAAAAAGAAAAGACACATGGGCGATCCGAAGAATGGATGATCCCTTAATGGGGTGGTCGGGTCAATGGGGTTTCACATGTAAGAAAATGACTGTATAAACCTTTCTTCGGGCCAAAGAAAGTGGTTATGTTAAATGTGTGGTCGTTTGGTGTTACTCAACTTTAGGAAAGTCAGAACTCAAAAAAACAACAAAGAAGAATTTGTTTGTTATGACCTTTTAATATTTCATTAATTTATATCATTACTTAATAAGCTTTAGTCTCTGCTCTTCGATTTAGTTTAATTCACTTTATTTTATCAATGTCTTCGTCCGTTTGCCAAAAGTGGTCATCTGAGCTTCTGTTGGGTCTGTCCAGAAAAATGAAAAAAAAAAAATTCATGTTTTTAGGTTTACAATGTAAAATAGTGAAGTTCAGTAATTTAATGCAACTTTTATAATGACTATCAAAGCTATAATAAAACTTAAGCCTGCGCCAGCCAATAAAACTTATTGTGCTGCAAATTGTAATTTGATTCAGTTGCCTGGATGAAGAACACATTGCAAATTAATGGCAGAAATCCAGAAAAATAAACATAATTTTGGGAAACTGGACAGGTTTCCCTGCTTTATACTAGTTACCTTTTTACCTATCCAAGGTAAGCTTGCTGGTGGAGAATGATCAATTGCGCTTTTAAAGGTAAGGGTTGAGGAGGGGCAGTAAAAGTCAATTCAAATACAATTAAAAAAATAAACTTCGGACGTTCAAGGCGGGGATGGGGGTGAGTATAATGGTTCCCACCTTAAGGTTTTTCTGGGCTGTTTTCAAGGTCATTAATCCTAGCACATGCTTTCTTTAGAAGCTGTTCGTTTATTTTGTTAACTCGTTGAAATTATGCTAGTAGACACTGGAAAAGGTTAACGATGGAAACAAAAACTCAATGACTGAGTAACTTGTTTGCGAAGAATAAATGATAATATTTTTGGTTTTCAATGAAGTCTTATTAAAATTCAGAAGCATTGAAAAAAACAGATCTCGATTCTAAAATGTTTATGGAATTGTAGAGAGTTTAAAACTAGACATGTGGGCTAAATTTTGTGCGTTTCATTGAAAATTTTAGGCGAACGAATATATTAGACGTTTTAGTAGAAATGTATGGAGCGGCCATCTTGGTGTACCACTTAGGGTAACCAGTATGGCGACAAAAATTTGATTACAACAAAAATCTCATTACAAAAGGTTGGATTCTCTATATAAGTTCCATTAAATTGGCTTATAAGTAAGTATGATGCAAAAATAACTTTAATATAACTGGTTTTATTATGTTTATTTTAAAGGCTCATCTGAATTAGCGTAACAAATTGCCTAAAACATTTAAAACCTTTACAAATCGGAAGAAAAACATCGTTAAAACCTGAAACATCTTCTGAAGAAAAAGATTTACAGGAAGTTTAGTTTATGTTTGTGAATTTTTATGACGTCATGTGCAAACCAAAAGTTGCCCTTTACCTGTTTTAGCGACATATTCCACAGGTCTTTTGACATCTGTTTCTAAACGAAACAAAGTTGCTGCTCCCCTTTACAAATGTACTTTCTCGATTGCAATAATCTCTCCATTGTTCGCAATACCCGGGGTCTTCATCCCTGCAGGAGGATGCCTGGCGACGAAATGTTCCCTCGGCGTCAAACACTGTACAAAGTACGAAAAATATAACAATAGAAACATTAGGTATACGTACAAGTTAGAACAACTACAAAAAAAAGTATATACAGTATACATATATATATATATATATATATATATATATATATATATATATTTGTAAAATAACTCAGATACTACGCGCGTTCTGATTGGTCAAAAACTTTTTGACTATTGTGCCAGTAAACTCATAGAAAACCGCGCAAGAGAAACTGTAAAGTAACCTATTTTCCAATATCGCATCACCACCACACGCGTAAGGACAAATAACTCGAGTTTAGTGTCTTATTGTATTGAGGTCCGTTAGAAGATAACTGAGAACAGAATATCTGTTTCTTGAAGACAATAATTTGCTGCTCAAAGCTAATTCAAAAATTTCCCACGAGTAAACTTGAACTAAATATAAGAAAGTTAGCTTAAGCTTTTTTAAAACCCAAAAGACACAAGCAAAAAATGGCTTATCGACAAAAGAACATTAAGCTTATTTGAAAGCTAATATCAACAACAGGAATATATATTTTCATTTAACGTTATCTTGGAAAGCCTTATATGTAGTCATGAAAGACAATCAAAACAACCTCGTTGTGTACTTTGTGAAGTTCACTGAGCTGAATGTTTAATGAAAAGCTCGAATTAAAGTGAATCACAGACAGAGCAAACAATGGCTCTCAAACTGAGGAAATTTTCGATTAAAATTCAACTGAAGTTTATAACGGTGCGTACAAATCCTAACATAACTTCTAAATAGGTCAGATTTGCATAGTGGAAATAAAAAGTAAGCTTATAGGATTCTTTTTCAGGATAATTTTTTACGCCGATT
This sequence comes from Cladopsammia gracilis, assembly GCA_022457155.1. Classification (NCBI taxonomy): domain Eukaryota; kingdom Metazoa; phylum Cnidaria; class Anthozoa; order Scleractinia; family Dendrophylliidae; genus Cladopsammia; species Cladopsammia gracilis. Next base: position 618,575 of record JAJGOT010000448.1, on the reverse strand, counting down.
CCATTTACGATTTATCGTGTTTTTTTCTGAGAGCATATCGAATACATTTCTACCTAATGCAGTTTAAATTCTGATTATGTTCAAGCAAGAATGATCAATTTTACTTCTTAACCCTCGGACGTACACGCAAACGTATACCCCCACCGTGGTACAAGGGGGGCGGGGGGGGGATGGGGGGGGTTGTTGCAACCTTCCCCCTCCCTTGGGTTTTTGCGATGTTGAAATATTTCGGAAATATTTTACATCTAACAGATAGCCCGAGATGTGCTCTACAAGATAAGGTAAATATTATGGGTTGTGACGCTGCTGGTGGTTCGTGACGTCATCCAAAATGGCCGTCAAGACAACCGCCATCTTGGATTTTACTAAAAATTCAAATTTATCGGGAAAACGTGGAAATTGCAAATATTGTTTGCTAGAGATGCAAAATAACATACAATTAAACATTTTAATGCGTTTGGTAGCATTTTATGTTTTATTTTTCACTGCAAAAAGGTGAAAAATACGCATTTTTATTCAAAAATGGCTTGACCACATGTAACTTATGACGTCATATCTCGTTATACCATAGCAACTAGTTGTCCCCAAACTTTACCAAAATGTGTCTAAAGGATAAATGAACAGCTACTGAAAACGGCATGTGCTGATCTTAAATGGTCTTGAAAATATCGGAGAAAAACCTAGGGGGGAGGGGCAACCCCCCACCCACCCCCCCCCCCCCACCCCCCCACTCCCCCTTGTACGTCCGAGGCCGGTTAAAACAGCAAGAAAATTATAGCTTAAGGTTTAAACAAACTATTTGCATAAAATTATCAAACAGGTATGTTCCATCAAACCAATCAAAGTCTAAGCACTGTAGGCTCAAAACTGACAAATGAGCTTAGTTTTCATTCAGCACTGAAAATGAAGCACGGGCCTCACTGTACACTTCATTGAAAAGAAGTAGATAAAGTCGGAACAAGTTTAAAAAGCTGATTTTCTGGAACTAACCTTATTGCAATTGAAAAATTCTTGACATCTTTGAATGCAAAATATAGTTTGTGGGCTTCCAAACTATCATTGCAGTTGCGAAGCCGGATTCCGGACACAATTTTCTCGATTTCCCCTTCAAAGTACTTTCAGTTTGGATCATTGAATATATTTTCTTCTTTCAGCTGATAAAATTTATACTGTTCAAATACAGTGTATTTCAAGGCGCTAGCCGACTTTTCATCACTTTTGTTGAATCCGTGAATTTGTCAGTGCTTTGTCCGTGGCAGCGAGTCAAGTTCATTCATTCTTTCAGCCGCTTTGATTGGTCTCCCCGCGTCATCCGATGAATGTAATGAGAATAAGCTACTTGATCGGCGCAAAATTATAACAATATTCTCTCTTTACAAAAGCTTTTCATGGTTATTTCATAAAAGCAATAGAACTCCTTTTCTATGAGTTTACCGGCGTTATAAACCCACATGGGATGTTGGGAGAGCGCTCGAAAAGCTTGTAAATCATGATTACTCGCCTGCGGCTCGTGATTTACAAGCTTTTTCTCGTGTTCTCCCAACATCCCGCGTGGGTTTATAACGCTGGTAAACTCATAGAAAAGGTGTTATATTGCTTAAATATACTTTTTTTATTTGGTAGTACATATATAGTATATATACACCTAATTCAATTAAGGTTGCTTTGGCAGTTGGTCATTGGTTATTGGGAATAGGCCATTTGCACGATGACGTCATTTGACTACTACTACCAGAATCCTTCAGTTTTTTGTTTTGTAGTGCAAATTAGGGCTATTGTTATTTAAAACGCACTGGGATTACAAAATTTAAATAAGAAAGGAAAAACGAAATGAATTCTGGTAGTAGTAGTCAAATGACGTCATCGTGCAAATGGCCTATTGGCATTTGGCATACGGAACACAATGCAATGCTTCGCTTGAGTGACCGCCAAACAATAACTTCCCAATGCCCAATTACCAATGACCAAAGCAACCTTTCTTGAATTAGGTATTAGGTATATGTTGTAGTTCAAATTTATACTTGGTTCAAATTTTATTTTCCTTTGTTTAAAACTCATTAGCATACATTACCATAGCCAAAAACAAAGGAAAATAAAATTTGAACCAAGGCCTGAACTACAACACACACATACACAAAGAACATACACCCCAAATAATTGCGGTCGACTAGAGGATCTCCTGGGGGAGATTTTTCTCCCCAGGACATTTCAGAAAAGAAGAAATTAAAAAAACCATGTTATTTGGACTGGATTCGAACCAGGAACTACCGCTACTAAGGAAAGTCTTCTTACCACTAGACCACCGAACAACAAGGCGATGGGAAATTATATCTGCAAGATATTTATTTGAGTCTTGCATAGAATATAATTGATCTACAGTGATTAGGCCTAAGCGCTGATTTCAAATGGTTAGCTTTTTGTTGAGATTTGAGGATCAAGCTTTTCCATTTACTTTCTAAAATTATTTTCAAGCGAGTGATTTTATAGGCTTACTATAGGGTGTAGAATAAGCGCATGGATTTTATAATGTTAAAAATTGAGGTTTGCTCAACCAGCAGCGTGGTGGTCTAGTGGTTAGAAGAGAGGATAAGTCAGCGAAGGGCCTGTCCGAACACCAAGGATTGTTCTTTTTCAACAAAAATGCTGACTTCCCAGAATTCCTTTCAGACTGTCAGTGTTCGTAAATTCAAGGCAATTTGAGAATTAACGATAATGGTTAATTCAGAGAGGAGAACGCGTTGTACACCGTATATAAAGCGCCCAGGTCTCACTCGGTCAAATGAAACACAGGGAGCCTGTCACGATTAGTGTGCTGCTCGCCTAAGGGCTCGCAGCAAAAAGCAACAAGATTAAAGAAAAAACAGAAGCTTATCACGTAGAAGCGTGCAACTTCCCCTATATGTTCAAAATTGGTCAACCGACCAATCAGAATCATGGATTGATTTTTTGCCCTTATATGGAAGGATGTTTTCAGCTCCACGCGCGTACGCGCGGCCGCTCGAATCGGCAAGAAAACATCGAGGAAACTACAAGCGCTTCGCGAAATATGGACAGCTTACATTCACGGCTATTTTCGTCGCTACCAAATCACATTTTGTGGTTCAAAACTGAAGAGGAAAAAGTATCGAATATTCTAGTAGTTCTAACAAGATGACGATAGATGACGACGGAGTAAGGAACGACGAAAAGCCCGAGCGAAAAGCTCAACACCGCGAGATATGGACAACGCAGGTTTTTTCAAGCCTTGTTTTCATCTCTACCAAATCTCCACTAAAATGGTTCTTTAAGGAATTTCATGTGCAATATGGTAATGTATTTTACTTGTTCAAATGTAGTTTCAAATTAGAAAGATTGTTTAAGTCAGGTTTTGATGGTAGTAACGAAATATGAATTGTTTTTAACTTCACAAAGAGATTGACGCGTACGGAAGAAGCGAAGCAAATTCTCATGATTCAGTACGCAATGCCATGTGTTTTTCTGTTTTACACGTATTTTGAAAACAAAAGTGTTTTTACTCTCCTTTTCGCTTATAATTTATCGCTCAAACATAAAATATGTCGTGTTAGACTTGAGCTTAGGGTTTTTCTTCCCAAATCGGTTGGAATAAAACTTATTGTATAGATTTTGAAATAAGAACGACTGCGCGGTGTTTATAAATGCTCAGTTCGCTGTATTTTAAACAGCCAACACTTTTTAAAACTTTCACTGACTTTGTCAACCCATCCTTACCGTGGTTTTCTTTGTATATAAGTCCTTACTATAATTGTTTTTCAAAGCGATTTTTGAGAGGAAATGAGCATACCAAATCAGTTTGTTTCAAACATGTTTCAGCATCGGACACGAGTTAATCGCTTCTCTGTTATGAGCTTATGAGAAAACCTAATAACACAGTACGGAAGGGGCATTAACTCAAAGTCTTTAAACCGTCCACGAAAACACAATTTTGTTATCAAACTGCGAAATATTTCATCCTGACTTTTAGACGAGAGAGTACCCTATCTACAATAAAATTGAAAGTTTCTTAAATTTATAAAGAAAACAAGATAGCGAGTGAGCTGAAGCTAGTACTGGGGGGGGGGGGTGTAACAACCACCCCCACCCCCCTTGGAATTTTTTGCGATATTGCAATATTTTGCAAATATTTTACGTCTAATAGATAGCTTTTGATGTGCTCTACAACATAAGGTACATAATATGGGTTCTGGTGCTGCTGGGGGTCCGTGACGTCATCCAAAATGGCCGCCAAAATGGCCTCCATCTTCGATTTTGCTTAAAATTCAAATTGAACGGAAAAATTTGGAAATTGCAAATATTTTTTGCTATAGTTGCTATTTGGTATCATTTTACATGTTTTTTTTTCGAAAAAAGGTGAAAACACGCATTTTTATCAAAAAATGGTTTGACATCATGCCACTTATTACGTTATATCTCGTTACCATAGCAACCGGTTGTCGCCATACTTTAGAGACGGACCGTTATTTTTCTGGAGGGGGGATGAGAAATTTTCCTCTGCAAACAATTTTTTTTTTTAATTTATTCGCCTCTGCAATCATTTTTTTTTTTCCTGCAAACATGTTTTATTTTCCATTTTTCTTTTACAGTGCTATCTTCTCTGCTGCCAAAAATATTCGAGCTAATAAGCTATTTTTCGAAAAGAAAATCGATAGTGCTATAGCCAATTATTTTGTCCACATGCGCTCCTTGTAATTTATAGTTTGTTCCTTTATACATCACTCGCCGTTTTAATTCCTACGCAACTACTGACGCAAATAAAGGGCATACGACAGGAAATATGCAAAGGAAGTAGCAAGCTTTTCCGCGGTTCCACAGTACCGAAGTCCTGATCCTCTTTGACGTTATTCCCATAGGCCATCATACTTATACCACCCGGCCTGTGGTACCAGCGGTCAAGGCAGGCACATTGCTGATTTAAAATGATTTTATCGCCATAGGTTACTCCAAATAACTTGAAAACAATTAGATATGATTAGCGTTGATAGTGATATCGTCAGGAAGATGACAGACTTTTAAAACTCACCCATTTCTTGACAGAATGTCAACGTTAAAGGGCAAGGCAAGCGGCATTCCTTGAATGAAAACCCGTTGAGATTCTAACCTTAAGCCCTGGCACAACGAAGAGCTTTTTGGCTACTTTTTGCGAAGGCAAGGCGAAGGCGGTTGTCTTGTGCAGTCAAATGGAAAGAGACACCTTGAAGCTATTTTCAACTGTATTTGCTTTCGCATCACTGAGCAATATTTCAGTTTTGGAACTAATATTTTTTTAATAGTTTATCTGACTTCTCTGCAAACATTTTGTTTTACACATATTATGTTTGCAAATAATTTATTTTGTCTGTTCAGGTCCTGCAAACATTTTTTTTTTTCAATATTTCTCATCTTCCCCCCCCCCCCCCCCCCCCTCCCCCCTCTCCAGAAAAATAATGGTCCGTCCCTTATCAAAACGTGTCTCAAGGATAAACGAACAGCTGAAAAATATCTGGAAGCATTTCATTTTGACAGATTTTTCTTCGTGAAACATCAATACGGGGAGTATGCGTTAAAGAAACGAAATTTCTCAGCCTTGTAGTTTAAACAAATAATACCGACAATGGTTACTACGAGAATTTTTGCATAAATACCTCGCATGCACTACCTACTAAGACTCTCTTTTAAGCCTTTAGGAAAAGACTGCCACAGTGGACTCGAACAATGTTTTCAAAATCTCAAAGCTACGGATATGTACTTGACTTGACACACCTCTACTCTCGATGGATGCAGAGAACGTTTCCGCGACAAAAAAGCAAAACAGGAGAGCAATCAACAGCTTAGCCATCTTGGTGATTAAAGTTTCGAAACTCTTCCAGAATGAAAGATCGTTTAGAAGATTGCAACATCTTTATTTATACCTTTAAACAGTCATTTTCGCAATAGATTAGCATCCTAACTGACAGTTAGTCTAGACTAATTACGGTATATCACAATTGTTAAGCACTCAATTAACGTGGGTTGTTAAATGATCATGTATCCGGCGCCAGAGAAACCAAACAAACCACTACCTTCAGTAAAAAAAAATCTCACGTAAAACACAGCGGTCGAGAACATTCTTCAAATCAAACTAACCTAGCTAGTGAGGTTCATGTCAAACTTTAAAAAAGGGCAATAGCATGACGTTTGCCTCGCCAACGCAAATTGGATCATTTATTGACCTTGGAGAGTTTGTACAAATTGGCCTTAAAAGCTAGCAACTTAACAAAAGTCCCAAAACCTAGCACATCAATTAGGAGACACAAGAAAGTTAACATGATTGATCCGGCTTTAGTCAGTCTGCTATGGTTGATTGGTTAATAGGTTATTGCTGTGTCTTTGTTTCTTTTATGTCTGTGTCTTCAATGATGTGTTCCTGTCGTTTTAATAGCTTGTTCCTGTTTATTTTTTGCGGTACCAGGGGCACAGAACGACTTATGTTTAGAAGAAAGCTTAGAATGACATTGCACTGTTTTCCCAGATCATTTTAGTGCATTAAAGGAAACTACAGTTTGAGCTTTTCGATTCTTTTAGCTGAATATTTCAGCGGCATGAAATATTGGCTGCGACATAATGAACATTACATCTTTCTCAATATTCAGAATACCTGTCATATATTTTTACAACATTAGTTGGCTGATATAAATATTTCAAATCGAATTCTAGCTACCGATTTAAAATGTCTGCTAGGTGAGTTAGCTTTAAAGAACAAAAGATCGTTGTTAAAATCTGGGCAAAGGACAGCGCCCTTAATCCAGTTGAATATCGCTAAAATCGTCTAAACTTTAATAGTTAAAATATTACCATCAATAAAAATTAACATCAAAGTGTCCTGCACCTAATTACTGGAAAAATACTAAAATCGTTTTTTAAAAAAGCTGATTTATCAAATTTATGAAGAAAACGTAAATAAATATGGTAATAAGATGTCCTGAACTGAAACGTTTTGATACAGTCAAAGTTCCCGTAAGCAGACACCCTCACCCTCAAGTCAATCGGTAAATAAAAAAATACCCAGAAATGATGTTTTAGTTCGTCCAACCAAAGAATTATAAAAAGGAAAAATGAACAGCTAGAGCTACATCGGATCACCAGTAGCCGGTTAAACTAACAGCTAGTTAATTAGATATTCAGGGATGCTTAGAGCGGTTTTCAATTGAGAGTTTTGCATTGCTACGCTTTGTGATTGGCTAAAACATCTCGCGCCACTTTCTCGACCAATCAGAAGCAGAACCAAAATCAATCGTGACTTGCTTGCATGCGGCGGCGGCTACATGTATTTGCTTAGAGAGTCTGATTGGTTCATTGGATTGTTTACGACTGTTGTGATTGGTCAGGGTAATTACTTTGGTTTTGGTTTTACGACATTCAATTGAAAACCGCTCTATTGTAATTATGAGTTCACTAATGTTACATTAAATTATAACAAGCAGGCACTACGTTTTTATTACACTTATCGCTTTGAAGACGGTTGCATTTAAGTTGGAACTACAACCTGTCATTCAATTCATACATTTATTCGCTATTTACAATACAATGCAATAACACAACTACAATTTTTTTTCCAAAGAAGAAGAGCTAATTGTAACAAAGGAATATAAGTATATGCAATTTATTGATTTTCTAAAAAAAATAAATTTTCTGAATAAACCGTTTCCTCCACATTAGCCCAAGGTTAACATGTTGCGCCAATAGATCAGTTCATCAAGTGAAAATAAACGTAAAACCGCTTTACCCATGCGTGTTTTTCTACTGAGTAACTGCGTCTGTATGAAGAACCTTAAATGTCATACATGTATCGTAGACTATACTTTATTTTATAAAATAACTGTGGCACTACGCGCATTATTTTTCATTCTTGGTAAAAAAAAACCTATACTGACTATTGTGCTGGTAAACTCGCAAGAGAAGCTGTAAGATAAAAAGGTCCCCAACCCGACTGGCATCACCACGAGTAAGAACAAAGAGTTTAGTGTCTTTAATTGCATATTGTTGTCTGTTAGAAGATGAGAAATAGGATTCGTTTCTTGCAAACTAAGTTGCCGCTCAACCCTAGGACAAAAATTTCCTACGAGTAAACTTGACTAAAAACACGCAAGCAAAAACTGGCTTATCGACAAATTTAAAAAAATATTGTTGTTCAAGGCTTTAATCCAAATGAAAAAATGTTCGACATTCGAAGGCAATCGTTGATTCTAAAATAAAGTTTGTAGGCTTCCAAACTGAACTTTCCTTGCACTTACACGCTTTCGGCTATGGTGCCCGCCGATACATCTGGAAAATTACAAAGTGCTAATTAAAATTGTTTCACCGTTTTCGCTGATTTCGTGAATATATTTGTGCTTTCTCAGCGGCAGTGAGTCAAGTTCATTAAAGTTCAGTTTCTCGCCCGCGCCATCCGATGAATGTATAGGAATAAGCAACTTGATCAAAACAAAATTAGAACAGTTCGCTCTTTAACACAAAATTCGCTGGTTATTTTACAAAAGCAATTACTAGACCGCATTTTCTACGAGTTTACCGGCGTCTGATAAACCAACTTGGGATGTGTGAGAACACTGGAAGTAGCTTTTCTCGTGTTTTTTCCAACATCCCGTGTACATTTATAAAGCCGGTAAACTCATAGAAAATGCGTTCTGTTGCTTAATTAAAAAAATATATGGAACAGTGCCTTATAAAATCATACTGTGACTTTGAGTTAAACGTTGTTTGACAAGGTTCAAGTTTCAAAGCACTTAGAAATACATGCTTGCATTTATATGAAAATTCTATAGTTTTACACTTTTGATTCCAAAGTTAAGTTTGCGGATTTGCTTTTAATTTACAAAAATATTCACCGTAAACTTTAATTGTTAGTATTGGTCTTATTCAAGAACAAAAATTATGGCTCTGGCATAAATCTTCTATTTAGAGCGTTTGATATTCACGAGTTGGCCTACAGAAGCCTTTGATTTATTTTTAAAGTTTGTGACTGAGGACGATATAAAAACTCCTATTTTTATGATTTAAAGTATTTAATTATTTACGGCGTTCGATCTAAGGGGCTTTTTATATTTTTATATTCTTGACCGCCGAACATGTACAGCTGGTAAGTTAGTGTTTTTATGTTTAAGGTCCTGAAAGACATTTTCCTAGAGTTGATTACATTAATTTAGAACGCGTTTTCACTAAAAACTCAAACAAACGTATAAAAGCTGGCAAAGTGTCGAGACATATCGTTTAAGATTGCTAGCTCACAAAGAGATGAATTCTCCGAGCTTATTTAATGAATTAAAATTAAACGGGTGACAGTCTGCCAGACTCTCAAATTATTTTTAAAATTGTCTTTGATCGAGCCAGGTGACGTTTTTGTTTTTCAGTTTGCTAGAAAAATACAATGTATGCAAATAAAAGGCAATATTCAGGACAACCAACGATGCTGTTAAGCAATACGCTTGGAATAGCGTTTACTGTTTTCCATATCGTTATCGCACCTTTAAATAAAACTATGTGAAAGCGAATACAATTTGAGTTTTTCTGTTCTTCTGGCTGAATATTTCAGAGGCAGAATTTTCGGCAGAAATTTCTACAACTTAGCTACTTTCTCCTTTATGAAAATCCTACCTGACCTGATATCGTACCAAAAACGACACTTTTTAAAACACAAAAGGCGAAAACAAAAGGCATTATACAAATGTTCGAGGTGACATTTTACGAAAGAAAACTCTCGGTTTTTTGACTAATTCATTACGAAATTTCATAACGACTATGAGGTCTTCCATACGGCCTTTCCGCCTGAACGATTCGTTGAGGTGCATAAATTTCTAAGCAAACAGGTGGAAAATTAAGGATTGAACACAACTTGTTAAACTAGAAATTGTTAAAACTGACTTTAAATTGAAGTTATTAACATATTTTTATATTTCGGTTTTATTCCGAAGATTTGAATTTTTCTAAATATACTTCTTTTTTAACTTTGTTTTTATCACAGTCGCTTTGTTTGAGCTGTAAAATTCACAGCTTGTATGAGCTACAGTCTATAAATAATATATTTTATCCTTTACGTTTTGATAATAGTTCGGCATCAAAAGGACGCCGACATTTTAGCAATAATAACTGAAAGGTATAAATAAAGATAATCTTCGTCAATCTTCAAAAGGGATTAACTCTCATCATATCAAAAAAACAAGATGGCAAAATTGATGTTTATCTCACTTATGTTATGTTTTCTCGCGGAGGCGTTGACTGTATCGCCAAAGCGGACAAGAGGTTGGTATTTTACAAGTATTTTATTAATCACTAATGGCGCGGTGGTTCATATGTGAAAAAAGTTGGGCTGCAAAATTATTGAAAAAAACTGTTCTTACTACCACCTTCGCTGGTCACCCTGTACGGTTTCATTCGAACATTAATTAGTACTCAAATGTTATCGAACACTTACATTAACCTTGTCTTCAATAGCTTTTATTTGTATCGCGTCACATTCGTGAGTTTGATTCATGTGCTTCTGGCCATACACTTATAAAGTTTTCAATTCACATACCCAGTTATTAGGGTTAACCGTGCTTCAGTTCTCTGCTATCGCTTTCTACCAGTGACAAACATAATTGTTCGAGGTATAGTGATGATCTCTGTTTTTATTTCTTCCAGATTTTCTAGAAATTCTGTCTAGAGATGACGGTCATTTATATTTCTGCAAAATTCTATCATTGACTTAAAAACATAATGGAGCTGCCTTATCACGTTTCACGAATAGCGAAAGTCGAGAGCCAGTATTAGAGGCCGGATGCAGTCCCGTTAAACGACCTACGTGCGACAAAGAGTGATTGTAACGTTCAGCGCCAGCTTAGAAATAAAAAAAAAAAACTATACAGCGCTTGAAACAAGTTTGTCAAATTAACCAGAACACTAAAATAAACAGAAATACCTTCTCACAAAATAGAATCATATTCACGAATCACGTTTAATTCAAAGCTTCGTTCACGGGTCACGTTGGTCAATTATCGCGTTTACGGTCTCGGAGAGAGTACAATCTGAACAGAACATATTACATATAAGTTATAGGTACCCTCACGGATGACCGTTGTAGAAATGGCATTTTATAAAATTGCTAAAGAGATCGAATCTGAAGTATCAATGTAAGGCACGCCTTCCTTTCATTACTATACAAGGGAGAAGTCGGGATAATTGACTACTAGTCAAACATCAACCACACCCGAAAGTTCATTATGTGAACGCTGTTATTAATATTATATACACACAGAAGAAAGTATTTCTTTTGCTAAGAAAAAAGGAGTAGGCGAAAGCCACAGTTGGTTGTAGGGTATCTCGATACCGATACGGCCTTGCGTTGACAACAACTTCACATGTATTCAACTTTCGATTCATACTCGCAATCTTACGAAATTAGTTATTTTTTTATGGCTCGCAGAGGAAGTCGCCTCCCACTGTTGCAATAACACCTGCCACGAATATTTTAGTTTTGTTTTATCTATTTCTTTGTTCTGCGTGTATATTTTTATATATATTTTTTTGTATAACGTGGTGAATTCTTAGCTTATACAGAATAAATTAACCGACAACGCCGTTTTATTGATCAATATCACAAGGAATATTTTCACGTTAAAAATGTGTCGATATACTTGAATTTGATGAACAGCGAACACACGGTGTATGGACATAAAAGGTTCGAGTTAATTCAAACTGTTTACTCTAACATTTACGTACAGTGTACAATTCTGTGCGAACGAATTGAAATAACAACAAACTGTGAGCGCAATTCGCTCACCACTCGTGTGATGCACCGAGAAAACCATAGTGCGATCAAACCAGGTGACGGCACAGGAAGACCAATTCAAAATGGAGATATGCTAACCTAAACTATCGTAACTGTTTTGCTTGTCGGCATAAAAATGATAAATTTGTTAAATCAGAGAAAAGGTGGGCGATTCCCGAAATTTTGATACGGAGAGTTCAATGACGACAAATTTTATTCGGAGAACAGGCGAGAAAGGATTTTTAATCGAAGAAGATAGATACAGGAGAGGAATTCAGAGAGTTAATTTTATCCGTCGATTTTTACCTTAGAATTCGTTTCTTCGTTTGTAAATCTGATTTTCATGGGCATATAAATTAGTGAGCTCCGCTGGCGTTGGACGTTTTACCAGCTTCAAAAGTTTGCATCGAAAAAAATTCGACGAGTAGGGATGGGGAAAACCTTCTTCAACTTCCATGGAATATTCATATAGATGCTGGCAAAAACGACTCCGCTGGCGAGCCGAGAAAGTTTGAGCTTATTCTCAATAGAGATCTTAAGATAGAGGTTTTTCGGCATTTCCCGCGAACCGCGAACGTCAACAAGAAGTCATGTGACCGGTGTACGGCAAGACCACGCTCTAGTTTTTTGCACCCTAAAAAATCACAATCCCACGTTTGAGAGGAAATACTACTTTTTAGAACTCTTTCGCTTATTAATTATCGAATTCTTTTTCATAGAAACGTAATTTTGAAGACGATTTCTCAGCTAAAATAGAAGTGAACGAATGAATGAAAACAAACATGGCAGCCGGCTATTTGTTGTTGGAACTGTTTTGCCAGTCGGATTACTTTGTGGTTAAACAACGATGAATAAAGTAAAGCAATAGCCAGTTTCTGATTATATGTGAATGAATGAATGTATACTTTGTTTCCTAGGTAATAGGCATAGGTAAAAAGTAACCCTCAATCTTAAGCCCAGATTATGTTCATACGATGAACTCCGAACTGTAAACTGCTGGTCGACGTTTGTGGTTTGCTGTTTAAGGGGAACTCACGAGTGACGTAAAACAAAGAATACAAAAGGTACTGAAACAATAGAGTGCAAGACAACAAAGATAGAAAACAAAGAAAAAAGTCACAGGTTTTTACACCGAGGTAAACTCGAAAAAATACCAGAAACTTTCGAAGTTTGCATTTCGCGCATCGCGATACAACGAATTTGGCTGTAACTCAGAATTATAAAAAAAGAGCGATTCGCGATCGTCTCCCTCATGCGTGGCGTTGAATAAGAATCTTGAGACCTCCTGGGAGTCTTTCGATATCCAATGTTTACAAACTGGAAACAAAATGAAAACACTAGCGTTAAAGGAAAGTCAATTACAATTTGTGGAAGCTCCTGACACTGAGCGTAGCGTCAGGGGCATCGTCTGGTGTGAGCGACGTTTTCCTTTAAGTTATCACGTTCATTATTTTGCCGAAGCGTTTTTCTGCACTTTTTTCGACTCGGCTGGCCCAGATTCCGCTGGCCGGTCTACTATAACTACAGTCTATAGCATGTTCAGCCAAAACCAACAACAACTATTACAACAATTGGGTCTGTTGTCTAAGTGACGTCACTGAAGATGCTGTTAACCCGTTGTTGGAATTGGAATGGTTTTTCGTATTACCGATAAACGTTGCTAGAACTTTTGCCTGTTTTATTATTTGTTTTCCTCATTTTCCTTTGTTTTATTACTCTTTTCTAGAGAAGTCGTTGAGGAACTATCTCTTTGATGATGAGAAACCAAACCAAGGTAAGTAATGATGAAGGTTATTGTCGCGTTCGAAGAACGCAATCCTAATTAATACTGCGCCTTTTTTCAGGGACTCACTTCCGCCGGAAATTTTCGAACGCGTCTCCATAATCTTTGATTACTGCTATAGTATTACTAAAGTTTTCCTTTAATCTCATTATCTCATTATGTATATTATTATACCATTCTAAAAGCAGGGACAAAAAGTTCCAACTTTCAATTTCTTTCTCCTGTTCGTTTTGTTTTTATCTTCCTTTTCCTTTTCTTTTTCCTTTTCTTTTTTTTAATCTCGATCGAATGTTTACATAACCTGGGTACCAGAGGTATTCTCGCGGCGAGCTTTCGTGACTTGCCAGCCGAAGGCCGATCAACGAGTGGCGATGCCGCGAGAAAACCTCCGGCCCAAAGCAGTTTGATTTACCGTTCCGTTTTCATCCAATTATATCTAAACCAATCACAGGGAAGATCTCCTACTGTGTTCACATGCGCTGGCACGTGCTGGCTTTTGTTCCCCTGCGAACAGTGGATTCTCCTACGCCGAGCTACGCCGAACGAGAGAGAAACCATTGCGAGCATCCGTTAGTTCCTTTGATCGAGCTGCCGTCCAGCCATGGACGAATAAATTAACTTTGAACCGGTAAAACAAGTTTGCAAACTTGTTTAGCCTCTCACGCATGCACTCATCCGCGCGAGTATAATTTAAGGAGGCTCGTACCCATTTCTCAAGTCCACACCCTTTCAATTTTAATGGGCCATATCTTTTGTTGTAGTGCATAAAAAGGCAAGCCACTTTGCATGCAAACACACAATACATTGAACTTTATGGGAGTATAGGATTTGTTTACATCGGTGCTTCCATGGCAACGGAATGGTGATCCTCTGAAATTCACAAGTTGCGGAGTTTCTCTAGATCAGGAGAAATTTTTGTAAAACCCGCTAGTGGACTAATTGATTAGACCATGGGCTTCAACTTGACAAAGTTTGAAAGAAATGTATGAGAGCGTTTTCGAAATTTTTAGGGATGAAGTTTTGGGGATTATAAATACAGTGAAAAACATACTATCGACATAATTGGCTAATATCTAAAGACAATGATGCGCAATGGGGATGCAGTTTCATCTCATAGTAGTTTGATTCCATTCGAAATGGTGTGTGAAAAAGTGTGGGGTTTGCTTTGGCCGATTGCAAGAAAGAAGGATTTGATTAGCGTGCGTTCAGCTGCTCTTGTTGCCATTTTTGTATGTAATTTGGTCTACGCCTACAAATGTGATGATAATTTGGAAACCGCGAGATAAATTTTTTTAAAAATTTGACAATCTCGAGATTGGTCGTCAATTTATATGGACTGCAAGTTTCAAGGACATTGAAGATTTGTAAGGCAATAAAATAGGGCCTCCAATGTACCAATTTTTTCCCGCAGATTTTGTGTTTACAAGTGAGCGTCCTCATTATTCACGGGTATTGTTTTCAAGTTTCATATGCACGTGCAAAACTTTACTAAAAAATTTATTTGCATCGAACAGAACGCTCGATTGCTTTCCGAAGAATTTTCCGAAACATGCTAATAACTGGCTTGCGTTACGAATAGCAATGACAACAGTACTGATGAAGACAACGTCGGAAACGTCAAGTTTCATCAAGTGCCGGATGCAGAAATAACACATTTATGATTGTCTCACTCTGGTTATTTGTTGCAATCGGCGTAGCATCTGTTCCTTATTTAGATATAAATAGCGCAAAGCAGAATTCTCAGCTAAAATATAAAGTTGTCACGCTGTTCTTGCGTGTGACATATTAAAGAAACACTGTTTCTGCATTACGTTTATAAATTTCCAAATTGGGATATGTTCTTCTTGTCCTGCAATTTTAAAGAGACCCTCGGTATGGCTGCATTACAGCGTAATAGCGCAAAATCGAGTGCGTAATGTTATTACAATTCTCAAGCCAGCTATTAGCATATTTCGGAAAATTCTTCGGAAAGCAATCGAGCGTTCTGTTCCGATGCAAATAAATTTTTTGCTAAAGTTTTGCACGTGCATATGAAACTCAAAAACAATACTCGTGAATAATGAGGACGCTCACTTGTAAACACAAAATCTGCGGGAAAAAATTGGTTCATTGGAGGCCCTATTTTATTGCCTTGCATATCTTCAATGTCCTTGAAACTTGCAGGCCATAAAAATTGATGACCAATCTCGAGATTGTCAAATTTTTAAAAAAATTTATCTCGCGGTTTCCAAATTATCATCACATTTGTAGGCGTAGACCAAATTACATACAAAAATGGCAACAAGAGCAGCTGAACGCACGCGAATCAAATCCTTCTTTCTCGCAATCGGCCAAAGCAAACCCCTCACTTTTTCACACACCATTTCAAATGGAATCAAACTACTATGAGATGAAACTGCATCCCCATCGCGCATCATTTTCTTTAGATATTAGCCAATTATGTCGATAGTATGTTTTTCACTGTATTTATAATCCCCAAAAATTCATCCCTAAAAATTTCGAAAACGCTCTCATACATTTCTTTCAAACTTTGTCAAGTTGAAGCCCATGGTCTAATCAATTAGTCCACTAGCGGGTTTTACAAAAATTTCTCTTGATCTAGAGAAACTCCGCAACTTGTGAATTTCAGAGGATCACCATTCCGTTGCCATGGAAGCACCGATGTAAACAAATCCTATACTCACATAAAGTTCAATGTATTGTGTGTTTGCATGCAAAGTGGCTTGTCTTTTTATGCACTACAACAAAAGATATGGCCCATTAAAATTGAAAGGGTGTGGACTTGAGAAATGGGCACGAGCCTCCTTAAACAAGTTTCGAAAACGCCGACTTTTCACGCCATAAATTGCTCGTTGAAACAAAACAAATTCAATAGAACATCTTTTTAAAGTTTTTCCAAGTTACAAACGTCGAAAAATAAAGCAAACTTGCCGAGTTTTTAGCCCAAAAGGTTTTTCAGATTATGATGGCGTGATTAGCGCTCGCATAGCACAGCTCGATGTAAACAAACCGTTCAAACAAACAAAAACATATTTTAAACCCATCTTATCCTTAACTTTCGACAGAAAGAATCGTTGCATTGAATACAGTGTTGTTTAATCTACCAAACTTGACAAAGTAATCAAAATTTTTTCCCTTCCTTTGAAGATAATTTTAAGTTTTTTTGTTTTCTATGCAAGGAACCATTAAATTGCCACGTGAAATATTTTTCCCGCTAAACGAGAGGAACTGACGTCAAATGCATCACGTGCGGCGTCACGTGGCTGCGCATGCTCGATAGAAAAGCTAACGGATGCTCGCAGTGGTTTTTTCTCTCGTTCGGCATAGCTCGGCGAAGGACAATCCACTGCTCGCAGGGTAGGCTTTTGTGGGAGTTAAAACAACTCCTGTGAAAACGGTTCCAAACTCAAAGTCTTCTCTGTCGTGCCGTTTATGCGAAGTGAATGTCATTTCCAGTGGTGGCTACAACAGTCTAATTTACGAGAACGCAAAAAAACTGAATATTTTCGGACGTATTTCGGATATTTTCGACGCCCAAGAAGACAATCTCTCTGTCGGGCCGCATGTGTTATGCAAAAAGTGCTAACGCCGAATTAAAAAAAAGAAGAAGCGACTATCAAGGAATTAACCACTTTGAAAGAACAGTACAAGGGAAATGTGGCCCGCTGGAAAACTGAAGTGGATAAGCACGCGATCAAAGCGATGTTCCAGCTCGCCTGGTGAAGGAATAAAGAAGTCTCGTTGTTCGTCGGCTGGCGATATCCGTTCTGGCAAGACACTTTGGCCCCGTCCACACAAATGCGATTTTGAAAACCCCCTTTTTTGGTTCCCCGATAACGGATAAAACGATTCGCGTCCACACTAGGAGCTGAAAAACGATGATCCAAAGATGCGTTTTCATCACCAGGCTCTGCTCGGACGTTTTCCTGTTCAATACGCATGCTCCAATAGCGTGGGGGATACTACGCGTTACTAGTTGGTGAGCATTAAATAACATCGGGTGAAACCTGATTTCTGCGCCCACGAGAATGAGCAACCCTGCAAACCAATTGTTTTCACTGCGACCGCTGAGCAGAAACCAGGTTTCACCCGATGTTATCTAATACCGACCTTACTAGTTGTGACGTAAGCGTTTTTGGAAAGCTCCGTTTTTGCCGTCCACACTTAAACGATAGACCTCCGTTTTCAAAAGTCTCCACTCTGAAAAGCGTTTTCGAAAACCTCCGTTTTAATAGATAAACATCTCCGATTTTGATCGTTTTAGTGTGGACGATCGGAAAAAACGGTTTAAAAAGTATGCGTTTTCAAACGAAAACGCATTAGTGTGGACGGGGCCTTAAACATCCTTGCGGCGCGTATAAATTGCAAATACCATCCGTTTGCTCGGCGCTTAACGTATCGACAACGTCGAAGGTTTCAAGAACCTTTGTTATGGCTTCCTACAGAGCCTTCTCAAATCATTCAGTATCTAAAGAACAACCTTCAACCTCAAAATCCGCCATTTCAACATCCATTACGCAGAAATAATTTCATATTTCAAAGGCTTCTTCCCCGCAGTGTACTCTATTCTTGTAAACCAATCACAGAGTCGGTTACATTAGAAAGCCCATGGGAGGTCGTTAGGAGCCAATCGGCTGTCTCGTCCAAATTCTGGACGAGATCGATTTATACAGGCTTTGTCATTGGCTCGGCGCTATCAAAGCAATAGCGCTCTGCTCCAGAGGTTCTTCGCACGGGTCACATAACCGACACCGGAAACCGCGCAAGAAAAACTTCTGGCACCCAGGGTAATGTTTACACAACAGACTGCTGGAATATTAAGGCCCGTGACACATGCTATTTTTCATGCGATGTTTGTCGCGCTCTCCAATGCAACTTTTGTCGCAAGTGTAAACTAGTGGCGATTCCTGTACGATTCGGGTGCTACAAAAATCGCATCAGGTTCATGTTCGAAACCTCTGCGACATCGCGCGACAAATCGCGCTCAAATCACACTGAAATTGCCGCCAGTTTACACATGCGATTTGAAGATGCAATTTGCGCGCGACAAAAATTGCATCGACAAGTGCGACAAAAATTGCACCGACTGAAAAAATCGCCTGTGTAAACGGGCCATTAAAGAACCTCGGTACATTTTTCTCTTTTTTTTTTCAAATGATGACAGGTGAATCACACCATGACCAATGTGTTGATGAGGAAGGTGAAGAAGCATGCCAAGGCTTTAAAGAATTTTGCGAAGACGAGGAGAACATATTAACTGAAGAAGAACATCGTGATTTTGTTCAAGTTTTATGTCGTAAGACTTGCAGGAAATGCTAGTATCGATCTGAAACAGGTATCTATCTCTTACAATACAATAACAATACAATAACAATACAATAACTTTATTAACGTGGCTGACACTTAGCTATAAAGCTAGTTTACAGGACAGTCACGGAAAAAAAAAAGAATAAATCTATATATTAAGAATATTCTAAGTACAAAACAAAAATGTTTAAAATGAGTGTAGTATATTCAAATTACAATATTATAAAGCTATAAAACTTATATACAGAGAAAACTAAATTAAATAAGAAGAGAAGGTACTATAAATCTGCAAGGTCGAGCTCCTTAAGCCTACATTTGAAACTGCTAAAATACCTAATATTATCTGGTTTGCTAACTTGATGGAAAAAAAATTGGGGGGGGGGGGGGGGGGTGGGTGATAAACAGCAATTCCATCCACACGTACATTAGTCATTGCGCTAATCGTCTGAGACAGACCCGAGCACACTGAAAATATTTTTCAATTGTCCTTTTATACCGTATTATAAAATGTTCAATGAAATGCAAGCGCTATGATTGGTTAAACGGAGTTCATTATTAAAGAAATAATAAACGCGCCGAGTGCATTATTGAGTTATATAAGCACGCTGAATTTTTTAAGCCCGCACGAGCGAAGTGCGAAAAGCACGAGCCAAAGGCGAGTGCTTCTCGCACTTCTCGAGTGTTCTTAAAAATTCCCAAGTGCTTATATAACTCAACAATGCACGAGGAACAAGTTTTTTTTATTTCTTTTATAAAATAATAACGGTTATAATGAACCTTACGTCACGCGCGCGTGCTTTATCGAGTTATAATGAAATCGGTTTAACAAATCATAGCGCGCGCATTTCCTTGAGCATTTTATAAAACTCAACAATGCACTCGGCGCGTTTTTTATTTCTTTAGTAAAGCACTGTATTATAGCTATTCTCAGAAGCTTCGTTAGTTCTAGCTTATCTCTTTAATAGTTAACTATGTTGACGGAGCACGAAACTTTCAACTTGGTCTGCGAAAAAGCTCGGGGATGGAGATTTGGGGAGGTAGAGGGGGCAAGGAGCTCGCCCCCAAGCATAAGAGCTCGCTCGCAAGCTACTTTCCACTAAGCTTTCGCGCCTTAACATCATCGTGTCATACATACACACTCGAACACCAACCCTGTGGTCTGGCCAGCGCATTACGCATGCGTACAGTACGGTATAGCCAGGCAGGGTCTCACAAAAGATCATCGAACCCGCCACTTTACTGCCAAGGTGGATGCAAACATCCCTTTAACAAAGACATCATGTGCTAGGATGAAAACCTCTGATAATCATATATATGCATTTCTCTTCATAGGGCTTACACCAAAAGATGAAAACTGCAAGCGGTTGATCATAAAGACTTCAATATTCCATTACACCTTTTACTCTTAACCCTATTTTGCCTGGGTTTTTTTTTAGTTCCAGACCCCCCTCGTAACTTCAAGAATATTAAGGTTATGACAATGAAACCTGGAGCACAGTACACAGTACGTCCAAAACTGTCTCTTTTGGGGTCCGCACAATGGAATGATGACGTCATATGACGTAGTGATTAGGTAGATTGTTATACGACAGCAATCTTGGATTTCTGAAATTTTCCAAAACGTCTTAAAAACCATCCAAATTGACTCAAAATTAATCAAAACCAATAAATAAACGTGACGTAAAATGGAAAAGTTATATTAATAAACATTTTGTCTTCATTTAAATGTAAAAATATGCAAATTAAAGGAAATGGCTGTCAAAATATTGCCATGGAAACATCAAGTCACGTGATCAATAAAATATCATATGAAATTGTTGCCAGGTAAATTTTAAGAGAAGTCACAAAATTTGATGGCTTTTGATTACATATTAAAAAAGTTATGAATGAAGAAAGTTAGCGCGGACACTTTGTGCCCTCCCCCCCCCCCCCCCCCCCCCCCCCCCCCAGGCAAAATACACTTCTTCACCACTAGTACTACTAATAGTAATAATGATAATCCTTATTGATGATGCCAACTTCGCATAGTGGCGATAACTGAGGAGAGCAATGTAAACTTAATGAAGTCATGATGATTAAAGTGTCGTAAACGAAACAGTTGGTTAATTGTGCTCTAGTAGTTCTTTGTGGTACCGCGATTCTGGTTGTTCAGTGTCTGATTCGTCCCCAATCATCTCTCTTGCTTTTCATGAGAGACGCGCGCAAGGGATGTGATTATGGGAAGGAGGCGCGGGATTTACTCACTGGGACTGGGATTTAGCCACTGGGAATGGGATGAACAATTATAAAATGGGAATGGGATTTCTTTTCTTCGATATTTTGAATATAAAATTTCGTAGCAATAGACCTTGCACTCCTCAGTAGAGACAGTAGAGACCGTGAAATCAGTATTTTTCGCCTTCGCGCCCGCGATCTAGCTACCAGGCTTACACGGTTGCATAGTTACGTTCTGTCAGTTTTCCTGGTCAGCGGACAAGTTCTCCAAGTTTGCATATGGCGGGAAGATATTGTGAAGGGAAGAGATTTTCTTCAGTCCAGGTGAAGGTACGTGTATCCAAATAGCGTCAATCAGTGCTTTTAATTTATTATGCGCATGATTTTGCAAATAATCATTAGTAATGGGATTTTAGATTTGGTAACTCGGATTTTGGCAAAAATTAGCCTGGGAACTGGGATTTGGTACCCCCCTTCCTGTAATGGTCAATGCGACGCGACAAACATCGTTTGACATTGCAGAATGCATTTAATAACTACGTGCGTTTCATTTGGCTGCGAAACAGATTCAATAAAACAACAGGCAAGCACACATCCGACCATTTTAATTCCATTTGCGGTTTACGCATTCACTTTGGATGATTGCAGAAGTGTATTCAATTGATTCAGTTACAAAGAAGCGCGTGTGTTCCCTATGATTGGAATAGCCTTTATACTTGGAAAATGAACATATGAAAAAGTGCAAGGTATATTTTATATGTATCCGTTGTTCAAGCATCAGTCCAAGACCGCAAGGTAGTACTTACATACTTTATTGTAACTCCCTGCAAGGGTTTTTCAGTTAAAAAAATTATAAAAATTGCTAAAATAACAAATAAATGACTAAATGACTAAGGTAATAACTACACATTAAAAAAAAAATAGTAAAATACAATAAGAAAGACTGATGAAAAAATACAATGAATTGAATTGACTATTTACAAATTCAGACTAATTAGAAAGAAGTATGGGTTAGGGGTAATAGCATAAAAATCCCATACTGCCTTTCGGTCTTGGCTTTCGCCTTTTTCATCCGACAACGTTAACCCTATTCGGCCTGGGATGGGGGCACAAAGTACCCGCGCTAACTTTCAACATTCATAACGTCTTCAGATACTATACATGAAAAAAAAAATACTCGATTCTGATTGGCTAAGAGAAGTGCAGTTCAAGTGTAACACCAGTGCAAAACGTGTAACACCGTTGCAAAAAGTGTAATACCAGTTTTTTTTTTCTTTTTTTTTTGCCCCCACCCCCCCCCCCCAAAAAAAAAGAAAAAAAAAGAATTTGCAAAAAAAAAAAATTCGAAACAAACAAAAATGGTGCAAATTTTTTCATGTATAATTATTAATAAGTAATCATACGGTTTTCTCGTTCAATTTGTGATTAATTTGCACTTGTGAGTTTTTCAAAAAGCTTAAATTGCACGAGCCGCTTAGAGCTTTTTGTAAAACTCACTCGTGCAAATTAATCCCAAATTGAACTCGAAACCGTATGATTACCTATACTAATATGTATCCAAACGCCAACAAACTTTGTGACTTTTCCTAAAATTTATCTGCAACAATTTCATATGACAGTTTTTTGATCACGCGACTTGATGTTTCCATGGCAACAAGATTTTGACAGCCATGTTTTTTTAAATTTGCATATTTATACATTTGAATGAAGAAAAGCAATGTTTATTGGTAAAACTTTTATATTTTTACGTCATTTAGCGTTTATTTATTGGTTTTGATTAATTTTGAGTGAATTTGAACGGTTTTTAAGAGGTTTTGAAAATTTTCAGAAATCCAAGATGGCGGATCCAAGATGGCGGCCGTATAACTAATTACCTAATAATAACGTCATATGACGTCATCGTTCTGCGGACCGCAAATGAGACAGTTTTGGACGTACTATGTATCCTCAAGGTTTCATTGTCATAGCCTTGACTTTCTTGAAGTTACGAGGGGTGTACAATGTGCCCCCCCCCCCCCCCCCCCCCCAGGCTCAGAAACTCAAAAAAAGCCCAGGCTGAATAGGGTTAATTGAAATAGCTGTATATATTACATATCCTGAAGCCTGCCTGAAGTAAACCTATTCTGAAGCAAACCTGAAGGAAACACTAACACTATAGCTCCGCAATATGATGATTTTGATCTTCCTTTGAAGACTCCAGAAGTCAATTCTGTCAAGGGAGCTCTCGGTCTTGTTAATAAGTTGGTGGAGTTTTCTGATTGGCAGGCAACGAAGAATTGTGTAAAGCCGTTGAACGCGTTAAAGATGTCTTGGTGGATTCACAACTCCACTCATTGAAACAATCATCGATCAAGAACTCCTTTATTAAGTCTTAGAAGACTTAGATTAGAGACTCAAAATACTGTTGTCTGAACCGTTGCTGTTTTACTTTTTTTATATAGAAAACTGATATATGATGTCGTAATTGCGCCTTAGTGCTGCAGCAGCGCGTTTGCACTTTTTGGCAGTTCTTGTGCTACGCATTGTAATCATCTGAATAAGAAATTAGAAGTTTTTAATCTCTGTGGATGCGTGCACTATACCTTCGCAAACCCCTTCTACGACAGGCAATAACTAAATATTATCTACAATACTATACTATACAACACTATCAATAACTCATTTACATATGCAAACCTTTATGCTAAAAGCTCTCGTAAGCGACCAGCCGCTATTGTTTTAGGGCGTGGTCGCTTACGGGAGCCCATTCTCGTAAGCGGCCAGCTCCAGTTACGACCACTTTTTCGAATTCCCGAGGTGGTCGCTTACGAGAGCTTCTACTGTATTATTAATTTATGTTGAACCGTACCTTACCCTGCACATCTTTTGCTTTTTGATCACACGCTATGACTGAATAACTTAATAGCATCATTTCTATTGGTCAGTTGCTCGAACAAAAGTTCAACATCTATTGTGGTTGTGCAGGGTCAAGGCCGAAAAGCGATGACAAAAACATCGAACAAAGACATTTCTCAGGTTTCATCACCATTGCACTTTATTAACTATGCAGAAAGGGATAAAATACAAATCACAGTTAAGAACACTAAAGCCATTTTTTAAAGTCGTCTTATACGAACATCTAATTTTGATTAAATCAAGCGTAAAAAAAAACGGCCTTCATCATCATTAAGTATTGTTGACGACAATCTAGACAGATGAGAGACTAGTACATCAATGTGTCGCTTGTGTTCCAAATTCCAAATTCTAATTTTTAATTTCACTAAATCTTCAATATTTCTTATTTCTCTAAATTTTATCAATCCTTTGAGAAAAACTATTTCCTCCCAAACATACCAAAAACTCACCCAAAAATTCACAAAACATCCCATAACATAGTTTTCTGTTATAAGCAGAGGATTTTTGGATTGCATGAAACGTGAACGAGATATTTCCATTAAAGTCATGTTAAGTGGCGGAAAAATGGCATTCAGGTAGACCCCCGCCTCAAGGAAGAAAAGTTGCAGTGTCAACATATTTAGTGTTACTTAAAAAATAAAAAGGAACCAAAATACAACGGTTAAAAACTTCTTTTTCAAAGGAACAGCATTTTGACAGCACATTGAGTATTTAGCATAGGAGCGTTAGCCTGCGAAGTCGTTTCGTTTACCGAGAGCGCGGAAGGCTCATGAAAGCATGGGGCTCGAAAAGGAGCAACGCTCCATTCCATGAAAAGAAAGCAGATTACAGAAGCGTGGGAAGGGGGAGGGGGGGGGGGGGGGGGGGGAAGGGAGAGGGACTCCCCTATAAAAATGATGGTGGTGATCGTCGTACGTTTAGGCGATTGTTACCGAAATTGGAAAATCTATCCTAAGGAATAAAAATCATATGATAACAAATTGACCGCATTTTTCCATGGTCTGTACCGGCTTATTTACCATACAAATAAAATGTTACAAAACTCAAGTGGAGCCAAAAGCCGTTGGGCGAGACAAAAAGCCAATAGCGAAACAGACCATTCAATAGTCTTTGTGTTTTTCACAAGACACTGGAAGTTGTAGTCAGGGTACATGGAGCTCTTCAGTTACCAAGACAAACCTTTGTTTTGCCGACACACTTTTAATCTGAAAATCGTTCCTATTTTCATGAATGTAGTTTTTCTTTGTGTATATTATCTACAATATGATTTGGTGGACGAATGGATGTATAAATTAACAAACAGGAACAAACTCTCTTTGTACGTACGATATAGTAAATACTTTATTGCTCAATAAGAACTACGCGTTCTTCCTTGCTCTAGCATATAAATATAACAGCTCATTACAATTATTATTTTGCAAACTCGCCGAGTAAAGAACTTTGGGTATCCTGTCAGGAACTTATAATTATTTTGTATGATATAGTCATACTTTATTGCTAAATAAGAATTACGCGTTCTTTTCTCTAGCATATAAATAAAATTGCTCATTAGAATGATATTTTGCAACTCGCCTAAAATAAGTTTGGGAATCCTATAAACCCAACTTAGAAAATATGTTACGAAGTTTTAATGGAGTTCTCATCCTTAAAGGTGCCTGTTACGTAACAATTGTTCGTGCAACTTGCACGTACAATATTATACTACGTTAAAAATTGCCATGCAACTTGTCTCGAAAACAATATTGCATAAGTTGAAAACTAAACAAGAAAAACGTCACACCCATGCATACTGGGCCGTGATTTGTTGTTGACTTTGGCGGAACGAGTTGCAAGAGTCATGTTATAGTATTTTTGTTGTGTTGTTGTGTAGAGAATGATTCAACTTTTCGTGCAATTTAAAAAATGCAGTTCCACGAGGTGGTGTTACACGTAAAAATCGTCTTTGCAACTTACAATAATTGTTTTTTCTTTTTTTTTGTTTGCGAGACAAGGTACATGAAAAATTGTTACGTGTAACAGTAGGTCCTTAAATGTACTCAAACATGGTTATTCTTCTGTCTTGTCTTAGTTTACTTTGCAGTCAAAAACCTTTGATTTCTCAAAATTATAATGTGTCAGTGATCTAACCGAGAAAGCAACTAAGTGCGAATTTATTTACAACGAATTTGCCATGATTAATGATAACATGGGATATGCCTTTGTTTAATCCCGTTTTACTTTGCTGTCAAAAACCTTGCCTTTAAGGCTCTCAAAACTATATTGTTCTGGTGACTTAAATCATGGGAAGCCAAAAATAAAGTAGGGAACAAGAGAAACAAAAAGTTCAAATTGACGTGTCAGAGCCAATGGCGAAACAGACCACCCAAGAGTCTATGGGATTTTGACAAGACACTGTCGTAGTCAGGGTACAAAGATATACTCTTCAGTTACCAATAAATATTTTCCCCGACAGTCCAACCTTGCTTTCCGAAAAAGTAATAACATTGTCGATCATAAATCATTGTAAGGAGTCAAATGCTCTACGATTTAACCTTATTATGCCTGGTTGGGGGATTGGCGGGGGGGGGGGGGGGGAGGGGGGGGGAGGGGGGGCGGAGGGGTTGCACTAACTTTCAACATTCATAACGTCTTTAATATGTATTCAAACGCCATCAAACTTTGTGGCTTTTACTAAAATTTATCTGTCAACAAATTCATATGATCATTCGCATGATTATTGATCACGTGTGTTGATGTTTCCATGGCAACACGATTTTGTCAGGCATGTTTTTTTTAAATCGCGTATTTTTACCTTTGAATGAAGAAAAACAATGTTTATTAGTATAAGTTTTACATTTTCAGCGTTTATTTATTGGTTTTGATTACTAGTGAGTCAATTTGGACGGTTTTTAAGAGGTTTTGAAAAATTTCAGAAATCCAAGATGGCGGAACCAAAATGGCGGCCGTATAACTAATTGCCTAATAACTACGTCATATGACGCCATCGTTCCATTGTGCGGATCGCAATGGAGACATTTTTGGACGAACTATGTACCCTCTAGGTTTCATTGTCATAGCCTTAATGTTCTTGAAGTTACGAGGGGGAATACAATTGCCCCCCCACCCACCAGGCTCAGGAACACAAAAAAGCCCAGGCAAAATAAGGTTTAGACAAAATAGCGTAAGGGTTTCGAAGACTGGACGGTGCGCGATTCTATGTCTCTTTCGGCCGGTCAGTTTATTTACTGCATATCTCTACATGATAACATACACGTGTCTTCTTCACATTGTTGTTTTTTTGTACTTCAACCTTCCGTTTTATGTCCGGCGTGGAGGAAACGATACTGTTCAGTTCAGCGTTACTTCGTCGTGAGAGATGATTGTCAATGTATTTGTTGAGCGAGTTAGAGAAACTCCGCTTCTTTCGGATACAAATCTTCAGAAATACGCTTCTAAACTCACGGCTTCTCCAGCAATAAATTAACGGATTTACGAAAGAAGACGTAAAAGTTAGGATTTTCATTAAAGAATTGAGAATACTTTCCGTTGCTGCAAATGAATCTGAAAAACAATGTGGACAGGTTTTCTGTAGAAAGTAATAGAAGCAAGATGGAAACCAGCATGCCACAAATACTCCGATAATGATCATAATTGTTGCATTTCCTCGCCGTTCGTTACGTTGCCTGCACGACTGGATATGTGCTTCATTGTGTTTTACCTGTTTCTTATCACTCGACATCTTTTTGATATGAGACTGAGCGGTGAGATACATGTAAGTATAGCACACCACAATGACAGGAAATGGCACAATCACGTTGCTGATGATGACCATGATACTCCACCAGTGAGTAGGGCTGTAATTGCATTCATCTGCAGAAGATTTTGAATCCCATGGGAAGAAAGGAAGTGAGGACACAACCAGTGCATCGATCCAAGCAAACAGTAGTGCCAGATTGACTCTTCGACGTGTAACAATGGTCATATGCTTTAACGGAATTCTGATTGCAATCAGTCGTTCTACGCTGATAACGCTCAAGCTCAGAATGGACGCGTAACCGGTTAGGAAGTAGGAAGCGCGGAAAATGTCGCACACAATGGTCTGGAATGGTTCTTTCCATGTGAACTTTTTTAAGATGTAGCTCGGCATAGCAATCAGTCCCGCCAAGAGGTCGGCAATCGCTAGGCTGAAGATTGACAGGTAAGTCACGTGACGTAATGCCGGGTGGTTGTTGATTGCAAAGCATATTATGCTGTTGCCAAGAACAGTTCCAAAAGATATGAATGTCAGAATAACCACTAATGGCGTTCTGGGTACCTCTGTGTAATGGCTGTCTTGAGATGGCAGAGAACTGTCTGTGGCGTTCAACATCAGGGAACTGGGGATATTAAGAGGAGATTAGATATTTATTTTAGCCCATTGCCACATGAAACGTCCCAAACCGCGCGTGACCACGGTCCTTCTACCATTTTTGATTTCATTCCTTTTAATGACAAAATATGTCTTTAACTAACTGGCTTGCGCCGAACGAAGACATCTTTGAAATCATGAGAGAGATCTCGTGAATTGGGCCAGAGTTACACGCGAAAAACCTATCAGATTTGACTGGCAAAATAGAAGGAAAATCTGGTTTTCCTAACTTGCCCGTTATTAATTAACATATTCACCTACTTCGGCGTTTTCCGAGAAACGTTTACTACATAAATAAAGACTAGTGAAAGGCCAACAACGAGGAACAGAACGAAAAAGAACGGGGAGAAAAAATTGTGTGCATGCCCGAAACTAATTGCCCTAGAAAGGAAAGGAAGTTATTTTACACAAACTGAGTTTAGTTTTCATGTTGCAAACAACGTGTTGGATAGTTTGGATGCAATTTGCCTCCACGACGGTCAGAAAACGGCATTAGTGGCTTGAAATCAGATGTTGAAATTACCGTTATTTTGCCGAAACTCTAGGATTCAATGCCGGGTTAAACGACAAAATTGCAGTTAGTCCATTTCAACCAGTCAATGCATAACATATCTCGAAAATCAAACAAAATATGCCCAGAGCCTGTATCGTCATGCAGTGTCAATTTTACAAACCGAAGATGTCTTCAATCAGGGAAACCCACTGAAGCTAGTTGACCAAAGGCTTTGAAAAATCATATGCGTGTTATGCATTCACATTCTACATTTTAAACTGCGATTGATTGACATCGTTCAGCAAGTTGCAATTTGCTGAAAGGAATACCTGTCTTTATTTTTCTTTAACATCATACAACATGTTGAATGGCCCATTTCAACATTCAACATGGAATGATGCACTGTCGCAACATCTGTTGATCAACAAATGTTGAACCGTGTATCATATACCTATTAACCCATTCAATCCGAAGGGTGCCAAACATCAAAATTCAAGAAAAATCCCAAAATTTATTTTATAAAATACTGTAAAACAAATGGTACCATGCAAACGTACTGCTGAAGAGGTTTCATTTGAATGGTTCACACCATAGGTTTTCGTCCACTGACTCAAAAGTTAAAACAAATGGTACCATGCAAAAGTAATACTGAAGAGGTTTCATTTGAATGGTCACACCTTAGGATTTCGTCCACAGACTCAAAAGTTACAACAAATGGTACCATGCAAAAGTAATACTGAAGAGGTTTCATTTGAATGTATGGTCACACCATCTACATGTCTCCATATTAAATTGACTCTGGGAGTGAAAGGGTTAAGTCAGGAGAGTTTCTTATTCACACATGGTTATCAACAGAAGATTACACTTCTACGTCAGAAATTCAATTTGATATAGCCAGTTTGCACAAGAAATGTCGACTGAGTGCCGACAAGTTGATAGATATTTAAACTGACTAATGCAGGCTTTCAGGCTTTCAGTGCTCTAATGGCGTACTATGTACAATACTATCACCTTAGCAAAGTTGCTATTGAAGGTAAAATAGCATTGTATATTGTACAATGATGACATTACACGAGAATACACTAGCGTTAGACATTCTAGCGAGAACTGAGTAGTTTGTTGCCTTCGCCAAGCCAGTCTTTCGCACACATGACAGCTAAATCATATACAGTGCGGGTTAAAACAGCGGACCATAGTGCATTTCCTCACAAGCTATGATCCTCATTTTCATTGTCACAAATCTACATTGTAAAATGAATTGGCTCACCGAGCCGATAAGACTACCAATGATCTGAGTAATTTTCGAACTGAGATCAAGCCACACCGAACATAGCCAAGAGCACCTTATACGCTGCACTGAAATTTTCGTAGCTGAAACCAATATTTGTATCGAAAAGGTAGCTACTTCTAGTAAAATTGTAACTTACCGATATTTCATGTAAAAGCTGATCACTGCAATGCTATCTACTTGGACACTAGTTGTTCTCTAGAGGGCTATACCTGCCACCAGTAACAGCAAACTCGATGATCCTCTGTTAGCCCTGGATGGATCCGAACGAAATCGGTTATGATTAACTCGTATGTTGAATTGATGCACGCATATATACAGTGATAGAGCATTCGGATTCTTCTAGCAGTGAAATTTTATCTGCCCAACAGGATATTGTAATTATAGCCTCGAGGATGAAAACTTCACTGATTGATTGATTTTCTGCAACAATTAGCGGCTTGTTAACGGCTGAAAATGTACTTTTTCAACATAACATCACGTTCGTGCAAATGGATGTTATCTTCTTTTACCTAGCAGACTGATCGTGCATTCCTTTATATCATAATCGCTTTCTCGAAAAATAATGAGCTGTTTTCTTTTAGAATTAATTAATGACACTAATGACCGTCATTGTCTCGCTCGATGCATGCGTGGCATCATACGCTTGCGTAGACAAAACAGCTCTGCATGTTGATAATTCATGTTATAATGTGAAACTTTTAATTGAATTACCTAAAAACTCGTGGCAAAAATATTTACTTCCTTACCACTCGAAATTAAAAAAAAAAAAGAAACAATATAATGTCGGATATTACATATACGACACCAAAAATTCGTTGACATATTGTATCAAGTACACGCCTCTGCGAACGAGACTATTTAATTAGGGGCGTCGTGTGGCGTAAACAATTATATTTTTTTTTTACACAACCTCCAGAAATGAATGGAACAAGCTAATTAATCACAAAATTATCTTATATAGTTTGAATTCGATCAACAGGCACATCGACAAGTCTGTCGGCAGCAATACGTTTTCGAAAAAGTAATAATTTTGAGAACAAAAAAAAAAAAAACAGTTCTTGAGTTAAAGCCTGAGAATAAATCTGCCCTTTACCGGTACCGTTACGAAATGTACCTAGTATATTACAAAAGCCTGATTTTTCGTTCAGACGGTCCGAGTAATAATCGGTCACTCCCAGTCTCACTTACTCACGGACCGTAACAGGCGTCTGGAAATCAGGCCAACGATTCTATTAGAGCCATCGTTTATCTAGTGGTTTATTTATAGTTATGGAAATTGGTAGTAGAACCTCGATCGACTCCAACGCCCATTTACTAATTATAGACATCTTCTCGCGCTGAAAGTCTTTTAACCCGAAATTCCGAGTTTGACACTTAATTAATTTTGACAGTTATCTGCCCTATGACGGTTCAAGTTATCAGCAGATTAGCAACCAAAGCGTATTGAGAGGTAATGATATAGCATTCAAAAATAAAAAAAAAATAGGATACCTGGATGTTTTCTTCTAATCATTTAGTCACCTTCCAACATAACTGGAATAAAAGAAATACTTTCAATCAATGTGCTTGAATCGTCGAGAACTCCGAAGCATATTATTAATTTAGTAATCAAGCGTTTGAATCCCAAATTAGCAAAGTGCAAGTCTGGTTTGAAAGCGATAAAATGGTTAACCATTATTATTTTTTCTAAACAAAAACAAAGAATTTCATCTCCAAATGACCGAACAGACCATGCATTATTCCATCTAAAAAGACATT
Source organism: Cladopsammia gracilis (assembly GCA_022457155.1). Classification (NCBI taxonomy): domain Eukaryota; kingdom Metazoa; phylum Cnidaria; class Anthozoa; order Scleractinia; family Dendrophylliidae; genus Cladopsammia; species Cladopsammia gracilis. The sequence continues at coordinate 586,668 of JAJGOT010000448.1, read as the reverse complement.
TAGCAAATACCTCTATTTGATATTTCATCAGCATACAACACAACGTAGTATGTTTTTTTTGTTTATTTATTTTGTTATCTAACCTTTCAGTTTTCCTCACACAAAATTGTAATGAATAAACGGGGCATTTCTGGGTTACTGAAAGTACTGTGGTTAGTATTGTGTTGTGGTCCTTATAGGGGTAAAATTTTTTATTGTCTTTTTTCTGAATCCGTTATTTGATGATCGTAACATCTGTAATACCGAGAACGTACATAAATGAAATCCTTTTAATCAGGTACACGCGCTTGAATCGCCAGACTTCAAAGTCTGGCTAAAGGTCTTTTACCTATTCAGCTGCTAAGCTGTATAATAAACTAAATGTTATCACGAAATGCTCTAGTTCAGTTAGGTCATTTTATACCAACTATTGGTCAGACACATTTAGATTTCAGTAAGTACTTATGGGTTATAACGTATTTGTTATTCTTATTACTTTTAATTTTAGAGTTTTTAATTTTATAGGTTTACTTTACACCTGTTTGTAATTAGTATTACCTTTCTTAAATTTTTACTATTTTTAATTTGTATGAATATACTTTAGATGCACATCTTCATTGTAAATAAGTGTCAACTTTATGAATTCTGTGCTTAATAAAGTTTTTGATTTGATTAGATTTGAATAGCGTGTGATTATTAAAACCGCAAATCACCGGCAAAGTGCGCGCAAGCTTTGGTTTGAAATTGATAAAAGGTTAACGACGTTTTCCCTAAACAACAACGAATGCTCCACGATTTCTAAGTGACCGAAGAAACCATTATTTCATTGAAAAAAAGAATAAACAAATAATGACATTTTGCAATTTCCTGAGCTATTTATCAGCCCGACTAGCCCAACTTCACTGAGTCTGGCCGACATAAACAAATTTACCGATTTATTGCTTAGGCTGACCTGACGATAAACCTGCCTAAACACCAATAATATATATATTTTTTTTTTGATAAGAAGGCTCCGACTTTCACACTGAGTGACAACATGCGCAAACGCTCGAGCACTTCTTTTTCGAAGCATGCCATGCAACCTCGTACCCAGGGCCTTCTCCTCTTTTAAAATGGCGGGCGGGCGTTAGGTTGTGCCAAAATTATACCGTCCAGAAGGACGGCGGACACCTTATTGAGACTTATATAACGTAATGTCGACACAAAAAAGAAAATCTAAAATCCCCACTCAGGAATGAACCTGTGACCTCAGCTAGACTAAGGCTTACAAAGCCTACCGTACCACTGTACCACCTAGGTAGTATGGGTTAGGGTTATTAGCCATTGCATAAAAATCCCATACTGCCTTGCGGTCTTGGCTTTCGCTTTTTCCATCCGACGACGTTAATTGAAATAGCTGATAGGAGAGGTGGGAGGGGTGGGATCGTTGCAACCCCTCCTCCGATTTTTTGCGATGTTACAATATATCGAAACAGGAGCCCATTATCGGAAACATTTTACCTCTATCAGATAGCCTGTGGTGTACTCAACAAGATAATTTAAATATTATGGGTTATGGCGCTGCTGGGGTCCGTGACGTCATCCAAAATGGCCGCCTTGTTGGATTTTCCAAAAAAGATTCAACTTTATCAGAAAAATGCAAAAATTGCAAATACGTTTTGCTAGGGTTGTAAAATATGATACCATTAAACATTTTTCTTTTTTGGTAGCGTTTTTATTCAAAACGGACTTGACCTTATACTACTTATAACGTCGTACCTCGATACCATTAAACAACGAAATTGCAGTTAGTCCATTTGAACCAGTCAATGTATACGTTATCTCAGAATGAAACAAAATAAACCCATAGCCTGTATCGTCGTCCCCCGGGGGGTGTGATACTCCCCAAAAAATTGGGTGGGGGTGTGCGGCACTTTAGGGCCGCACATACCCATATAGCTTGCATAAGGGAGTACCCCCCGGATCGTCATACAGTGTTAATTTCACAAACCGAAGATGTCGGATGTATTCCTTGTCTGATCTTCAATCAGTGATACCCACTGTCCACATACTCCACTTAAACACTACATGTCTCCATGAAAGGTCGTGACTAGAACACCACACGGGTGACCTACGAGTTCATACGAGTGACATACGAGTACATACGAGTGACATACGAGTGACATAAGAATACATACGAGTACATACAGGTAACACAGGAGTACATGCGGATAACATATGGGTAACATACGAGTACATACGGGTAACATACGAGTCACATACGAGTACATAAGAGTCACCTACGACCGACGTGCGAATTTGTGGGCGAAATACAAGGGGGCTTTGTGAAAAGGATACAAATAATTTGTTATGAAAGGTGATAGGCCTAGCACAAATCCTGCTCGTCGCTCGTCACTAAAAGCATTTTAGCCCAGATTTAGAATCAGTCTACTCCAAGTACGTGCCTAAGAGCTTTTTCCTTTTAGATCGAAATAAAAATATAACAGGTCTGTTGTTGTAAATGTTGTCGTTTCTTTGATCTTAGAAAAAAATCTCTAGCTGTGATACTGACAGGAGGAATTTACGCTTCCCAGAGCTAAAAGAGTCTAAGATCCAAGTCTTATGTAATAGTCATGGTCTATAATTGGAATAGTGGCATCTTGCAATTGTTTTTAGCTCCTCGGAGTTACTTCTGCGTTTAAGTTGACGCGTTTCTCGGAGCTAGGCAGTACCTATATTGTCAGAGGTATGGCATCATTGCATACTGTTTGAATCTAGTATGTTACCTGTTTTGTAATTCTTACGGATGCAAATGGTTACTCTTGTATACTCTTTAAGCAAGACTCGATTTTCGGTTCCTTGGTGAACCTCATCAGTTGCTCCCATGAAGACTAAAGGTTTCGTAGAATGATTTGACGTTGTAGAATGTTAGCTACTTATGAGCGCTTGGGGAGGATCAAATGTTTTATCTTTTCGTTGGCTTGTTTAGTTTAGCCAATAACAATGGTATATTTTCAATCCGATGTTAGTTGTGTTTCTTTGTATACTTTTAGCTGAAACATATAAGATATTTTCTGACACAAGGAATAGCCCTTTTATAGTTGTACAGTGTCGTTGTAAGCATATCTCAATGGAAGAGAAATATTTTGTAATGCTGCGTAGTACCGTGCAATTGCAATCAATTTACTCCTCGGACTTACAAGGGGGGTGGTTGCCACCCCCTTAAGGTTTTTCTCCGATATTTTCAAGACCATATAAGATTAGCACATGCCGTTTTCAGTAGCTGTTCATTTATCCTTGTGACACATTTTTTAAAGTTTGGCGACAACCGGTTGCTATGGTAACGAGATATGACGTCATAAGTAACATGTGGTCAAGCTATTTTTGCAGAAAAATGCATGTTTTTCACCTTGTTTCAGCGAAAAAGCATATAAAATGCTACCGAAAACATCAAAATGTTTAATTGTATGTTATTTTACAACTCTAGCAAACAATATTTGCAATTTCCGCATTTTCCCGATAAATTTGAATTTTTAGTGAAATCCAAGATGGCGGCCGTCTTTGCGGCCATTTTGGATGACGTCACGGACCCCCAGCAGCGCGTTACAACCCATAATATTTACCTCATATTGTAGAGCACATCGCGGGCTATCGATTATATGTAACATTTTTCCGAAATATTGCAACATCGAAAAAATCCAGGGGGGGGGGGGGGGGGTTGCATGAAACAAAAAACGCTGGTGATCGAATTCCTCGTGCGCGCAATCCTTCGCAATTCAGGGGCAAACACGCGCGAACCTCGTGTCGCTATTTGTACCCTTTTCACAAACACCCCTTGTATTTCGCCCACAAATTCGCATGTCGGTCGTGTCTGACTCGTATGTGCTCGTATGTTACTCGTATGTAATCGTATGTACTCGTATGTAAATCGTATGTACTCGTATACAACTCGTATGCACTCGTATGTAGCTCGTATGTACTCGTAGTTAAGTTTTCACACATGGTCATCAACAGAAGATTTACATTTGAAATTGAATTTGATATAGCTAGTTTGCGTTAGAAGTGTTGATAAGTGCTGACAAGTTGATAGATATTTAACAATCTTTCATTTCTGCTTAACTGAAAATAAAGATAGCTTGGCTAAGAAAAATATATTGACAAGAAACGCAGGATTCTGTGATATAAACAAGTAGCTGACTTGAAATTACTAAAAAAGATAACAAATCAAATTAATTTATAGTTGGTCTCCGTGGTTTAAATTTCCCTGGGTGTCACAGGCTTTTCTCGCGCTCTCGTCTCGGCTCTCATATTACACGCTCTCGTGTCTCGTTGGCCTTCGGCCAGCCCCGACATCTCACGAAAGCGTGCCACGAAAGAACCTCTAGCCTGTGTAGCTGGCGAGATTATTGATGATGTTTATTTCCCATGATATAAATTGCATCAAATTTTCCTTATAGTGTAACGATATAAATTACATCAATTTATAGTATGACATTTAATTAAAGAAAAAAGAAAAAAAAAAAACAATTGGGAGGAAGACTATATAAACCCTTGCGGGCTTTTACAAGTAGTCTCCCTAGATATAACTAAACTATAGATAAGTAGTTTGGTAACAGGTATTTTTTTATATACGGTATATACTTATAGAAATGAGTTCTTTGAAATTATAACGCTTACAATTATCATTGAGTAAATAAAAGAAACTGTTCCATTTTCCTTTTAAAACTATATATATATATATAGATACAGAATGCTTAGTGGATAAAAGAATTTTGTTCCAAATATCATTTATCTTGTTTCTTGTTGAATAAATGCTATAATTTGTTCTGTTAGATATTTTGTGCAGATTCTTTGAATTTCTAGTATTGTAATCATGAATTCGTTTGTTTTCTATACAAAAATCATTGAAGTAAGATGGTAGATTTGTTCCTTTACTGTTAAGATTAACACCAAAGCTACTTTTACCTTCCATTTTATAAATAATGTGTTTAATCTCATCACAAGTTGTATTATAAAGGAATACAGAATCTTTGCAATTTCTTGTTAAAAATGTGAGAAAGTCATCAGTCGAAATTTTATATTTATTATTTTTTTTTTTGTTAAATTGGGCCCAATATTAACAAAAAAATCATTAAAACTATTTGCAATCAAAGTGGGATTATTCACTTCATTGTTATCTTGCATAGAAACACTTGGCAAAAGTCTATTAGATGGCTTTTTTCCAATTAGCTCATTAATTGTGCTCCATGTTAATTTTAAATTATGTTTTGCTTGACTAAATTTTCCATTGTAGTAGTTCTTTTTGGCAATTCTTATCAGTTGATTCAATTTATTGCGGCACGATTTATAATGTTGTTCATTTTTTTCTGTTGGATTTTTTAGATATTTTTTATATAATTTTTCTTTAGCTTTCTTTCGTTTTAGATGATTTCTTTAAGCCTGCAGATATCCAGAAATTTTCCGATCTTCTGACATTGCAATTTTTTTAACTTTTTTTTTTTTATTGGAAAAAGACTTGTCGTATTGCTCAGAGAATTCCTTTATAAACGTGTCATATGATTCTGATGGGTCACTTTTTGATAATGTTGATGACCAATCATTGTTTTGTAGTTTAGTAGAGAACGATTCTAGAGATGTTTTATTGATTATTCTTGTTGTGTCTTTTACTGGTTCAGGTTTTTTAGTATGATATAGTGCTTCAATTTCAGTAATAGTAAAGGCAGGGAGATGATCAGATATATCACTGAATAACATACCATTTAAATGTCCAGAACATTTTATGTTATTAGTGAATATATTGTCAATTAGTGTAGCAGTAGACTTGGTTATCCGTGTCGGTTTCCGAATAAGTGACATATACCCAGAGGGAAAGCGGACAGCGGCGGCGGGCACACAACGTGCCCGCGAAACATTCCGCTAGCATGACCATGAAAAATGACGAGCATGGGTTCTATGGTTCTCTGGTTCTATGAGTATGGCGCTCCGCGCGGGCCTTCGGTCCGCTGAGCTCCGCTATCATTTAGCCAGGTTTCAGTAAGAGCTATTACTGAAAATTCATAAGCTAATGACTTCAAGAAATGAGGCAGGCGGGATTTTCGCTCACGGCTTCGACGCTCGCGCGTGGCGCGCGTGGCGGCTCCGCCCCGGGTATAATAATCGCGCCAGCTACGTAGGCTAGAGAAGGCCAGAGAACATCTGGTATCCAGAGTTAATATCCGAGTGACCTTTATCTTGTAAATTAAGTGCATATTTTAGTGTGAATTTTGTATTTCCGGATTATTGAAGTGTTGTCTGACGTACTAGAGCAAGGTCGTGTTATTTTAAAACTTGGATAAAGTGACCATACGTGCCTTAATATTTCAAATATTTATGTTTAAATAATCGTGTCAAGATTAATGTTGACTAACAACTGTTCATTGTGTGCAACGTACAATATAGCCTGTACAACGTACAATTTAGCATGGCTCCCCGCGGGGAGCAAGGAAATTGGACACGTCTGCGCACAGGCTACGTTCAATACGCAGCACGTGCAAGTGTAAGCGCCCTCGGTTTTTCATATCATGGATATTTTAATAGTTTTTGTTATGAAAACAGCTTTTTACGAATATCGGCGCTCCTATGGCGTACCAAGTAGAATGCTATCACCTTAGTAAAGTTGCAATTGCAGGTAAACCGCCATTGTGGACATTGAAGAATGATGACATTACACGCGATTGGCCAAAACACTAGGCTAAGCGTTAGACACTGTAGCGAGAAGGTAGTTTATTGCCTTCGCCAAGGCAGTCTTTCGCACACATGACAACATACACAGTATTGGTTAAAAAAGCAAACCATATTAAGAATTTCCATACGAGCTATAATCCTCATTATCATTGTCACAAATCTACATTGTAAATGAATTGGCTCACCGAGTCGATATTAATAAAACTACCAATGATCTGGGTAATTTTCGAACTGAGATCTAAAGCAAGCCACGCCAAACATAGCCAAGAGCACCTTAAACGCTGCACTATTTTCAGCTGAAGCCAATATTTGTATCGAATAGGTAGCTATTAAATTAAATTGTAACTTACCCATATTTATTAAAAGCTGCTCACTGCAATGCTATCCACTTTAAGCTACTTCAGCCTATTCGAATTGTTCTCTAGAGAGGGCTTATTTGCCTGCCACCAGTAACAACAAAGTCGACGATCCGCTGTTAGCCTGGATGAATCCGAACGAAATCGCTTATGATTAACTCGAATGTTGAATCCGTCATTATTGATGCCCGCATATATACAGTGATAGAGGATTCGGATTTTTCTAGCAGTGAAATTTTATCTGCCCAACAGGATATTGTAGCTTGGCCTCGAAGATGAACACTTACTGATTGATTGATTTTCTGCAACAATTAGAGGCTTGTTAACAGCTACCAAATGTACTTTTTCAACATAACATCACGTTCGTGCAAATGGTTGTGTTATCTTCTTTTACCGAGCAGACTAATCATGCTTTTTCTCGAAAAATAATGAGCTGTTTTCTTTTAGAATTAATAAATGACACTAATGACCGTCATTGTCTCGCTTGATGCATGCATGGCATGGTGGCATCATACCCTTGCGTAGACAAAACAGCTCCGCATGTTGATCGTAATTCATGTTATAAAGTGAAACTTTTAATTGAATTATCTAGAACTCGTGGCAAAAATGTTCACTTCCTTACCACTCGAAATTTAAAAAATATATATATAATGTCGGATATTACATATACCACACCAAAAATTCGTTGACATATTGTACCATACACACGAAACCGCGATGAGAGCGTATTAAAATTTGGGGCGTCGTGTGGCGTAAACAACTAAATTATTTACACGCCTTAATAAATCCTTGCCAAGAAAGCTCCAGAAATGATTAAAATCACATTATCTGATGTAGTTTGAATTCGATCAACAGGTACATCGACAAGTTTGTCGTCAGCACATAGCGCTTTCGAAAAAGTAATAATTTTGAGAACAAAAAAGCAGTTCTTGAATTAAAGTCTTCTGAGAATAAATCTACCCTTTACAGGAACCGCTACGGAATGTACCTAGTATGTGATACAACAGCCTGATTTTACGTTCCGATGGTCCGAGTAATAATCGCTCACTCCCAGGGCGCTTTCCATTCGGTCAAAATTTCCGAAATTTTTGGTCGGAAATCCAATGGAACAGAAATTTTGGGAGAAAATTCCGAAATTGTCGAAATACGTTTTGGACGTTTTGAGGTTGTACCATGGAAATTCCGGAATTAGCAAAACTTTTGAGTTCCATTCGTAATTTGTCTCGGCCCTAGTCTCTCGAGCTCTAATAGGCTGAAAACTCGGGAAAGATGGCGGCCGAACAGTGTGGGTATTTCTGTACTGATCTCCAATTATTATTGCATCACTCGTGCTTTGGAGCTGCAACTGGCAACGGTTAGATCAACTTTGTTTAGTTTTGTCTGGTTTACATTCGGTAAAAGTACTCGGGGCAGATGTTTTATGTTCAAAATATTGTTATTATTATTCTCCAGACTTGTCTATAGCAACGACTAGAAAAGAAGCAGAATTGCCCGCTTATACAAGCAATGTTTCGGAATCATCTTGTTCGAAAGGCGCGAAAACATTTCAAAAGTTCGCCATTTTGATATGTCACGCCGGCCCGGTGTGCCCTTGGAATAGAGCACGCGATTTTCAAGTGTTCTAAACCCCGTTCCGTCCGCTCCATTCGACCACCGAAAATTCCGAAAACTCGAACCGGAGATTTTTGCCGAATGGAAAGCGCCCCAGTCTCACTTCCTCACGGACCGTAACAGGCGTCTGGTAATCAGGCCAACGATTCTATTATAAGGCTCGGTTCAAACGTCCAACTTCACATGTGCCGAATCTAATGCAAATGAGCAAAATCTATTGTTCTTGCTGATTTTCATTAGATTCGGCACATGTGAAATTCGACGTTTGAACCGGGCCCAATTTACAGCCATAATTTAGCTAGTGGTTTATTTATAGTTATGGAAATTGGTAGTGGAACCTCGATCGACTCCAACGCCCATTAACTGATTAGGCTACTTCTCGCAACGCGAACCATATACAACATAGTCTTCTACAACTATTTTTGACCCGAAATTTCAAGTTTGACACTCAGTTAATTTTAACAGTTATCTGCCCCCCGGAAGGTTTAAGTTATCAGCAGATTACAGCTGTAGCAACCAAAGCGTTTTGAGAGGTAATGATATACAGAACGTTCAATATTTCTTTTTTTTTTTTTTTTTAGCATACCTGGATTTTCTATATAATCATTTACTCACCTTCCAACATAACTGGAATAAAAGAAACACTTTCATTCAATGCGCTTGAATCGCCTAGAACTCTGAGGTATATTATTAACTTAGTAATCAAGCGTTTGAACCCCAAATTAACAAAGTGCAAGTCTGGTTTGAAAGAGATAAAATGGTTAACCATTATTTCTTTTTCTAAACAAAACAACGAATTTTATCCCGGAATGATCGTACAAACCATGCATTATTCCATTTAGCAAATACCTCTTTAGTATATATATATTCATCGGCACACAACGTATTTTTTTATTTTGTTATCTAACCTTTCAGTTTTCCTCTCTCAAAATTGTAATGAATAAACGGCGGGGGCATTTCTTGGTTTACCGAAACTAATGCTGGTTAGCTATTGTGTTGTGGTTCTATGTGGGTATAATTTTTTATTGTCTTTTTCTGAATCCGTTATTTGGTGATCGTAACATCTGCAACACCGAGAAAGTACATAAACGAAATGCTTTTGTTCAGGTACACGCTTGAATCGCCAGAATGAATACTGTAATTAATTTGGTATTCAAGCGTGTGGTTATTTATAACCGGCAACACAGGCAAATTGGGCACAAGCTTTGGTTTGAAACTGATAAAAGGTTAACCACTTTTCCCCTAAACAACAACGAATGCTTCATTTCTAAGTGACCGAAGAAACCATTATTTCATTGAAAAAAGAATAAACAAATATCAATTTGCATTAAAGTGAGCTTTTTATAGCCCGACTAGGAGCCCAACTTCACAGGCCGACAAAAACACGGTAAAAAAAATGCCGCATAAAGGTTATTATAATAATTTACCGATTTCATTGCTTAGGCTGCCCTGACGATAAACCTACCTAAATACCAATACTCCGACTTTAACACTGAGTGACAACATGCGCAAACGCTCGAGCACTTTTTTTCCGAAGTATGCCATGCAAACCTCGTACCCAGGGCCTTCTCCGCTTTTAAAATGACGGGCGGGCTATCTGTCTTATTTGTCACGTAAAGCATAATGGGATGTCTTCGTTTCGCTTGAATAACGGTTCGAAACCAAAATCAATAAAACTGACTCCTAAAAAATACTCAGCCGTTTTGCACACCTCTTCGCACCATCGTTGGCGCGTGGTTGTGCCTAAATCGGCATACCGTCCAGAAAAGCGTCGGACACCTTATTGAAACTTATATAACGTAATGTCGACACTTAGAATTTTACTTTCAATAAATTTTTACGTGTAAAAAAGAAATCTAAAATCACCACTTAGGATTGAACCTGCGACCTCAGCTAGGCTTAGGCTTACATAGCCTACTGTACCACTGTATCACCTAGCTTCTCGGGTTGCTTAGCAGTTTATATAGTTAAATGAAGGACTACCCCCAACCTCAACTGAAAGGTAACCAGTTACTCGTTATGTAAGTCTCAATAAGGTGTCCGACGTCCTTCTGGACGGTATGATTTGGGCTTGACCGTTCTATAGTATAAAGAATTGTTTTCAAAACACAAAAATATTGCATAGACGGTAAAACCTTTGTTCAACAATAATTGTTGTTGTTTCACCAACACGCGATTCAATTATTTTAAGTCTTATTCGCGATTCTTAAACCATGTTGCAAGGGAAATATGTGATGATAAAGTATATCTAGATTGTCTTAAAGTAGCAACATCGGCTTTCTTTCCTGAGATCTAAGAGCGTGCAAGATGATTTATAATTACGCAGAGAATATAGGAAGCAGAAAAGATAGCTCGCAGTCTAAGATAGTCTGAAATAAAAATAAAACAAATGATTTAATTTGCGTTAAATCTACCCCTCTTAGAAAAAGGTTAGAGTCATAATTGAGTTTGCATACTGTTCTTAATAATTTCGGAAAGCCCATTCAGTACTTGAGACGGGATTTGACATTAATGCGGTTCATGGAATTTCTGCCTAGCAAATAGTTTGCTCGAGTAATCAATCATTCTTCTGTTTTATTAAAGTTTCGTGGAAAGCTAAGGTTTAATGATTTCATTTCTATATGTTTCAGTTTTAAGGGATCATTTTAAAGAATCAGACATGTCCTAGCTCCCGGCCGGTTCATTTTTATGTACAACCTATACAGCAACCAAAAACTGTATTGTCCAAAAACGTTATTTTTAAAAAGAGGTTTCAACTAAGAGCAAAGATTTCTTTCGCGACCCAAAATAACGGCTTCGTTAGAGACTACAGGTCCTGCGTTTCCATTCATTTTTGTTAAGGTTTTGTGCAAGTAAATGATTAAAAGCTGATGATCCAAAACTTTAACTTTATTTTGTGACGTTGTTCAGTTTTGTCGGTGTTTTGAAAAATCTCTGTTCTTTTACTCAGGTTGCATGTGAACAGAAGGCCAAACCATACAAAAACAAATGTTCGTTGTAATCTGTTTTGCTTTTCCTGAGATATCTTATATCAGTATCTCAAAAATTTCCTTTTTGGGCAGCGTATTTTCGAAAATCTTGCTACGGTAAGTGGATCGTTTAATTGTGGACGGAAGGCATAACTTCTGATATAACAGTTGATAAGAAACAAAGTCACGTTTTCAAAACAGAAGAGATCAAAAACGTGTCCGTGTGAAGAATAATGAATCGAAAATACAAAAAAGTGACAGAAATAAAGCGCAATTTGCAACAACTAAGCTTACCTGAGATGATTCAAGTGAACTCGTACTTCTGTTTTTTGCTAACAAAACAAGAGATTTGTGGACTAAGTAACCAGGAAAGTCATCACTAGGGAAATGTTTTAATTATTAACTGCAAGTTGTCATTTATCCCCGAGCGGTTACTGTCAATAATTAGCTGTATTTTGAAATTTTAATATTGCGTTGACCTGATAATTTTAATAGCGGAGCACTTGCCAGGCCGAAGGCCTGGCTGCGCAGCTCCATACTCATAGAACCTATCGCCGTCATTTTTCATGGTCATGGCTAGCGGAATGTTTCGCGGGCGCGTGTCCGTCCGCCCGCCCACCGTGTTTGAACAACATCCGGGATCTTGAAAGCAAGGCTTTGTTTTTTAGCTCGGTAAACACTTTAGTTGTTTTCTTGTGTCTAGCGGAGAATTAAAGTCGTTCTTTTCCTGCATTTTTTCGCGGTTTGCTACTCAAGACAGGGATACTAATTAAGGGATACTGAGAAGCCGCTTTAGTGGAAAAAGACGAGCTTTCAGGGATAAAATCTTGCTTCGAGGAACTTCATGCATTACGTTTGTATCAATGCGGGAGATGTTTGTTTTCTACGGATTTCAGAACCAGAAGCGGAGATTTGAATTTCCAAGCAAGCGAGGAACTTAAAGGTAAAACAGATTACAGTTTTCGATGAGAATTTATGTTGATATCAGTCTGAGTGACTTTTTTTATTGTTTTTATTATTTATTTTTTATTGTTAGTTTTGGAGAATTGATTTTAAAACGTGCTTAAATTCAGTTGTATCGATCTCTTGAATTTCATCGAAGAAAGCTTCAACTCGATGAGCTATAATTAAATGGTACGCGTTTTGCTTTTAAACGTAAACTAATGGAGATTTGAATAAATTTTTTCGAAAGAAGATTGTGTTGTCCATTTTTATGTGTTTGTTCATTCATTAGATAGATTGAAAAGTGATTTTATGTAAACAAAACAAGACTTTGATTTTATAGTACAGTTTTATCTTCACTCGCATCGCCTTATGCAAATGTTTGTGTATTTTTGCAATTTTTGATTTTCAAATCAGTTTCTCGGGCAATTTTTGACAAACGTTAACTGTGTTTTATTCGGAAACTAGTGGTACTAGTTATTCTAGACAGAGAAAAGTTGCTTTTGTGAACTTTTGTACGGTCTATAAACATGTACTGTGCAGACGGTCGCGTAATACTGTTTTTGAGAATTGCTAAAATTGAAAATAGCCCGTTCGTCAATCTTAATTCTTGTGCTTCCAACCTTTCACCTCAGTTAAGTTTCACCTCAGTTAAATTTCACCTTTGTTAAGCTTGTTCAAAGTGCGACGCTGTTAGGCTTGGGCTATGTATATATATTATACATATAGAAACAAAATAGAAACCGCTACCGTTAAATTTAATTTTAATCAAAAAATAATTCTACGTTATCTGGTATGACTTCCTTTTGGCGTTTGTAATTAAAAAGCTATTGCAGTTAGGTCGTAAAGCAGCAAATTCACAGCTACTTTCAAGAAAAATACGATTTGCTTGAGATTAGAAAACATTGAAAACATTTTCCCACAAAATCAGGCTTCAATCTATCATCTTCATTTGTGCAATAATCGTTACATTAGTATGTATTACAATTATGTTATCTTTAAATCGCCAGGTGCATTTTTTCCATGTTTATTTACTAACGTCCCGGGTTGGGGGGGGGGGGGGGGGGGGGACTTTGACACTTTGTTCATCCCAACGGTGGGTCACTTGTTAGCAAAGAACTTCCCGGGGATGGGAACAGATCTTTTACAAGGCTGTTCGACATTTGATATCGTTTGGGGTAAATCGTCTAAATCCCGGGTGGTCAAGACTGAATTAAAGAGAACCTGCAGTCCCTTGTGCGCATGCTTGGACTTGTTTGCATTTTTGTTTTGATTTTGAGGGTACGTTACATTCTGTGACTACTCACATGACGCAACTTTCAAGTTTTATCAGAAGCTGAATGTCCGCCATTAAGCATGGGAAAGCTTCCGAAAGTAAGCTTCTGTCTACTGTCGGCGAGTTCTAAAGAAGCGGTGCTAAAGCAATGAACGATCGGGAAGTTAAAGACAACGTCACCAGCAGCAGTACATTCATCATATGTTTTTTTTGTTCAGTAAAGTGGAAGGTAACTTGAATGACATTCTATTCTCTTTCATTACTGACGTTCAGCCGAATAGAATACATGTCTATGACATGCTAAATGAATACAACTGTATAGGGAGAGGCAAGTACACTTATAACGCAATTTTTAAAGCAAACTGAATCATCACGTCTAGGTTAACATTGACGTTAATTACTATAAAAGCATTTGAGCAATATATACCCACTAAACCTCACGACTTCAGTTCTGTAATTTATCCGCGAACATTTCAATGATGTGAAAAATTCTTGTTCCCAACATGTGACGTTTCCAAAGCAACCATATTTTGGCGAGCATCAGTTATCCACATTTTGAGTTTTCGGCTTTAGTTTCATGACATTTAAAATACGTCCGAATTTTTCTCTACTGGCGTTTGTTTGCCTTTCTTTTTTGTCAGTTGGAAACTATAAAGAAATACAAACTGCAAACGTTTTCAGAAATAGCCGTGCAGACATCGCGTGATGATTGTTTACGTGCTTACTGACGTGCAGCCTTCAGTTTCTGCTTTCAACAATTAGGGGCGGACCATTAGAAATCTTGGGAGGGGGGGTGACAATTACCAAAAAAAAATCCTGCAAAGGAAAATTGTCTCAAAAAAAATTCCTGCAAGCAGTTGACCATAAAAAAATAAAATCCTGCAAGCTAACCGGCTATATATACATATATTTATTTATTTATTTATTTTAAACTGCCTCAAAGGTCTATCTGGTAAATATACCGATATCTTAATTTAGTGTACATGTATACTGAAACAGTGGATAGCATTGTTGGCGCGCTCGGATTGGCTACTGAAACTCGGAATATTCACCTCCCAGCAATTTGCGCGCGAAAATTGTAATCGTTAATTGACAGGAATAAATGAGTTAAAAAGCATCATTTTCGTTATATTATGTCACTGTTTCAGTATATATATATCCACCACTACCCGGCACCTCCACTTCGGTGAATAGTTGTTAAATAACCAAAACCTTGTTTATGTACATATTTAAAAACACTGTAAACATCATGAAATATGTAACCTGCTCTACAGATTGTCCAACCGTCCCAATTTCGTCGAGATTACCCCGATTTTGCTTGAAAATCCCGAATCCCGACCAATATGTGATCGGGATAGGAAAAATCCCGATTTTGACATTCGGTTCTGTCATTTTCGTCAAATTCTCGTAATACTTACTATACAAAAAGACGAAATTGCGTATACTTAACTCTGATATCCAGATAAACTAAAGAAACAGCAAGAAATATAAAATGAAATCGAGTACTTGTATGTGGAGCCACACAAAGAGACGCAAAGCGACGAGAAGCCACATCAATTCGCCAAACATTTTTGACAGAAATTGTTGTCTCAGAACACTAGAAATGGAGTTTCAGAGCATCAAGATTTCAAAATTTTCTGGTGGGGCATACCCCCACACCCCCCTAGTGGCTCGCGCCTTCGGCGCTCAACCACTCCATCTCAATTCTTATTTCTCCACATATTTTATGCAACGGTTCGACAGTCTGACTTGAATCTACTCTCCAGTGTTTAATACAAAAAATGAATTGGGCCAAGTATAAAAAAAATTGGAGCTTGCACGCATTTATAAAGAAAATCTGAGAAAAAAAAACCTGCAGGCTTGCACCTCCCCCAAAAAAAAATCCTGCAGGAAACTCAGGCCGAAAAAAAAATTCATACACTGAAAATTTTGTGACCCCCCTCCCAGGATTTCTAATGGTCCACCCCTTAGATATGAAGCAACACCACTCTTTAGGCGAGAAAAAAAATGATGAATAAAATTTATTGTTTTCAACTTACATATACAACCAAGGCAACTGGATGATATTCGCCTCGATCCAGGACATGATTTTTAACGGTGTGCTGCGAGGTGAAAATTAGACCTTCGCAGGATCTTCGCAAGTTCAGATCGCGTCATTCGATTTTAGTTGCCGCCAGTTCAATTTTACCATTCTCTAGTGGTTTTTATAGCAAGCGCGTATTAAAATAATCGAAAACAAATTAATGTATTTCGGCCGGTAACTACACGGTTATTTCTGAAAACGCTTATTTCCTCACTCAAAGATCAAATAAATAACAAACAAACACCTGCAGGGAAAACATGAGACGTTTTTATTTTAAACGAAAAAGTCATAAAACTGAAATAATGCCGTTTCGCGACTCTGTGTAACAGTTTACAATTTGTCAGGTTTTTGTCTGTTGGTTCTTGAATCTGATTGGCCGTAAGAAATAAACATTTCAAATATATTTTTGCCGTACGCGACTTTCGTGGCCTGGGGAGGGGGCTACCATATAAAAATCACTGGGGTGCTCGTCGGAAATTTTCGAAAAACACCTTAAATGTACCAGAATCTAGTTTGATGGGTGTGGCTCAAGTGGGTTTTTACCCCCAAGAGGAAACAATTCTAAACACAACAAAAATCATATTCTGTCATATTGTTTCGGATCAATACCCTCGCGATAATGCAAACGATGGTCATTTTAGCACCCGATCGATCGATCGATCGATCCCTAAAAAGTACGACGAGCACCACCGATAATTTTTTCCTCTTGCAAGTGACCAATGACAGCTTCAATATTCACCTATACTCTGCTTGTATGTCAGCATAGAACAACTTATATACATACCTGCTGAAACAAACACCGTTCTTTGAATCCTAATACTCCAGCTGAAACCTCTTGCTTAAATGATGCCAGGAGTAAAAGGAAACCGCGTTATATCTACGCAGGAGGCTCGTACGTGTCTAAGAAACATGTAAATTCGGTATTAGTTACGTCAGCTGAGTGCGTGTTCAAAGCATCAATTTAATGCTTAAGCGACATTTGACATGCAGACAGGTATTAGGTTATATAAAAACAAACACCCATGTTCGTTTATCTGATGCCGAAAAGTAATTTATCTAGTTAATGTTTTCTGAAAATGTAAATTCGTCGTGAGTTACGCCATCATTGCGTGTTCAAAGCATAAACGCCTACGCAATATGTGACAGGTACATACAGGTATTAGGCAACATAAAAACAAACATCCACGTTCATCTATTGCAGAACACTCCTAGTCCGTTCGAGAGAATTCAAAGTAACTGTGCTTTCCAGGAGAATTTTTAATTACTTTAAATTGCTATTAGTATTACATAACGATAACTTTCGAATTCAGTACAAATAGTACAAAGTAAAGTTGCACACTGACTGCTACTCTCCGGGGCCCCATTCTCAAGCAGAGGGTCATACCCAGACAGCACCTCATAATTGTTATTTGTGTTTTCATTTATTTCATATAACCTTTAATTTTTTACTCGATCTTTACGTATCTAGCCGGATTATTTTATTTACCTCAATTCCCTGTTAGATTTTTGTTTAGACTATGCAGAGCTAACTTCCAAATATGTTGTATTTTCTGTTGTCACGTTTTAAAGCAAGTGCATCAAAACTGTGGTAGAGGTATGTTGATAAATAGTATTTTATCTCTTTGACGGTGTGTATTCATTTGAATTCACACAACTAAGATATTGACGGAACTGGGAAACCATCAACGCCATCTGCACTTTTTAATTTCTCACGAAACAAAATAATTAAGCTAACGTAACTGTTATGTTTTAATAACACGGTAAAAAAAAAAAAAAACTATATCATCGATAAGGTACCGACTGAAAACAGAGAAAGATTTTAACATAAAATTAAAAACAAAGTCATACGTACATGTTTGTCTCTCATTTTGGATTTCACTCAATGTCTCCATACTACTGGGATGCAATATTTGGTGAAACCCGATATAATTTCCAGTATAATACTAGCACCAGTTGAAATCTAATAATGTTTTAATTTTTTTTAAGAAAGCACCAATAGCATGATAATGTTGTTTTTAGTGTGAAATGTAATACTTTAAACTCGAGTTTGCATTAATAAGACTAAGAAGTCAACAAACTAGCATCAAACAAAGACGGTGCAAAAGAACGTCACAATAGTGCGGATTTTTTTGCGTCCTTTATAATTACATGCCCCAAATTCTAAATAAGACTGAAATATTTGGATACAGTATAGGAAAACTAGCTGTGGTCACACTACACTACAAGGGAAACTTGACTTGTTGACAGCTTCCCAAGGGAAACCGAAATTTAGAAGTGTGACCCATTTCTCCCCAGGTAAATTACCTAGTGGAAATTTTATCTAAGGTAACTTTTCCCTTGACGGTTGCCCCACATGGATTGAAGGAGTAAACTGAAATCCCAAGGAAGCTAGCTAATGTTTGTTCGTCGGTAAATGCGCTGATGACAGATTTGGAGTTGTCGTGTCACGTTTGGAAAAACATGATGTTGTGTAATTGCCTTTTCCGCGTGCGCGCGTCAAACGAAGAAGAGTCGTGGTTTAGAGCGTTAACTTGTGAGTAGAAATCACTTGCAATACACGTTTTATTTTGCTGAAGTTACTCCATGTTCAGTTATCTTGTTTGCTATAATTTTTATGATTTAATTTTTAACTAATCGGGTGTTACATTTCGTTCCAGTAATGCTATTTATCCTGGAGACGAAGCGGAGCCGGTATATCACAATAGATATCCATTCAATCTGCTTCAAGTCAGTAATCAAGCACCCAGTCGAGTATTTCAGCCCGAATTTAGACTAATCCAAGGCAAACTACCACCCAAGATGTTCTATTAAGCGAAATTTCGTCAACTTCGCAATCAGTCCGCAATCGCTGGTCTCCAAGCGAGACTAGAACCAGCGGTGGTTGGACACGGTCCGCAAGGCATCATGGGATGAATTATCGTTTTGAACGGCACTCGGTTCAGTTTCAAATGAATGAGGGGCCGAATTTGTGTTCCATTTATCTCCATGCAGGGCATGGTCAATATTCTCTTCTCTTGTGCCAGTGAGAAAAAATTACTTAGCCGCAATACACGCGCATGATACATGCTAACAGGAAAACCTGTCGATACAGACAAATACGCACCGGACGGGTAATAGGTCCATGATAACTGGTCACGAATATAGCACATCCTACACACTAACATGCCCATACTGTATATTTCATGTAACACAAGCAGTACTTGGAGTACCCGTAGTACACCTGTAATACCTGTAATACCTGTAGTACATGTATTACATGTAGTACTTGTAGTATCTGTAGTACCCTATATTACCTGTAGTATCTGTGCTACTTGTAGTACCGGTAGTACCTGTGGTACCTGTAGTACCTGTAGTACCTATACTAGCTGTAGTACTCGTAACATCTATGGTACTTGTAGTACCTATAGTACCTGTAGTACCTGTAGTAGCCGTAGTACCTGTAGTACCTGTAGTACCTGTAGTACCTGTAGTACCTGTAGGACCTGTAATACATTTAGTACCCGTATTACCTGTAGCTGTAGTGCCTGTAGTGCTTACAGTGCCTGTAGTACCTGTAATACCTGTAGTACTTGTAGTACCTGTAGTACCTGTACTGCTTGTGGTACCTGTAGTACCTGTAGTACCTGTAGTACCTGTAGTGCTTGTAGTACCTGTAGTGCCTGTAGTACTTGACATAGTACCTGTAGTATCTGTAGTGCTTGTAGTACTTGTAGTGCTTGTAGTACCTGTAGTACCTGTAGTACCTGTAGTACCTGTAGTACCTGTAGTACCTGTAGTACCTGTAGTACCTGTAGTACCTGTAGTACCTGTAGTACCTGTAGTACCTGTAGTACCTGTAGTGCTTGTAGTACCTGTAGTGCCTGTAGTACTTGTAGTACCTGGAAGTAAGTAAGTATGTAAGTAGGTAAGTAACCTTTATTAATGTGGTCTAATTCAGCTCATTATAGTATTGTAGGTATCGCTATGTAGTACCTGTAGTACCTGTAGTACCCGTCGTACCTGTGGTACCTGTAATACCTGTAATAAATGTAATTCCTATAGTACCTGTAGAACCTGAAGTACATGTAGTACTCGTAGTACTTGTAGTATACTTGTATTCCCTTTAAAACATGTAGTATTTGTAGTACCTGTAGTACCTGTACTACTTGTAGTACCTGTAATACCTGTAGTACTTGTAGTACCTGTACTACTTGTAATACCTGAAGAACCTGTAGTACCTATAGTACACGTAGTACTTGTAGTATACTTGCAGTGCTTTTAGTACCTGTAATACCTGTAGTACCTGTAGTACCTGTAGTACCTGTAATACCTGTAACACCTGTAGTACCTGTAGTACATGTACTACAGTACTTGTAGTACCTAATATATATATATATATATATATATATATATATATATATATATATATATATATATATATATATATATATATATATATATATAGATAGATAGATAGCCTGAGCCTAACAGCGTCGCTCTTTGAACAGAAAGCCGATGATAAACTTAACTGAGGTGAAAGGTCGGAAGCACAAGAATAAAATTGACGACCGGGCTATCTTTTAATTTTAGCAATTCTCAAAAACAGACTTACGCGACCGTTTGCACAGTACATTTAGACCGTACAAAAGTTCACAAAAACAACTTTTTCTCCGCCTAGAATAATTAGTACGACTAATTTCCAAATAAAATACACCTGCTGCTTATAAAAATTGTCCGAGAAACTGATTTGGAAATCAAAATTGCAAAAAATACACAAACATATTTGCATAAGACCACGCGAGTGAAGTTTACAACTTGTTTTGTTTTGTTTACATAAAATCGCTTTTTAACCTATGTAATGAATGAACAAACACATAAAAATGGACAACACAATCTTCTTTCGAAAAATTTTATTCAAATCTCCATAAGTTTATGTTTAAAGGCAAAACGCGAACCATTAAGAGCTCATCGAGGCCGAGATGTCTCCGATGAAAGAAATCCAAACAACTGAATTTAATTGAGCGCTTTATAAACAATTCTCCCGAAGAACTAGCGAGAACACAAAAAATTCAATCACAGATTGATATCAACATAAATTCCCATCGAAAAATGTATTTTGTTTTACCTTTAAGTCCCTCCACTGCTTGGAAATTGTTTAAATCTCCGCTTCTTCAGTTCTGAAACTCGAAGTGACAAACATCTTCCCGCATTGCTCCCATCCTCGAAGCAAGATTTTATCTCTGAAAGCTCTTCTATTTCCACTATAGCGGCTTCTGAGTATCCCTTAATTAGTATCCCTGTCTTGAGTAGCAAACAGCGAAAAAATTCAGGAGAATAACGACTTTAATTTAAACGGTTTTCTCCGCTAAACACAGCAGTGTTTTCTCAGGTGACGTGAAATTGCAAAGATCCCGACAAGACTAAGTGACGGCGGCGGGCACACAACGCGCCCGCGAAACATTCCGCTAGCCATGACCATGAAAAATGACGGACATGGGTTCTATGGTTCTCTGGTTCTATGAGTATGGCGCTCCGCGCGGGCCTTCGGCCCGCAGAGCTCCGCTATAATACCTGTAGTACTTGTAGTTCCTGTAGAACCTGTAATGTATATAGATAGGCTTAGTTTAACAGTGCAGCTCTCTGAACAGAAAGCCGATGATAAGCTTAACTAAGTTGAAAGGTCGGAAGCACAAGAATTAAGATTGACGACAGGGGTATTTTTCAATTTTAGCAATTCTCAAAAACAGTATTACGCGACAGTCTACACAGTACATTTAGACCGTACAAAAGTTAACAAAAACAACTTTTTCTCTGTCTAGAATAACTAGTGTGACTAATCTCTGAATAAAATACGCCTGTTGCGTATCAAAAAATGTCCGAGAAACTGATTTAGAAATCAAAATTGCAAAAAAAAAAAAAAAAATACACAAACATACTTGCATAAGGCCACGGGAGTGAAGTTAGAACTGTAAAATCCAAGTCTTGTTTTGTTTACAAAAAAAAAAATCGTTTTTCAACCTATGTAATGAATAAACAAACACGTTGAAATGGACAACAAAATCTTCCTTTGAAAAATGTTATTCAAATATCTTTTACTTTATGTTTAAAAGCAAAACGCGTACCATTTACAGCGCATCGAAGCCGAGCTGTCCTCGATGAAATTCAAGATTTTCTACACGACACAATTTGAGCACGTTTTATAAACATTTCTCCAAAACTAACGAGAACACAAAGAAAAAGTCAATCACAAATTGATATCAACATAAATTTAGATCGAAAAATGTGATTTCTTTTACCTTTAAGTCACTCGGCTGCTTGGAAATTCTTTACAACTCCGCTTCATCGGCGGTTCTGAAATACGAATTGGAAATATTGCCCCTCATTGACAAAAACGTATCAAGTTCCTCGAAGCAAGACTTTTATCCCTGAAAGCTCGTCTTTTTCCACTATAGCGGCTTCTGAGTATCCCGCGAAAAAATGTAGGGAGAAACGACGTCGCAAATGGTTTTCTCTGCTAAACACAACGTGACATTGACATCGGTTTCAAAATTGCTAAGATCCTGGATAAGGCGTGCGTCATACGCGCATGTTTTTCGATGTCATACGCGCCCGCAAGCTAGCCCTGCACAATGGACACACGCACGGACGTTCCCGCGAAACATTCCGCTAGCCATGACAATGAAAAATGAAAGGCATGGGTTCTATGAGTATGGAGCTCCGGGTATGGAGCTCCTAATATCTGTAGAGCTCTATGAGTATGGAGCTCCGAGTATGGAGCTCCTAATACCTGTAGTATCTGTAGTATCTGTAGTATTATTATATTTAATTCGTGGTTTTACCTGATGTATTGTGATATTAGTGTGGTTTAGTTGTTAGGTTTTAATTAGTTATTAGGTGGAATACCTGTAAACTAGCTCTCAAGCTAAGTGTATATGCACGTTAAATAAAGTATGTTATGTTATGTTATGTTATGTTATTGTTAATTATTGTGTTACATGAAATATACAACTATATGGACATGATAGTGTGTAGGAGGTGCTATATTCGTGACGGTTATCATGGACCTATTACCAACGGACGCATCAATAATCCCTTCAACGATGAAGATGTAATAGTGCTTGCGATTAAAGTAATCTTCATGGTTTTACTTCGGAGCTCTTATCGGTATATGCGTACCATCGATCGCGCCGGCAAAGTCGGGAAAGATCGTCTTTTCTCGGAAACCTTGATTTTTGTCCCTCGCAGAAGCTGGAGAGTTACGGAATTTAATAAATTAGTCTTTAAGCTGACATAGTGCTTGGATAAAGTCCTTGCAAACTCCAATAGCAGTAGACTTGACAATTCCAAACATCAGACCACATGAACGATAACTGTCTCCTGTAGCTAACCTCCACAAACCTATAGCTGTTATCGTTTCGACCAGTATTGTTGCTCGTAGTATTGTATCTTGTCGATGGATGACTGGACCAACAGCAGTGCAAATAAAATGAAAATGTGTCCCTTCAAACCCGAAAGTTTTCTTTCCACCACATGTTTAAACTACTGGAACAAGAACTGCGAGTATTAAAGTCGGGCTTTAGGGTCACTAAAAAGCAATTCAACTTCTAGACTGTGAAAGTAAACCGATCTGGTCACGTCTGCAACATTGCACTACTAACAGTAAGTCCTGCTATGAGGATGTAAACATAATCCTCATCCAGTGTGAAAATCTATCCGGCGCAGCCTGAAGACGGGTTTTCATTCAATGGAACGCTAAAAAGCCA
This sequence comes from Cladopsammia gracilis, assembly GCA_022457155.1. Classification (NCBI taxonomy): domain Eukaryota; kingdom Metazoa; phylum Cnidaria; class Anthozoa; order Scleractinia; family Dendrophylliidae; genus Cladopsammia; species Cladopsammia gracilis. The sequence goes on along the minus strand of JAJGOT010000448.1, from coordinate 563,008 downwards.
AACAACACTAGCTAATTGAATTGTTAAAGCGACATTGAAAAATATCGACTGTTTATTACTATTTGAACGAATTGACCATTTGTCTTTTTAAACTCTCTCTCCGATTCTGACAACTGTGCATAGGTAGCCTTAATCGACAGACAAAACGCCTTGTAGCTGGTTCCGAACAGTTGAGCTATTTCGCCAACTCTAAATCCATTCTCGATCAGGAATTGTAACTGTGCATGTGGTATTACAAACCTAGGTCTCCCTATATCACCGGTGAAAATTGTTCCTGCTTGGCATAGCGAACTCGAGCTTTGCATCAGGGAAATCTGGAGACAATCTCTGGCCTCGCTTATACAACGAGCAACTCTGTCATCGATGATTTCAAGGTTTTGGTACCTGACCACGAGTCTGTAAAGCCAATCAAGCCGAAATTCCAAACTGTCGAAGCAATCATTCTCTAGATTTCCAACGTCCAAACGTCTGGTGATCGTAGTTAAAACTTGTAGTAGGTATATTTCTTGTAAAACCTGCCTCTTCTCCACCGCCCGCCATGTTTAACTCGATGGGTAAAATAATTATACTTTGGTAGGAAATAAATTATCGTGCAAGGAGTGATACCCAGTCCCACCCGGTTTGTTCAAAATCGGGTGACTGAGTGCCATGCCGAATAAGACGTCATCACTTCATAATTCAATGTCAGAACTGCATATTTGAATATCGCAATACAATTATTGAATAACAGAATTGAATATTCCAATATCAGAACTGTAAAAACGGGTCACTGAGTGCCATGCCGAATAAGACGTCGTCACTTCATAATTCAATGTCAGAACTGCATATTTGAATATCACATTACAACTATTGAATAGCAGAATTGAATAACTGCATATTTTAATATCACAATACAACTTTGAATTTTGATGGCAATCACACTCCATATATCTGTGACGTTGTCATGCTAACGATATATATTTTTTATTCTTGTGTTACTTTTCTTATACCGGTATTTCCTCTATGTGCGGAATATTATACGCTCTTTTTTTAGTCTCAACTATCTCACCACATCAGATACGAAAGTCATTGTCAGTTTTACCTTTCTGTTCGCTTTATCCTCGGAGTCACAGTATCAGATGTAAGTTTTCTATCGGTTGATTCTCATTGTTGTACTTGGAGAAACACAACCGAATTTATAACCTGGGTAGGCTTGGCTCCAGCCAAGCAGCCCGACTAAAGAAGAACCCATGCGAGACGCTTGGGCCGACGTCAGTTGCCAAGCCAGTAACGCGGCTCGTTGTCGTCTTCACGCCGAGAGATCAAACGCTGAAGGAAAATCACTCTTGGCAGCCTTGCTCGTTGAAATAAAGTTAAACATTAGGAGTGAAACGAGAATAAAAATTTATCTTTGGTCTGCTTGAGTTTCGAGCATGTTTTCGATTTACGCGCCAAAAATGCGTTTACTGGGTATGAAATGTAATCCTGTGTCGATAGCACTGTAAAAATCCAAACGCGATTCTCTTCAGAGTGACCTTTTCCTCCGGGGAAAAGAAACCCGAGATATGTTTACTTCGGGTGAACTCAGGTAAATTCTCCCTAGGTAAATCGATTTTCTTCAGGGAAAAGTGTGAAGTGTGACCACAGCTATTGATCATGTTATAAACAATGAACGTTTTGGACATCTGATTGCAATTTCCTGAGTCGGTGGTCAGAATAATGGTATTTTCGGCTTCAAAAATTTATTACGATCTTATAATAACTAGCTGAGGCGAGTTAACAGATTTCTGCGTAAATTCACTAGGAAGATTTAGACCTGATATGATTGGCGATGGTTCTACAAATCCCACCAGGGTTCCAATTCTTTGCAGGGCGGCGGATTAAAAGTGTTCTAGGACAGGATTATTATATGTAAGATATAAGTAAGTAATAACTAAAAGAATTGTGTATGATACGAAAAGGTTCCTAGTCAATGGTAAGGTTATACGCAATTATTGGCAAACCGAATATTCGACTTACATTGGCTAAGAACGAGTGCACCCAAAGACTTCCAATGATGGTTTGCAGCATCCGCTTCTTTATCGAGAAAAAAAATGACTAAAGAGTATTGTCGATTGCCCTGAGATTTGTTGTTTCAATTGTTGAATGAACTCCACCAATTATCAATTGAAAAACATTTAATTATTCTTGAGCTCAATTGCTCTCCAAAATTTCAAAAATCAGAATTAAAATTTAATGCAAGGCAATGTTTATTTTTAATGTGGCCTTCGCACGGGACTACAGGGTTGCTAGGTTACCAAGGTCATAGCAAGGCAAATTGGACACATGCAATGATTATTTTCACTGCTACTTTATTTGCATACATTTGATTGGTTGCCAATTTGTTGATATAGAACGCCATCAGCGATAATGTTTTTATAATAAAAAGTCAGCTGAATGTTTATTTAACTTGGAATAATGTCCAAAGATAACTGCACGTTCCATTTTTTTGGAAACATTTTCCAGCGCATTTAAGAGTTACTTTTACAAGCTTGTCTTTGCCGGCGATGCATCAGTTTAATTTCTCGTAAATTGGCCGGAAAACTGAAATTTTATGTTAAAATGAAAAAGGGTAATATAAATTAAGGATGCACTACACATTCGCCTTATCCTTGGAAAATGCTTTAATTTTAGTAATACATGTCCAGATTGAGCGTCTTGAACAGCATTACATTGCATGTAATATTCCATCCATGAGGTACCAGTTGACATCATACACGTTGATGTTTGAGCTAAGCCCGCAGACATTCTGTTTATTGCCGTACATTCCGTTTATGCAAACAAAGTTGAGAGATTCGCAATAAAAAAAAAAATCATATTTTTTGCATTTTCCATTTTCCGAAATAAACTATAATGCAAAGTTCGTGTCACTGTTCATTTTACACCGACCATCGATTTGATGTGTCTTTGAAATTACGTGACGTGAAAAATTAGGATTGTTTTGTGAAAATTTATGGTTCATCTCAGCCTACGTGCCAGATTTATTGTCTACTAACAAGCAGGCTCGTTAAAGGCGTCAAAAGCTCTTCTCGATATTTTTTTTTTAATAACTTGTATCAGAACTATTCCTTGATGAATAATTTTCTTGACCATTACCCGAAAGGGAAAATTTCTTCTTTCGTCTTTGTTCTTTTATCAGAACTGTCTCCTCTGTTTCTCCGTTTTAATTAACACATTACAAATCTTTGCATCGTCCACAGTAGTGTTAAGCTAATATTTTGTCAATAAATTGGACATCGTTTTCCCTTTTCAGTACAACTTGACGCCATTTAAAGAGAAGATTCCATTTCGACAGCACGATTTGTCAAAAAATATATAATTCATATCGTTTGTAGAAATAACTTAAAGTTCTCTTCACATTTATAGATGCATTAAGCATATTAAGTAAGATCGTTTTATTGCTTGAAATTTATACTCTAAACATTCAAGAAAAAAAGAAACTCTGCAAAATACATATATTTTTAAAGGAATATTAAATATCCAGGGAATTGAATATAAATATATGTTAAAAACAAGCCCTTAGGTTAGTTAATAAGTATATATTTTCATATTCTTATTGAAGTAAAACAACACAGTTTATGTTTAAATTTTGTTCGAAAAGAAAATCCTGTGTAAAATATATTTTATACAAAGCCATTTCTTGATTGCTAAAAATGTAAAATTTTTAAGATAAAGTCCAAGCGTTCCGTGTAATATATGATATTCCACTGTTATCAATATGTACGTTCTCACATAATTTATATATCTTTTATAATACTCGCGTCGCTACACTGAAAAGAAGGCCAAAATATATTTTCCCCAAGAATATCTTATTTTGAGCAGCGAAAACGTCATGACGACTTGATTTCATAATAAAGACCATGAAAGCATACCTCAGTGACGTCTTCTTCCGTCAAAATTTTTAGAAAGCTGTCGTCAGTTGAATCTTTATGAACCCCTTATTACAACTCCATCTCCCAGTCTTCTTCTCGTCTCATCTCCTCTGGGCCACTTGAATAAAAATTCACTTCACAATACAGATAATAGCTAGAAATTATCTCACGTCACGCCACCCCGGCGGTAAATCACTGAAACGAATTAAGCGAAGTTGCTTTTGATACTGTTGTTCCTTATTAAGTTTTGACTAAACAAAATTCGCCATCTGGATCCATTAACCAGTGGTTTTCGGCCGATTCAACAGTTAAAACCATTGGAAACATGTGAACGTTTAAAAACAGTAACTTGTGCCGTCCACTCTTTTTTTTTTTTTTTTGTTTTTTTTTTTTTAATTACTTTCTGGTTGAGGATTTCAATGCTTGTTTCATAAAGAGCAATACAAGCATGCGCGTTTCTTGTGTCCAATCCGACATAAGTCTCGGATTATATTGATCACGTGATCATTCGGGTCAGCGTGTGATCACGCGTGCTCGAGGGAACGAGAAAGGAGAATTTAGACGTTTTTTTTTCAGTCTAGCTTAATTAGTCTTGTTCTTGTAGTTGTTGTTCGGAGGTTGGAACACGTGGAATGGAGATTAAAGCATAGATTTCAGTTGTTCGCTTGTTCTTCTCCAACAGAACAGGGGGACCTGAAAAAATCCAGATTCACTAGGGGGGGGGGGGGCATGAAAAAAAAAGGAAAATTTGTTAATTTCTCACCCATCCCCCCCCCCCCCCCACCTTCCTCCCATAAATAATGAACGGTCCCTTAGTGATTTGAAAGGATAAATGCGGTGACATTCATATACCAGCCACTTCTGGCCCTTTGTATCCCGGTGTGCAGCCTTTACCAGGTTCAAAATAATTCCACCATATGGAAAAGTAAAAGAACAAGAGGCTAGCTGGTAGCCTGTACTCATGCGCTTGCATAAGAACGTTTTATGGTTTATTTTAACTGGGTCACGCACCCCTTCCCTCTCAACGAATTTTGCATGACATGTAAGTCTTGTTTTGTTTACATATTATCAGATATCATTTATTACGACTGAATTTACAACTGAATTTAAACACGTTTTATAAGCATTTCTCTAAATCTAGGGACAACACAAAGAAAAATTCAATCACAAATTGATATCAACATAAATTCCCATCGAACTGATGTAATTTCTTTTCCGGTGAAGACCAAATGCCAGTGGCTTGACTAGGCTATTTTGAAAACAAGAACGTGATTACGGGCACGGCGAAATCACGAGGTCGCATGTCAACCAATCAGACCAGTGAAAGTCCTCCCGCGGGATACGGGAAACTTTAAAAAAACAAGGAAATTTGTGACTACAAAAAGCGGGACGAAAGCTAAAAATGGAAACAAGGAAACCTTACCGAAACCTTGACTCATGCCGCTATGCGCATGAGTAACAAAGGAAAAAGAAAACACCCATCATTATAACGCTTTAAACTACACGAGCTCTCATACTGGCGTCAAATTTCAGATATGCGTTATTGCGTCATGGCGTGTTTCAAGTTTAATTTTCGACATCAAACACCGGGCTGAAATAAATTCCGGGTCAACGAGGTCGTGTTTTAAATAAACGCCTCCGGCGCTTGAGAAAATTCAGTATCACTACGTGATTTGAATATATACTGAATATTAATTGCATATTCGATGACGTCTGTTTACATTTTGTTTCATTAACGTACGAAGTTAGGTAGAGAACACGAATTGACTTTAAAAGATGAAAGTGCTTGTTAAACGCATTAAGATGCGCAATTTTTAGCTCTTTTCGTCTTATTTCATAGCACATATCGGCTATCAAAAAGTATATATTTAATGAGGCAATAATTCTAATCAAAGATTCGCCTTTATCACCCAAATAAATCCCAGTTGTAAAAAAAGAGTACACTGTGTAAATCTGTCGAAAGGTTTGCTCTCAAGCATTCGTCCAGCATTTAAAAAAGAAAGAAATGAAAGAAAATATGATTGTCCCCATTATATCTTCCAAGGAAATATATATTATATTAAAAAAATACAATTTCTTCCCAGGAAATAAATGCTCATACGGCGTGTTTAAATAAGCTACATATCCACAAATGAAATAAAGAAACTCACGGTCGCCTGATGTATGCGGTTTATCACGCCTTGTTGTACAGTCACAGGGAAAGACGACGTTCTTTTTTTCCCCTGATTTTGCTGGAATCTCAATTTAAGCTGCGAAAGCCCATATTAGATTAAAGGCACGAATGAATAGCCTTATATTTCTGCAATCGCTTTTGATTACGAAATTTATTTCCGTTCGTGTAATCATATGCATGCTACCTCGTTGGTCAATTATCGGAAACAAACAAAAAATATAATTTTTAATTAATCGCGGAGATCCTAACACTATTTTATGTTACAATTTGTCGTTTTCGTCTTCAAAGGAATAGACGCTTTAAAAACTTTTAATTTTCAAAGCACTATTTTATGATGACAAAATCAAGCTCAAATGAACTAATTCGATCAATTTCTTTTCGTGACATGTGGAAAGCGTTCCTCTCAACAAATATTTGCTCGAAGAATTTATAATGACATCGATCGCTTTAAATTACTGAAATAAGACATTTTACATTAATGACATTTAGTTTTCAACCTCACGTAGTATGTACAAAAAACTTAGTTATTTTTCTAGGCGTTCTTCTTCTTTAATTAAAAGGCGCATGTGTTGCATCATTTAATAACAATATAGATATTAAAAGTGATGAAGTTTGCGTATAAGAGAAATAAAAAAAAAACTACGACAATGATAAAAACCCAATGACAATGGTAAAAACCCAAAATACCATTTTGCTTGAGATCCTCTGAGCTTTTGAACTAATACTCGGCGGAAATTCAGATTTATACTTTAATAGCACAGTAAACATGCATATAAGCATTTTGCTATGAACTGGTTTATTTTTATTCATTAGACATTCATAAGAAATCTCTACCATGCCTGTCTGTTGTCCTCAGTAACCTTAGTCACATTTATAATAAGTCAGTTGTTTTCGGTTTAAAAGACGAAATGTTTCAAGGAAACATATTCAAAGTTTTACTGCAAAAATGACAGTCATGAAATTGTAATTTGACACGACAGACATTTTGTTCAGGGCCTAACAGCGAAGCTCTCTGAACAGAAAGCCGATAATAAGCTTAACTATGGTGAAAGGTCGGAAGCCAATAATTAAGATTGACGACCGGGCTATTTTCAATTTTAGCAATTCTAAAAAACAGTATAACGTGACGTTTGCACAGTACATTTAGACCGTAGAAAAGTTCACAAAAACAACTTTTTGTCGGTCTAGAATAACTAGTATGACTACTTTTCGAATAAAATACACTTGTTGCGTATCGAAAATTGTCCGAGAAACTGATTTGGGAATCGAAATTGCAAAAAAATACACAAACATGCATAAGGCGACGCGAGTGAACAGGCCGGTTCAGACGCCGAACTTTTCATGAGCCGAACCTACTATCTTGAATTATAAGTACATGAAAAGTTCGGCGTCTGAATCAGTAAGAACGGCTATTTGAATTTGGAACGGCCCAGCCGTTCTTTTCGCCTGGCTCAGCCGGGAATTTCGGCTTTGGAACGGCTTTGATTCAGACGCCGAACTTTTCATGAGCCGAACCTAATGCATAAATTATTATAACGACTGGTGCGTATTCTGACATCTTTGCCTGAAAATCGCTGACCTTTCGTTTGTTTCTCTTCAAACTGAATTAAGTTCGGCTAATTAAGTTCAGCGTCTGAATCAACAGGCGTACTTTTGTTAATTTGGGTCGGTCCAAATTCGAGTTAAGTTCGGCTCATGAAAAGTTCGGCGTCTGAACCGGGCCTAAAAACTATAAAATCCAAGTCTTATTGTGTTTACATAAAAACGCTTTACGTTCTAATTCGCTACGCTCAAACGAACGTAAATTTTCCCCTTAAATACCGTACATGTAGATACACAAACACAACATCTTGATGGTTGGATGCTGAGGCGATCCAACCAATGTAATCGATACTTCATAAAGTAAAAATAAAGAGAGATATTACCACGAAAAAGCTGAGAATCTCTAGAAGACTTAGCATTACCTCTGTGTTTATATAACTTCTTAACCTCCTTTCGTTTCCTCTCAGCGGCGATATTCGTCTTGCGGAGTTTCTTCTCATCCTCAGAATTGAAGCGAAATCGTCCCACGCGCTCGTATTCCTGAACGACGAGCCAGCCGTCTTTATTTCCGTCTGCGATTTTAATCAGCTTCTGCGCTTCTTGATAATCTGTTTTCCCTCCGACGATAACTTGTGAACTTCGGCAGGATTTTCAGCGCTATCATCAATTTGGGTTTAGATGTTGTTCCGATTGCGAGTTCACCGCGAACTGCTCACGGTTGTCCTTGAACTTGATGTTCGAAGCTTCTTTATCAGACTTCGCGCTTCGTTCCAACTGTTTACTTTTCTCTTCCAATTGGGAAGTCAAGTATCCTTTAAAAAGGGAAAAGACTTCGTCGACTAATTGAGCGTTTGAAGATCACTGCTGCGAGGAGGAAGAATTTTGAGCCACTAAATCAGCGTCGGCGTTAGAAGACGCAAAGCTCCCTCCCGGCGTGGCCATCGCACTTTTGTCGCAAAAAAATGAAGTAAAACGTCAGAATGGACAGCGAGAGCGAGAATAATCTGACAACTCTGTGAACCCTTAAATACTTCACACTACCAATCACAGAATCCCCGGGAACACGCCCTAAAGGCGTGTACTAACAATAGTCACTAATGAACTGCACCAAACTACATACCAGCGCAAAATACATTTTCAACCTATGAAATGAATGAACAAACACATAATAATGGACAACAAAATCTTATTTTGAAAAAAAAAATAATCAAATATCTATTAGTTTATGTTTAAAAGCAAAACGCGCATATCAGTGATGCCCGATTTAGGGTGTCAGCTCCATTATACATTGTACATCTCCATTGTATTAGGTAAAATTATGTATTATAATATATTCTATGGTATTGTTTTCTATTATATTGTCGTTCTTTGTTTTCCTAAATAGCGCATGGTATAAAAACACGTACCATTTATAGCGCATCGAGGCCGAGCTGTCCTCAATGAAATTCAAGAAATCAACACGACTGAGTTAGAGCACGTTTTATAAACATTTATCCAAACCTAACGAGAACACAAAGAAGAAGTCAATCACAAATTGATATCAGTATAAATTCCCATCGAAAAATGTGATTGTTTTACCTTTAAGTCACTCGGCTGCTTGGAAATTCGTTAAAACTCCACTTCTTCGGTTGTGAAATTCGAATAGGAAATATTGTTCCCGGCATTGATGAAAACGTATGAAGTTCCTCAAAGCAAGATTTTATCCCTGAAAGCTCTTCTTTTTCCACTATAGCGGCTTCTGAGTATCCCTCAATTAGTATCCCCCTCTTGAGTAGCAAACCGCGAAAAAATGCAGGGAAAACGACTTAATAAACGGTTTCCTCGGCTAAACTCAACAAGAGTTTTTTTTGTTTTTGTTTTTTTTTTTACTGCCGCTGACGTGACATCAGCCGTGTAGCCGCGCGATAAACAAAGCCTCGGTTTCAAAATTGCTAAGATATCGGATGTTGCGTGACGTCATAAGCGCATGTTTTGCGACGTCATACGCGCCCGCGAGTTAGCCCTGCGCAACGCTCGCTCGGACGGACACACGAACGGACGCTCCCGCGAAACATTCCGCTAGCCATAACCATGAAAAATGACCGGCATAGGTTCCATGAGTATGGAGTTCCGCGAGCGGATCTTCGGCCCGCGAGAGCTCTGCTATAAATCTACTAGCGTTCTATCACGAACGATAGAAAGTGAGTAGAGTGAGTAGCCTAATGGCGGCCTCTTCTTATATTGTGTCAAAGGTCCAAGCCAAACGCAACGTTGTCCTCAGGGCCGTCTCCGCTTTTAAAAAGGATGGCCGGGCGAAAAAACCCTTGGGCAAGGCTGACAAAATACTTCAATAATGGTCGGAGTATTTTGTCACGTGGATGAAGGTGATATTTGGTGGAATGGCTGATTGGCTGCCGTGTTATGCTTTGCTTTCTGGCAATCTGAAATCGCTGTTAAAACGAAACGAAGACATTTCACCATTTTTACACGACAATATAGTATTAGTATTTCGTCCACTATTTTGAAAGTGGAGAACTCCGAGAGTGGGCCAAACGGGAACGCAATTATTGCAAGTTGGAAACTAACGACTCCGATGGTTCCGATGACTTGCGCTCACTTTGATCGAGTTCAAATTTGTCCTAAAACAGGCGCACGTAGTTTACCGTTTGGCCACCCAAACGCAAGTGACAACAAGTTCTTTTCAGTACTGTTGATGGTTACATTGGTTACATGCCTTTATAAAATTAAACTTTTTAAGTTAACTCCGCGCAGTGTCTTTTTATTTAACAGTTGTTATATGTCGGACGTTGGGGCTAGAGGTTCAGTGTTTCGTTTCCTGGTCGCACACCAAGTGTTGTGTCCTTAGAAATGACATTTTAATCTTCATGTTAACAACAAACTGCTGGCAAACAAGTAAATTTCTTCAAATTTTCCAGCGAAGAAACGTATGAACCTTAAAATTTCCGCATGCATTTTTTTCCTCAATTTTCATAATGGAACATTTTTATTTGAAAGGGCTTATATTAAACTGCTTGATGAACTTATAACAGTTATCGCATGTGAGTCGTCTTAGCTTGCAATTTCCTTTCAATAAATTTGCTAACGAAATAGTTTATTAGGCCATAATGCGAAAATTAGGATTGTATTGTCAAAAGGATCGATTCATCTACACCGATATGGCCTCAAACAGTCGTCCAGTTACCATCAATTGCTTATAGCACACTTTCTAGGCGAATACTGTTTAGTATATTAACTTAGTTGACTTTTATATAGAAGACAACGTTTTCCTGTTTAGCTGAATCTCTAAACCGTTTCCATTTTGTCGATCCCGGTTTTCTGGCAAAGCATTTCCAATTAAAATATTCTGGGATGAATGGGGTATGACTTCGATTCCTCTTCTTTTCTTCTTTTCCTTTTCGGAAAAAAAATTCCGAAATAGGTTTATCAGACTGAAAAGCGTGGTACAACCACAGTCTTTTCTTAATGTAAAAGACGCTAACAGCTACGCGGATAATGAGAGAGATTGGAAATATTTTGTAACAATATTTATGTTAGCACGAATTCAGCTTTTGAACTGTATTGCGATATACGACGTCTAATGAAAGGTACGGCATATTGTGTAATGGAAGAGTTGATAACTAGGGAAATCATTGCTTTAAAAATAGGTTAGCTTAATTATAAAGAAGTAGCGTCCAAAATTACACTGGTACAAAATTACATTCGTAGCCTCGACTCGAATATATATTTTCATTATAATTTTTGTGAAAGTCAAATAAAATAATGTACATCTTGAAATCTTACGTATATAGCTTACCCTTCGTGCAAGCATTTTGTTGCCATCAGATGATGTTATCGACGTTGCTTAACTCACATAATTGCCGAGTTTTAATTCATATGTACTCAAACAGGGCTACATTTTATGCCAGCAATTTCTTTGTTTACTCTAGACACAGAAAAAATAAAATATGTTTTGAAAACAGACACCGCAAAAGTATATCATACCTCAACAACTGGTTTTCTTCTGTTCAAATTTTCAGGCCATTTTGAATCTTTGCCACTGCCACTTCTCATTCCAAGACCAGCTTTCCCGATATTTGTATATTGTTTTCTTCACTTAAATTAAAACCCACGTTTCGATTGAGCACTATGACTCGCTGGCTAAACAATACTTCGCCTGTGAATTATGGCGACTTCAGAAAAGCCGCTTCAAGTCGGAAGGGCAGCTGTGGCGGCTTTCGTGCAAAATATTACCCAATGTTAAAATTCGCTAATGGATGTATATCATTCTGTAGTGTTTATCGGCGGTGATTATCGCCTGACAGTTTTGTCTGACACCAACATTTTACATTTAAGTTTAATAAATCTATTAGTATTCTAACACAAATTGTTCAAAATGATTGGCTCGATACCAAATTAAGACTCTACTTACTATTTAGAGTGATTATCCTCAGACCATGAAACGGTTTCCAGTAGTTCGTGTATAATAGTCAAATAAACACAAAAGAAAGCAATGGAAATAATATATACTAACCTCTATTAGTGTACTAACTATTTCACGGTCTGAGGAAAATCACTCTATTCTTAAATATGCTTGTATCTGTTAGTTTTCTGCACGATAATCTCTTTTCCAATATTTCTCTTGCAGAATAGTTTATCTCCGTGTAAATCAAATTGCAATCAGTAAGCCAATTGTCATCTACATTTGTCATTTACAGTTTTTTCGCTTTTAATATAGTTCAAGTCGCGTGGAAAGAACAAAGATTGTCGGAAAGTAAACCATATTCCTAACAGATGGAAACAAGTATGAAGTGCACAAAAATGAGTATCCACAAAATTTACATTTGTCTTCGTTAGCTCTCGAATTTTGGGCTTACAACTAATAACATGGCATGAAGCCATAAGTTGGGGTTGGCTGTGACTCCGCATATTTCACTTAACGTTGCGCTTATAACTGACCGTTTAGTTGGACGGCCAATTCGAAAATTTACTGAAACATCATCATCTCAAAAACATCATCCTCTGAAAGCAAAAAATGAATAATTGAAGAGAATAATAAGCATAGCTTACCATTAAAAAACTTTAGACTAGGTTTGCTCGATTTTCCATTTGCTCTCCAAGTGGTGTTGCCATTAATGGGTTAGTGAACTATTGCCATGTACGTGCAATTAATCTACCTTTCTTTGTTTCAGCCAAAAACGTTGCCAATGAATCCTTGAAGGTGTCAATCATTCCGCACTCAAAAGGGTTTGCCTAAATTATCAGAAAATGGTAATTCAATGCTATTTTCAAATTTCTGGTGTTAAACGAAATTCGGAGCAACACATTTTTAAATTTAAGTAATTTCTTGAAACAAATCTTTCGTTACAGTATTTAATTATACAAATTTACTGATTTAAAACAGGATTTTTTCCGCAGTTACAACCGGCTTTGCAAGCTTTTAAAATGATCGCACAACATTTATTTTTTTGCCTGTGTGAAAATTGAACATTAAAAAACAATACAAAGAAATGAAGCAAAAGCTAATATAAGCAATTCAGAAGAAAAAGGTCTCTGTTTGGGGCGTCACAGGCGGAAGTTCTCAAACTACACCTCGAACGATCCCTTACGTGGATTCTCTGGTTTCAAATTTGGCTTTATGTCAACGCGTTTATTACATATGCTAGCAAAAGAATCGTAGTATGTGATATAAATTTTCACACCATTTGTTGTACCATATTGAAACATCTCTCATATTCTGGGCGGTAAATGTATAATTCATAAAACATTTTATTCTCAGTTATTTGTCCATCTTTACTAAAACAAAGAGATGATTTTGGGACGGTAAATTTAAATTTTTATAGTAAAAGTCGGGCTGGTAGCAAACAGTCATCGACATTGGTGGCAAAATTGTGTTAAAATTAGTAAAAATTGACAATTTTTGAGAGTTGGTATATTTTAAAGTCATGAAGAAGGGAAATTTTACTGACGTCTGTATTGATACCGCCAATTTATTTTCAGGAGGCATATTAATTTTAGAGTGATATCGATATATTACTAATATATCACTTTAGCAAAAATAAATTCTGGCAAGAAATGCCTTCAATCAATGCATTGACCAAAGCTTTCTATCGAACTGTTCCTTAATCCGGTGAAAAAAAGTAGGACTAAAATAGAAAGAAATGAAACTTACGCCAGAACACCAAGACGAGCTGCCCGATTGTTTGTGATGTATATCGTCGATACTCCAGACAATTTCACTCAGCATCTAAGACTAGAATAATGGATCAGTCTTGTTTAGTCAAATAAGTTGATAATAAAAAATAATTACAGTATATTTTGTCTACAAAATCGCTTTTAATAAAAAAAGATTAACTTTTTGTCCGTGTACATGTAGTCGTGGTTACCAGTTTAATAAATAAATGAAATGAAGCACGACATATCAGTAAATGTTTCAACGCAGACATCTCTCCACGAACTAAGAATTATGTTTTTAGTCTCAGAATGGAAAATAATATTATCATAAGCTTATCAGGCTAAACATTTCCAAGTCCATGACGGTAAAGCTAAATAAGTCTTATTTTCTTTGTTTTTTATTAAATTTCTTTTCGTGACCTGATTCGCAAAATATTTGCTCAGGCGTTTAACAGTAATATTGCTCGTTTTGAATTAGGACGACATAAGACATTCTATATTAATCTCACAAACTCAGAACAAAGAGACCGAAAATTTTCATGATTTAATAGATTCAGAATGTCATCATTTAAATACCAAGATAAAGTCTGAGAAGGAAGATTCACAATCCCCAGAAAATGCAATTTTAAGGTTTATCACTCTTAAAATCGATATGAGACAAAAATGACTTATTGACCGACACTCGGTTTACCCAGGGTCTCGAAAAAAAAATACCGGATTACGTGACTACAAAATATCCAAAGAGCATGCCATATAGTAAATCAATGAAAAAGGGCTTTGAAAATTTGGTACGCTGCGTGATTTGCTTCCTGCGAGGATCCCCTCTGGCCGCCATTTTGAATACCATGAAGACCTCCGCAACCTCGTCCCCAGGGCCTTCTCGGTTTTCAAAATGGCGGGCAAAAAATACCTTGGACAAGGCTGACAAAATGGTAGAGTCTAAATGCTATAGCTCAGAAGGAGAAAGAGGTCGGACACCTTAATGAGAATATATAAAGGAGTAACTGGTTAGCTTTCAGTTGAGTTAGGGTTGGCAGTTAATATAGTAAGTTAACCCTATTCGGCATGGTCTTTTTTTGAGTTCCTGAGCCTGGAGGGGGGGGGGCACATTGTGCGCCCTCCCCCCCCCCCTTCGTAACTTCAAGAACATTAAGGCTATGACAATGAAACCTAGAGGGTACATAGTACGTCCAAAACTGTCTCCTTTGCGGTCCGCACAATGGAGCGATGAAGTCATATGACGTAGTTATTAGGTAATTAGTTATACGGCCGCCATCTTGGATTTTTGAATTTTTTAAAAACCTCTTTAAAACCATCCAAATTGACGCAAAATTCATCAAAACCAATAAGTAAACGCTAAATGACGTAAAAATACAAAAGTTATACCAATAAACATTGTTTTTCTTCATTCAAAGGTATAAATATGCAAATTTAAAAAAAACGTGGCTGTCAAAATCTGGTTGCCATGGAAACGTCAAGTCACGTGTCATGTGAAATTGTTGCCAGATAAATTTTAGGAAAAGTCACAAAGTTTGATGGCGTTTGAATACATATTAAAGAAGTTATGAATGTTGAAAGTTAGCACGGGCACTTTGTGCCCCCCCTCCCCAGGCCGAATAGGGTTAAATTTAGGCCAAAGCAACCAGAGACCCTGGTACGGTAGGCTATGTAAACCTAAGCCCAGCTGAGGTCACAGGTTCAATCCTGATATTTTCTTTTTCACACTTAAAAGTTTATTCAAAATAAATTTTTAAGTGTCCACATTATGTTATATAATTCTCAATAAGGTGTCTGACCTCCTTCTGAGCTATAGCAGGTAGACTCTACCTGCCAAAATACCCCAACAATAACAACGCTGGGGCCGGGTTGTTCAAAGCGCGGCAGGGTTAGCGTCAATTTTGATTCCAGTTAAATAATTAATCAATGGAGATTTTTTCAAAGTACTTTTGTCCTTTAGTTTCGTCTCTGACTTGACTTCTCGTGCAATTAGCTTTTGAAAACACTTGTAACAAGAGCAATTAAATCCTCGGTTAAGTTTTAATCCTGGGTTAGTGTTAATTTAACCGACTTTCGAACAACCGGGACATTGAATGATTGGCCGTGTAAAACATGGTGACATGAGCAATATAGTATAAAATACAGTCGTTTCCGTACCGTTCATCAGCCTTGCTTTTTTTATCAAATCGTTTTATTATTTTATAGCTGATTAGATCCTTTACTACAGGATCCGGTGCTTCTATCTCGTTACGGTGGTCTTTGCAAATACAGTTACTTGTTTTTTTTTATGGTGACATGTCTTCGTTTCGTTTGAACAACGGATTAATATTTAAACAAGAGGCTCCTAGCAGCCTATACTCATGCGCATGCGTAAGTTAGTTTCATGCTATCTTTTAAACATGATAAGATGTCCGACATGGCGAAGAGTACTCCTTTCATTCAGTCATCGTTCCTGCAAACCACGTTGTTTACTATTGATGGTTTTGGAAATGAAGGCTGTACCACAATGAAGGGAATGATTCTTCTATGTCATATATACCAATCATGAACATTGCTAATGTAAGTAGGGTTGTAGGAGACGCTGTCGTGACACTTGAGTAACGCTCTTTTACCGGAAGTGAGAGTAGCCGGAAGTCACTAAACAGGAAGTGTAGTGGCAAAGCTATGAACCGGAAGTGTACAATTTAAAATATGCGTGCATGAATTTGCATGCAAAATCGTGACACAAAAAAATAAAAATAATAATAAAAATAATAACAAGAAAAACGGAGCCGAAACCTTACCTCAATTTTCATCATGTGTCACGTGACAAAATATTTAACGATTCTTGGAGTATATTAGCAGCATAGTTCCAGGGTTACTTCGCCCACCCCGCATTTTGTAAGCGGACAAGGCCTGGGGACGAGGTTAGAAGTTGCCGAAATTTAGGGCACTGTACGAATGTCGTAAGCCCCGGTTGCACATTCTTACATTGTTATATAACATTTGTTGGCTCAACAATGTTAGAAATTCAAACGTGTAGCCGGCATGTTAGATGATAAAGACTTAAGACTTAAATAAAGATGATGATGATGATGATGATGATGATGATGATGATGATGATGATGATGTTTGATTAGCATTTTTTGTTGGAATAATGTTTTGATTTCGATCAAACAAAGAAATGTTTGTCAAACATGCCGGCTACACGTTCTAACATTGTTGAACTAACAAATGTTTCATAACAATGTTAGTACTTGTAGCCGGGGTTCAGCTTGTTTGAAAAAAGTTGCGTCAGCATCACTGACAACAATCTAGAAACTATGTTGTAACAGGCTACATTTCTGATAAACTCAGGTTTATAGCAAATGAACCAGAATCCAGTAAAAAAGAAAAGTTATTCATAATTCACTTTAAAAATAAAGGGGAACTTAGAGATTTATTTTGGATGGAATTTTTGACGATAATTTGGGAATTAAAATACTACATACAACAGTTCCGATATATTTTGATTCCGATAGATTTAGCAATAAAAATTAGGATCCGGTAAAACATTTGTTGATTTCGTTCTTAATTTCAATACATTAAATTTCAATTCTAGTCATTCTCAGAAGCGGTATTACACGATCCTTTGCACATTAGAGTTAGAGTGCTAAATAAGCTCAGAAAAAAAAAATCATAATGTAAAATAACTAACTACGACTACTTTTTAATGACTAATTCACCAGTTGCGTATCGAAAATTGCCCGAAAAATATTGAAAATATTTTTTTAATACAGTTATAAAATATGATATAATTAAACATTTAGCTGCTTTTGGTAGCGTTGTATACGTTCACCGAAAAAAAAAGTGAAAAGCACTCATTTTTATTTAAAAAGAATGGCTTGACCTCATGCCACTAATGACGTGATTTCTTGTTTCCATAGCAACCATTTATCTCCAAACTTTACCAAAACCGTGTCGCAATAATAAATGAACAGGATTGAATACGCCGTGTGCCAACAATAAAATAAATGCTCTTGAAAAAATTGGAGAAAAATCTTGGAGGGGGAGGTTACATTGTGGGGGGGGGGGGGGTGGGGGAGAGAGAGGTTACATTGTGCCTTCAGGATGTCTTCTCTAAAGGCTATAGTGCGTCCGGATTACACTGCAGACAGCTTAACACCCATAACCATAGAAATCTTAAAGAGTTGACTTTTTAAATATGCCAACCATGATTGCCGAATTGTTTACCGCATCTAAATGCGAGTGTCCGAATCAGCTTTTGAAAGCTATAATTAAAAGCGATTACTGTATTTCGCTAATTGTACAAATGTATTATAATTTTTTTTTTACGAATTTCGGATCCAAAGCGCTAAAAAAAGTGTCAGGGTTTTCGCACTTCAATTTAGAAGAAAAAAAAAAACATTCCAAATTTGCGGAAGATAGATATATTCCCTTTGACTTGTAGCTGTTAAAAGTATACTCTAAAAGCGAAAAATTCACTTTGTGAAAACAGCGCTTTCAATAACAAGCACCCGCAAACACAGACGGACCGCAAACACCTTCTCGGTTAACTGTGCCAACTGATTTTGAGTTTCTTCCGGTCACCTTCTGATGAAATTTTCGCCCAATTACATTTGCAGACAAATCGATCTCGTGTTTCGATTTCGTGGTCATCTTTTTTGATTTGGCTTGTTTTGTTTTTTCTTTTTTTTTTTATTGACGACGGAGAATTTATAATTGGGGAAGCCAAAAACAAAACAAAACAAAACAAAACAAAAATAGAAAAAGACAAATTGAAACAGCAGGAAAGAGAAAAAAAGAAAACAACGCAAGAAAGTGCGGGCAGTGCTTCAAATGAAATGAGTCGAGAAGCTATCGAGAAATGATTGCTGCGATGGCAGAAGTCAGCTATGTTCCAGCAAATCCGCTATCTTTTTAACATATTTATTATAAATAGTTGCTAAGGGAAAGGCCTTTCAAGTTCAATTTCATTTAAAACCTCGTGAGTTTCACAAACATCTATTTCTTCAATTCATTCCAAATCTGCTCCTTCTAATTCATTCAAAATCTGCACCTTCGATTCACGCGTTTGCCTGCTTGCTCCAACGGGTTCATCTTCATCTTTATCTTCATCTTCGGACTGGAAAAAAAAATATGGGAACTGTACTCCTCGAGACCACATTTTGCTTCCTCTCTCGTTGCAATTTTTTTCCGTCTTTTATCTTTTATTTATTTTTTTTTTTCGCTTTCTTGAACTGCCCAGGACATTTCCGTGGTCCTTGTTTACCCATAAACCTCAAACATTGACAAGGAAACGATATATAAAAGACAGTGATTAAACACGTTATTAATATAATTAAATTTTACAGTTGGCAAGTCTATTTTGCATTGAAATTACTGTACCCTTACCAAACCAGGATGAATTGACGTAAATCACTAAAGATGATACTAAACAGGAAAAGGAGTTCCATCGTGCAATTTCATGCTCAACATGCAGTCCTGCATTTTCAAAACGACCTGGCATTTTTTTAAATATTGAATCAAACGAAAAACAGGGTAAATCTTAGATTCCGTGTACTGAATTTTGCAAAAATGTATGTGGAGTTAAAAAAAATATCTGCTTAAAACAGTAAGAAATATAAAGATTTTAAATTCACAAATTTTTCAATGCCCACCTGCCACACATTTCTTTGTAAAAAAAAAGCAATTTTTGACTCGTTATTTCAAGCAGATTCAAGTTTGAAGATCTCTTCGAAACGTCGCATTTTTGTTAAAGTCAGTATAGAGAATCTATTTATGGATCCTGTTTTTCAGTATATTCGATATTTTTTTCAGATAATTGAAATCGCGACATCGAAAATTGGCTCATGATTATCGAGTAATAGAGAAAAATAAATAGATCTTACGAAATGGAAAACGTAAGTGCCCTGTACAAGTGCACACATTTTAGAAATGAAACCCAATGAAACTGCAGTCAAATGGCTGTCAACCAAAGGAAAAACGTTTACTTCCGGGACTGTAATAACATTTAATTAAACTTAATTCTGTCGTGTCCATTTATCTCTATTAGAAATGAATCTTATCTTTCTTTCATCTGTATTTCATCTTTGAATACCAATAATAAATATTTGCGTCCTGGTTGGCAGATAGCACAGAGCTTCTAATCAGACCATTTATCACAACGGCTGACTACTGGCTGATCAATGACAATTTATTTGTTCAATTTTGCCATAATCCTACTTTTAGCAGATATAAATTAATAAGAACCACACTTGACACAATTGATCCACAACTCATTCGACGATCACAAGTACATGTACCATGAAATTTTCAAAGCCCTTTTTCGGCCCGTTTTGTTGTTTAATATTCATAATAAATAGCCTCCTCTGTAGTTATCGCAAGGATGGATTAAGCAGCGTCCTAGATGGTCATTCAGCAGGACATTCAACGTTCGTTGAAAACCGCTATTACTACTTGAAAATACAGCCCATTCAAAGCGATTCTGTGCATGACGCCATGCAGTGTGCACTGAATTGTCTTGTCACAGTAACATGTCGATCGTTCAATTTCGGGCTGCAAGCAGATTCTGACGGAAAACACTTTTGCGAGTTATTGGCCACGGACAGATTTAACGACTCTCAACATTTTGTACCCAATGCAGGATATCACCATTACAGCATTGCGGTAAGAGATCAATTATATGTATTATTGTCATTATTTATCAAAGGTAGATTTGAAGGAAAAGTAATTACTCTATCAATAATATCTGTACTAACAACTCATGCGCATTGGCCCCATTCTATAATCAAATAACATCAACCTTTCGTCAAAATTAGTGAGTTCCTTAAAGTGTATACAAAATGAAATATTCCAGGATTAAAAATATTACGAATACACAAAAAAAGAAACTAAAACAGCAGCGAGGGGCACTTTAAAAGGTTGAGAAATGGTGAAATTGGAATACTCTCATCATAAAATCGTTTATTTTGTTCTTTTTCACATTCGCTCGTTCATTCACTATGCATTCAACCATGTATGCCTAGCTCAGTCTGCGGAGCGGGAGGTCGCGGGTTCGAATCACGGCCGGACCAACATTCAGGGTCTTAAAATAACTGAGGACCAAGGCCGGCTGCTATCTGACATCTGCAAATAGTTAAACCTTCACGTAGCTCCGGATAATCATGTAGAAATGGCGGTCCTGTCTCCGATGGGGACGTAAAAGAACCACTGAGGACGTAACAAAACCCTGGCTGTGACAACTCTCAGTGCCATACATTGTTCATGGGAACTTGGGGAGATGAGATCAACAATGGACCGGTGAGGAGCATGCGTGATTTGTACCAGGACCAGGACCAGGTCGGTCAAGCTTTTTGAGCGCCGGGGCCAATTTTCCTTCCCAACAAGCTTAAATGGTAAATAGTTCCTGGTTTTTCTTTTCTTCTCATTTCGAACAGTGTATTGACAATGGTAAATTGATGGTAAACCGGGCTCAAAACATATAAAACGGGATCGCGTGGCTCACTCGACGACGAAGAAGGCCAAGACGCAAAGATATTCAATATGGCGGAATCTGCTGACGAGTCAACTGAGCTTAGTTTGTCTGAAATTAAAGTAATGTTCAAGGCTATTCAGAATACGACGGGAGAAATTCTCCAAGAAAATCAGAATCTAAAGGAGGAGTTTAACAAGCTGAAAGCTAAAAATTAGGAGTCAAGATAGACGAAGATTCAAGAAGAAGAAGATTCAAGATTCAAGAAGTAAAGGACTCTTCGAAACAAGCGATAAATGAGAATCCTGCCATAAGAAGTGAATTACAAGCTACCAAATCGAAGTTAAAGAGCGAAGTCGAAGAAACGGAAAGACCCGCTGACGAACTGGATCATCTAGAGCAGTACATCAGGAAAAGTTTTCTCGAAATACATGGCGTTTCGGAAGATTGTTATGAGTCCACTAAGGAAGTAGTTAGTAAATTAGGCGCCCTCTTGGGAGTCGCTATCACGCCACAAGATATTGAGATATCGCATAAGCTCAAGGGGAGGAACAAACCAATCATTGTGAAGTTTTCAAGCTACAAAACTAAATCAAAGTTGTATAAAAAAAAGAGTCGAATTGAAAAATTACGTTGCATTGGATTTATTTTTAAACCTTCGTGAAGATTTAATAAACAACCGGCTATTCTTAAATGAAAACTTGACTGTGTATAGAAGAGAAATTATTAGGAAAGCGAACAACATGAGAAAGGACCAATTAATACAGAGTGTATGGACTTTAGATGGAAAAGTATACGTGAAGACGTCGCCTGAAGGACGGCCGATAAGCATTTCCTGTGAAGAAGACCTAGTAGATAATATTTAATTTTTTGACAGAAACGCAACTCCGATGAAAAAGGTATTTTTTTCCTCTATATTGTTGATGGGAAGGCAAAGAGGGGGAAATTAGGTGAGGTTAAACTCTATAAATTTATTGAAGTTTCTTAATTATTTGTAACGTATAGTTTTTAAGCGTAGTGTATTGTATCTTTTGTTTACTCGTTTTTAAGTCGTGAATACGACTTATCGCGGTCACTGGAGAAAAGTCACTCGCTCATCGTAAACTTTACAGTAAATTTATATTAAATTGTTGATATGTTACACTTCGGTATGGTATACATGGATTAAATGAGACTAAACCAAGTCCGCCATTTTTTTACCTTCCTTGTGTTTACGAATGTTTGATGAGATAAAACGTCGGTTTGGGAAAACGTTGGGGTTCTTTTACTTGTTATTATTGTCTGGCAAGGATATCTGACATTAATAATGAAGGAAAATATAAGTTTGTCCCGTAATGCTCATTTTCGCTAGTAAAAATTCCTTCGCGTGAGGCTGACAAACATTGCCGAGCTGAGATTCCACAGTACGGACTGTAATTCATCTTTAAAGCATTGTTGATAAAAATCACAGTGGATTTTACTTGCCACGTGTTTGCTATACGCTCTGGAGAATAACCCAGGACTCCCTCAGCTACACACGAAGGTTTTAGGGGTCCTTCTTTGGTAAAAGATATTGGTACGTGGATCTGCAACATAAGGGAAGTAGTCATAACATGTACAATCTAAGAGGACCCACCTTACCCCTTGTGTACGGTAGGAAAAGGTCCGATTGTTGTCTCATATTCACGACTTGGCTCGCAAGGAGCCTTTGATTTTTTTCTGACTTGCCATGCAGTTTTGTGTTTAATTGACCGTAGAGTAAAAAGCGTTTAGTTATTATTTTAGTTAAGTTATAAGTGATTAAGTTTATGCTGTAATAATAGTTGCAACTATTACCTTGTATATTATTTGTTGGAATGTAAACTTTAAAAAATGTAAACAAATAGTAAAAAAAAAAACAATGGACCGATAGCGGCTGCCTGAGGCGCCTTCATAAGCTGACGTCCGATCTCATTCTCATAAGTGTATGTAAAGCGCCATGAGACATGTGATATGTGCGCCATATACACCATTCATTGTGCATTTATTCATGCATGCATGCGTGCATGCCTTCAGTGTGCATTCATTCATTCAGTCATTCATTCTTTCATCCGTCCATCAATCAATTCACTTACTCATCCATCCACTCATTAATTTATTCGCTCGCTTGTTTGTTCCTTCGTTCATATGTTGATTTGTTTGCATATTTTTTTGTTAATTGTTCTTCTTTTCGTTCTTTCATTCAATCATCTATTTAATTGGTATCTGAACTATTTAATTTATATTTTATTTTATTTATTAGACACCTTGTGAGCATGCGCCCTGTCTGTACGGTTCAAAATGCCTTCCTTTGTACGAGACACATGGGTTTGTTTGTGTTTGCGTTCCTGGATACATCGGTGAATTCTGCGACATTAAAGGTTAATAATTCACTGTCTCTTATCCATATTATAAGAAAGTATAATGAGGCGTCAATATCGCAAGATGTGGAAACAGGCTTTTCTAGTTTGTTGCAAGGGGGCATCGGTGGCTTCTATAAGATAACAGGTTAATCAATGTCTGTTAACGAACAGCGTTATGAGTGTGGAAGCTACTAAAAAACGTTTCAGAACAGGCTTTCCCAGTTTCTCCATTGAAGGGCTTCCAAAGGGCAACTGTTAGTGCACTTGCAATTTGTCAGAACTGACCGGTCGGGCCGCTCAATAAGTAACATTATTTGTCAGAAATGGTCAGTTCAGAAATATACTATTAACCTTTTTGTTGGCTTTGGAGGAAAAGGTCTTCAAAAGTCGCATTATAATTACAAACCTACTGGTCTAACTGGCCAGTTCTGACAAATGATTAGCGTTCTAACAGGTTTTTGTTTTTCTTTCTTTCAGTTCCTTCATGGAACGAAGTCAACAGCAAAAAAGTCTGTTTCGGAGCGCGGAATGATACATATGGAGCGTTTACCATGCAGTATAGTGGCGACATCGTGTCGTTTAAACTTGTCCATTTAAGCGGAAACCTAACGTGTGGTCATTTTACTTGGTCAAGTTACTGGGGGTGCTCCAAAGGAGATAAACTTCGAACTTTTCTCACTAATGAAAGCAATGCAGTTGTTTTTCCACAGGTTTCTCGTATAACTTCATACAAACTTCCCGGTATGCAAACTGATTCACCTGAGCTGACATTCAACAACCTCTCCGTACCCCTAAGAGTAGCCAGCGGTCAAGAATTTCGTGTCTGGTACGATGAAGATTTAAATGATGTATCTGAAGATGATAACGGAGGGAAAACTTGCATGAAAATATACGCGTTGTACGTTTAAAATGTAACAGTTGTAAATGTCAGCTAGTATCTAACTCTGTTATATCGAGCGTGATTAGCGGCATGTTTCGTATATTACATAATTAATAATTATAGCATGGCGTCCTAGGATGCACGTCATTCCTTCTGAAGTTACTTTGCAGGGTATGAGATATTTTTAATTTTAACCTATCCAGGCGGGGGGGGGGGGGGGGGGGGGGGGGGAGGCTTTTGGAGCCCGCTCGAACTTTGAAGTTGTGTCGTTTCAAAACGTTCGATGCAATGACCACCAAATTTGGTGACTTTTCCTAAAATTTATCTAAAAACATTTTTCCGTTAGCGTCCTTTGTCCAACGACATTGACGTTTCCATAGCAACCGCTTCTTGACACCTATGTTTTACAAAATTAGCATTTTTCGCTTTAATCAAGATTATTTCAAAGTTTTCTTATCGAATTAATATATTCCACTTAATTTAGCGATAACTGATCAAATTATGTAAAATTGTTTATTAATTAAGGTTAATTAACGGTAATTTTAGGAAAATCTGGAATATGAAATGTCAAAATCCAGGATGGCGGATCGAAGTTTTACTAAAGGTCGTTTCTCTCTATAGTTATATTATTTGTTCATATTTTGGATTGTAAAACATTTGCCCACAATAAACTAAGCTTTAGCAGTCCATTTGCTTTATTTATCGATGTTTTTACCGAAATAAACACGTTTGGACTAATTCAAGATGGCGGATCCAAGATGGCGGACAATAAAGTGGGAAATTTATTTACCTGTCTGTGTAATTGCATTATCTCTAAACATTTATTTCAAAATATAATAAAATGTTCTATTCACTTGAGAAAGCTTTTTTGAATTCATTAGGTACAAGAAAAGCCATAATTTGCAAAGTTATCTGTTCCAGTTTTTAAGAAAATGAACACATCACTTTGATGACGTCATATGCTGTTACCATGGCAACAAAGTGTACGAATTCATTAACTTTTACTCCTGCATCAATATGTGAAAGTTTGGTATGAACACTACCATTTGTTTCAGAGATATGCAAAATAGAACGTCTCAGTTGGATATTTTATAGAATATGACGTCATAATGACGTCACTGTTATTGTTAACAACAAAAACAGTGTTAGTAAACATAAGACTTTTATCAAAAAGGGAGCTGTTAAAGTATTGTTATATGTTCAAAATTGAGAAAATATTAATGAAAGACTGTTTTAGCCAAAAAATCGACTATATGACGTCATAATGACGTCACGCAGTGGGGGTTGTGAAAAAATTCTGCCAGTTTCGGGGTCGTTTTGGAGTAGTTTGAATTTTTTTAAAATGATGCTTTTGACTGTGTGATTGTGTGGGTGGAAAGTGAGGGTGAATGGAATTCTCTCGTTCTCTTCCTTCCGTGGCGTTTGTAGTGCTGATTGTCTGTCGATCTGTTGTGCACGTTGTTGGCCCGTATTAACAACAGAGTCAGGGTATCCACGTTTCTTGAAAAACTGGCACATTTCTTCTGATTTGTTGGAAAAATCGGAGTCATCACTACAAAGACGTCGTCAAAGTCTGAGAAATTGAGAATACAGGATGGCGTTTTTAACGTGTGATGGATGTGAGGATGAATGTAACAGGTAACTGTGGGAATCTGTATCTCGCCCGTTTATTTCAAGCCGAAAATCCATAAACCAAACCAATTGTTTCCGCTTGTAGCTGTCCTACCGAACTTATTTCTAGCTATTTAGACAAAATCATGGCCCCCATTGTCAATTCACTATCTACCCTCGTGCATTAAGGACACCAATCACGCACTCGAAATTTTCCGTGATTTCAGTTTTCCCAGCGGAAACAAATTAATTTTCACTATGGACATAACCTCTTTATATACCGTCATCCCCAATGACGAAGGACTTCAGCACTAAAATATTTTTTCGACCAGCGCTCCATCCAAAACTCAAGCTCGGAAACACTGCTCCGCTTAGCCGAATTAGTTTTGACACTTAACTGTTTTTCATTTTCCCAAAACTACTACAAACAAGTAAATAGGCTACGTCGAAAACAAATTTTTCAAGCAGTACCAAGGCACCAAACCCGAACTCTACGGCCGCTACATCGATGAATGCATTGGCGCTACCTCTTCCAGTAAAGAGGAACTTAATCAATTTATAACTTCTGTCAATGCTTTTCGTCCAGCTCTTAAATATACCTGGTAAATTTCCGAAACCTCTGTCGCTTTTCTTGACATCAATATTTCAATCAACGGCAACAGTTTATCCACAAGTGTACACTACAAACCTACAGATTCCCACAGTTACCTGTTACATTCATCCTCTCATCCATCACACGTTATAAACGCCATCCCGTATTCTCAATTTCTCAGACTTCGACGTCTTTGTAGTGATGACTCCGATTTTTCCAACAAATCAGAAGAAATGTGCCAGTTTTTCAAGAAACGTGGGTACCCTGACTCTGTTGTTAATACGGGCCAACAACGTGCACAACAGATCGACAGACAATCAGCACTACAAACGCCACAGAAGGAAGAGAACGAGAGAATTTTCCATTCACCCTCACTTTCCACCCACACAATCACACAGTCAAAAGCATCATTTTAAAAAATTTCAAATTACTCCAAAACGACCCCGAAACTGGCAGAATTTTTTCGCAACCCCTACTAATTTCATTCAAACGTGACAAAAACATACATTAGGCAACTTCCTAGTTAGGAGCACACTGAAATGTGACGATGAACCGGGAACTTTTAAATGCACATGCACACGATGCAACACTTGTCCTTTCATTCACAACGCAGACAAAATAACGGGACCCAAACGATCCATTAAAATCACTGACCGCTTCACATCCACTTCCGTAAATGTTATTTACTGCATGACAATCTGCGGCCTTTCTCTACACCAAGGTAACACAGAAAGCCGTAAAAACTTAGAACAAAAAGTCATCTTTCAAATGGGCACTCTCAAACCCCACGTAATCAACGAACGCTTTTCATTCAACTAATTTACATTTGTTTTTCACGTCACCAAATTTCCACCAATAGCGAAACTCCACCTACTATATAAAACCACGCACTACCCACAATCCCTTGATTCGCTCCGACGAAGGGCTAGCGCTCGAAACATCAGCTTTCTCGAATCTTTTTACGGTGGCTAATTTACCTTATCGACTCAGTCGATAAAACCAAATTCTTGTCAATAAAAATTCCGATACCTTCACTGGGACTTTTAACCATTTATTGCAAATTACTTAAAGATTATAATTTGTGACTTGAATGATGAATTAATTACGTGCGCAAACCAAACAAATAAACGTTAAAACAAAAACAAAACAAAAAACAAAAAAAAAAAAAAAAACTTGCACTCTTTACACTGTAAGAGACATTTCTGTAATAATCCAATGATAACAAAAGAATATGCTGAGAGGCAATTTCTTAATTTAAGAAAAACATGAAACATTTAATTATAGTAATAGTATCGATCCTTTCATTTTGCAACACTACGCTGCCCATAGCGCTCACTGAAAAGGGCTGAAAAATTAATATGAGCCTTTTGTTTACTAAATATTGGACTTATTAAAAAGTTTTATTAGTAGGAATCCGACAAGGCCCTGCGTCATACAGAAGACCAAAGCTAAGAACTCAAGTAAAGTCTGTTGCTTACGTTCTTATTGTTTGTCCATTTTTTTCTTAACCTGGCCAAGATTTACAGCGTTTATTCTTAAGAAGTAAGGAGTATCTTGGTTTTTATTTGCAAGCAAAAAGCCTGCGCAATAGAACCATGTGAAACTATTGACGAGAAGTAACGAACATGTATGAAATGGATTGAGAAAAGATGTATTGCTAAAGAATACACGCATATATAGGTCTCCATTAGCGAGAGAGAGCAAACATATTAACATGCAAAATAAGTTTGTCCGGTAGGTTCCATATATGCGTTTCGATCTTCACAGCTCTTATTAAAAATAAGGATCCGATAATCAACAAGAATAATCTTTATCAGCCTGGTACTTTGATGTCACGATGTTATTAAATTTAAATTGGTTTGTAAACCTAATTACACAATTGCTGTCAGAATTCGAAATTGAAAACGCAAATGAAATTCAGTCTTCTCCATTTTGCTTTAGGTTCAATGGCTTAAATCTATTACTTGTTTTAATATTTTCGTTCTTAGCTAAATTTTTCTTGACCTATTGCTGGCACTTTACAAAATTGTGATCTTTAAAATGCTAAAATGAAAGATAACGCTATGATTTACATTTGCCACAGATGCGTAGATGCGAAGGCAGATGTTCCAATGCAGTTGTTTATATAACTTAAGGCGCACTACCGATATTTATTCAATTATAGCTAGCGGAAAGTTGACACATATTTCATTATCTATGAGACACCATCTTGTTTAATCACTTTTTCGAATATAAGATACCACTACAAACATAACATAAACCAATTGCAAAATACAAGACGGTGAAAACATGAAATTTTTGAGAATATCTTTCGCGTCGTTTTGCTCTTTAATGTTTGTAATGGATAGTCGCCCTCTGAAAGAAGATCAAAACGATTTAAGAAGTATTCTCGATGGATATTCATCTGGATATGCAAGTTTCATCGAAAATCGTCATCGCTTCTTAAAAATACAACACATCAACGATGATTTTGTGCATGATTCTATGAAATGTGCACTAAATTGTCTCGTGACCGTGGGATGTCGATCTTTTAACTTTAGAGTGCAAAAGGGTTTTGATGGAAAACACTTCTGCGAGTTACTGGCTTCTGACAAGTTTCACCATTCCAGACATTTTCAACCCAGTGCAGAATATTATCACTACAGTATTCCGGTAAGATTGCATTTTTTTAATCTTTATCGTTTATATTTATTTATGTATAACTAAGAGGTCTTTGTTGTAGCAAACGCACTACACAACTCTTTTTATTTAACGATATAATTTATATACGTTATATATCTTATTCTGAAATCCTGAAGGAGGTGAACCAACGAGCAGTCAGATGTTTTTGACATTGGCTGAAAGCCAGAGTGGATGGTTATAAGCTCTTCGCAACGTTTCATTTAAAAGCGAAATGCTATTTTTGGGAACGGGAGGCTTTCAAGTTTTCTTATTTGTATTTAGCCAGCACACTTTGGTTGATTTTCGTGAATAGACCAATTTCGATATATTAAAATTCATACTTGGCTCCGAGGCTTAGCGGAATAAAACAAAACAAATCAATTATTCATCCCTGAACCTCGATGTGATTTCTTTTGTTTTATTCCCCTAAGCCTAGGAGCCAAGTATGAATTTTAATATATCGGAATTGGTCTATTCGCTAGATGTAATTATAAGTCTAGTTAAACATAATCCGCCTGACGTTAGAGCTATTTTTAGAAATCCAAAAATGTCTCCTCTACTTTGTAAGCAGATGTTATGTTTTGCTTTTTCGATTTTTTTGATAATTTAGAGAAGATAATGAGTAAAATTCAGGATTTAAAATTCCGAATTTGAAGTACCACATTAACGAATTTCACTGACGAAAACGCCAATTGTGTTAAACAAATAGACAATATTCGTATTCTCGGTATTGAACAGGAAATGTAGCTTGCAGTCGAGGTTCATGAGAAACAATCTTTTCACATGGCGAATATATATATTTTTTATGATATCCCCCCCCCCCCCCCCCATGAGCCTCCATTGCAAGCAATACCGAGAATACGAATATTGTCTATTGCACTGCATTGAAGATTTGACATGTCTCAAATTATACGATTCTCGTGCGGTCATTGTAATCACTAGTGATTATATTGCACTTCAAACTGATGAAGGATGTAATTCATCCGAAATATGTTTTTGAAACTTAAGACTGTGTTCACTCTTAGAAGTAAAAAATT
Source organism: Cladopsammia gracilis (assembly GCA_022457155.1). Lineage (NCBI taxonomy): Eukaryota > Metazoa > Cnidaria > Anthozoa > Scleractinia > Dendrophylliidae > Cladopsammia > Cladopsammia gracilis. The sequence continues at coordinate 532,662 of JAJGOT010000448.1, read as the reverse complement.
ATTAGATGTACACAGCGATTCATCTGTCCATTCATCTTTTCTTTAGCTTCTTCCACGTTGGTCAGAATGGGCGTTTTTTCTCCCACTGGGGTCGTAGAGATACATTGAATTTCGTGATGAAACGAAGTTTGACATAGACATAGTTCGTGGAATTCCACATTTAATGACAGTGGTTACGAACTTGTGATTGACAGTATGACGTCACAAATGACGTTCACACTTGGCGCCAAAATTTAGAATTTGGAAATTGATTTCGAAAACTGAATAGACATGTTCTATGATAAAAAACGAAGCTTTCCAGCGAAAACCCTACTAGGGTTAACTAACGTGTTCCCTTCCATCCATCTATCCATCCATCCATCCATCCATCCATCCATCCTTCATTTGTTTATTCATTCATTCGTCTGTTAGTTAGTTCGTTCGTTCATTCATTCATTAAATCAGTCAGGCAATCAATCAATCAATCAATTAATCAATCAAACCATCAGTATACTAGTCAGAAAATCAAACAGTTTACCTTTCAAAGATGTCGGACAGTTTTATAAAAGAAATCCTTTCAATCTGGTCATAAACGAAGATCTACTGAAGACGACATGTGCTAATCGTAAATTGGCTGTAAAATATCGCATAAAAAAATATCGGATAAAAACCTTAAGGTGGCTGGCTTTGCAAATCAAAAGTCGTAGAACTTTTACCTCGTATGACGGGCTTCCTCTGACATGCGAAATCTATTATATATACATACATACATATATATATATATATATATATATATATATATATATATACAATTATGTATACAATGTGCCCTCCCGGTTGCTACCATAATGGCTTTATGGCAACTCCTGAACTTGGGCACAGGATGTACGGTTATATATATATATATATATATATATATATATATATATATATATATATATATATATATATATATATATATACGGTTATATATATATATATATATATATATATATATATATATATATATATATATATACGGTTATATATATATATATATATATATATATATATATATATATATATATATATATATATATATATATATATATATATATATATATATATAACCGAAAATGTGAGGGTCAAGAGTCCAACTCCAATGTAGCTTTGCTGGTTTATTCGCTCCACGTTTCGACCATAACGGTCTTCATCAGGAGCATCTGAGGTATATACTAACTGTTACAACATTCGAAATTTAAAAAGCTTAACGGAAAGAACACACGTGACATGCTGACGTAATAATCAGATATGGAGCTATAAAACTAAACTAAACTAAGCCAAACAATATATTAAACAATATATTCACGTGTGTTCTTTCCGTTAAGCTTTTTAAATTTCGAATGTTGTAACAGTTAGTATATACCTCAGATGCTCCTGATGAAGACCGTTATGGTCGAAACGTTGAGCGAATAAACCAGCAAAGCTACATTGGAGTTGGACTCTTGACCCTCACATTTTCGGTTTTATTTACGATTATTTCAAGTGTCCACGATCGCTTTAGTGATCCTCCAGCAAGCATTTTACGTTGGTTAAGGATTTGCATTGTTTGCGAGACCCCTCACAAGTTCTACGGGTATATATATATACGATGATCGTCACACAATCCTCCAGGCCAAACAATCCTTACTTTTCAACCACGGTGAACCTTGGCAGAAAATAAACAGCGACTCTCTGTTCGACGTTACCATGGGCAGCTATGACGGAGCAGAAACCTGTGAATTAGTCGGTACATACATCTTATCGCAGCTTAAAGAAATCAATTGCAGCATGAATATCGGGCTCTACAGGGATGACGGTTTAGCTGTCCTTGACGAACCCCCACAAAAAATTGAGAAAATCAAAAAAGACATCTGCAAAGTGTTCGCCAACAACAACCTCCGCATCACCATTGAAGCCAACAAAAAAACCGTAAATTTCCTTGACGTCACTCTTGATTTAGCCACCGGAAAGTACAAACCGTACTCGAAGCCATCTACTACACCGCTCTATGTCCACAGCAAATCTAACCACCCCCCATGCATAATAAAGAATATCCCTAAGGCAATTAACAAGAGGCTCTCGGAAATCTCCTCAGATGAAGAAGCCTTCAATGAAGCAGCACCACCCTACCAAGAGGCACTCCGAAAAAGCGGCTATTCACATACCCTCCGATTCATACCACCGCAACAATCGCCAGAACCGACAAACACAGTAAAGAGAAAAAGGCAGAGAAACATTATATGGTTCAACCCACCATTCAGCAGAAACGTACAAACAAACATAGGAAAATAATTTCTTAATTTGATCAAAAAACATTTCCCACCAAACCACAAATTAAGGAAAATTTTCAACAGAAATAATCTCAAACTCAGCTACAGTTGTTCCCTTAACATTAAGCATATCATTGATGGCCACAACAAAGCTATTCTAAAACGAAATGCAACTCCAGATGAGCGAAACCCTCCCAAAGCCTGCAACTGCAGAGACCTAAGCAAGTGCCCTCTTAACGGAGAATGCCTAGTAAAGGACGTAGTTTATCAAGCCACCGTCACTACCGCTGAACACTCAGAGACGTACGTCGGGCTTACCGCCACTGAGTTCAAGACGAGATGGCGTAACCATCAAGCATCTTTCAGGCACACAAGCAAAAGAAATGACACTGAACTAAGTAAACATCTTTGGGAGCTGAAAGATCAAAACAAAGACTTTACAATCTCCTGGAGAATCCTTGCCAAGGCCAAATCCTATAGTAACCTTACAAAACGGTGTAACCTTTGTAACACTGAGAAATTCTTTATTTTATATAAACCAGACATGGCAACGCTTAATAAACGCAATGAACTTGTATCCACTTGTAGGCACAAGCGAAAGTTTCTCCTTAAATTTAATTGAATCCTTTAGAAATATCCCACACTTATATAGGTTTCTATTGTTCTTTGGGTTTGCTTTGATCGTTTATACCGCATCATTTAGAACCAATTATATGTATTGTACCCCTAGTTTTAATTTTTTAACGTTTTTGGTCAGCATCATATTACTGTCTATTTCGTATTTTTCAGGACCAATCATATGTATCTCTCTCTGTTGTCACTTTTGTTTAAATTTTGTAACGGCTTCGGTCTAGATCATATTACTGATGTATAAAACCTCTTTTATGCTACAGTGTATATAGAATTTAACTGATGAGTAGACCGACGCAACATCGGTCCACGAAACAGAGCTATATTATATATATATATATATATATATATATATATATATATATATATATATATATATATATATATATATATATATATATATATATATATATATATATATATATATATGTATATATATATATATATAAAGGGAATAAGTGGACACGGTTAAACTTTTGACTTCGGTTTAATGCATACAGGTCTGTTTCGTACAGGGCGAACCTGCACTCCTCAGTGCAAGACCAAAAGTGAACTACAAAGAACATTTACAGTATAAAAAGCATCATATCTCCATGGAGATAACGTTCATGTCTAGACAATGTCACATCACGTTTTTCAGCAGAAATTTATCTTTATGTCTACATTTACTGATTAATTCGTTTCGTTTGTTCAAGGTTGCGGTTTCCGGTTTGCACAAAATGAAAAACTTTTCAGCTATACACAAATTACATCGCTTCGTCGTATTCGAGTAGTGGGGAGCACGGCATAAAATGCTCCACTTAATTGCATAATCTAAATTGTTGTCTTTCAAGTGCCAGATGTGTTTACTTAGCTCAGTTGCGTTACGCTTTGATTCCGTCTTGAATGAGGTTTTGTGGTTGGCGTATCTGGATTTGAAGCTTGTAGCAGTCAGGCCAACGTACGTCTGCACTGTATCGCCGGAGGTCACTTTCGCACAGTATACGATGTCTTTTGTCAGGCACTCTCCGTCTAGGGGGCATGTTGTGTTCTTCGGACAACTGACGGAGAGTGCCTGGCAAAAGACATCGTATACTGTGCGAAAGTGACCTCCGGCGATACGGTGCAGACGTACGTTGGCCTGACTGCTACAAGCTTCAAATCCAGATACGCCAGATGCTTTTTATACTGTAAATGTTCTTTGTAGTTCACTTTTGGTCTTGCACTGAGGAGTGCAGGTTCGCCCTGTACGAAACAGACCTGTATGCATTAAACCGAAGTCAAAAGTTTAACCGTGTCCACTTATTCCCTTTATATTCGCTCTACCGATGGTATCGAGCCCTCTCGACCACACAACACAAAGATTATCCTGGATATATATATATATATATATATATATATATATATATATATATATATATATATATATATATATGACTACAGGTGAGTTCCACACTGATGTATCCAGAATAGTGCTCGACAATAATGGAGCGGTTATAACAATGTATGATTACTCACAGTTGTTTCATATAGACTTTAATACAGTTCTGTTTCGTGGACCGATGTTGCGTCGGTCTACTCATCAGTTAAATTCTATATACACTGTAGCATAAAAGAGGTTTTATACATCAGTAATATGATCTAGACCGAAGCCGTTACAAAATTTAAACAAAAGTGACAACAGAGAGAGATACATATGATTGGTCCCGAAAAATACGAAATAGACAGTTATATGATCCTGACCGAAAACGTTAAAAAATTAAAACTAGGGGTACAATACATATAATTGGTTCTAAATGATGCGGTATAAACGATCAAAGCAAACCCAAAGAACAATAGAAATCTATATAAGTGTGGGATATTTCTAAAGGATTCGATTAAATTTAAGGAGAAACTTTCGCTTGTGCCTACAAGTGGATACAAGTTCATTGCGTTTATTAAGCGTTGCCATGTCTGGTTTATATAAAATAAAGAATTTCTCGGTGTTACAAAGGTTACACCGTTTTGTAAGGTTACTATAGGATTTGGCCTTGGCAAGGATTCTCCAGGAGATTGTAAAGAATGCCTAGTAAAGGACGTAGTTTATCAAGCCACCGTCACTACCGCTGAACACTCAGAGACGTACGTCGGGCTTACCGCCACTGAGTTCAAGACGAGATGGCGTAACCATCAAGCATCTTTCAGGCACACAAGCAAAAGAAATGACACTGAACTAAGTAAGCATCTTTGGGAGCTGAAAGATCAAAACAAAGACTTTACAATCTCCTGGAGAATCCTTGCCAAGGCCAAATCCTATAGTAACCTTACAAAACGGTGTAACCTTTGTAACACCGAGAAATTCTTTATTTTATATAAACCAGACATGGCAACGCTTAATAAACGCAATGAACTTGTATCCACTTGTAGGCACAAGCGAAAGTTTCTCCTTAAATTTAATCGAATCCTTTAGAAATATCCCACACTTATATAGATTTCTATTGTTCTTTGGGCTTGCTTTGATCGTTTATACCGCATCATTTAGAACCAATTATATGTATTGTACCCCTAGTTTTAATTTTTTAACGTTTTCGGTCAGGATCATATAACTGTCTATTTCGTATTTTTCGGGACCAATCATATGTATCTCTCTCTGTTGTCACTTTTGTTTAAATTTTGTAACGGCTTCGGTCTAGATCATATTACTGATGTATAAAACCTCTTTTATGCTACAGTGTATATAGAATTTAACTGATGAGTAGACCGACGCAACATCGGTCCACGAAACAGAACTGTATTAAAGTCTATATGAAACAACTGTGAGTAATCATACATTGTTTATATATACGTAGTTTATTTGTTTCTTTGCTCCATGAACATGAACATATATATATATATATATATATATATATATATATATATATATATATATATATAAGTAACTTGAAGGATTAAAGAGGACGCATCGATTCTCTGTGACTCTGAGTTTCGCGCCTAAGCGCTCGTCAGACAGAACTTTCTGTCTGACGAGCGCTTAGCTATAGGCGCGAAACTCAGAGTCACAGAGAATCGATGCGTCCTCTTTAATCCTTCAAGTTACTTATATATATATATATATATATATGTTCATGTTCATGGAGCAAAGAAACAAATAAACTACGCTTTCATCCCGACAAGCCTGTTTCGTGGTTGCCCACTCATCAGGGGATTCATCAGGGAATCCCCTGATGAGTGGGCAACCACGAAACAGGCTTGTCGGCATGAAAGCGTAGTTTATTTGTTTCTTTACTCCATGAACGTATACTTCGCTCTATGTTAATGTATTGGGCACTGTTTTACGAATATCCAGTTCTACACTTTATATATATATTGTACAATTATGTATACAATGTGCCCGACCGGGCTATTTTTTAATTTTAGCAATTCTCAAAAACAGACTTGCGCGACTGTTTGCACAGTACATTTAGACCGTACAAAAGTTCACAAAAACAACTTTTCCTCCGTCTAGAATAACTTGTACGACAAATTTCCAAATAAAATACAACTGCTGCGTATAACAAATTGTCCGAGAAACTGATTTGGAAATCACAATTGCAAAACAATACAAAAATATATTTGCATAAGACCACGCGAGCGAAGTTTAGAACTATAAAATGCAAGTCTTGTTTTTGTTTACATAAACTCGCTTTTCAACCTATGTTATGAATGAAGAAACACATAAAAATGGACAACACCATCTTCTTTCGAAAAAATTTATTCAAATCTCCAAAAGTTTATGTTTAAAAGCAAAACGCAAACCATTTATACCTCATCAGGGCAAAGATGTCTTCGATGAAAGAAATCAAAACAACTGAATTTAATTGAGCGCGTTTTATAAACAATTCTCCAAAACTAGCGAGAACACAAAGATAAAGTCAATCACAGATTGATATCAACATAAATTCCCATCGAAAAAAGGAATTTTGTTTTACCTTTAAGTCCGTCCACTGCTTGGAAATTCTTTAAATTTCCTCTTCTTCAGTTCTGAAACCCGATGTGACAAACATCTGACCGCATTGTTCCCATCCTCGAAGCAAGATTTTATCCCTGAAAGCTCTTCTTTTCCCACTATAGCGGTTTCTGAGTATCCCTTAATTAGTATCCCTGTCTTGAGTAGCAAACCGCAAAAAAATTCAGGAGAATTACGACTTTAATTTAAACGGTTTTCTCCGCTAAACACAGCAAACACAGCAGTGTTTTCCCAGCTGACGTGACATTCGGCCGTGTAACCGCGCGAAAAACAAAGCGTCGCTTTGGTTTCAACATGACGTCGTACGCGCATGTGTTGCGACGTCATACGCGCCCGCGAGCTACTCCTGCGTGATGGCAGCGGCGGAGGGAGGGAGGCGGGCACACGACGGGCCCGCGAAACATTCCGCTAGTCATGACCATGTAAAATGATGGGCATAGGTTCTGTGAGTATGGGCTCCGCGCGGGCCTTCGACCCGCAGGTCTAGAGCTCCGCTATAATTATAACATAGAAATTGAAATTGAATTTAAATTATTTTTCACATTACATCAATGCTCTCTTCATCTTAAGCTCCGACTTTTTCAATAGGTTTTCTTAAACCATATGTCTCAGTCCCTCTTCGTTTATCCACTTTGAATCTTTTCATGTCCAAGCAGTTGCTACCGGTATATGCCTGACACTATTTTTCTTTTATGTCTGAGTCACCATCAATTCAATGTTCGGTAATTATACTTTACTTGTTTACTTTATTGCCTTTGTCTAAAGCTATAACCCTGTTTTTTTTTTATGTTACCTTGTTAATTTATTTTTTCTACGCAAATGTAAATGTAAAAGCTTTTAATGTTTAATAAAAGAAAAGAAAAGAAAGTCAATCACAATTCAAAAGATCACGGAGTAAACGAAACTGACAGTTATTAACCCTTTAACACCCAAGAGTGCTGCAAACCAAAATTCAAGAAAAAGATCGCAAGTTTCATTTTGTTAAATATGGAAAAAAAAAAAACAAATGGTACCATGCAAAAGTACTGCTGAAGAGGTTTCACTTCAATGGTCACACCATGGGATTAAATAGACCAATTTCGATATATTAAAATTCAGACTTGGCTCCGAGGCTTGGGGGAATGAAACAAAAGAAATCACATCGAGGTTCGGCGTTGAATTATTCATTTCTTTTGTTTCATTCCCCCAAGCCTCGGAGCCAAGTCTGAATTTTAATATATCGAAATTGGTCTATTGACTCTGGAAGTGAAAGTGTTATTTCGTGTTTTATTGTTTAGAGCCCCTGTGAGTACGCCCCGTGTCTGCATGGTTCCACGTGTCATCCACTGTACGAAACCCATGGATTTGTTTGCCGTTGTTTTCCTGGATACATTGGAGAGGTCTGTGGCATAAAAGGTAAAGTTAAAAAGAAATAGTTTCATTGAAAGTGCCAAGCCGTTAACGTTTCAAATCGACTGAGCTGGAGCGACTGGAGCCTTGCAATAGGCCATTTCCGAGTTACGTTATGCCTCGTTGTCAAAGCGAGACTAGGTGCACAACCTTTCATATGAAGATGAGTTTTATTTGCATTTGAATAAAAAAAAACATTTTCAAATGAAAGGTTGTGCACTTAGCCTCGCTTTGACAACGAGGCATAACGTAACTCGGAAATGGCCTATTGACCTCAGAGGAGCGCAGTAACCATAAAACAGTAAGACTTAAAAGCGTTCTTGTCACCTGCTGTTTAATTTAAATGTAATATGCATTTCTTGCGTTTGTTTCAGTTCCTACTTGGCTCAAAGTCAACATAAACGAAGTGTGTTTTGGAGCCCAAGGTGATTCTTACGGAGCGTTCACCATGCAGCTTAACGGTTATATCGCCTCAGTTAAATTCGTACATTTGAGAGGCAAGGTGTCGTGCATAAGGTCTGATAATGACCGTTTTAGTTATTGGGGATGCACTGTGGGAGAAAGCCTTGCAACTGTTGTCACTAGCGATAACAATACAGTTGTATTCCCGCAAATATCTAAGGCAAATACATACAGACTACCAGGTATGCGTTCTGATTCACCTGAACTGATATTCAACAACCTCTCCGTACCCCTGAGGGTAGCTAGTGGTCAAGAGTTTAGGGTTTGGTACATCGAAGATCTTCGTAATGTTTCTGAAAGTGACAACGGTGGGGAGACTTGCATGGATATATACGCCTTGTACATCTAAAATATAGATTTATTTATCCATGATAGCTTTTATTGATCAATATGATATAGTTCAAAGCTAAAACTATAAAGTACTAAACCATCTGAAAGTCCCAGACTGTCACTTTGCGCATGCGTAAGGTACTGGCCATATCGCGGAGGTGAATCATGTGACCATTGCTTTCAGATGGTTTATAAATTGTTACTTATAACTAGGGTATAATTCTTAAAGTTAAGGCAATATGTATAGATTGAGTTTCATTTATTTTTTAACCCTATAATCGTACACAATCCATAACTTCTAGAATATTAAATTTGTGGTCAACTTAATGACGTTTCATGACACAGGAATTGCGTCATGATTTCGAATGGCCGCCATCTTGGATCTGCCATCTTGGATTTCTATCATCTTAAAAAAACGCCAAAATTGAGTCGAAATTAATCAGAATTAAAAAAAATTGCTATAATCCTCCCTCCGGATTTAATAGGGTCATAAGTTTAATATATACATTCCAGATTTCCTTTGATCTGGAAATGAATACTAGATTTTTACTTCGGTAATTAAAAGTAAAGGCATTTCTATTATAATCTGTCCTAGCTCTTGGTACTGCGGCGATGTCTTCTTTTGATATTCTAAGATTATGGTCAGCATGCCGATTCCGATATTTTTTATGATAAAAGGTCACTAAATAAGTGACTCAAGAAGTGCGAGAAGCACTCGCCTTTGGCTCGTGCTTCTCTGCACTTCTCTCGTGTTCCTAAAAATTCCCGCGTGCTTTATAACTCAATAATGCACTCGGCGCGTTTTTTATTTCTTTAATAAAGCATGCCAGAAGCACGTGCACAGTTCATGCGTAGGGGAAGTCAATTATAGTAACCCCCTGGTAGGTATTTTCAATAGCACGAAGTTAACCTTTGAGAGGCCAGTCTTTGCAGGACTCTTGCTTGACCAGGCAGCCTTTAGAACTTTTAACCCTCCTCCTCCCCATGTCCGGTCCATTTGCTTCTTGAGCTGGCGCTTTTAGTTTAAACACCTCTTGGTACATGATAGCCGGAAAAGATTACATTCATTGGAATATGTTTCTTCTACGATTTTATGAAATAAAATTTTTGGGTAAATTAAATGGAAACATTTGAGAGCGCAATATGTACATCGTATTTATCCTCGAAACATGACCTTTTGACCTTCACTAACGACAATGTAGTGTCAGAGTTTTCAAGTAACACCCGCTAATTCTGATCTTTATTCGGCTATGATCCAAACTTTGGGCCTCCTGGTAAGCATCAACCTTACGTAAAGTCATCAAACTAGAAATAAGCGGTGTTTTCTTGCAAGTAATGAATGTTTTACCGGTGTAATCTGCAGGTTGCAGGTTCTGCAGGTTGCAGGGTGCAGGTTGCAGGTGCAGGTGCAGGTTGCAGGGTGCAGGTACGAAGTTAATTATTAAAAGTCAATTCGACTTTAATCGTATGCAGCACGAGTCAAGTTCGAGTCACAAGCTATTTCTCTTTTGTCTTTTTTATGTCGTAAAAAATAAAATAAATAAATAAATGAAAGCTATCCTTCACTAAACAACCCTTCCCCTGAAAGAATCTTACCTTGATATGTACACAAATCAAGCAGGGGTATTATTTCCAAGTCAAAATCATGGAGAAAAGCTGCGTCGTTTTCGTTCGAGCGCCATCTTTGTTGCAGTGAAATGAAAAACGCTGGAACGTCGGAACGTCAGAACGGCGGATCGAACACCGGAAGTGATCGGGGGTGTAAATTGTTGTTGTCAAAAAGATGAACAGTGCGATTTGAAATGTTTTATTTTGTACACTGTAAGTGATTTGTTAAATTCAGAAGGGAAATTTCTGATGCTCAGACTAAATACAAAATAAATTCAAAATTAATTTGAACTATTTGCATTATTTTCAACTAATCGCTGCCATCCCTTCTCATCTGAAGAGAAAGGCATTAATGATTCTCCCACCCCTGATCTGCTTAGTGCACCATTAGAATACCATCAGTTGGAGGACAACACATCAGTGTAATCTAAATATCATCTGTACAAATGTAGGTCTCATGTAAAGTATTTTATTTATATCTTATAATGTAGACAGACAGACACCTTTATTTAAAAATAAAATTCTATGTTCTCCCAGGGTAGTCCCTTCAGAGGTTTAAAAACCCCACTGCTATCAATGGGAGCCCTGGGAGAAACATAATTAACTAAATTTAAATGTACAAATAATGAAAAAAAAAAATAACTATATAAAAATTATGAATATTAATATAGAGATATATATTACAAAAATAGTTAAGAATGCGATTAAAAGTAGGCTATTTACAGTTAAAAATATTAAAAATGAGGCAACCGTGATAGTAAAAGGATCTTTTTGCGATTTCAGTTCTTACTGATGGTATATGTAACAGGTTGCTCTGGCGAGTAGTGCGGGCTATAACGTCCCTATTAAAATGAAAACAATTATTGAAAAATTGGGGGCACTGGCCAGAAATACATTTCTTTGCTAAATAAATTTTGTAGATATGTAGATATGATTTGTAATTTTGTATATCTCATTTGTAATTTTGTATATCTCATTAAAGTCTTCTCAGCTCAATAGTTGTTACCTGTAATTTCTGATTGTGGTATGTAAAAATTATTTCTAGAAGATTGAAATAATGTTTTGTGTATCCCACATGTTGGTGTAGGTTAAAAAAATAGTATTTAAGAGATATGGAGACATGTTTATAATTTAAACATACAGTGTAAACATTGTGTTTCATGAACTGCATAAAAAATAGATGAAGTTGGCAATCTTATCATAAGTGTTAATATGTACATGTACAGTATAATCAAGTTTTACAAGTGTCTCCTCAATCAAATCAATAAGTGCATGGCATTATTGGCTACTTTACATTCAAAATTTCTATTTGACACTTTTTTTGTCAATGATGGTCTCTCAAACACAAGCCAGCGATACTTGTATGTACATGTACATATTGGGCATTTCCTACATATGAATTCTTGAGTTGGCTAACAGGAGCCTTTGACTCTACTTGAAGAAGAAAATACCTGTATACATGTAGGCATGTGAAAAGATATTTCCTTGGTCGATTGTACATGTACTATTTCTTGATAAGTGCCTCCTTACTGTGGTGATGATTAAGTGGTTATCGGTCGTAGCCTGCTAGCAGAGTTTCCTAGCTATTCAGTTGCATTTTCAGGTGGGAAGAAAAGGATTGCATTGGACTATCAACCCGACTATTGATAGTGCAAACCCTGCTCTTTCTTGTTTGTATCTAAATATAGTGCATGTGTATAGACTTTTAATTTACTCGAATAAATCCTCAAATGCCTCAACTCATTTAAATTCCCCCTGGAGTCCTTCTCTTCCTGAAAAAAAAAAAACACTCCTTAATTTTAAAGATTTTTATTCTTGGGCCATCGAAGTTTGATGAGAAATAGAACACAAACCGCGGTGATAAACATATTGAACTTATTCATTTTTGATAAAAACTTGACGTTTCGTATGCTACTACATACATTTTCAAAAGTGACCGTTAGTGTTAAAAAAACGATACTAATATAGTAGTAAAAAGGGACTGGGACCGAGATTAAGTACAAAACCTAACAGTTGATCTCGGTCCCAGTCCCTTTTTACTACTATATTAGTATCGTTTTTTAACACTAACGGTCACTTTTGAAAATGTATGTAGTAGCATACGAAACGTCAAGTTTTTATCAAAAATGAATAAGTTCAATATGTTTATCACCGCGGTTTGTGTTCTATTACTCCTTAATTTAATTTTAATTTAATGTTCATTAAGAAAGCTGGGTAAGTTATTGTTCTTGCAGGCATATTTCTTAGCTTGCTTGTGTCATTCCTAAAAATTATGTATACATGTTTGTATACATGTATATATTCTGATTATTTTTTCTATAGTTTAAACATTTTCAAACCAGTTTGATTTTTGTTTTCCTTTGTCTCAGAATATGATAATGAATCTGAGACAAAGAAAAATAAAAACTAAACTGGTTTGGAAAATTTTAAACCAAAGAAAAAATTGAACCACAACATATATATACATGTATATACAGTTGCACTGTATATATTTTTGGCTTTTATTTTAAGCTTAATTCAAGTTCAAAGAATTATGCTTCATTATTCAGCAAACTTCTACAGCCACCATTACCCAGGTGGGCGATGTAGTACCTCTCGTAAGGTCTCACACCATTGGTTCGATACCCTTCGAGAGAACAATAGAAAAAACAACAATGAAAATGGTGGTTTCTGAGAGCTGCTACACTACTGACCCAGGTGCCACAGTCACCTAACTTTTGTCTTTGGGGGACAAGGAAAAAACTTAGCATCTTCTACAACAAGCATATCATGTGATCCTCATGTAGTAGTGCTGTGCCACGTGCATCCAGATGTAATCTCATGCATTGCAGCAGGATGATCGAGCACTGTCAAAAAATCATAGATGGTAGTATAATACTAGACAGGCTAAACACGACTCCCACTCGTTGCAATAAAGCATTTAAAAAGCCTAAAGCATAAAGCTTTCCCAGTAAGATTTCAGAGAGAATTTACTGTAGTATATTTTGATCTCTTCGATGATATTCATTATTGACCTTTTGATTGGCAGATTATCTCTCAAATTGATAGGAGGATTTCATGCTGTCCAGAGTGTCGTTAGAATCATTTTTATTTCTTTATGCCGGTGGTCGGTGCTACGTGTAGCTCTATTGGCATATATTGCGGTGTCTTTGGCTCACTTTTGTTGCACGATAAATACATGTACCTATCGGGTAAAGTTTGTTATCGCTTTGAAAGTGCTAGGGTCGTTACATTTCTCAGGCCGTGGCTTAATGTCTAAAGACTGCGGTGTGCAAGACTTGTGAGAAAGTGACTCCCATCACATCCATGTTACATCCATGTCTCAAAATGCTGTAGTCTACAATTCAACTGCAATGAAATCATGATTTCTTGAAGTTATTTTTAGCTCCTTAGTTAGTTCTGCAGTTGAGTAGTGTGTAGTTGAGCTAGGATTAACCTCTGCTGTTTTGTAATATCGTTTGATTTTACAGATAATCTGCAGCATGGTTGCTGTTTTGTAAATCTCACAGATGCTGGTAAATTCTTACGTTATTTCCTTAAGCAACAAATGAGACAATTTAATGCCCTTAAGCAAGGCTCGAGTTTCGGTTCTTTGGCGAACATCGTCAGTTGCTACCATGTGTAAATGTCTTGTAGAATGATATGAAACCATTCAGTTGAAAATGAAATATTTGTGGCTTTTGTATTCCTGGGGAGGATCAAATGTTTTGTTTTCTCATTGGCTCTTGTAATCGAGCCGACAGGATTGTTGTAGTTGTGATTTGACGTTGTATTCTGTTTCTTCAGAAGGCTTTTTTGTGATTTCTGGTGCATGTATGGTATACTTTTTGACAAAACGGATAGCTCTTGTAGAGTTGTACAGAAGTGTTCTCGCAAATGACTCGATAAATTAAATAAGACATTGTTTATGCATCTTTATGTACTACTTGATTCTCGTGTAGATAAATACTTACAAGTATTGGCTGAAGTTTGTCATCGCTTTGGAAGTGCTACGGTCGTTAAATTTCTCAGGTTGTGATTTAATGTCTAAAGTCTATGGTTTGCAAGACTTGTGAGAAAGTGTTGTCCATCACAGATATAGGCATCTTAGATCTGAGTCTCAAAAGTACAACCAGCTAATGTTAATGCTCATTCACATGATTGTAAATGCATGCATAACATAAAAATCCCATCTCAAAAATTTAAAGTAACATCCTAATTCGTGAGCTTCCAAATTGGAATGCATGTAAGTGCCTAGACACTAAGGGCATGTTTACATGGATGGGGTGCCCCGGCTTACCGAGCTAGCCGGGGAGAGCCAACTGTTCATATGTTTCTTTAGAAAATGCATTGAAGCATTTACATGTTAGAAAGGGTAACCCACCTTCCCGAAGCACCCTTCCAGGGGGGCTATCTTTTTGCCATGTAAACGGTTCATGCCGGGTTACCCGGCTAGCCGAGGTGAGAAGACCGCGAAAAATGGCGGCAAAAAATTACCATCCTGGGGAATTGTTTCATCGTTATCACTTACCAGTGGAAATTACCCACAATATTGTTTATTGTTGTGCATTCTTTTTATTTCAATTAACTTTGATTAGTAAGTACATTCTATTAATGTTTCTCTGCACAAAAGTATGTGCAAATGAAGGGAAAAAAGGCCCAGCAGGCCCAGGATGCATAACATGGCTGATTCACAAGGATAAGGGTACGTCCGATTGACTGATTCTGAAGTAGGAATATGCAGAATGGTCACGAAATATCACATTCTTTGAGATTTGGGAGCCACTAGAACACTTAACTTAATTCTGCTACTGTCGTATCATAAACATGTTTTAACAGATTTGCAAAGCAAGTGTGCCTGAATAACCAATTCTCAAAGACTATTCTGTTTACACTTATTCTGGAAAATGGTGAATTGAACGTGCCCTAAATTATTGCATTAGAAGTTCAAATATTTTGATTTGACTATGCAAATGTTCCTTACTTCTTACCACACAAAATATCTGAATGATACGTGTGGATTCGCGAGTATAGGTTGTTTGAAACTAAACTTTTGAATGTGATGCTGAGTATGTGCTCGGTTTCCCTTTAATGTTTGGATTTCATCTGGGAGGTGCACAGTAACTTTCATTTCCACAAAAAAAATACAAGTAGTCAAGATGTATATCATTTTCCTACTTGACTGCTAAAAAAATTTCGATACGAAGCATATTTATCAAGGTGCCAAAAAACATCTTCAAGCATCATAATTTTCGTATTGAACAAAAATCGAAATCCAGAATCAAGGAATAGAATTCGTGAATCAAATTGAATGGTCATGATTGCGAATAATTGCATGATCAAGAATTTAGACCAGTAATAAGTTCACGGATTTGGTTTTCATGATGATATAAATTATTAGTATACAAATTAAATTACCAGTATAGTAATATAAATTATCAATTATATTAATTTTGAAAGGACCAAAATAAGTAAGGAAATTAGAAACTATTTCAAATATATTTTTTTATTGTATTTTGACAGACATAATTATGAATAAACCATTCATTGCCCATGTTGTTTTTAAAATCTATTTTCAGTATATTTTCACGGTAGTTTGAAAGGCCCTTAAACCCGATACTATTATTTATAACATATTTTGAAACATCACCCATTTTCTCCATTCAAGAAATATAGAGGCGTTTCAAATATATTACAATTGTGTTTTAAACAGGTTTAAACATCGCTAAAATAAGTCAAAAACTACTTAAAAAACTATATTTTAAGCAAGATTTTTAAACGTATTTTCAATACAAATACATTCAAAATGGCTTTTCAAACAGTTTGCAAATAGTTTGAGAATTTATAACGTGTTATTTTTTTTAAATTTGTAAACCATTTTGATGCTAATTTTCCACTACTTCAAAAATGTGTTACAATATTGTTTTCAACAGGTTTAAACATCGTTAAAATAAGTCAAAAAGCTACTTAAAAACTATATTTTAAGCAGGAATTTTAAACGTATTTAGAGTACAAGTACATTCAAAATGGCTTTTCAAACAGTTTGCAAATAGTTTGAGAATTTATAAGGTGTTTTTTTTCAAAAATTTGTAAACTGTTTTGACGCTAATTTTCCACTATTTTTGAAAGTGTTAAAACCAATTTCAAATATATTTTAAAACGTTTCTGTGGATCTGAATGCATCAAAACTACACTTTAAAAAGTTTTTAGAAATATATTTCATTATCGTTTTAAACAGGTTTAAGCATCGAAAAAAATTGCCAAAAAATACTTAAAAATACAGTTTTCAAAAATAGATTAAAAATAGCTTTTCAAAATACATTAAAAACAGTTTTAAAATAGTGTTTGGTTTGGTAAGAGCATGCATAAGACATTAGCCATATCGCGAAGGTGTGTCGTGTGACCATTGTTTAACTTTTTAGCTGGTTTATAAATTATTAGTAAGTTATAATTCGTTAAATTAATATTTAATATGCATATATTGAGGTTTATTTCTTTCTTAACCCTATCCTGATGCCGGACGTTTTTTATCTTCCGTGACTAGGAGGGACGGAAGCCGTATATCTCCATCACTTCTAGGATATGAAATCTGTGACGTAATGACGTGACATGACCGAGGAATTTCCTCATGATTATGGATGGCCGCCATCTTGGTCCGCCATCTTGGTCCGCCATCTTGGATCCGTCATCTTCGATCGCTTTCATCTTAGAAAAGCGCCACAATTTTCAAAATAGACATAATCAGCTGTAAATAGTTTTCAAAATATTAATCCATCTATATTAATTATGTAATTGGTCTTAGATAAATTTTAGCTATTTAATGTTGTTAACATTTGTAATTTTGCACTCGTGATTACGCGAAACGTAATGAACGGGTTATCATGAACGGTGCACAGGCAAATATGCAAATTTTCACTCCTGCAATCACTATGCTGTTAACCTATTTTTTTGTAATTCCCCAGTGTATTGCGTCATCAAGTTGTCTCTTCACACAATGCATATATATAAATGTGTGTGTGTTTGTGTTTGACTTCAAACTCAGTATGGAATATTAAAACGTACCGATCTGTGGATTTCGAATGATTTTTTTTTTCAAGACTTAAGTAAACGCTATAGCACGATAAATGTTTCCAATTATGAAGCCAGCGAGAAATCGGTCGGTCTCGGAGGAATAAGGTCCACATTTTGGTTTGAAACGCTAAACCAATAAAACATATGTTAGCGTGAATCAAATATGCATTGAGAATTATCTACGTATCGATTCTTTGACTGTTGGCGCCAGATTTCTCAACCAGTATTACCGGGAGCGTTAGCCCCTGGGGGGAGGCACATTGTGACCCCCTCCCCCTTATAACATCAAGAGCATTAACGTTATGACAATGAAACCTACAGGGTACATGGTACGTCCAAAACTGTTTCCTTTGCGGTCCGTACAATGGAGCGATGACGTTATATGACGTGGGAATTGCGTAATTGGTTCTGCACAGCCGCCACCTTGGATCCGCCATCTTGGCTTCTGGACATTTTGAACACGTGAATACGCGAAGCGTTATAAACGGGTTATCGCTGACGGAGACAGATATGGAAATTTTTGTTCACTCACTCGCTTCATCACGTACTCAGCTGTAAACGTTGTGTAATGTTTTAAATTAATTTTGTTACGAATGCGTTGCGTAACAAAAACAACGTCAATCCAACGATAACAATAACTATAATTTATTGCAAACGAATATGAACAACAATAAGCTTAAAAAATTGTTTCGCATTTTGAGTTCTTTCATGAATAAACCAAATTTATGTCTTATATGTCTTAGCGTCAGACAATATGCATTGTTTGAAATAGGAGGAAAAATGCAAATTTCAAATTTTGTTGTCATAGAAACATCAATTCACGTGATCAATAAAACGTCATGTCATACCAAATTGTTGCCAGATAAGTGTTAGGAAAAGTCACGAAGTTTGATGGCGTTTGATTTCATATTGCAAAAAAGTTATGAAGGCCCTCCCAGTCTAAATAGGATTAACGGAAATTTGAAGAAGTTGGCATTCTTTATCAAAACTCCATATTACTCCAAAAATCTATTGCATTTTTCGTAATTAAAGTCATTTACTGCATTGTTGCCGCTTAAAGTCAACTTTAATATGGATCTGTCCTCTAAGCGTTAAATATAAATATATACCATATTCTTTTTTTTAAGTGAAGAACCTGTTATTTAGAGAGAGCGTTTATTTTTGTATCCACGAGTTGGCTCGTGGAAGCCTGTGTTTAATAGTAGTGAAGCCTTTTTAGTCGCATATTACAATGTAGTTTCCTTGACTGATTGATTGATTGATTGATTGATTGATCGATTGATTGACTGCTTGAATGATTGATTGATAATATGAGTCCATGTGTGAAGCAATTTCAGTTAAACTTTCATCTGCCAATAAAAAGAAACATTTATTGCCAATATCGTTCAGTGTACCCTTGCTTTCCATGTTGTTGTATAAAAATTGCCTGGTCCAGACATAGTACACATCCTATCTAATCTTCGTTCAAAGACGGAGTCGGCAGCCAGAATGGCACAAAATAGTGGATGAAATAAGCGAAAACAATTTCACATTTTGGTACATTTCTTTACCGTTCCTTCCAAATCAACAAAGGCGGCCAAATGATCAAATTATAGGTTTTGTGGAGAACGTGAACACACGACGATTAATTTTACTTTATCTATTTTAACTTGATGGCAGACCCTGTGAATTCATTTCTTGGACAATTCAGTTAATTGGAGAAATAAAACAAATTGGCATAACTACAAAGCGCGATTTTGTTTTTGTTTTCAGTGGCGTTTTCCTTGCCATCCTGGTTGCTTAAACTCCCTATTTTTCGAGCTTCGCCCTATGGTCGTTGAAATGTCGTTTTGCTGACTTTGCAGGTTTTATCCCTTTACAATACGATTGGCGAAAAAAATGCGTAATCGAGCATTTAGTTGACTAAGTTCGTTATTTAACGTACTACATTTCTTTTGCGTTGTTTTCCTTTCTAATGTGTCTTGTCAGTTACT
The DNA here is from genome assembly GCA_022457155.1 of Cladopsammia gracilis. Taxonomy (NCBI): domain Eukaryota; kingdom Metazoa; phylum Cnidaria; class Anthozoa; order Scleractinia; family Dendrophylliidae; genus Cladopsammia; species Cladopsammia gracilis. The sequence goes on along the minus strand of JAJGOT010000448.1, from coordinate 512,986 downwards.
GCGCTCACACTGTGAGTGGCTCCTCCTAAAATGTTCTGCAATTGGTATATGATTTGATTCAGCCGAACCAATTGTGGAATTGCACACACGTACACATTTTAGGCATCCTACTGATGAACAGTTACGAAATCCATGCAGATATGTTAGCTGCGACATTTATTTGAAGTCTGAAGACATTTATTTGAAGTCTGAAGACATTTATTTGAAGTCTGAAGACATTTATTTGAAGTCTGTCCCCTTTGAAATGTGTAACTTTAATGCAAGTATAACATTACGGACCTTCATAAATTCATTTATTATTTATTCCCGAAGATTACAGGCCCCACTGTGTTTAAGATACAAATGCAGACATCGTTTTGATAGCGGCCTAAAATGGCAAAAGGATTCCTTTTTGTACCCTCTAAAACGAATTGTGACCATCCATTGGAATGCCACATAAGGAAACTGATAAGTGTTCTGACACGAGTACCTGAGTTATGAGTCAGTAAATGTTACAGTCCCAAAAAGGTATTTCATGTTGTAAAACAGTGAAAAGCAATTTAACAGCACTTGCAATGAAATTATTGCTCAATGCCTTTCATTTGACTGGTCCCACGTAAGGATTTCATGGGCAGACCATTATTGAATGCGACTTCACGGAAGTAAAAGTTATAAGTTCTGATATCTCTCTGATGCGACTAAATGCGCATAAGATATTCCATGGATGTGAACGGATTATCGTTCAAACTGCACTTGTGTGCAATTGAAACGGTATTTATATTTTTCTTAGGAAACTGCTGGTATTGTAGAATTAGAGTTTCTGATGTCCACAGATATATTGTCTGCATTGGACCTTCGCAAAGTAACTCGATCGTGATTATCTGTTCTGTTAGTCAAAGTCAAAGTATGCTCTATATCGTTTGACCGCGATAACGACGTACAACGTATGACAGCCACGAAGGCTCGTCTGTAGTCAGCCCTGCGCAGTGTGTAAATGATAACGTTGACAACAGAGTTTAAATGTAGGATCCATACAACTGAAGTGGTGATTATGGGAGGTATGTTAATGTCATTGAATGCCATGAGTCCACGTGTGATCAGGAATGGAATCCAGAGAATAAGAAATACAAATATCACCACTAGTATGGCAGCAGTTGCTTTACCTTCCAACCCTGCAAGAGATTAAAAGAGTATTAACTAAGATATGGATATTCAAAGTCGTGTATTCACAATTCACCCCTCCACTCCCGGGCATATCCTGGGTATTTGACGTGTCTGTGGTGTTCATTAGTAGGGTATTTAAACATTAACGGGTGGGATTGAGACTTTGAACGACTTGACTAGTGAACTAGTGATTTTATCAGCATTTATACAGAGCACCTGCATGGACGCTGAGCAGCCACTCACATGCTCAAACTCGGCAGGTAGTGGTCGAAATTATGGACATCAGAAATGCCATTAAAACATTAGCACTTAGTTTAAGAAATTCTGTTGTTGTTTATTTTTTTGGGTTCTCTGCTCGTACAAAAATGGAAGATACTTCCACATTAACATTTAAGATAATCTTTTTAGGCTTTTTGGTGAATGGCATCAGATCAATTGCGAAAACGGATAGTAAAACGATGTTAAGTCCATTGTGAAGGTTATTGCGTGATGAAAAAAAAACAGTCTAAAAGAACATCATTGTAAAGATGACGCAGGATTCATTGAAAAAATGTGAAAAATGCAAGCACGTATATTGCATCTATATTAACAACCATTGATTATAAATGATACGTTAAATATTGGCTGGAGACCATAGCAACCGGAAAACATGGCGACAAGTGTCTTGACGCAAATTGCAAGAGAATGCTTTATAAAGGCCGCCAACACGGCAGAAAAATCGGGTACGGACTCGTCAAAAAACTGGTACGAACCCCATAATTTTAGCCGTTTACACGGATAATGTTTTACTACAAGTGGGTCAAAAAAAGGCCAAAGGACCAAGTTTGGAAGATTGCGTTTACACTACACTTTTTGGAGGACCGGACCAATTTTTAGTCCCCAGAGATAAGCGGATTTTTACTGCGCGTGCGATCAGGGAAGTTATTATGCAAGCTGACGTAAGAAATGAAGAAACTGGTCGGACCCGATGTTTTTCCTGTTTTGGGGGCCAAAGATGTCTATGGCCCCAAAACCTGAAACAACATGGGTCCGGACCAATCCCAAAAGACATGGTACGCATAGTTTACACAGGCGAAAATGTGAGGTCCGTACTCCTTTCATGACAGATCCGTACCCATTGTTTCTGTCGTGTAAACGGCCTTTAATATATTTATCTTGTACTCATTTAGTTGTGACCTTTACGAAATTTGTGATTCTTCTCATTTCAAATATTTCATACAATCAAGTTTGGATATAAAGATTAGAAATTGTTGGTAATATGTTAAATATCTGTATCATATATTGGCGCATGATTGCAATGGCCAAAATTAGCTTTAAATTATAGTTAGTTAATCACGCTATATGAATTGGCTATACTTGAACTGCCTTTACCAACTTTTCTGCAACTGCGATATTTAAACTCCAAAATGGATCATCAAACTGCCGACCATTTTTTGTCCCTGTTGAACAAGTTGGCGCAGTTGGGATATCTGCGACAAACTGGCAGAAATGAAAGTACATGTAGTTTCACGATCCGCTCCTGCTATCATTCAAATTTTCAGTGATGCAAACATTTTACGGCGCGTGACAACGTTTAGTGTCATTGATATTTTGAGGGGTTTAAACGTCAAGACAAGTTTCAACGTCAAGTCAAGTAAAATTGTTTTGCAAAAAAATCTAGATCAGGGACACCCGACGAGGAATGTCTAGAAAAAAGCTTCGGAAATGACGTTGTGCAGTTTTTCTTTTCATTAATTTTCAGTATGCCTTTAAGTAACAATGCGTGTAAGAATTAGGCAATCCTCTATTGTTCTGCGGCATTTCGCTTTCCCCTCATAAGACTGTTTACATTTTCTTACTGAGAATACATCAACATGTGGACAACACGTTTTTGAAATAAACTGTACTGAAACTTTATTTTAAAGCGATATTTCTTCTGTGTTGCAAGATTTTATCCAATCATCGTACACCAAGCCAAGCAAACAAAAGAAAAAAATCCAGCAGATGATTGTCTTCTCAAACACAGGCCGGAGGTGTTAAAAAAATAAAAGTCCTAAAACATATTATTTCGCCAACCCAGGGGCGTAGCCAGGAATTTTTCAGATGTACGCACGATCACTGTTTTCAAACACTCCCCCTACCTCCTCCCCCCACCCTCAAGTCCCAAATCTTTCTTTTCTTCCCACTTTTTCAGGTACGCACGTGCGTACGTGCGTAATAGTAGCTACGCCCCTGCAACCGCGTTCCTGATGAAACGATTTGTGAAAAGATCACGAGACTGTTCAGCCAAACCAATTTTATGCTACGCTAGCCCCAACACCCCTCGCCCACCCTGCTTCGCCGCCTATGAACTTGCAACACAGAACAATAGCAACGGTTGTCAAGAGTCTCGGCTCCTGCGGCGGTTGTAAACTTACCTGAAAAGATGCTCTTCTTCCTGTGTGTCCGGGTTACACCACATGTTTCGATCGCAATTCTCATCTTCTGTCTCCTGGCTATAATCATTACACGAACGCTCATAACCGACAGTAGAACAAATGGTACAACGATGTTCAAAATCAAAGCGAGGACACTGAGCCATAGCGGAGTGCCTTCCCAAGTCACGCCACAATCCAAGCTAATGACTGAAAACTCAATATGGCCGAACACGGCAAACAGAACACTGAAAAGAACACCTTGAAACCACGAGTAGCAAATCATGATTGTAATAGTTTGCGCTGTAACGCGGCTTAAATACCTCAATGGATCAATAACAGCGATGTGTCTTTCGATAGCCAGCATAACAAGCGTCAAAGTTGAACAAATGTAGAACGGATAGGACAATATTCCGCCGATTTTGCAAAGCAAGCCGTTGTCTGAAATGATACTAAGATCCAACACAGTAGCTAAGTGGTAAGGCATAAGGAGAAATGCTGTTAAGAAGTCGGTGATCGCTAGATTTAAGATCAAGTAGCAGTTCAAAGATCGGCGAAGACGTTTGAAGCGAAGGATTGCGACTATAACGAGCACGTTTCCGCAAAGTCCAAAAATAATTATTATTCCAAGCGTTGCTGCTAGAATTGATTTTTCTGTTTTACTCCACCAATGTATGGGATCGTGTGAGGCCATGAGTCTTAATCTTGTAACTTATATAAAGCAATATTTACTGCTGTTCGAAGCAGTGCCCACTTGCAAAGACGTTTCTTGAAGTTCTGGGTACACGCACTGCAACAACAAGGAAAATAACATCAGCAACTGAAAATATGACATTTAAATTCCTCCCTTCATTGTCCCGAATGTTCCGATAATTGTTCGGACCCGGAAAGCTAGTTTATATTATATGTGCAATGTTTACATTAAAGATTCAAAATTTGTTGGTTTTGAAGCTAAGCAGCAAAATTCCAATTCGGACCAAACATGTCTATGCAGCTGTCGATCCTATATAATTTTGTAGCTCCGGGCCCCAAACGTCGTCAAGACTTTTGAGAAACGGGCCCCAGACCTGTTAGCGATTGTCAACGAGCTCAGTTAATTGTCGAAATCCTTATCACTTTTATCACTATCATACTCAGATGACCATAGAAAAAAAAAAATTGCTGGAATGTGCATGTTTGTTTAATAGAATGATTTGAGAATGTCTTTCCCAGCCTCCGACTGAGAAAAAAATCTCAGCATTCCTTTTGCAAAGTATTAATAAGTAAACAGAACACCCCATGAAATGAGTAGTACCCTACTAGCTTTTCAATTAATAATGGCCATGTAGCGGCTATTAAACCACATGGCGTACTGTTTGTCTCTGAAAAGCCTTAATCGGCCAAATTAGCTTGAACTATGCCAGCACACAGCTCTCCAATAGGAATAGATTTCGATCAGCAGATTCAAGTTATTTCGATGGAACTGCATGGTCAGTGGGGCATGATCCACAATAATATCGTCCTTTTGCAACAAAACTGGCACACCGTCATCCCAGCGTTTGTAATTAATTCTGCTTAACAACACGCGACTTGGGAACATTTACATTTGCTCTGTTTGCCAAGGTCGAAATTAACGACAGTCAGAAATAGACTGATAAATCTCAAGTGGTTTGAAGTGCGTTCGTGTATATTTTGCAGAATTATTATTAGTATTAATAAATACTTTATATTTCCCCTCAGTTTACCCCACTGCCGAGAGAAGTCTATCGATTACTTAGAAACTATAAGTTTTACATCTGTTATACTTCTACTGAATACAATTAGAGCACAATTTAATCACTGCATTAACAGACTTAAACATTGAAACATAGTAACTGCCGCGACATAAAGGATCGATATCTTATAAATGGGCTTCTTTGGCCTTTCGGCTAAGCTCATATGATTATCCCATTAACTTATTAAGTAAGCTCACAAGTCTATTACTGAATTTCTACTGTGAAGTCAGATTTACATACAAGTATATTCATGTTGAGCGACACAATGTTGATCGCTTCGACTTCGACAACATAATTCGTATAAATGTGAACCAACTTACCAAACTAAACGCGACGTAGATCACACAACAAAATTTACTCCCGTCATGTGAATGCTTAGCACCTGTATGAAGCAACTTCAATGCATAATTCGACCACACCGTCCTTGAAAACTGAACCACAGACAACTACGCAGTTAAAATTAATTTATACCGATAACCCTGTTTGTAGTTTTGTCTATTGAAAGTTATTTTACCCTGAGGGGCGTGAAATGACCTCATGCTCATAGACTATTTGATCAATTTACAAGGTTGAATGACGTTTTATAAAAAGAGGTTACGTCATAGGGTGTTATTGGAAGATTAACAACTAAATTTAAGCGGCTTTCCGTATGCAAAATTTGTGTAATCGATATAAAATGAGAATGAATCAGTCGATAAATATTACCATAAATCAAAACTAGTAATTTCTAGGAACTATGTTTTATACAGTAAAAACTTGAATGCAATATTTTATTCCATTAGCCGTATTATCAGCAGCACAATCTGTCACCTATTGAGCAATTCAAATTGGAGTTCCTTTATTGGCCGGAACTGTGCATGATACACCCGACATTGAATCATTTAAGCGTGTTTGAACTGTACTGTCTGCGGAACAGGAAGTATGAAATCAAGAGGAATGTAAACAAAATATTTTGCGACAAAACAAGGAACATTTATTGGTCTAAAGATCGTAATAGTAAGACACCACTATACGGTTTGTGCCGAAAGTAACGAACTAATACCGATCATAGGAAACTGTGAGAGAACTACTAGACTCTTTTTTTTATAAGAATATTGAGGCTGAACTTGGCGAAATTTTAAGAATATGTTAAGAATATACCCAAGGCTGAGATTTTGTTAAGAACAATTTTTTGCGTGTTGATGAATAATGAAATATAATAAAATCACATAATATTTTAAATACCTCTTACTAACCGAGTTCGAGGGCCGTACTGTAAATTACGGCCCGCGTTTTTCCCCTTCGATTTCATGTGAAATTGAATGAGATTGAAATTGAATGAGATGAAGATTTCATCACATCGTGTGAATATACAGTCGATCCCATTAACGTTGTTCAAGAAAAAAGAAGTTTACAAGTTAACAAAACAATTAAATATTCAATTTCCTCGCGCGGGACCTTGAATTTGCATAATAACACATAATAATAACACGGCGAAAAGTCGTTGATATTCAAAGATGCCTCGTCCTTTTTCCGACGATTTGAGGTGGAGAATAATATATCAACACTTGTTTTATGCAAAAACGTACCAGGAGATAGCTACTAATCTCTTTGTAAGTCCAATGACAGTTAAACGCAATTGTATATAATATAGCCAATTTGACATTTTTTCATAAGCTTATCCGCCAAATCTGGCAGAATGTGAGCTAGTTTCGAACGGAATTCTTCGACGCTTTCCAGAACTGGGAAATTAGTTATTCTTCTTGTTAGGTAACTACTTTTTTTCTTTTCATCCAAAACGCGTACTTCTAAACAGTTTAAAAACGGTTTTGTACTTCCCGCCGTGGCCATTTTCTACACATGTGTTCAGCTGCACGTTCCAATGGAATAATTCAGTTTCCACACGCGCGTAATTTGAATGTTAATGAGGCACGTGTCTTTTGTTAACTTGTAAACGTCTTTTTTTCTTGAACAACGTTAATGGGATCGACTGTATATATATATATATATATATATATATATATATATATATATATATATATATATATATATATAACCGTAGAACTTGTGAGGGGTCTCGCAAACAATGCAAATCCTTAACCAACGTTAAATGCTTGCTGGAGGATCACTAAAGCGATCGTGGACACTTGAAATAATCGTAAATAAAACCGAAAATGTGAGGGTCAAGAGTCCAACTCCAATGTAGCTTTGCTGGTTTATTCGCTCGACGTTTCGACCATTTAAAATTAACCGTCATTGAAAAAGTTAGAAATCCTAATCAAGACATTAGAAGAGCAAGAGAAAGCTATTGGATTTCTAAATTCAAGCCTACTATTAATAGCCTAGTTAAACTTACGTAATATATTGTTTGGCTTAGTTCAGTTTAGCTTTATAGCTCCATATCTGATTATTACGTCAGCATGTCACGTGTGTTCTTTCCGTTAAGCTTTTTAAATTTCGAATGTTGTAACAGTTAGTATATACCTCAGATGCTCCTGATGAAGACCGTTATGGTCGAAACGTCGAGCGAATAAACCAGCAAAGCTACATTGGAGTTGGACTCTTGACCCTCACATTTTCGGTTTTATATATATATATATATATATATATATATATATATATATATATATATATATATATATATATATATATATATATATATATATATATATATATATGTATATATATATACAGCAGTTTGCAAAAAATTTTGAACCCCCCAAAATATATCATTATATCCCTGTTCTCTAACAATGCTATATATCTGGAAATAATGATATATTTTGGGGGGTTCAAAATTTTTGCAAACTGCTGTATATATATATATATATATATATATATATATATAAATATATATATAAATAGATATATATATATATACACACATACCTTTTGCAAAAATATTGACACCTCAAAATATATATAAATATATATATTCGTCCTTTGTGTTTATATCGCATAGGTGACGATAGGCGGCAAACAGTTCTCGAGATGGGTACAATAGAGTTTGTAAAATGCTACTGTACCCAAATTAAAAACTATTTGCCGCCTGTCATCACGTATGCGATGTAAACACAAAGGACGAATATATATTTATATATATTTTGAAGTGGCAATATTTTTGCAAAAGGGTATATATATATATATATATATATATATATATATATATATATATATATATATATATATACACATAAACAGAGAAACAACATAAATAGTGTTTCACGCAGTCGTAGGAGTTCTCGATGCAAATACATGCAGAGCGAAATACAATTTTGGATAGAACATTTCTAGAGACAGTTACTCGAGTTTCACGCACTAAGCGATCATCAGACTGTGCCGTTGGAGGCGGTAGAAATAAAATTTAAACTAAATTAAGGAGGGTAACTGTCTCTAGAAATTTTCTATCTAAAATTGTATATATATATATATATATATATATATATATATATATATATATATATATATATATATATATATATATATGTACTGTTATTTTAAAACTGTATCGGAAACATATTGCGTTGCATTACAAAAAAGCGACAAAAACTATTCATACGCGTGCGCTCGCGCTTACAAAAAGCTATTCATACGTGTGCGCTCGCGCTTATACGTGTCTTCCTGTTTTGAGCATAAAAACCATCATTGTCATTAAGCCCATTCGGTATCAAAGTCCCTAATCTGTACATCCATTGTCCTTCCTTGTCACGCAGCTCCCTCTCACATTTGACCCAGTCTATCAGTTGAACGCTCATGTGTTCCAGCATTTTCATAGCCAAGGACATTCAGGATTGGAACACTTGAGCGTTCAACTGATAGACTGGGTCAAATGTGTATGAATAGTTTTTGTCGCTTTTTTGTAATGCAACGCAATATGTTTCCGTTACAGTTTCAAAATAACAGTCAGTTGTTTTGGTACGCACGCGTTTCCTTGACATCAGACGCCTCAGCAATTTTGAATTGTAATACGTTAACGGTGTTTTAGTCACCCTGAAGAAGACCACTAATTGTGGTCGAAATATAGGTGTCAGACAAAAAAGTATTGGTTCGTCCTCATTTGTGAGAAATTTATATATATATATATATATATATATATATATATATATATATATATATATATATACTTTTTATTGTCACCCTGAAGAAGAGCACTGAATGTGCTCGAAATATAGGTGTCAGACAAAAATAGTAATGGTTTGTCTTCATTTGTGTTCATTTGTGTTATATATATAGATATATATATATATATATATATATATACGTTACATTCTTATATATAAATAAAGAGTGTAGTACTGAAATATTAGTATTAGTAAAATAGTAATGGTTTGTCTTCATTTGTGTTCATTTGTGTTATATATATATATATATATATATATATATATATATATATATATATATACGTTACATTCTTATATATAAATAAAGAGTGTAGTACTGAAATATTGCATGATCTCAAGCAATCCCAATACAGCACTGCCTCATGATAGAATTGTTGCGTTGACAACGGTAACACGGAGTTTTAATCCATATCGCATTCAGTTGTGATCTAGTTAATGGTTACAATTTTGTCTTAAATTACAGTCAAACCGGATGTTCCTTTGCGGGCAACTTTTCGAACTTCCGCCGCAACATTGGTATTTTGATTGACAGTTTGCTTCGAGCAAGTTGGAAGTTGTGCGAGGAAGTTGCAACTTTCGCGAGCAAGTTCCCATTTCAAACTTGTTGTCAGAAAACACGTCCTTCTTCAATTATGGCTCACGTACATCGCAATAATACCACCTCGGTTGAGAAAAGAGAGAGAATAATGGTCGTCGCGATCTCATCTGGTGTACAACAAGAACAAATCGCACGCATTGTTGGATTATCAAGGCAAATTGTATCCAATATTGTAAACACAACTTACAATATACAACGCGAGACGTATTTTCCCGGTAAACCTGGCTGGAAGGAACGAACAGTTTCTACTCCTGACATCGTAAAGCTTGTGAAATATTGCAAGGTAACCAAACCAAGTACTTTCAATTCAGAAATCCGGCAACTGACAGCAAGTTTAAAATAGGAACTTACTCGCGAAAGTTGCAACTTGCTCGCACAACTTCCAACTTGCTAGAAGCAAACTGTCAATCAAAATACCAATGTTGCGGCGGAAGTTTGCAGAGTTGCCCGCAAAAGATCACATCCGGTTTGACCGTAACACATGCAACAGAAGGATTAAGGAGGAGGACGAGCATTTATAGGATTTTTCAAGCAACTGACAGTAGTTGCTGACCCTTAGAACTTCTAATTCCCGTTTCCTTGCGGAATTCTATATTATACCAGCATATAAAACTGGTATACTACGTCAATGTGGGCGTTTAAAACGATATTTTTTTCGCCATGCCGATGTTTCAAGAAAATTAAAATAAATATTAAACAGGCCATGTGTGGTGGTTTTTCATCATTCCGGGCTGTTTAAGAGCGGATGTCTGTAGTATCGAGAATCCGAGGACAGAGGACAAATTTCAAATTTATTTTTATTTTACCAAAAGAACCTATTTATAACAATAATAATAATAATAATAATAATAATAATAATAATAATAATAATTATATATAATAATAATTACTTCATTGTTTATATAGCGCAAAATACATTTATATATGATCTAATGCGCTTTACATGATCATAAAAAAAAAGATTCTATCCTAACTAATATATACTATAAGTTATTGAATATTATAATAAATGACATTTCTTGTGTGAATATATAAATTATATCATTGGTAAGCTATTTTAAAAAGATACGTTTTCAGTAATTGTTTAAATTTATTTATAGATGATTCATCCCTTATATTCCGTGGAAGTGTATTCCACAAGGAAGGAGCTGCTACCTCAAAAGCTCTGTCTCCAGAATTTCTTTTCGTTACATTATGTACAATTTCAAGGAGACGACCGTTGTTATTGCATGGAACGTAAATTATAACTAGACTGTTTTTTTCGGTTTAACTAAATTTGAAATATAAAATGGGACATTGCCCTGTAACGCTTTAAAAGTTGAACATCATTCTGTATTTAACAGGCAGCCAATGCAGCTGATAAAGAACAGGTGAAATATGTGAAAAACGTGAGGCATTTGAGACATTTAGTGACCTATTTTCGAAAATGGGTTTCCAAATTTCGATAAGTCGAAAATTAGCCTTTTGAGTCCGCGGGTGCTTTCATGGACCATTGAATTTTGGCCATTTTGGACCATTTTCAACACGCTCCTGTTATCGTAACATTCGGCGTCCTACAGTGCCTTTTACACAGTGAATTAAACATATTTTTTAACTTTCTTTTGCAATAAAATTTTGTCGGAAATGTTAAGTTTAAAAATCATTTTGGTTTTGTACAAAACACTTATCTTCGCCATGTAAAAAAGAAGGCAAATTTAAGCAAATGCAGTCTGGTATATGATTTTTAGGCAAAAAAACAACACTACATTATAGCTGAATCTGTATTTTATTTATTCTGAAATTATTTTGGTGGCCTGCAAATACAGCGCTACTGAGAGATTTATCCGTGAATGCTATTTTGGGCTTGATACCAACTTAGAAGTATTTCAATGACGGCGAGCTTAAGAACGAAAATAACTCAAGAAACTGCGAAATTGGCCCTTAAACAGGTCTTCATAATTATGAAAGTTACAACATTTACATGTTTTAGGTTATAATATTCATATGTTTTTGTTTTTTATCTAGGACGCATTCAGTTAAATATATAAAGCTATAATCATATGTATCATTGATCGACTTTTATTCCGACATCAAAATACGGCATAAGTCTTTGAACGGCCCAAGTTAAAATAATGTTTAAGTTAGCTTTTTTCTCGCTCCTTGTTGTAAGCAGCAAAGACAAGAAGTTTTAGGGGCCGATTACATGGCGAATTTCAGCTCGGGCTGAGATTTCAGCCCGATCAACCGGGCTGAAATTTCGTTGTGATTACATGACAAATTTCAGCCCGGGCTGAGATTTCAGTCCGGGCTGAAACTTTGTTCATTCTTACTTCATTTTAAGAGGATTTATTTCTGAAGCCCGACTGAAATCTCAGCCCGGGTTGAAATTCGCCAAGTAATCGGCCCCTTACAGAGCTATCTCACAAAACCATGGCTTGCTTAGCTTGACATTACAGCATTTGATATTCGCAAAATGTTGTTACAGTTTCATTATTTACACACAGTATACTTACATTGTGAAAATGACTTCCAAATGTCGCAGACATTAATGTACGAGAAAACATTAAGGACAGAAAAATATCTTCACATTTGGCGATGCAACACATAGAAATCCCTTCATTATCCGGCTGGGGGATAAATTATTATTGAAAGGCAAGGTCCATCCACCTGCAAGCAAAAATAATATTCCGTTTATAAGCACCCCCCCCCCCCCCACCCCCCTGGATATTAGCGTTCCCCTTCTTTTCTTTATTTCTCCGATATAAACGTTTTAACAGAACACTATACCATTTCAAATAAAAATTTAGGAACGTAAAAGTGAAAAACGTATTTTGATAAGTCTGATAATGCTGTGTGTTAGTCTCAGCTTATTTCTTATTATCTCATTATGAAGCGGTTTTTTTTATGCCGCTTATAATCCCCCCGGATATAAGACCCCCTCCCCCCCCCCCCCCCACCCCCCCTTGAAAGCTAACTGAAAACCCCTTTCGTATAACCGGTATTTTACGGTATGCTGCAAGAAAGCACGCAACTGGCATGGCAATGGTAGCGACGGACAGGGGTACCGGCACAGGAAAAATGACAAGTCGTTTGTAGTATTGAATCAGTTCTTTCAGTTTCGGCCTTTATTTTCGTTCGATTCCAGGGTTGTGGGAGTAAGCCTTTCTGCGGCCCGCATCATTAGCTTTTTCGTTTAATAAATAATCTCTTCCCTGTCCACTGGGAGTGCATGTGAACGTGACTTTTTATGACCGTTTCACTGACCTCTAATTATTAACGACTGATGGTTCCTTGAGGCCCTGCCAGGGTAAATTCCGACAGGCGACATAACCAAAAAGTAGCGACAGCACGTAAAATGAAATTGCGACAAAAGACAATCTTTCTCGGCACAATTCCGACAGCGACATCAAAGCCGAGAATTAGTGACAAAGAACGGTGATTTGGCATATTTTTCACCAATTTGAGGTCCTTGAGGACCCTTGAGGTTCCATTGAGGGTCTCTTGAGCATCGCGTTATACATCATTTACGCAACTCCAAACGAACGCAAACAATTACGCACAAACTCCAAACGCACCGAACGATAACTGAGCTATTGTAGAACTGTAGGCGTTTCTTTATAACGTACCATTATCCACCTTTTCTAAAATTCCGACAAACTATGTTCGTTCAATCAATTTCCGACAGCGACGTGAAGCATTGATAAAACACCGACACGAGACATTTTAAAATTCAGTCAAGCGACACGACAATAGCTTATTTATATATTTTAACTGAATACGTCCTAGATAAAAACAAAAACATTAATATTATAGCCTAAAACATATAAATGCTGTAACTTCATAATTTTGAACCCATGGGGCATTGCAAGTCGTGACGCACTCCGCCTGCCTGATCCCTGTGCTTTTTGGCCAAGAGTAATTTTTCACACCTTCGAGAACTCACGCGCGAAGTGCACGCGCGACTCCATTTAATAATCTAATGCTCAATTGAAAAAGCAGGCTGGACAATTAAAAATAAGGAACGAATTAAGAATGAAATGTTATCTAGTATACAAATGTTATCTAGTATACAATATGGAATCTGTAATAATTTTTTTTCTTTAAGATCAGAATTATTTGCCTTCATCAGACTTGACATGCACTTACAATTGTTTCAACTTTACTTATAGTTATGTGTTAAATTTATTTATTACTTGATAATGATGCCATGGCGGCGTCGAAACGTCGGACGTTTAGTATTTCTATTAATTTAGAATTTATGATGACTATCAGGAAGCCAAACGTTTGTTGTCCTAAAAAACGATTCACCGTTTCTAGAACTTAGCAATGAAAGGTTTTTTGGTCGATTTCAATTTTTTTTTTTGCAAGACATAAATTTATTATGGTCCATTAGTCTCGATGTTGAAGTCGTATGGTCAACATTTCAACTGAAATTGAAATATTAGTGTGCCTATTAAATGATTGTATTGTTTCGAGCACTCAACTCCATTTAGGTGAAAACTATAGAAGAGTAAAAGCAATTGAAGAAAACTAACTGTAGAGTGGATTTAGTAAATAAAAACACGCGTGTAGTTGACGCAAATGCCCCTGAGAATTTGTTGAAATTGATTTTAAGTTATACAATAAAAAATATCCTCGCAGACAAACGTGACAACCGCACGCGAATTTTGGCAAATAAATCCACCCCCACTGAATTGCAGGCTTTTAACTGAAATTAATCGGATATCTAACTTGCTGAGAAATACCACACTGTTCAAAGCCAGCTCGAATTAGCGCCCTTTCATACTTTAATGAAATTTCTAATCCGTGGCCTCTAAATCTCTCTGAAATTACAGTTCTCAAAAACATGTTGGAAGAAAAAACGTCTATAGACTTTCTCGGAGCTGAGTAAAAACCCGGAATTCGATGTCAAAAGATAATTTCCGACAAATTAAATATCTAAAAATTAAATGATCCTTGAAATTGTATTTCAAAATGGCGGATAGTATCTGTGATATCTTTGAAATCAATCCCGCTAACCTTTTAGCAATACTTTTTGACATCGCAGGTATTCTTTATTGGCCTTTTCCCGTATCATGATTAAAATCATTTCTTTACCGCCCCCCCAAACTTAACATTTTCTATCCTCCTTATCATATCAGGAGCTGGCAAAAAAAAAAAAAAAATAGATAAATAAAACAGTTGCAGCTAGCCTTAGCTTAGCCGTGTCTGGAGACAGTTTTAAACATATTTAATTGTGAAAAAACGCACGCGCATAAACTCGTTTTTAGTTTAAGTTATGCGATTTATGTGCAATTAACAATAATGTAAAAGCGAGGCGAAGCTGTTTCCGGCATTACTTTCTTTGACTTAGAATTCAAAACGTAATTTTATTTTCGATCGTAAAATCCATTTAACATCTTCAGTTAGAGCTTCCAATCTTACAATCGGTCTCTTTGTGTAACGCCGCAGGCTTTTGAGCTTAATTCACTCGCTTTTATTGTATGAGGCGGCCTTTTCAATTTCAATTCTTTCTTTTCCGACACAGTTGTGTGCAGGAAAGAAGTACAATTTTTGAGGCAGCAGCTGCGAATGTCGAGTCACCGTACATGAACCGCCGAATTCGGCGTTGAAAAGAAGATGTACATAAAGTCGCAAAAGCCTTTTCAGGTCTATTTATCTCTCCGCTAACAACAAAATGAGTTGATAACTGATGAAAATCGCTGAATGAGCTAACAAATGCCTGCGTGTGCCTGTATTCGCTTCATTGCGAGAGAAACAGTGAAGTCATGGCACGAATTACCTGTTTCGGATCCATTAAATGTCGTAAATTGTCCGCTTGATTCTTGAAAGAAATTTCTACCCGTATACACTAGGCTGGACATACAGACGTGATTATGTTCTAAGACACACAAATGCAGCAGTGAATGAAAGGAACAACAAACATCAATTTACCTGAGTGAAGGATAAATGAAATAACAAGGAAAAGTATCTAGTTCCAATTGACGTAGACAGGTTGGTGCTTTTTCGTTGTAAATACACAGAAACGCAAGCAAGATAGATATGCAGCTCATGAACGTTCTTAGTCAGGGCTGAGAATAACAGAAATATAGGACTTAACAAGTGAATGAGTGGTTGCACGAATGGCATCAATAGTCAAACTACAATTTCGACCAATGAGCAGTTCTGCTTTTAAATATAATTTAATGTGAGCCCATGGCCATCCATCATTCAATTCTCGTTCTTATCACTTCTTAATGAAATTGTCTCAGGCAAAACTGATCCGAATGCAAAACAGTTTAATCTCGTGAACGTTTTAATTCCGAATGAATAACTTGCCCACCCACATCCTTGAAAGAAATCTGCTTCTGGTCTTTCTTTGACAGAAAACAATGACTGTCCGTTCATGTCATTCGAAACTGTGAAAACATTTAAATAATGGATCAATGAGCTTTAACTAACGTTTTGTAAACTAAAATTGAAAATACCTGTAAATAAACTTTCCTTGTTACAAAATAAGTTGTTTTGTATTTTGACCATGTACGGCTTCCTGTACGGCTTCTTTAAAACTGGATTTAAATTATTCTGATCTTATCACGTTTTTGCCTCGAGCCATAATTGATAAATAATATTGCTTTTCATTAACGTTAAACGAGAAATTGAAAGACGTGTCAATATTTTGAGATAACGCGGTCTTATTTCAGGCACATGCTAACGAGGCTTGGTAGGCTAATTTGCATGAATATAATAGAGGAATAAATCGGCCGCCATTATAGAGGGATGAAGGAACGAATCTATAAAATGCATATCAGTACAGTCAATCAAAATTCACGCCCAGACACATTTGTGAACAAACGTATTCGAATTTACACAGTGTTTGCATGGCCGGTTTTGTTTTCAACTTTTCTGCGCTTTGGGAAATGATTGTTGCTGAAACTTCACATAAGTTTACAATTCCAAAACGGTGCTTGGCCGCTTGAAATTAGAAGTCTGAACATAGTTAATAAAGTGCAATGGTTATAAAGCCAGAGAAATGTCTTTATTCGATGTTTTTGTTATCGTTTTTCGGCCTTGACCCTGCACAACACAATAGATGTTGAACTTTTGTTCGAGCAACTGACCAATAGAAATGGTGCTATTAAGTTATTCAGTCACAGCGTGTGTCAAAAAACAAGATGTGCACGGTCAAGTACGGTTCAACATAAATTGTAGCTCCTTTGTTATCGCCATTGAAATCTGCAAGGTTTCATAACCAGTCCCGCGATTAACTATGGTCTGACCTAAACACGCATAAGGGCTATTGTGACGTAACTTGGTATGTCAAAAACTGCTAATATATTGATTGAAGTGACACTCAAAATGAATGATGAAGGAAAGAACGTTTGGGGGGTAACAAGTACCACATTCAAATTTGTGCGCCGTTATGATGATTGTAAAAATACTCTTTTCTGAATAAAGAATTATTAAAGTAGATATTTTTCTACAAAGAAATCGGAAAATATACTTGAAATATGTATCTCGCAGAACCTCACGAAGCTCGGGGAAAGAGTGTGCACCGAAAAAATTAAGCCACGTGGGGGCGAGAGATCGAATTCCTTGTTTAACTGGAGAGGTTGGGTTGTATGGCCACAATGCAATGGCCCCGAAATTTGGAGTTGAGACATTCTCGTTCCCAGTCGCTCGTCACACAGGATGACGCGCCGTCAATTAGACGCGCGACAAATTTATAAACCTCGCTTCGCGAGGAATTAATTTTCATCGATAAACCACAAACGACAATCTCGCTCATAATGGCACGACATGTGTAAATGATACTAGAATCCTGCTGGGATAGAAAGGATCTTTGACATCCATTATCTCATTCGTACATTAAATCAGTTTCTACTCAGAGAATGGGTTAAAAACTGGATTATAAACTGGATTCAACAACCATAATCTTTCCATTCAATATATATGCATCACCAGGCTTCTGATCTGAAAAGACGATTGCTCAGCTATCAGTTTACCACCCTTTAGTGTATGGCAATATCAGTTAGTATGAGTGTTGAAGCAATATCGCAAGACCATGGGTTGATGCACTCCTACTCGACTCGGCCTTTGATCGGGCACAACCACAATATGTTTTTTGACCTTGTTCGTGCAACTAACCGATAAAATGTTTCCCTTTAGTTATTCATGCGTATGATCGAATAAAACAAAAGGTGTGCACGGCCGGCGGTCAGAGTACTTTCAACGGTATACGACTACTTAACTTTTTATATTAAAAACATGTTTGGTTTGTATCTTAAAGTGCATGCACGTGGATGCAAAGAAATCAATTTAATGTTATATTTGCTTTTAATTCGAAGCGAAATATTTTAATTTCAACTTTAATTATTTAAGGTTTCCTGTTAGTATATTGGTTACGTTTATGGTGTATGTTGGATTTCAAGGTCACGTAATGTTATTGTGCTGTTTTTTTTTTTTTTTTTCCTGAACAAGAGCATTCGCTATTTTGACAATAACCAAGTCAAGCTTTTTTCCGAATAACCATGTGGATCGTCATTTAAAAGTGCGGAAAAAAAATTTCCCAGTTTGGTCTGTCGTGGAGCATTAAAACCGGCGGTTCTTTTATGTTTTTGAAACCGCATTTTAAATAATTTATGATAATCTTCAAGTTCGAGCTCAAATGTGATTTATGCTAAAAAAGTTAAGTTTATAAGTAATAGTAATTGGACTGAATGGAGTACAATTCAGGGAGTAATCGGGCGAGCGAGTAATTTCAAATCGGCCGAGCGCGTAGCGCGAGGACGATTTGAAATTACGAGCACGATTACCCCTGAATTGTACGACATGAAGTTCAATTACTAATTAATCGAATCGATAACAAAATTCTACATTAAAAAGTCTATGTGGAGTTTTTTGTTCTCAAAACGTCAAGGTTATTTTCTATCAGTTTGAAAGCAGGAAGAAACAGCGAGGAAAAAAAAAAAAAACATTTAAGTGCACCTGAGTGACGCGCGCCCAACATAGGTGTCCAATTATAGCTATCCAATTGCTAAAAGTTGTAATTGGATAGCTGTAATTGGACACCCACGTGACCGCGTGACAATTACGTAAGACATAGGCGCGTGGATGACCAATCACAACCTAAAATTTTGTTGTTGATACGATTAACCCTTTCACTCCCAGAGTCAATTATGGAGACAACTAGTGTAGTACTAACTATTGAATCCGTAGACGAAATCCTGTGGTGTGACCATTCAAATGAAACCTCTCTGGCAGTACTTTTGCATGGTACCATTCGTTTTTCAATATTTTAGAAAATTAAATTTGGGATTTTTCTTAAATTTTGTTATTTGGCACTCTTGGGAGTTAAAGGGTTAAAGAAACTGGTGCTGCGTCGATGGGGGAGTGAAATACGGGTTGACAAGGTGAATTGACCACCGCAAAGCGATTCAAAAGCTTACGTTTCAAGCACTAGATCTTGGGACAGAGCGAATTAGAAAATCCACCATGAATGAAACAAACTGAATACAAAAAAAGTGACTTGAATTGCATGTAAAATAATTTTCATAATATGGTACAAAAAGAAAATCATAAGCCGACAATTTGATGAAGCAGTACCGAAGACCCAAAACATGCTTGCCATGGAAACATTGCATGTCATAACAATTTTTTTTCCCTTAAAATGAGTGCCTGAAAAAAATACATTATTTAACAGATAATTACATCGTTAGCCTTCTAGAATCTCTCCCCGGCTTCCCCTTTCTCTTTTTCTCCGGAGATTCGAATAGAAACTAAAAAAGATTTAGGCCGGGCTTAATTTAAGAAAGTGGTCAATATGAATATATAAACACTTTGTCGCGGGCATCACTTTGGTTTCGAACTTGTATTAGCTTGTATTTTTGTACTTACCTTTTAAGTTAATGCTCACGCTAATGAAGGTATAACGCGTATAGTCCAGCTTAGCTCTTTTCCCTTCAGCTAGTTGTTCTCTCAGAAGTTTTTTTTTTTTTCGATATAGAAGTCTAAATCTAAGGAACATTTACTTCGAAACCCGTGTTTGCCTGTCTTGTTGTTCTGCCGAATTCAGTTTTTGCTTGTACGCTCAGACCGAAGTGTGTACGGAGAACGTACTACTTTTATGGTACAAAACTTTACCATTTCTCAAAATAAGAGAAATGCCGCTTTCCTGCTGACGGATACCTTCAAGTCAAGATCATGATAGCCGGTATGGTGAAAGGACTTCGTAGTAAAAAAAAATTGCAGAGGCTTACATGACACAAGAGACGCAGAGCAGACTGAAATTATTTATTCATGAGTCCACAATGCCAAAAGTTGTTTTCAATCCCTAATTCGTTGTTTTGTAGCAAGTACTGGCATGGGTGACATTAATCCAAGGAAGCAAGTTAGCCAAAGTTGTTAATTAACTGAGTCTTCCTCTTTGTTCCTCTCAAACTGTCAGTACGGGCCGGTTTTAACGATGTCGAACTAATAAAACAGCGGGTTTAAGGCTGACAAATGATTGACCTGCGCATCTGTACGTCTATATTCGGGTTAAAGTTGATAAACGTTTTTCTATCTTTGTTAAATGCCTTCTTGAAACTTTTTACTGTAAACAACGTTTAAATATTACGGTTAGCCAGATTGAAATTGGTTTAGACTACGGTTTCCTTAAAGTTACAGTGTACCTTCAGATCGAAAATTTATTGAAAATTTTTTTTTGGCGTTAAAATAAAGTTTACAGAATGAACTTTCATCCAAAAAAAATAATAATCGAAAAAAGGTGAAAATTGACGGAGAAATGTCGGTATAACTTTTGTGAGCGTAGTTTGTTTATTAAGCGATATGTTTTTTTAAGCGCCGTTTTCTCAAAGTTAATTTTTCGCTTGTTGGGGACACTTTAAAGAGCTACAACTCAAAGGGAATTTGTTCGATTTTCCTTAAATTTGGACAGAAGCTAGGCTAACAAAATCAATAAACACGTGTCGGCGAATTTCTTAATTCCGAAAACTTTTTCGTCAAGAGCCATTTCCGTGCGATCATTCCAACTTTTTTTCTCCCCCTTTCGAAAATATTCTGTAACTTTTCACTGCAATTGAATATGGGAAATCGCCGACACGTTTTTTTAGCGCTTCGTGTCCGGAAACCCGAGAACAAATCAAATTAGCAAAATATAAGGGGTGGCGAATGGTAAATCCGAGACTCGCCGAGACGCCGAGACCCTTGTTTCAAAATCCGAGACCGAGACCGCAGCTACGTTACAAAATCCGAGCCCGAGACCCAATGCGGGAAAAAAACGACCCGAGACTTAGTGCCAAAAATATCCGATTCACCTATCAAACAACAAACAAGGATGAAGAATGAGAATGCTTGACAAAAGTATCCGAGACTCCGAGACCTCAAGGAAAAAAATCCGAGACTCCGAGACAGAAAAAACACCAGCCAAACGAGACTTTGAGACTTAAAACAAAAACTGCCGAGATTTCGAGACCGGACCAAAATTTTCCGAGACCCACGATTTTGAAGGTACCATTCGCCACCCCTAATATAATAATCGCTTTGAGTTGTAGCGTTTTAAAGCTGATTCGGACGTTCGCATTTAGGCCTCGGAAAACATTCGACAATTCATTTTATTACCAAATGGTTTCCATATTTAGATAGCCAGCTCTATAAGCTTTAATTTGATATCTGGGTTTAGGTATATTAAATGTAATCGTACGACGCTAGAGCTGTTATACTGGAGACACCCCCGAAGGTACACTGTAACCTTAAACACCGTGTAAACTTTGTTTACATTTTTAGCACGCCTATTATTTATTCATGATAGCAATTATTATGACACAAGGTTTGTTAAATAGACAAATAGTAGAAATACAAAAATTAACGCGATACGACGTTTCGATGTCTCTGACATCATTGTCAAGTAGAAAATGACAGAAAGAAAAGGTTGATGTTAATTATCTGTTTCTCACTTAATATTTATATTCACCTTTTCTTTCTGTCATTTCCTACTTGATAATCGAAACGTCGTATCGCGTTAATTTTTGTATTTCTACTAAAAGCAATTATTATCTAATGTTCGTTTGTCGATGAGAAGTTCATTAGAACTAGTCAGTACCTTACACCTGCCAATATCGAAAGTATATACCCTAATTAAGTGTGAAGGTGGTCTTGAGCCGAACTTCACACTCATCGGTAAACGCTTTCCATGTTGACGATAGTCGATACGCTTTTTGTAACATTGTTTTTAACAGGGCCTAGACAATCGATGAAAATCGATGATCGGAAAATCAATCGATCAATCGATAACAATCGATTAATTACTTTTGATTAGCATCGATTGGCATCGGCCAATCGATGATCAATCGATAATCACACTTAGGTGGTCGCGAACTTCATCGATTGCCATCGATTGGAACTAAATTCATGTCTCCGTATCTTCAGGTATCGCGGGAATGTAAGCAGATCGTATATTATTTTTAAACCTCAGTAGCAAAGTTTGAAAATTGTTCATCGATGTGGATCCATGAAAAACAGCACAAATAATTAAGACAATTAACATATCTCGTTGTCAGTAGTACAAACTTGATCGCTTCGAGTTCATTCAGTTTTAACAGGCCGGTCTTATAGCGTTGATCGACGTGGAGAGAGGTGCAGTATTGCGTATTATTATACATTGATGTCACTAGCTCGAATTTGATTGGCTATAAGCACGCAGCTAATTATTGCTTGCTGTTTCTGTTACGTCATACCTACAGACAATAGTTTTATGCACGCAGAAGTGACGTCATACCTACAGACAATAGTTTTATGCATGCAGAAGTGACGTAAGTTGTTTACTTACAAGTTGACTGCTGTGCATTGATCACTTTTTTGTGCGCGCTCTTGTCTTTACAAGTGCAGCTCAGGAATATGCATAATAAAACAATTATCATTATATCAAAACTAATAATCAGTTATGATATATCATTTTTTTTCTAATACATCTCTTCTTAAAAATATTGCTATTATCATGATATATCCTTGGTGATATAAGGGGTTGATTTTTTTTTGATATTCCGCAATGGGTTTTTCTCGTATAAAGATATGTTATCATGATATTATCAGAATATTTAATTAAGTTACTATTTCTTCTTTTCCCTGTGATACAGTGATTTATCATGATATTATCAGAATATTTAATTAAGTAGAATTTGTTCTCCTCCCAGTGATACAGTGATTTATCATGATATTATCAGAATATATTTAATTAAGTAGAATTTGTTCTCTTCCGAGTGATAGCGTGATAAATTAAGATATCAGAATATTTAATGAAGGAACTTTAACCTCTACTACCAGTGATAGAGTGATAAATCATGATATTATCAGAATATTTAATAAGGTAACTTTACTTCTACTACCAGTGATAGAGTGATAAATCATGATTTTATCAGAATACTTAATGAAGGAACTTTACCTGTACTACCACAGTGATAGAGTGATAAATCATGATATTATCAGAATATTTAATTAAGTCGAATTTGTTCTTCTCCCAGTGATAAAGTGATAAATCATGATATTATCAGAATATTTAATTAAGTCGAATTTCTTCTTCTCCCAGTGATAGAGTGAAAAATCATGATATCAGAATACTTCTGTTCCCCTCGACTCGAAACCCTAACCCTAACCATAACCCTAACCCGAACCCTAACCCGAACCCTAACCCTAACCCTTACACCTACCCCCGCCAAGTGCAATAGACAATACTCTGTGACTAATTTGTGTCTTTTATTCCCTAATAGTAGCTAGCCTTCTTTTTTGTTTCAATTACTTTTACACTGTACTGTTTTGTTTTTAATTTCTGCGCTTTTTTTGGAAACATGCGTTCTAGTTTACTTTACTTTGTCTTTTCTTTTGTGTTTTTGTCTGTTCCTTTTTTTAAGCAAACTTGTAAACAACATGATAAATTTTCGAATTCAACGCTTGATACTTGCTAATTCGTGCTTGGCAACATGGGTTTCAAAAAAGAAAAATTTCCTTCTAATATTCCTAACAAATGTATGCCCCCGGACAATCCCAAATGTGAATTTCACCCACACCTTCCCCAGTTTTCTACCATCAAAGGCGTCAACACTGAATCCTGCGAACAGGGATTTCGTCGTCTCGACCAGTACTTCGAAGTTACACGCAAAATGACTCAATACAAACGGAATATTCTTTTTTGGTTTGTTAATAACAGATTTAACACAGATCTAGAAAGTGAACCGACTAAAAAGGCACAAACTAATGTAAGCCGAGTTAATGTAAGAGTATTATGAGAAAAGAAAAAGGCAAAGTACTTCTGTAAATACATGGACGAATTGATCTTATCATGATATATCAAACTATCACTGTGTCTTGTCTTCTTTCTTAAATCAATAGAGTGAGATTGAGAGTCATAGTGATACATGATACATTATAGGGCAGTCACTTTATGGAATACTCTATCGAACGATTTTAAACTTTGCGAATCGGTTATCGATTTTAAGCGTCGCCTTAAATCTCAGCTTTTAAATAATTTTTACAATTCTATGTGATTAGAATTCTATAGTATTTTGTATTATATTTTATCATTGTATTTTATCATTGTATTTCATAATTGTATTTTATCATTTTATCATTGCCTCTGAAAATCCCCTTTGGGGACGTGGTAATAAAGTATGTATGTATGTATGTATGTATGTATGTATGTATGTATGTATGTATGTATGTATGATATGATAACTTGCTTTATTTCAAGAAAACTTTCTATGCTCCTAGATAGGTACTAGGTGGACAATTTTGATATTATCATGATATATCACAATATCTTTGTGTCTGTTATGCTTGGTAAAATGGTGAAATCGCTTGAGTGAGATTTGAGAATGATAGTGATACATGATATGATTCTAACTTGATAGTGATACCTTGATAATGATAATTCGAAAATTTGATAGCGAAAATTCTTCCAGCAACTATCATGTAAATACGATATGATAATGATATTTTTGATATTTAAAATGGAAAATTATTTTTTGCTTTTATCATTCTGTTATCACCCAAATATCACTGAGATATCAAAATATCAATTATCAAACTAACAATATTCTATCACGATGTTTTGATAAACCGCAATCCTGCACCTTAGTGTCGACGTGGCTGTCGTAATGTAGGTAAAGCCCGGTGTTCATGGGTTTCCTGTATACGCTTTGAAATGTTCATTCCCAGGAAGGGAAGGGTGTGTTATCTGTAGCCGATTAGAATTAAGAACATCAAGAAAAGCAGCCGCTGCTGGGGGACCAGGCATGATTGCAAGAGTACCATCAACATACTTCTTGTAGTAGTTTGGCATTTGCCCGTCTTCGTGTAATTTCTCCTCCAAACAACACATAGAGTGTGAATTCTCAAGACCACCTTCACACACCTCCGCTACCCTACAAACTTAATTGATGCTACGATTAACTGGAGATTCATTAACAATCAAGCCATTGACAGCAGATCCAGCGAGTTAGTCCCTTAGCAACGAAGTCGGAATACGTTTACAACCCGTGTTCTTAAGCCAAAAAATCGGAAGCAATGGGTCGTGTACAATTTTCAATGTCGGGTTCATGCGATATGGACTGTGTTGGTTATACTAACCTATATCTACACCAACGTGTTGAAGAGCATAGCTCCTTAAACTCTTCAATTGGAAAACACATGCACGAGGAGCACGGAA
Source organism: Cladopsammia gracilis (assembly GCA_022457155.1). Classification (NCBI taxonomy): domain Eukaryota; kingdom Metazoa; phylum Cnidaria; class Anthozoa; order Scleractinia; family Dendrophylliidae; genus Cladopsammia; species Cladopsammia gracilis. The sequence continues at coordinate 487,340 of JAJGOT010000448.1, read as the reverse complement.
TGTTGAAACCGAATTTTGTTAACAACTCAGTTCGGTACTCAAAAAGTGCCGAAACAAATTCGATTGTCTCATTTACGAAATGCTGATAATCAAAGAACGCCAACCATCCTTGAACGTGGAAACAGATTCCATCCGCGCGAAGTTATTCATATAACACGCACAAAAAAATGTCAGTTATGTTTTCACTCATTTTTTTCTTATGCCACCTCAATATTTTCACTCTTTGAAACATCGAAACGTCGGACAACTATAATTTTAATATTCTTACTGAAGTTCTTCAGCAAACCTTTAGTTATTTATTCTTGTGCGGGTTTTAATAGGGCGCTTTAGCAACCACGAAGGCAACGCCAGGGAAAACGTCACTTGAAAATAATAATTCGCGCTCTTTGAAACTTTTTTTTTTGCAATTGTTCCAATTTGTTTAATCTGTCTAATGTGACTGAATTGTCCATGCAGGAGCTGAATTCGTAGACAACTTCGACTAGAGAAAGTAAAGTTATGTCATCATGTGCCGGTTCACATTCTCCATAAAATTTATAATTTCATCAAAGTGCTCCTTTCGATATAGACTGCGAGCAGTCTCTCTTTTTCCGCTAAAGTCAGTATAACGCAAACAAATAGCGTGATGAGCGAGCGGCGAGCGGCGAAGACGCGATCCGCGAGTAGCGCGGGTACTCGCCTGCCGGTGCCCGCGCTACTCGCGGCTCGCTCATCACGCTTTTTTTTTTTTGCGTTCGTCCCTACTGACTTTAGCGGAAAAAGAGAAACTGCTCACAGTCTACTTTCGATGCATAAAAATTATAATGGCCAAGAGGACGCAAGCAAAGGAAATTAATAGACACGATTGTTTATTCATTTTCTTAGTTTGTGTCTACACTATACCTCATTATCAAGTAGACTTTTTTTTTAATACGGTATCGAAGGGAGCCCGTTTCTTTGTTGTTTTGCAGGGGACAGAAAAGAAATGTACCAAAATGTAAAACACACACTGTTTTCGGTCATTAATGTTTTTCCGTTCTCGCTCCCGTTGCCGTCGTTGTTCCTAAAGGTGACGTTACACGGGACGATTCACAACGACGATGTTTAGCGCAACAAAATTAACGACAGTTATGTTACACGAAACAAGTCGGCGGAGTAAAATTCGCGTTTTTGCGTTGCAAGTTTTTGAACCTTCGCAAAGCAAAAATTGCGGAGAAAATCGTCCGCGCACCCATAATGAGCTACAAATCGTCGTTGCGAATCGTCCCGTGTAACATCACCTTAAAGGTGGACAGACACGAGGGGTCATGTAGCAGGGACATGTCGCAGCGACATGTGACAGCGACAAAAACATTGTGTAGTACACACTGAGGGACATGTAGCAGGGACGTGCAGCGGGGACATACAGGGACAAAATCATAGCGCTTGCAAACACATGAAAATGTTGCGGGGACATGTCTCAGGGACATAATGCAGCGACACGTCCCCTCGTGTGGACTAATACTTTCATAATTGTGCAACACCAATTTTGGGAACAGTTTGTCCCCGCAACATGTCGCACGGAGTCAACTTCATGGGATAAGTCGCGGGAACAAAATGACACAAAAATTGGTGTTGCACGATAATGACAGTATCAGTTCACACGAGGGGACGTGTCGCTGCAACATGTCCCTGAGACATGTCCACGCGACATTTTAATGTGTGTGCAAGCGCTAGGATTTTGTCCCTGTTACATGCCCCTCGTGTATACTACACACATTTTTGTCGTTGCTACATGTCGCTGCGACATGTCCCTGCTACATGGCCCCTCTTTCCGCTTGTCGCGCAACTTCAAGGATTCGCAAAAATGTGCCACTAAATACATAATAATGCTTGCCGTAAAGTAAATGTAGGACGGTTAACACGTATCTTCGCTACGTTCGTTCACTTCTCACCGTTTCTTAGTTTTCTCAATTTCCTTCACAAGTATCGGAAGCTGAAAAAAGATGACCTGATAAGAAGGAAAAACATTCTGAAAGCGACGAGTCGTCAGACCGACAATTTTGTGGCTGCTTACTTATAAATATAGCTGCAGTTGGTGGCGAACCTATAGCGTTCACAGATCTGTAATTTGGCAAAACATTAAGAGGTCTTGGAACGTACAGTTTTGGGGTAAACCTTTGTCGACAGCACAGGAGTGTGTTTCTGAAAACACTCAAGTTTCGTCCGACTCGTTAATTTGTCCTTCTTACCGGTTATGCTTGAACAGTTTTATCAATGAATTGAAAACGCCTTCATTTATAAAGACTTAATATAAACTAGTGAAGTGGTTTAAAATGTAGCTTCCAGAACCAGCGTTACGGTTTTTTTTTCTTTATTCTGGTGACAAGCAATAAGATCCCCGCCTCTATCCTTTGTTTTTGGTTCTAGTACTGCGCGATGGCGGAAAGTAAAAGGGCAGGAAGCTGCCTGATTTGCGCAAGATGTGGTTTCTGCACGGCTTCACCAACGCGTTCTGGAAAGAGACAGTTACATGCAATCCATTATTCTCTCAGTTTGGACTGTTGGAACATTCTTAGCCATAAACAGAATGCTGGTTTCCAAAGTAATGTGCACGTGATGCGTTTTAATTAATCTCGCTTCGCGAAATATAGTTTTTTGCTACTTCATGACATGAATATTTCGTCCCGATCTAAACACAAAATTTCTAGTCGACATACGGTTTTATTTCAGCCCTAGTGATCCAGTATACAATCAAACCTATTAGTGATCACTAACAGGGACTCCCACAAAAAATACAAGATACAGCTTCGAGCTATTTTACAGAAAAAACCTGCTCTAAAGTGGATATACATCTTATTCTCAAAGCCTGTTTTTCACTAACGATGCGAGCACAGGCGTTTGTCACAGCGGCATTTCAGCTCGAGCAGAAAAAAAAAACCTGTCCCTGTGCCTGCGCTTATAAGCTAATACTTGCGTCCACCCCATTTTCACATTGTCATAATAAATAAATGCTGGCGGTTATATTTCTACTTTTGCTTGCATCACTATTGAAAAGCATGTGTAAGTTCCTGTTTGGGAAGCAATTGCTTTAGATTTAGCATTGGTGGCGCGCTGGGCTTTGGTCATCTTCACTCTAGTAGCACGAAGACTTCCAATGCACATTTGACGGCTAACCAAAATGATATTCAAAGGCGAGCAATAGATCAAATTGAAGGGTGCAGGAGAAATACCATTGCAAGGTATGAGTTGTGGGAGCCAACTGTTATTAAAACAAAACTACTCGAAGAACGACACAAATAATTATCCCAGGCAGAGCAATATCACTATTCGAACACAACAAGGAATTTATTATTGTTCTGGTTAGTTCGTTACGCCTCGAGAAATTCTTGGCACGTTATTCTGTTTGTTTCGGAAAACTTCGGACGAGCTATCATGGTAGTGTCGCACCACTGATAAAGTGGGCCGAAAGGAGGTACGTTTTTTTTTGTTAATATTTTAATATTGTGATGTCCAGCATCTTGATTCAGTTTCTTAGTATATTTTTATTAGTTTATTTTAATCACAGTAAATAAGCTGTTTATCGAACGCTAGAACTTTAGCCGGTTCACTATAGCTACCCCGTGTATCAATAAAGTGCCTGTTGTCGTTGTTGTTTTACCCTGAAATGTTCTGGCCGGCCACAGTACCATTCCATCTATTTTCCCCATTTGACTTTGGTAAACAGTAGAGACCGCAGAATACAATTCATAAGAAATAAAACTGTGTGGGTGTTGCAAATGCACTTGAAAGTGTGGGGTGATTATTGCACCAGAGAGATATGAGAATACAGCCGCCTCTTATCGCTTCGATATCGCTCCCGTTCGGGCGAATATCCATTCGGACGGCGGCGCCTAACGGCTGACGGAGTGAGCACAAATATTCCATGATTGTCTTCTTTAGCCACTAAATGTCAGCTTGTGACGGTTCTAGTCAACACTTATGATTCCTTGAAGAAGGCCGGCCTGCCAACCAGTAAAGTTTCCCTTATACGAATGGCCTAATTTCATTCTATCGTCCAATATTCCAAAGATAGTTAATACAATTCACCAATTATATATTTTCACAAAGGGTTTATAATCAATGCAGACGTATATAGAATTTATATTACATGAAACAATAAATCACAATCCGCGTGATTTTTTCCTTGCAAATTTGGAATTGTGCGATAATATTATCTTATTGACTGAGCGGGAAGGCCGGATGGGAAAATATTTGACTCCGTGTTATGGGTGGCGCCATAACCGAAAACCAACTTTTTTATAATATGACTACCTTACGACTTTTTATATCTTTAATTGACACAACTAGTGTGAAATAAGTAATGCATCAGATTTCTGCTAATAGAGCTTCTGTAAAAAAATTAAAATTAAAGTCTCCTTCGATGGCATGTGCTTTCATTTACATCCCAGGGGCGGATCCAGGATTTTTCTTAGGAGGGGGTGCACCTCTAAGGAATGACGTAACCACGTTTTTTTTCTTTTCTTTGCAGAATACGAGTTATATTAGAAAGATGCAGGTCATCTCAAGGGGGGGGGGGGGGGTGCACCCCCTGCACCCTCCCGCTAGCTCCGCCCCTGCATCCCACTGGCTACGAGTTTGTAGCGGGAGCTGACGTTACAGGTCTTTCAGGGACAAGGGTCAAAGGCTTTAGTCAGGAAAAAACAGTTTATTCGGGATAACTTTAACACTGGGCATGGAACTGAATCGAAATTTACAATTGGCACATGGAAAGGTCTTATCGTCCTTAACATTTTTAAGTACAATAAGCTTTCCAATAAGTCACGTTACATGTTACGTGGCCATTTTTCTAAACTGGCAAATATTTTAGGAATTGGTGACGGGTTTAAGAGAAAACAAAATATAAACGCTTTTCTGATGCAGATTAAATATTTCCGGCCCTTCACGTTTGGAATGATCGTCCATTGTTCTCTAAAAACATTTTGTGAGGACAAAGGTCATTTTTAAGTCCAAAATTCAACCTTTGATTATCTATAACTGTAATTCTAACACTGGAGGACAATCATTCCAAACGTAGAAGGTTAGATATGTTAAACCACCAACGGAAAAGCTAATTTATTCAACTATATAAATTGGTGTAGAATTTTGACTTTTTGAGCCGTTATCTTGTCCCTTGAATTCATATCTCTTTGCTCTCGTCGTTTTTTGCATTTTTTGTTCCTTTATCGAGATAATAAAGCATCAGTTCCTGGCCATAATCATAACGACCATCACACGAGAACTTTCGTATTATGTAAGTTTTGCGCAAGTAATGCGCGCGCAGGACAGTACGGGTAATCTAATTATTTATGATTATATGACGCGCGAGTTCTTTTCAAAACTATTTACAAAATACCTGTAAGAGGGCTGCATGTAGACTACGAGCAGTCTCTCTTTCCCAGCGTTAGTCCGTCGAGCGAGAAACGAAAAAACATTAGCGAACGGATAATATCCGTTCGCTAATGTTTTTTCGTTTCTCGCTCGACGGACTAACGCTGGGAAAGAGAGACCGCTCGTAGTCTAGGCTGCATGCATCAACGCGAGCGGGACTGGGAAAAGGCGTATTGTGCGGCCCTGGCGTGCGTTTCTGGAAAGCTAGGCATTAAAATCTAACGATTACTATACGAGCTGAACTGGTTTGCCGGCTTAAAATTTCAACGCCATTCGTTCATTAAAAACTGAATTTAAAAAATTGCTTTCGGGCCCGAAACGTTTTCGGGACTTTCGTAAAACGCATGCCCAGCTTTAAAAGCGTACGGCTCCGCGGCGTGTTCAAATTTGAAACAATTTTCTCTCCAAATTGGTCATATGACAAAATACTTATTGACTAAGTTAGGTCGGGTGCCATCAGTCCGTATGCCATGACATCCATCTAAATATTTTTGCATCCGGCCCTCCCACTCAGTCAAAAAGTCGCCATATTACAACCACCTTCTTTTTCGAACATAAAAGAGAACAAAATGAATTGATTTTACCGACTCTTATCGGCTTATCATCTTCTGTTTGGGAAACCTTCAAATGGCACAGAAATAAAGAAATTAAAGAAAAAAGATGCGGTTTTAAGTTTGTTTCGCAGAGTATCTACAACAATAGGATAATATTGATCTCAAGTGATGCTGAGCTTTATTTAGTCTTATGTTACTCAATTTATGCAATTTATCAACCTTTACGTATATATTAAGTTAGTTTAAGTTCTAGTGACCGTACTTTTTTATCTTTTTTTTTTTATTTTGAACTTGAATATAATGCCATAATGGAATCGATATGTTTTTCGATTTTTTTTTTCTCGTCATCTTTTAGCGTAATTTTATCACTAAATGTATATCTGCCGTTTCAGCGATATTTGGCGGCACTAATTACTGTCAAGTTATTGTGTAGGAAGATGTGGTCATGTGAACCACAAATGAGGCATTTTAGAAGCATGCTTACAATATACTTATGCCTATATTGTAACTGCACTTTATCTTCTCGGATGATGCGGGCTTTTTAACTATTTGTGATGTTTTTGTTGTTGTTGTTTTGTGGTTATCAGACTGTTTTATAACATTGAATGATTTTGTCGGAATGTATGATAGTTCCAATTGCTTCATGAACGTCGAGGAATATGGCTGCATTGTTTTTCTTCGATACTTTACAAGATTCACGAAAAGGCAAAGCGCCGAGGCGTTCAAACTGAACAACGCAGTTTGTTAGATTTCAGCGGCCGCTCGCGAGATTTTGAGATGTCGGGAAATTTTACAAACCAGTGTTGCACTGAGTCGTTCGATGACGACTTCCATCTGGTAACATCATCGTGGCCTCTGAGTGCTGTGATTGTAACATTTATTCTTATGATTTTTGTCAATCTAGTGACAATCACTGGGAACGTGTTTGTTATCGTGGCACTCACAAAGATAGACGCACTGAAGAAAATGGCTAACAACCAAGTTGTGATTTCATTGGCCGTCGCTGATCTTTTAGTTGGCTTCCTGGTTATGCCATGCGCAATTGACAGTGTCTTAGTGGGAAGATGGCGTTTTGGACCTCTCTGGGGAAAGCTTAACGCTTTTGGAAACTTTTGCTTCTGTATTTCGTCCATTATGCATTTAGCATTGCTATCTGTCGATCGTTACATTGCAATATCGCGCCCATTAGGATATTTGTCAATAGTCACTAAGCCAAGAGCCCGAATCGCCTGTTTATTGTTTTGGATATATTCAACTCTTTGGGCTTTGCCGCCTTTATTCGGCATAAGTTCCTACGAATGTTTCATCCCATACATCGGAAAATGTCTCAATGAAGATTGGCTTCAAACGAAGCTTTCGATCGTGTTCACTGCTTCAGTAGTATGCGGGACATACGGGGCAGCGGTTTTTGTCATGTTCTACGTCTACGTCAAGATATTTATTGTGATTTATAGACAGTCCAGAAGAATTGGCGTGACAGTGGACCAAGTTAGAAGGAACAGTTTTGGAGCAGCGAGAACTAACTATTCTGCAAAGAAAGGTGTTTTAACAGTTCTTATCATCATTGGAACTTACATGGTCTGTTGGTCGCCATTTTGCCTTCTTTTGTTCGTGCAAATGGGCTGCGGTAAAAACTCAGGAGGGCCAACTGCAGACCTAATAGCGATGTTTATTGGCTTTGCAAACAGCGCTTGTAACCCAGTTATATACTGTATAAGGTACAAGACGTTTCGTAAAGCTGTTAAGCGAATGTTTGCCAGAAACGGTTGTTTTAAAAATATATTCAGTGAACAGAATCAAATTCAACTAAGAACAAGCACACGGTCGAGTTCTTAATGGCCGAATTCATATTAGAAGACGGGAAACTCGCCACAGACGGAATTCCATCAGACAGAATACCGCCTGATATAAATTTAAGGACGGTAAATCGTCTTCAAGAGACTGCTGCTCAGTGCCCTTCTTCTTGGGCGCCATTTTTTTTACCCAGAAACAGTTGCTGTCTTTCTAGTTCCAGTCTTTTCCTAGCGCATGCAAGTTCGCGTCTAATATGAATTTAAGACAGTTTTCCGTCTAAGACGAGTTTCCCGTCTTATTTTTCCGTCGGTTTAGACGGAAAAATAGACGGATAAATTTGAGACGGGAAACTCGTCCTTCACCGGATTAATATCAGACGAGTTTTCCGTCTGGAGACGATTTTCCCGTCCAAGACGGTTTTCCGTCTCTAATATGAATTCGGCCAATTTCTTCTTGTAAAGATTTTGTCAAGTATTTTTGATATTTCCGCAGTTCGTACGACGTCATATACATATAATATATACTTCTCCAAACATCAATGGCTTTTCTTCGAGATCTTCTCTTATAACCCGTGGCCCATGGACCACAGAATATATTTCCTCTCAATTATCCCAATTTATAAGTAGCTGTCACTGGCTAGTCCATGATTTTTTAACAGCATGGGACCTCGGACAACTTACTTAGTTTACTTCTCTTGTTCCTTTTGTATTCGATAGGTTTTGATCTGTATTCCAATATTCTTGTCACAGACTTATTGTAGCTGAATGTTTTATTTTTTAGAAAATGTAAATCCACGATGCTGACGATGGACACTAGACAGTGTACTGATCCGAAGAATAAAATTGCCCAAACTGAATGGTGTCGTTTTTTCTTAACCAATGAAATAACTATTTTAACCTAAAGATATCCATTAATGGCTTTGAATCAACTATAACTGAGACGTCGAGCAAAATGTCTTGCGTCATAACTTTTTTTGTTTAGCGTATCTATCAAATCTACAATTAAGACGCTCTATTTCGCTCTTCACAGCGAAAAAAAAGACGAAATCTTTCGTTCTGTCCAATCAGAGCTTAGCAATTTTATCAGATTGAACATTATTTTCACGATGTTACTACTGCAATTAAAAGGATAATATTAAGCAATAGACCACAAATTTCTACGGTTTATCACAGCTCAATAAACCACGCCTGATGTTGTTAGAACACGAGAGAGATGTTGTAAGTCACGAGCAGAAGACAAGTGATTTACAACCTTTTCGATTGTTTTTCCAACATCCCAAGTAGTTTATTGCACCGATGAACCTTAGAAATGCGTTGTATATTGCTTTTATATTATAACCACTACATTTTCCAAGTGGTTATTATTTTAGGACCATTTAGAGCGCGCACATTATCTTCAGTTATCGTATAATATCATAGAAACATTTTAGTCAGTACAAAATATTAACGGCTGCCCCTTGATGGTTAAATAACAATATATATCTGTCATGTGTTGAAATGTCATCATATTTTCTCATGCCAAGCCCGTATAGACCAAATCACTAATTGCACGTGATTCTATTAAACGGTTTTTATTGAAAAACAACGAAATGGTTATAAAATTGTCTAATATAAACTTTGCTTTCAGTTGAAATGACAACAACATCTACCAATGAATGTGGACATACAAAGTGATCGTTACATGAAGTCAAGTACGCGATCCACTTACTATACTCAATCTATATTGACCAACATAACCAACGTTTGATACAAACTTGCTATTTTCGGTGTTACAGACGTCATGAAATTTATTTTAACATTATAATCATTTTAACATTATAATCTGTAGTCCTTTTTACAAGAGGCTCATCTGCGGAATATGTTTTAAATCACAATATTCAACAGGTTGAACGAACTGTTAACTTTTATATTAAAAATGCTTAATACCGAGAAAACACTTGGTATTTTAAAGTTTACTTCAGTCCTAGATGTTTTACTGACGAACCACATTTTAGCATTCTTTCTATTCAAATGAGCACTTTTCCTTATTACTTCACGCAAGAAACTCGCAACCAATATAATCAAATTAAATCCAAATTCTTGATCATCTTTGTCCAAATATTAGCGGAATCTTAGACCACCATTATTAATCTTGAAAAACGTTTGTCACTGTTTCCCACATCCGAGCTCACAAATATGCGGTGAAAACAATTAAATATTGTTCTGGTGGCTCAACGGAATATATATATCCAGGTTGACGTGCAAGTTAGAATGATGTTTTTATAGGCGAATTTTTGCTGACGTCATTGTTAACCTTTTGTTTCATTAGCATATCATTTTACGTCGAGAAGGCGCACTGTACTAAATACGAATTTACTTCAAAAGTTGAAGCAGCTTGTTAAACTTAGTAATCTGCGCATTTTTGCAGCTCTTTTCTTGCAAATATTTCAGGAAATATGAGCTATCAAAAACTGCATAATTGCTGCCGGTGGCAAAAGAGCCATACATCATCTTAGTAAAATGTTGAGTCGTTCAACGAAGAGCATTGCACAGAGTGTATCTAGTATATCGGGCTGAAATGTCCTGACAAAGATAATTGTACTATGCTCTTTCAATATTCGGAGTTGCTTGTTTTGTACATGTAGCTCGATTGGAGAATGATGTGCTAATGAGACCATAATTGTAAACAAAGATTCGCCTAATGATAATATCTCAGTTTACGACTGTAACTTACATTTTCATAACTTATAAAGTTTGTGCCATGTCAGATTTTGCAATCGAATTTTTACTTCTTATAAATATGTTCTTTTTCATGAATCTTTCTCTTTAGTTGCCAAAGTCTGAAAAAAAAAAGACAAATCACTTTTAGGAGCTTTTTGATACTTTTACCTCAAAACACTGAAGATGATGGACTACTGAAGTCGAAGGCAGTTTTGCATAACTGTGACTAACTCCCTCCGTGACTGGCGAAGTCACTGCACATCTTTTTAAAAGCTAAACAAATATTGCTTTTCGGCATAGTCAATATTGTTGAGCTAAAACAGTGAGACTCCATGTGATTTGTGACTTGTGAGACAATGGCAACTTAGAGCAAGATTTAAATTAATCGGCTTCATCGAAGCCAAGCAAGCACAAATTAACGACCTGTTAAAAGAGATCTTAAACACAAGCATGTACACAAACTGAAATTAAATATTTTAGAAATAAAATATATATATTAAAGATATTATGTTACGGATTTCGATTTTGGGTTAAGCTCAAACCAATTTGCGTCGGTAGATTAAATTGTTCACACTACGCAAAGAATGATATTCACTTACAAATCGCAAATACATCTTCTTGATTTGATTTTAGGAATGGGACAAATTTATAACAACTGTGGTATTGCTTATTATGCTGTAATAAGGTAGTTCTAACTTTTGTGTATGTGGTTCAATCCTTAACTGATGTCACTATTCAAGGGAAAGCACTAAGCAGTACCTTCTACCGAATGCAAATGACTTATGATGATTTCGAAATATTTTACCAATGTTACGTGAATGACAAAGGCCATGAGAAATAAGGATACGATCACCCAAGATGAATTCTACTGATATTTAAACAACTTCTCTCTATTCTTTTCCTAAAAAATAGATTGCGACACGGAAAGAATAATCTGTATTTTGCTTTTGTTTGCTGGGATTGAAAGGAAAAACTGGTCTCAAACTTTTGTTTTTTTTTTACGAGTACCGTTTGATTTCCATTCTTTGAATGTGAATGAAGAATATAATTAACACTTTGAAGTTGTAAAAAAATAAGAACGATTTGTAGAATATAAGAAGAATTTTGTTCTGCTTGATAGAGTGATTTTACTTCAACTGTGAAACAGAAACTATTAGTTATTGTGTAACACTATCTATCACACTAGCGCTAGACCTTGATAGAGTGATTACAGTTAACCCGTGAAACACAATTTAACAATTAGTGTGTGATAGTCCAAATTAAACAAAAGAAAACAATGGAATTATTGTCTAATAGTGCGTACTATTCTACTTACTATTTCACGGGTTAGACTAACTGTAATCGCTCTAATATTTAAGGATAATAGAAACTGATACGAAGTACTACGGCGTAAAATCCCACTATCTATTTCACGGGTGAAGTAAAACCACTCTAACGCAATAAAACTAATATATAGTGTTCTCTCCTGTACTCTAGTACATACAGTCCTGCTCCAGACTGGTTGCTAACTGGTCGTTCAGGTTTGGCTCTGACAGAAATTTCTCCCCCGCTGTACTTGCATTGTGCATGCTCATCTTGGCCTTGGCGTGAGTAACAACAATGGACACCAGGCTGCTATCGGCCCTTCCCAAGTAAAAAGTGACGTCATATGATGGATACTCGCAATTACCATTCCTGCTTTCTTTCAGAGTTGGGATGAACTTTCCCTTGTAATCAAACACTTTTGTGCGGTTTTCGCGTTGGAGTTTTGTAGCAGGTTGTCTTCCATTGGAGTAAAAAACCTGGAACGGAGAGAAAGAGAAAGGGAAATTGAGCGTATTTTGACGTAGTCTTCGAGCAAACTTTCCGGTCTGGTTTTCGCGCGAATGTCTTATGCGAGCGCCGAAGCCGTGCGTTACGGAAGGTGGAGGGTAAACCACCTTGATGATTCGGTTCATTCATCTGCTGGATTCTGGAGCTCTGCTATCGTATTGTTTCGTTAGACAAGAAACTTTGCTCCATAATGTCTCTTTTTCTACCGGCAGGTGTATTAATGGGTACTGTCGACATAATGCTGGGGATAACCGTGCAATGGACAGGCACCCATCTAGGAAGAGTAACAATACTAAACACTAAATGACTGGTCCCGAGGGAAACAGTGAATTTTGTCGAGGGAAACATCGAGATTCGAGGGAAACAAAATTCACTGTTTCCTGAGGGATCAGTCATTAAGTGATTTCTTATATAGCAACACACACACACAAAAATAAACACAACACAAGACAAGACAGTTTGAAAAACGCGCCGAGCACTCGATCCATCATAATCATGCCACCTTTTGTCACGGTCAGATCACGGCTTGATCACGTGCGCTAGCGGGCAACAGTGCAATGTTACCCTCTGACGTCAAAATTGTTGCCCGCTTTCGCAAATGTTGCCCGTTTGGGACAATTGGCGGGAAACAGTTTGTTTGCTAGATGTCATGTGACGATGAATCAACCAATCAACGCGCGCGTTGTATTGACAAAAACTCCAGCTATATAACAATCCTAGTTGTTTCATGCTACAGAAACCGGGTAAAGCTCCGGGCGTGTGGGCACCCTGAGGCTCGAGGGCGACTTTATATACCAACACTACAGACAGGTGGTCAAGAGGCACCACTTTGTTTTGTAGTACCGCAGGGTGGTATGCAAGTCACCGTCTTAACCCTTTCACTCCCAAGAGTGCCAACAATCAAAATTCAAGAAAAATTCCAAATGTTATTTTGTAAAATAATGAAAAACAAATGGTATCATGCAAAAGTACTGCCAAAGAGGTTTCATTTAAATGGTTACACCATAGGATTTCGTTCACAGACTCAAAAGTTAGAACAGCACTACACGTCTCCATAATTATCTCTGGGAGTGAAAGGGTTAAACTTTTAGATGAATCTTAAAAATGATGTTTGATGAAGCTTGCATGGCTAATAAAAACAATACATGGAGGTCTTTCTTGTTTACTCTCCTGATGGAGTAGCAGCAGGATACAAACTTTAAAGGACGAATTTTGACCATTTTGAGTATTTATTAATCAGTAGTAAATGAATCGGTGGCTACTGACAAGTAAGCAAATACGTGGGCAGTGTCTTACCCTGGTGAGCGCCAAACGAGTGGCTAGAATATCACAATCGTCCGTTATCTCAAGCAAGATCCCGCGCTTCAAGTAGCTCATCACCTTCATAGTTTCCGGACAGGGGCTCTTTACGTCCGGTAGCTTAATTTGTTTCGCACCCGGTGGTCCATAGACTTTACTGTATAAGTCCATCTTCAGCAGCTCTGGTGCTATGGGGCTTCCGTAGTAGAACCTGATCAAGCGTTCGCTCTCTGTCAGCCTCGTTTCAGTGGATAAAACTTCACGGTTACCATAGAAAACCCGGATGTAGGTTGCGAAATCTAAAAGCAAAGCAAAACCAATGGATAAAATCTCACACTGCAAGAGTAACAACTCGAAAATGAACTAAAGACGCCAAAAACGCGCGGTGATTCACAAAACTTTCTTAGTTTTACCGGCATAGGTACGATACGTAGCCGTACGTTTCGTGTGTAAAGTTCTGGTTCTACATTGTTCCACGTTTGTATTTTGTTTACACATCACGGTTATATTTTGAAGGAAACGGCTCAGGCGTCGCAAGTATAGGCTATCATAGACATCGTCATCGTCGTCGTCGTCGCCGTCGCTGTCGCCGTTGCCGTCGCCGACATCGTCGCACACAAAGGTATCATGATTCAGTTAAATACCCCTTAAACTGTACACACCGATGGAGTAGATCATTTAAAAAATATGGGCAGTGTAGATAGGATCCACTTAACCGATCAGAGAATCTCTGTAATGTGTCGATGGGCATACCCCTAGAAGGGTTCTTCATCATTTTCAGACAAATTCCTATTACTTACCGCAACTGTCCAAAGTCGGTTTTCCTGGCCTCGAGAAAGAAGAACCGGATGTATTATTCATATAAGGAATGGTGACCTGAGGAGAAAATATAAATACTTAAGAAGTCTTTCACTCACAATTAATGCGTTAGAAGCTTGATGAAACAATAAAGCACTTTACATCACTCAAATGGCGGGAAAACGCGTATAAAAAGTAGAATACATTCAACAAATAGCGACCTAAGGGTAATAGAGGATTTGAATCTAAAACACACAATGCGTCATCGAATGGATGAGTATTTACAAAAAAAAAAGCATTCTACATCACTAAAAGGGCGAGAAGTCTCCCCTGAAATGTAGAATACATACCATGCGTCCTGTATCATCCAATTCCATACCAGATGGTTCTGCCAAATCAATAGCAAAAGAAAAATGAGTTCAATTCGTTCGCGTATTTTGCATGATCTGTCAAGTAACCAGAAAAATTGATCCAGCATAGATGATGAATGCAACTGTATCATTCCTACCTATTAAGCCGTTATCCAGGTTGAGATGAGTGCTGGTCGAGGATGAAGCAGGGGACTGGGGAAGAAAAAATAAAAAAAAACGGGGGAAATATGAAACAACATTTATTTATGTTATTAGTGTTTTTTATCAGCTACATTATGCGACAGTAAAAAAAGACTTACGCACTAGTATCTTTCAACAGACGTCATATTAATATTAATCTTCAACTGACTGACCAGAGAAAGCTTTTTTAGTTTTGACCGCTAAGTTGGTTATAGAGCGCTTTAAAAGCAAATGGTTCATTTTTCGAGCCATTTGCTTCGCTCTGCAATCTAACGCAACGGTCACAAATAAAAAAGCTTTCACTTGTCAATCAGTAGAAACAGGAAGGTGTTTTTTCTTTGTCAGCGGTGAATACTGCTTGTCAATCAACATTTTATCAAACGAATTAGAGATTTTTTTTATTATTAAGATTTGACCACTCTAAAGAGTGCAAGGATTGGCTCTCGTCCCCAGTTTCGCCTGGCCGCCTTAGCTGCCGGAGCCTAAGCACGAAGACCAGCTGGTCCTAGTGCTCAGGCTCCGGCGGCTAAGACGGCCGGACGTCTCTGGGGACGAGAATAACATGGTTGTTGTAAGACTTGTAACGCACCTCGTCAGGAATTACAACTCCTCCCCACCAAAGCTTCATATTCATGAGGCCGGCTGGATTTGCGGCCATAAAATGCTGTAAGAACGCTTGTCCATTGTCGCTGAACGCAGAGCCATTTGCCATCTGACTGTTAGCTGCAAAAACTGCCTCAACTATTTCTTTCCTCGCGTTCATGAAGCCGTTGTTCAAGTAGTCACCATTGTGAAAACTGTGGCCATTGGAGTAAGGAAAAAACTGATTGACTGAATTGCCATCTGTTTCGTCTGCCAGCATTGGGTCACATGGGTTGTACGGCGGAATGGTCTGAAACAGGATGAAGATTATTAGACAGCTAGCCCTGTCTTCTTTCAGTCAGTTGAGCGGACGAGCTTATCACGCAAACAAACTCGTGAACAAGCTGGAGCGAACGAACGGGGTCATGTCGTACCTCCTTTGAACGAGTTGTTTTATTGGCTCACCAAAACAATAGATGAATGACCTAAACAATGCCCCTATCCCTATAAACAATAGCAGGTACTGTTTAAGAACGGCCAACCAATGAAAATAGAGGTTGCCGAACCAACGAACGAGCCGAGGGCTACCTCCCTCCCTCTGCTCGCATTGGTATCGCGCGCTCTGTCGACCATCCAAGAGAGGGACTTACAACAGTCTAGGAGATAGTATTTTCATGTTCACAACTGGTGAACTCTTACACGTTAACCGCGTTGGTATTCGCGCAGACACCATTTGGAGCGAGACGGAGAGGTGGAGGTTGATGGTGTTAATTGGATTCGAAATGTTGAGTATGTGGATTAAAATTTCGTTTAACGGAAGTTGAAGAGCTAGCCTTATGCCGGGTCACCCAACGAATTATTCGACCAAAAAGCGGTTCGCGATTCTCGTATTTACATAGAGTAGAGGAGCTAAGTTCGTTCTAATTAGTCTTGACATTGGCTTGCGTGATGATTACTTACCGGAGTAATACTATCAAGGTCACAGTCATCAAGCGAGCTGTCGCTACTATCGTTGAGTGGTGAATCTTGCTGTCGGCCGCCATAGCCCATGAGTCCAGGGTAGTTTTCGAAGTTGTAGCTCGCTTCTTCTAAATCAGGAGGAGGTCTAATGATCACAGGTTCCGTGTTTTTCGGACGGGAGTACTGGAAAAAAAGAATGAACTTACGATTCAAATATATAAGGGTTTCGAAGAGTTACATCCACTTCTGAAAGTTGTTATAATTATAACTCCATACATGAGTTATTTACTCCAGACCTGAAGTGAGGTCACCACATTTTAGAACAAACCGGCTCAAAACTAACAAGAGAAAACAAGTTTAGAAACAAAGCATGAAATCCAGTTTTGGTGCCTTCTTAATAAATTAAACCCGCCTTGTTAATTTTAACAACATGTCTAAGTTAACAAACATTTGAGCCAAGACAATTTTTTATTTGTGGGTACATAATTCTTTGTTCACTTTGGAACCAATTTGGGGACTACCAAAAGGGACGAGACGGGACAGCAAGAAGAGAATGGAATAAGACACCGAGGTTTATGCGTCTTTTATAAAGTTTCTCTATTAATCGTGGAGGCGCGGCGGGCCAGTAGTTAGCGCGTCGAACTTTCAACCTGAAGCTTGGTCTCTGCCGTCGTATTGTTTCACCTTAGACAAGAAACTTTGCTCCACGTTGTCTCTTTCCACCCAGGTGTTTAAATGGGTAACGGCGACATAATGCTGGGGGTAACCCTGTGATGGACTAGCATCCCATCCAGGGGGGAGTAATAATACTCTCAGTCTCTTCATGCAGTAGAAACCGGGTTAAGCTTAGCCTGTTCCAGGCGTTCAGTTAGTGGGGCGCGAAAGAAAAATCGGGCGCAGAAAAAAAAACCGAGGGGAGGCTGGGGAGAGGGGGCGCCTCTCTCCCAGTCTTCCCTCGCGCCGACCCTAGCGCGGCGCGCCGCTTGTCGCTGCTCCCCACCATCTAAACGCCTGGAAGAGGCTAGGTTAAGCTCCGGCACTTGAGAGCCATTAGGCGTGTGAAGACTCGCCTATAACTACACTTGGGCTCAATCTTTTTTTTTTTTTTGGAGGGCGCAAACCTCGAACGAGCCTGGAAGGACAAGGGAGCTAGAAGAAGGTCACGCCGGGACTTCCGGACGGGACTACCAGACGGGAAATGAGGTCTGCGTGGTAGGCGCAAAGTGCGCATGCGTGGAGAAAGCATGGAGTGCGGAGGCAGGAGGAAGAGGGAAGCCTACTTAACTTACCGGATGCCGTCTTTCGTGGAAAGTTTTCTCAGATTTCGGTGAATTTAAGTTTCTCTTTGGTGAACCACTGTCTGTAAAGAGCAAAAATTTTAGAAATATTGGGTTAAAACAATTATCGATAGATGAAACATCAAAGTTCAATAACATGAAAACGACTGATCTAAATTGAAGTTCTCATTTCACTCCGGCGCCACATGTATTTCCTTCTTTCCTATAATGCATCTTTCTGTAAAACCCAACTTGTGATTTACATTTCAGGTACATTTGTATTCAGCCCCACTACCGCTTTTACAACTGATTCACGCATTTTAATCTGATTACCGAAAAAATGAAAATAATCTTAAAATTGAAAAATCACTGTTTCATTTTAGTATAGACTGAGGCAAGCTATTCATAGGACTTTGCGCAGATAAGGGAGAAGGGAACTGGGAAAAGAGGGAACTGGGAAGAGAGGGAAAGGACGCCTGCAACTGGGAAGAGAGTGAAAGGACGTCTGCAATAAAGACCCCCTTTTGTTCCTTTCTGCGGACGCTGGCGGCCGCAAAAAATCTAATTGGCTAATTCGCGCTGGACGGTTAACATAGTAAATTCCCGCGTGAAGTCATCCACGCGTAAAAGCGCGTGCCAGTTTCTGATTGGTGAACGTATTGACAGTTGACGTTATTTGATTACAAGGAAATCGGTGGGCGTAATGCGAATAGCCCGGTTCTTATGGCAGGCGTTCCTTCCCTTCTCCCCCCACTCCCCGTTTTCGCCTGCCACGCAGGCTAATAATTATCTGAGAGAGAATCTTAAAATACTTTTGAAATCACTGTGCGTTGTTTTCTTTCATTATAATACCGTAAAATGAAAGCTATCGACCTGCCACTCAGGCTAATAATTATCTGAGAGAGAATCTTAAAATACCTTTGAAATCACTGTGCGTTGTTTTCTTTCATTGTAATACCGTAAAATGAAAGCTATCGAGCAGCACTTTCCTTTGACATTGTTAATTTTCAACAGGAAATCTGGACATGTGTGAACATTTTCGTTTGTCACTCATTCATAAAGGGGTGTACCCAAATTTCACAGCATAAATATTAATAAGGGTAGTAGTAGTTATAGCATTTAATGGTATGCGTTTAAGATGGGCTTTCAGGGAACGAACCATATAATTTCAACTTTCCACATGATTTGAAAATGCGGCACGTCCTCGGCGCAAAAAAGCCATATAATTTGCATACTCATACAGTTATACAAAAAAAAGATACTTCATGAAACAATATTATATTAAGACTTCCTTCTTTCCACGAGGTCTTCTTTTCTTTCAAAGGAAGTTGTTTTTGACAGAAAATTCCTAAATGGTTCCCTTTTTTCCGGATTTTTAACAGTTTTGAACTTTGAACTGTTTTGATGCAACGTTAGTGGAATCTGCCTTAGCAACCAGCTCTCCTAACGGCGAATAAGAGTTTCTCTTATGTGACAAATTGTCCATGGTATCCGATAATGTATTTACTTTTTTTCTTCTTTTGTATTGAGACTTCTTGTCCGCTTTTCCTAGTCTTCCTAAAATTTATGCTTTAAGCACAACAGTTGTATCAAGTCGATCGTCTGCTAGAGGCTGCAAAATAAGCTAAAAGCAATTTAATATATAAC
This sequence comes from Cladopsammia gracilis, assembly GCA_022457155.1. Lineage (NCBI taxonomy): Eukaryota > Metazoa > Cnidaria > Anthozoa > Scleractinia > Dendrophylliidae > Cladopsammia > Cladopsammia gracilis. Next base: position 467,979 of record JAJGOT010000448.1, on the reverse strand, counting down.
CCTTTCCCTCCCAGAGTCAATTATGAAGACATATAGTGTAGTTCTGACTTTTGAGTCTGTGGACGAAATCCTATGGTGTGACCATTCAAATGAAACTTTTTCAGCAGTACTTTTGCATGGTACCATTTGTTCTAACTTTTGAGTCTGTGGATGAAATCCTATGGTGTGACCATTCAAATGAAACCTCTTTGCCAGTACTTTTGCATGGTACCATTTGTTTATCAATATTCCACAAAATGAAATTTTTTTTTTTAATTTTGATATTTGGCACTCTTGGGAGTAAAAAGGTTAATCATGCTCAACAAAGCGTTTGAAAATCATAATATGAACTTGGAAGGGTGCGTAAAGCCGCAAATCTCTGATCGTAAAAGCAACTGATCTTTACATTTGTGAGGCTAACCAAAAACTGCCTTCAAGCGAGGATCGTTTTCTGTGTTTCTCCCTATCACTGAAAACAAAGTACTTTCATTTCAGTTACGGTACTAAGTGTAATTTTGTGATAAACATGTCACAATTTGTGTTCCTCTTTCACTTTTAAAGAATTTCATGTTTAAGAAGTTGTTTTCCACTTTTTTAATGGGCAAGTTTTCTTCTCGCGAGGTAATCTTCTCGTGTGCATGCCAATCCCTGAATCTTACATATGGTGCAGTGTTATAGCAAGAGATTTGGTACTTCTCAGAATTCTCGGATTTGTTTTTAATATTCATACAATGGCCTGATTGAATGAACTGATAGGCCGGCACCTGGGCGCGGCCCAAATGAGTTAACAACACTTTTCTGTCACTGACTTCCGGGTATTTTTAGAAATTGACTTTGTTTTGCACAAAGCCAAGAAATCTTAAAATGACAACACCCAAAACCCAAGAAATCGCTATTGGCTAAGTTCCCAGACACTTCATGAACAGTTTTAAGTGCAAGCTACAGACTTTTCCTTTTTCTCAAGCCATTGATAATGTTTAGTTCTATTTTAAATGCTCTCACCTTAATACTTTTGTTTTTAATTCCAGTACATTGTAAAGCTCGCGCTATCGAGCCTTTGGGAAATGGCGCGCTTTAAATATACATCTGATATTATTATAATTATTCATAAATCATTTGAAAGAGCACTTGAAGTTGACGTGGTTCAATTTTATTTTTCACGCTCTACCTTCTTTGTAACAAATGTTAAATTGCTTTACCTGGGGGATAATATCAGTTTCTCTATTAATATATCTTTTTCAATATCATTTTATGTCATGCAGATTGCAAATTCATTTTATTATTGGAAAAGCGTTAAGCGTGAAACGGTATCACGGGGCTAGAATATAAGCTACCTTCATCAAAATTGTTCGAAAGCATTCCTATGGTCACGCAGCCGGTATAGATCATTTCTTTGTTAAGTTTATTTCACTCGAACGTTGCGAACTTAATCCAGTTGGTTCGAACTGTTTTTCGCTTGATTTACTGCCTACAAAAGGATCAAGTTTCGTTTCAACGCCGGCACTTTAACGCCTTAGGTTCGAAACAAGTTTATAGGTGTACGCCGTTTGGGGCTAAAAGCGACCTACACTACTACACTAATTATGCTAGCGTAATTAGGAACGTATCTGTCATTTTCGGGCGGTTTGTTTGCCACCACGTGTAAAAAAAGAAAGTAACTTATTCTCTCCTAACCATGAGTTGCAAATAACTTGCCGGTACGCAAAGTATTCAAGATGACTTTATTGAATGTATAAACTATCCAATGCGATTTATTTTCACAAAAAATAGAAGTCTTTATCGTTGCCACCAGTAAAAACATGTCCCAGTTCGCAAAAATTAAGATGCAATAAGCTGAAAAACAGGAAATCATTCCAATATTATGACGTCTTGTGCTCATAGAAATCCGGGAATCCCCTGTTACTTTATGGTCTTTTTTTATATACGCTTGCGTCGACAACATTCTTCTTTTCTTTTTTTTTTTTCTTGCTGCTATATCCATCGAGTTATAAGATCTTCTAGACGTTGTATAATACTTCTGAAGAAAGATTGCGTTTCAAAACCGCAAGTAACGGAAAATGTCACTCTTTTGTGAAGCTATAGTTCCTTAAATCTTCGCGGTTCATTTGTATCTTGAGCAGTAGCTTCCGCTCTACCGCCATTGTATTTCTGTCACCGTTTTGTTTGAAAAAAGCAACCCGTGGTATTCTTTATTTAAAACTCTAAGGTCTTTGTGATGATGGTAAAAATACATATTTACATTTAGAGGACGGAAATGAAAAACAAAACTTGTACAATATTAGATTAATTTGAAATCATTATAAGCAGTAAACCTTCGGCGTGGTTTGATTTTTATATTTCTATTCAGACTATTTATTATTCCTTGTGTTACAGACCAGTTTTAATCAATGCCAGTATCAAAATATGATGAAGTGACTTTCTCTTAATTCACGTATGAAACAGATCAAATTCACTTGTACAATCATTGCTGTGAGAACCGCCTTAATACAAATGGCGTGTAAACGCCAAACAATACGACGTGTAGGAGGTACATAGTAAACGTATTAAAAAGGTCTTGCTGAAGTCGGGTCACAGCTTCGTCTGATTCAGTTAACAAACATTTGATCGCTGAAAACAGCTGAGAGATACTTCGAAATAAGTGATACCAGTTTTTTATAAACATTTGGCCAAATAGCACTGAATTTCTCCTCAGTTCTCAAGTCACTTTCAAATCCCCTACGCACAAATGCGCTTGAATTGAATTCGCTGGCCGTTATTTATCAGGTCCAAAACCCTTATCAATGAATGGAAATAATGTTCTCACCTTTCTCCTTAAATCTGAAGACTCGATATGGCTCCTTCTCGTCTAAGCTATGAGGAACTCGTATCTCCTCCACATCAGGCATTTTGTGGAGAGCGCATCTGAACCTCGTTTTCCAAGTGGATGGATCCGGAGACTCGCCTCGCCGATACTTCCCAGTGTGTTCAGCCCACAGCTTAAACAACATGGCATCCTTATCGGCATCGAAGTCGGGTTTACCGGCATGCTTCCACGAAACTCGGAATTCTTTCTTTTCTTTGTCTCGCCAACACAGTCCCGGTACGTTGTCGCTGTTTATTTTGTCCTCTAGCCATGGCCTTAACCTTTGCCGCTCTGCAGACATCTCGCTCGTTTATATATAACCGCTTAACCGCACCTTCCCTTGAATCTACCTTCCGAGAAAATTCAAGTAACGAGTTTAACCCTGTCAGTGAAAGACCAAAAGACTATTCCCTTCGAATACTTAAAAGAAAATCTAGTCTTTCGCTTTCCAACCTCCATGAGGTGTTTATCGTAAATGTTCAAACCTCCCAGCGTAATGTTGCTCTATTTAACTCATCGTACAGCACTTCTGCGAGGGTTTTTCCCGGTGACTAATCCTTCTCTTTGATTGGTTGATGCAGTGAGGCGTGCGACTTCCGCTTAATTAATATTCACCACGTGCACTTATCAATATGCTGATAAATGCTCAAAAAACATTTACATGCTTACACACACTCTCAACCGGAACGGAAATTACACGGATTTTGTCGCAAAACTGCTCAAATTTTCTATACGAAACGGACGTTAAATAAAACAGATACAGAAATTGTTAAAATAAATCTGAAAACAGCGTTTGAGTACGATAAATAGGTTGAAATACCGTGTAATATTTACATTGGTTGCAGACATGCTCTCTCGGCAGCTCATACGGGGCAGCTCACCTCGAAGTTAACTTACTTTTTTGGGAACCCGCACTATTATTTACATTTCGCACTTTGCACTAAAACTTGCTGTAAGTCCATTAGGATTTTGCAAGTAAACCATGTGGATGTAGATTTAGATAAAGCCATTTTTTCACCTGTATTACATTCGATAAAACCAACATTTCATGGCTAGTCGGTGATCGTATTTAATAACGGAGACTCGACTGTATATAAAGGATTGTAAAGTTCAAAAGGTTTCTTCGATAAAAAAAAAATAACCATTAATATGTGGTTTAAATCTTCGAACTCCATGAAGATATCCTCCTTTCAAAAGATGGAATGTATGCAAATTTGTGATAGTAAATTTTATGATAAAATGATTCAGCGAGCCAAGTTTATTAGTAGACAACATTCAAGGAAGTGCTTGATAAAGGACAGGCAATTAGCAACTGACAATCAAATTAACGACCTTTTGTAAACCGGTTCGACCTGATGGATACCCTGAAAGAAACCTTACGTTCTACATTTAATTCAAAGGGTGAAAAAACGACGAAAAGTAACAGCAATCTGACTGTAAATGTGTGTTCTTTTACAATATATGGTGAGATTGCGTGACGTCTATTTTGGCGTTGTAAAACTTTCTCATTTATTAACATACTCTACATGATATCAGTACTATACTTTCTTTATCTAAAATAAGACAGGTGGTTTATTGGGAGGCCCTTAGCGTCTCCTTTAACCTGCAGGGAGAAATCACAAAAGAAAACGGCAACTACTAAAAGCCGAGCCGGTTTGTATCATACGCTAGCGTGACAGCTATATTATTGGAGTGTACTTCCTTGTGCGAACCTAAAATAGAAACATTAATATTGCAAGCGGTGTAAAAATACGTCAATTCAAAGAAAACTGTAAATCGAATGCGTCTAGAAAAAATAAATACTTTTGCTTTTTGAAGCGAATTCAAACCAAAGCAGTGTTCTTGTTCAAATAAAGAATACGACTGTTTAGTTAACTCCCTAACTTTACGGAAATGTTATCATGTTTGACATACCAAACAAATTTCAGGAAGGGACGTTTGACCATATAGAGTCGTAAGGCCCGGTTCAAACGTCGACCTTCACATGTGCCGAATCTAATGCAAATGAGCAAGAACAATAGATTTTTCTCATTTGCATTAGGTTCGGCACATGTGAAGTTCGACGTTTAAATTTGAACCGGGCCTAACACACACAACACCCAACAAATAGCATTACCCCGGGAATCACTCACATGCATATAACATTGACACGGGTGCTCGTTGGAAATTTTCAAAAAAAAAAAACCCGGCCCTAAAAGGTACCAGAAGTTCGTTTGATGGGCGTCGCTCAAATGTACTTTTTACCAATTCTGCAACAACACATGAACTGACGCTTCTTTGACAACTTTTAATAGCGATAGAGAGCTTTCCTTCGAATACCTTCTATATTTTTGGCTGAATACCCTAAAAGGTAACGCGATCATTTTAACGGAGGTCATTTTAGATTTTAGCACCCTAGGCGATACCAATGTACAAATTTTTTACCCCTAAAAGGTACGACAAGCATCCCCGTCATTTTGATATGGGGGTCCCCCGGGGCCGCCGTCTGCCGTCTTCAAGCGTCTCTTGACCCTAGTTAGATTTGGAAACAAAGAATGCCATAACAAAAATAGCTGTTTTTCTTTAGCTTTAGGCGCCAGGTATAATACAAATAATCACACAAGATCTGGCCAGTTACAATAAACACAGACAATCCAATGAACCGATCAAAATAAAAGCAAATATATATCAACGGTATCCTGTAGACAAGGGCGAGAAAACGAGTAAACGCACGTCACTTTCGGTTTTACTTTCGATTTGCGCGAGATCTTTTTTTTTTTTTCCTTTTTCAGCCATTCAGGAAAGCGCATTGTTGCAAAACCAAAGCAAATGCGAGTCCTGTCTAGAGTTAACCAATACCTCTGACTAAAGAGACTGAAGATGCATCTTTACAGGCCTTTTTTTTAGTTTTGATCTGAAGTAAATTGCCACAAATACCACCGAGATGAACTTTTTTACAACTCTGTGTATTGTTTAATTTAAGCTTCAGCACCTTCCCGCCGGTATTTGTGAATATTGTATTCAGTGGTAATCTTAAATTCGAAAGCCAAAACCACTTTACACTGTCTACCCTGCATGCCTTCAGTGCAACAACACTACCAGAGGTTCGCTCGCGGCGCACTTTTGTGAGAAGTCAGGGCCGGTCCAAGGCTAGCCTGATTCCCAGACCGTCCGAGGTAGCTTGCACTCGACTCACTCCTCCCCCCGTTTGATGTCCTTTGTTGGAGAGAGAGAGAGCTTGTTCTTGGACCGTCCGAGATCAGGCTAGCCCAAGGCCAGCAACGATTCTCGCGTCGTGAAAATAGGATATGTAAGAGACGTGTAATAGGAGGGACCTCGAGTGACGCGAGAAAAGCCTCTAGCACCCGGGGGATACCCGGGGGAGCTCTTCACCAGCACTGCACTGAACACTGACATGAAAAAGTCAATTGACAGAAACGCAATTTCTTTAATGACTGCCCCAGTACGGTACTTCCTTTTCTGTACAATAAAGATACAAAAATACAAGCTCAAAACTCCCTAATTTTATACATTTCGACAAGGTAGAGTTTTACAGACTCAAGGACGGGTTAAACTATCAACGTTAAAACACAGGTACCCCAAGATCAAGTGTAACACATTGTAATTTGAACGTCGTGGTAACTGTTGCATAATAGCGAAATTATAAGGATTTGTATGGGGAAAATTCGCTTCGAATTTGAGCGTAAAATTACGAACGATATTTCAATAAAAATGGCTCACCTCAACTTCCTTGTGTGTTTACTGGTGTATTGAGTGGTTTTTGGGTCGATTCAAAGCGATTCCACCGAGTTTTAGTTCCACTCATTTCTTCCTCCCTACGCTCAAATTCGAAGTGAATTTTCCCCATACAAATCCTTATAATTTCGCTATTACGCAACAGTTACCACGACGTTCAAACATCACTTGAGCTTGGGGTACCTGTAGTTAAAAGGAGTGTCGTGACGAAAGTGAAAATTAAAAGAGAAAATCAGTCGTGTTTGGTCAAACAAAAAAAAATTCTAAATAGGATCATATTCCACGGACCACCACATACCATAAGATCCCATGGACAAGAAAAACAAAAACATACGCACAGAGAATGTGCATGTTGAAAGCCATGTCAGTACCTTAGATCTAACTCCACTAACAAAATTCAAATATAAAAGAAGCCAAGGTTATTTACAAATACACTATCAAGTACAGTTCAACTATTAATTACTCAATTACTGAATTACTGATCGTCTGAAAGGGAAAAAGTTTTTTTAATTGATCTTAAAAACCTGCGTTTGAAAATTTTTTCCACTCCGCGCCTTAAAAACAAGTATAATAATTTTCATTTCAACTAAAACTGTTTTTTTTTTTGTTCTCGAAACATTCTATTCAAAATTGTACCCCTTTTCCTCAGACGAGTCAAAAATTGATTCACGTAATGCGACTGTTCTAACCACGATCCGGCGTGGTGCTGTTGATTTTTCATATACTTTTGAGAGAAATTTTTGGGAAATTTTACAACACCAACATACAGGTAAAGTACACCCTAACAGCGGTCAAACGTGAAGCGCGTGCGCAGTTCCCGTCAAAGTTTTGCCAACAAATGTTGAATAAACGAGAAACGAAAAACTCAAGGCCGATTGTGAAAACGTAAGCGTTTTACGTCTACTATCTGTGCAAAAGCAAGTAACTGTTGGCCACAAGTTTTGTCGGCTTGTAATTCGGTTTATCGTTGCATTTCTTCTGTTTTCTTACAAATTCGCAGCTTCGTATTAAAACACTTTCAGTTTTCAAAGCAATGAAAACCGGAAGTGACGTTGGTTTTGTGCGTTTTCCCGCTACGTGCAGTACACTATTCCTCCAATCCTTTAACTCATAGAGTAAAACGTCGGTTGTAAAGTGTCTATAACTTTTGATTCTGTAGATTAAATGCTAGTTTTACCATTCGAATGAAAGTGGGGTTTCCACAGGCGATTTTTAATGCGTTTTCTCGGCGATTTTTTCAACATGCAAGGAAGGAACTTAAACAAACTTGGCCATTTTTTTTTTTCAAGTTGCAGCCATTCTATCAGGGCCATTCGTAGCCAGAGACACGCTTTGATAGTTTAATTGTACTAGTATTCTTGGCTTGCACATGACGTCATAAAAATTTTAATAATGTTTTGCTTCCAAATTGTGAAGGTTTAAATGTATCACGCAATTCGACACGCTATTTCAGAGAAGCCGTAAAAATAAACAAAATTGAACCAGTTGAAAGTTATTTTTTGCAATATAGATGCTTTTAAGCCGATATAATATAACCTATGGCGAATCCAATCTTTTGTGATGAGACTTTTTGCGTAATTATGACTTTGAAGTTTTGGCCGCCAGCCGCTCCATGCATTTTTACTAAAAATGTCTTATACTCGTTCGCCTGTAACTCCTGAATTCTACAATTTCATAAACATTTTGGAATCGAAATTTGTTTCTTAATGCTTCTAAATTTTGATATGACGTAAGTGCAAAACAAGAAGAGTAAGGTTTGACAAAACAGGCATTATATTCAGATTATTTTTAGCTTTTCGTTGACCGAAATATGGTGGTTGTTTTTGAGCTTTTCAAGTGATACTGAAAATAGGTGACATTGCCCGTTTGAAGTCACGTATTTTATGCTAAGATCACCTGCACAGCAATCATTTTTCGCCCACAAAGCCTTCGGTTTTTGGTGAGCAGTTTAAACGAAGTGGAACGGTGAGGTGAGGAAGGACGAAAATGAATCGCAATCAAACCAGCGGTCGTTTACAGATGTAATTCGAAATGGCGCCTAAAATCGCTAAAATAGCATTAAAAAAATTGCCTGTGTAAACAGTAATTTTCTATAGTACGTTACTTTTAAACATTCTTAACAAAAAATGAAAGTTGGATTTTTTTTTTCAGTTTCGAAGTTTTGGAAATGATACGGTTAGCTTTGTAACTCCGTTTCTGTCGAAGCTATTTGGCCGTCCTGCGGCGTTTCGATTTCTTTGCAAACGTAATAAAATTTCCTCCTATGTGTTTGTCTATTTAACGCACTGGGTATTGAATCTTCATCGGAAATATCTTGTTCCTCGTTGTTTGCCATTAGTTCTTTCAGATATTCTTCATCTTTGAAATCTGCGTTCGGGAAATCATTTTTGAGTCTTTCGCGTTCCTAGAACAAGGAAACAAGTTGCAATGAAGTGAATACTTACTTTTAAGAATAATCGCGGCCCGCGAGCAAACTCTCAGCTTCGTTCCTTCTCCCCTCACATTACCACCCGCCTCCACGCTTCGCTGGCTAAAACTCTTCTAAAAGCTCCTTCCTCCGCCAAGAAAGCCTACACAAGAGTGGGCGAGGAGGGAGAGACCCCCCCTAAACGCATAAATACGTATGCCTTTACGAACATAAACGTATACGTGTGGACGGGGGCCTAATTTGTCTCAGTTCCAAACTTTAGGCAAAACTAGTAGGTGTTTGTACGGAGTCGTCAGAGCATGAAGGTGCCAATATCATCATGTCCTTTCCGCTTTCCGAATATCTAATCAAATACCATAATTTCACAAATTTAGGCTTTGTGACGTCATCACTTCGGAGCTCTATAAATGGGTACCGGCACAAAATGCCGGGGTATTGGTAGTCCTGCAATCTATACTCATAGTAATTGAGCTCTGGCAATGTGGGCTCCCTGTGGTTCGTGCGCGACTGCAACTTAATAGGCCATTTGCACGATGACGTCATTTGACTACTACTACCAGAATCCTTCAGTTTTTTTGTTTTGTAGTGCAAATTAGGGCTATTGTTATTTAAACCGCACTGGGATTACAAAATTTAAATAAGAAAGGAAAAACGAAATGAATTCTGGTAGTAGTAGTAGTCAAATGACGTCATCGTGCAAATGGCCTATTACATGTCATTAACATTTTTATTATACTTCTCAAACTCATTAATAATTCATGACGAAAATACAAAGGACGTTAATGTTTAATGAGTGTTTGGAAGAAACACTCCTCATTTTTGCATCCTTAATTTCTCCTTCTAAAATCATTTTGTTTGAGAAGTAATATGAAACATTCGAGGCAGTATTTCATCAGATTTTTTCACCACTTCGCGGTGTTTGGAAATCTGATGAAACACTGTGTCGAATGTTTGATAATTATATTACTTCAAAAGTCGAACAAAAAATTTTTTATTACGGTAATGAAAGACAATGAAGCATATTAAGTACCGTTGACGCCTTTAAGTTCCAAAAGTCTTGGAGTTGTCTCTGAAATCCATAGTTTGGACTGGCTATTGACCGTGAACATTTAATGGCTTTTATAGCATCTTTCCAGTTGAGTTGTGTGACTGCCATTATATACGCTGCTACAATAGTGGTAGAGCGAGAAATTCCAGCCATGCTTAAATAAACAGGAAACAACGAACATGTACATAAGTGATTGGTGGGACAGATGAATCACATTAAGCAATGCTCCACATAAGAACTGCGGTAAACTTTATTGTTCTGTGGCTTTGGCTTTTTTTTTTCCTCATAGGATATCTTTGATTTCAAGAAAAAGGGAGAAACTGATGGTTCATAATTATATTTCAGTATACAGCTGTTTCGAGAAAGGTTGTCGGAAAAAAAGCGAAAAAGTGCACGCGACAATCCCGAAAGGTAATATGGGATATGATCAATGAATTTTAATGAGTCCAATAGTCAAATGCCTCGTCCGTACAGTGATGATCTTAGATGGCGGCCCATATGGATAAATGAGTTTTTAAGATATAGCGTGGATGAAGTAGCGGCTACTTTATTCATATCGCCAAGAACGGTGGAGCGCTATATTTCAAATGCCTGAATACTGGCGAAGTAAAATCGGTAAACAGTTTTGCCATGCATCCACACGTGGAGTTCGTGATTATGGAAGCTGCTTCAAGCAGTCCAGTCTATTTCAGTTTCAAGAACGTGCAAAGCATGCGTTTTATGCTAATTTTTGTAAATATTTGTCAAACAACACTTGATTGAAAACTCAGTTTAGAAAATAACAAGTAAACAATCTTATAGAAAATATAGCTTGATGGTGGATATGAAATCTAACCAATAAAAGTGAAAATTACTCCCGGCAATTAAAATTTCCTTACCACCATCCGTCCTCGTTACCATTGGAATTACCAAATTGAGAGTAGAAATAATCATAATCATTGTAGTTAAACATTTGAAAGAAATCTCACCGAACCGTTCAGGTGCAACAAAACGTGCAAAACGTGGCTTAAAGTGTTCCTTACCTATTCTCTTTTTATCCAAAGAACTCCTTAGAACGTCTTTGTGTGGATCTACCCACATTGTTATCTTCCCGTTTTTAACCAATGAAAACAACTCGGCGAGCTGGATTTCGGACGATATAGAGAATTTATTTTTTTCTTCGACGTAGTAGCCCATCTGGAAAGTCGTGTCGGTACAATTTTGCAAAAAGTATTGCTTCAATTGAATAACAGTTTCAAAGCAAGGCACGTTCCTGACACTGTGGCTGTCGAACCTACTTTTGTTGCTTTCTCTTAACACTCGCAGACATACGTCCATGGCGTCTTGTGCCATTTTCTCAGATTTCCCTGAAATGCCGATGTTACGTAAAACTACCCACAATACCTTTCGGGATTGTCGCGTGCACTTTTACGCTTTTTTCCGACAACCTTTCTCGAAACAGCTGTATAAAAATAAAGAAAATCCATTTGCGTCAAATACATTTTAGGAAATGTTCGTGCTTAACCAATAGCCCTTTTCACGGTTGATTTTTCTCATTTGCATTACAATGTTATCCAACGTGGATGCGAGGCAGTTTCGGGCTAAAACTACAAAATAGCCCGAAATTGCCTCACATACATGCTAGATTTCATTGTAATGCAAATGAGCAGAGTTAACCGTGAAAAGGGCTACCGGTATTAGAATAGCAGAAGACAATAGCTACATGTAATAATTTTGCTTCTTTGATAAAGTTTCGCAAATACAATTTCTTTTGAAAATTGCATGTTGTGCGATTGGGTCTCAAATTACTTGAAACCTTTACAAAATCAGAGAAAACGCACCTTGAATCTTAACTTTTTAGCGATCTTTGAGTCAAGGCCAATGAGATTACTAGTTGTAACAATGAAACTTGACATTTCATCGTGCATTGCGGTAAGCACTTTCCTTCTTATGCGGATCATTACTTAATTATGATAAAGCTGAATGACAGTATATGTAGACTGTAATAAGCAAGAGAAGACCATTACTGTATTTCCCTGGGTTAAACGGCTTCCTCTACCCAAGGATGCATTCTCACATAATATACATGTACATGTTGTTGTACAGCTATATGAATGTAAAATATGTGTATGTGCCGCTATGATGGATATGGTTTTCAAATACATGTAGTTTAGTCTGGGATAGGGTATAACAATGTAGAAATCAGAAAGTTTGGTGTAGAATAGGAAAACATTTACTGGGAAACTGACCAGTGGTTGTGAAGATGGAGTTTCTGGATAATAGGTGGACTAGGATAGGGTAGGGATTTTTGGTGTCTAGCCTAGTATTGGGTTGGAAAATGAAGCTGAACATGGTCTGGTATAGGGTAGGGGTTTGAGAGTCCCAGCGGCACAACAACACCCAAAAATGTTCAGTACCCTCCCCTCCCCCCCGCTCTTCTCCCTCTCCTACCCTCCTTTTAAGTGAAAATTATCACCTGGCCTGGCGCACGCTGCTGGTGTACATGGCCAAAATTCACACTTAATTTAGCTCTTCTGAAATTATTAAAATTCAGTTTAGGTTGAGATTTGGTAAAAAACTAAAGTTCATTAATGTCTTCCCTGTGAACAATTTTAGTTTTGCATATAGGGTTGAATAAAAGAAAATTTTACAATAGTCACCAAAAATGAGGCCATTTTGGACACTACGCGTAACATTTACAGTCTAACCTGGCACAATTCATAATTTCTCCGCTTTGATGATATGTAGGCATTTTTTCTTTTTTTTTTGTAGGCATTTTTTCTTTTGCAATTAAAGTTAATAGCTAATGGGCATTATGTATTTTAAGAATGACTTTAAATGATCGAAAAATAACAAATTTATAGCAATTTGCAGCAAGGTAACCTAATATTACGTACCTACAAAAACAGCCTGGTCAAAAATTTTCAAAATCGATTTGGTTTTAGCTCCGTTTCTTATGTTAAAAAACAAAAAGACTTTTAAAGTGCTCATAAGTTCAGCTTATTTTCTGGGGTAACAATTTTCAATTTGGAAAATCCATTTTCAAACTACAATCCAATTTTTACGGTTAGACAGCGTTTATTTTACATAAAAATACGTTTCGTTGTACGTAGGATCGAATTACGGATTCTACAGTGTGCCTTGGCACGAACAAGTTGTGCATAAAGTGTGCCCAAGTTGTGCATGAAGTGTGCATGTCTAGCTTTTTTTCCATGCCTTAAGCTGTGCCTAAGCAGTGCCTAAGCTGTGCCTTAATTCGGGCCAAAATTGTGCCTTTGAACGGCGTTATGTAAATATTCCCGGGAAACATTATTTTCATCTTGCTCGTCTCACAGCGCTTTTTGGTCACACATTGTTATGACGATAAATTGCAAGATTGTTCTCATGCAACGAATTATTTTTTCTCCAAGTGAAAGCGACGGCGGGAAATCAGTAATCGTGTTTACTTGTATTCTTCCCGCACTGCCGCTTTCCCAGCCGTTTGCAGATGTAGAATAGTACTTGTATTTAATACAGATGTAGTTTCTGACCATTCGGTCATCGGCTTTGGATAAATACTGCCAAACATTCAAAAAGTTGTTCGTACAAATTGACGTTTTGGAGTTTTATCATTCGATTTGGATTTATAAAACGGAATGGGTCGTTTTATTAATCGGATGAGCTGTCTGGTGTTTTCACAAGTTGGTCAATTAGCATAACCTGATGTCAAAACTGTGCAGATCACATATTTGCGTGTTTATTGACAAAAAGATCTGTCTCCAAAAAGAATCAGTGCACCAGTTGAGTAACAATGATTACAAAGCGGAAAACAACGCTAATTTCGAATTGTTAAAACAGAAAGATAGATTTATATCACGTTTTCTTCAAATATTTAAGTTCACGACGCGTTTTATACCAAACAATCTTTGTTTAAGCGAACTGGCGCTGCAACACTTTGTATTTTCGGCAGGAAAGTTCACCGGTGTTTCGTTTCGTTTCAGCGAAATTTCTAAAAATTCGCTTCTTTTTTTAAATTTGCTTTGCGAATTTTCGTGTGCGAGTTATCATGAGAACGATGCGAAAGTACTCTCGAAATGTCGGCGATATTTTGTCCAATATTCACGAGAACAAAGAACGAAGTCAAATCAAACTACAGAGAAGGTAAGCCTTACAACTGCTGTTTAAATGTTTTGTTCAAACGACGTTTGTAAAGTATTAAACTCTGTGGACCGAACGAATAATTTGAACGACTTTCCAAACGCTTTCAACGCGTCAACGGCCTGGAAAAAAGTTTTGTACGCTTTTTTTATAAACGCTTCAAACGGCATGGATGAAAATTCGAACGGTTTTTCCAACGCTTCTAATGCTTTCCTAAACCATTTTAACACAGTTTCCGAACTGCGATCAAACGCTTTTAGGCCGTTTAACAGATAACTGTTTAGTGTACGTTTTCCCGTGGAAGGTCACATTTATCATGTTTTAATATTATTGTGTCTTGCTGTTCTCGCTCAATTCTCGTTTGTTTGTCTTGCTCGTGTCAGCAGAATTATTACTACGACTTCTCACTTTCGATTCTCGCTGATAACCATATTTTTTACGGACTGAATCTGGCTGGTCACTCGCCGAGAATTTTTGTACGGCTTGCCTTCGGACGAGTTAAATATATAACGTTTCCGAAAAACGTGCCTAAATGGGTGTAAACTGTGCCTAAACTGTGCCTAAGCATTCTGTAAAACGCGCCGAACCCGTGCCTAGTCTGTGCCTTTTATGTTTTTTTTTCTCGTGTGCTTTTGCGTGAAATCCGTGCCTTTCACAAAACGTGAATTGGTGCATAAACACGGTGTTACGCTGGTGTACACAAGTAGCGTGCGCCAGGCCCAATGCTGTAGGGTTCTGGCTGCATTAAAATATTGGGCCAATTATGTAAGGCTCTGGCTACATTAATATTGGGCCAATGATGTAGGACTCTGGCTACCTGAATACTGGGCCAATGAAGCTGGACTTTGGCTACATTAATATTGGGCCAATGATGTAGGGCTCTGGCTGGTTAATATTAGGCCAATGAAGTTGCGCTCTGCCTATATTAATATTAGGCCAATGATGTAGGGCTCTGGCTGCATTAATATTGGGCCAATGATGTAGGACTCTGGCTGTATTAATATTGGGCCAATGAAGTTGCGCTCTGGCTATATTAATATTGGGCCAATGATGTAGGGCTCTGGCTGCATTAATATTGGGCCAATGAAGTTGCGCTCTGGCTATATTAATATTGGGCCAATGATGTAGGGCTCTGGCTACATTAATATTGGGCCAATGATGTAGGCCTCTTGCTGCATTTATATTGGGTCAATGATGTTGGGCTCTGGCTTCATTAATATTTGGCCAATGATGTAGGCCTCTCGCTGCATTAATATTGGGCCAATGAAGTTGGGCTCTGGCTATATTAATATTGGGCCAATGATGTAGGGCTCTCGCTACATTAATATTGGGGCAATAAAGCTGGGCTCTGCTACATTAATATTGGGCCAATGAAGTTGGGCTTCGGCCACATTAATATTGGGCCAATGATGTAGGCCTCTCGCTGCATTAATATTGGGCCAATGAAGTTGGGCTCTCTACATTAATGTTGGGCCAATGATATAGGCCTCTCGCTGCATTTATATTGGGTCAATGATGTTGGGCTCTGGCTTCATTAATATTGGGCCAATGATGTAGGCCTCTTGCTGCATTAATATTGGGCCAATGAAGTTGGGCTCTGGCTACAGTAACATTGGGCCAATGAAGTAGGGCTTTCGCTAAATTAATATTTGGACAATGAAGCTGGGCTCTGCTACATTAATATTGGGCCAATGAAGTTGGGCTCTGGCTACATTAATATTGGGCCAAGGGCCTGGCGCACGCTACTGGTGTACATGGCTAAAATACACACTTAATTTAGCTCTTCTGAAATTATTAAAATTCAGTTTAGGTTGAAATTTGGTAAAAAAAAACTAAAGTTCGTTAATGTCTTCTCTATGAACAATTTTAGTTTTGCATATAGGGTTGAATGAAAGAAAATTTTACAATAGTCACCAAAAATGAGGCCATTTTGGACACTACGCGTAACATTTACAGTCTAACCTGGCACAATTCATAATTTCTCCGCTTTGATGATATGTAGGCATTTTTTCTTTTGCAATTAAAGTTAATAGCTAATGAGCATTATGTATTTTAAGAATGACTTTAAATGATCGAAAAATAACAAATTTATAGCAATTTGCAGCAAGGTAACCTAATATTACGTACCTACAAAAACAGCCTGGTCGAAAATTTTCAACATCGATTTGGTTTTAGCTCCGTTTCTTATGTTAAAAAACAAAAAGACTTTTAAAGTGCTCATAAGTTCAGCTTATTTTCTGGGGTAACAATTTTCAATTTGGAAAATCCATTTTCAAACTACAATCCAATTTTCACGGTTAGACAGCGTTTATTTTACATAAAAATACGTTTCGTTGTACGAAGGATCGAATTACGGATTCTACAGTGTGCCTTGGCACGAACAAGTTGTGCATAAAGTGTGCCCAAGTTGTGCATGAAGTGTGCATGTCTAGCTTTTTTTCATGCCTCAGCTGTGCTAACTAAGCTGTGCCTAAATTGTGCCTTAATCCGGGCCAAAATTGTGCCCCTGAACGGCGTTATGTAAATATTCCCGGGAAACATTATTTTCATCTTGCTCGTCTCACAGCGCTTTTTGGTCACACATTGTTATGACGATAAATTGCAAGATTGTTCTCATGCAACGAATTATTTTTTCTCCAAGTGAAAGCGACGGCGGGAAATCAGTAATCGTGTTTAATGAATTCTTCCCGCACTGCCGCTTTCCCAGCCGTTTGCAGATGTAGAATAGTACTTGTATTTAAAACAGATGTAGTTTCTGACCATTCGGTCATCGGCTTTGGATAAATACTGCCAAACATTCAAAAAGTTGTTCGAACAAATTGACGTTTTGGAGTTTTATCATTCGATTTGGATTTATAAAACGGAATGGGTCATTTTATTCATCGGATGAGTTGTCTGGTGTTTTCACAAGTTGGTCAAATTTCAGCAATAAATGTCATAACTGTGCAGATCACATTTCAGCGCGGAGAGATTTGCGTGTTTATTGACAAAAAGATCTGTCTCCAAAAAGAATCAGTGCACCAGTTGAGTAACAATGATTACAAAGCGGAAAACAACGCTAATTTCGAATTGTTAAAACAGAAAGATAGATTTATATCACGTTTTCTTCAAATATTTAAGTTCACGACGCGTTTTATACCAAACAATCTTTGTTTAAGCGAACTGGCGCTGCAACACTTTGTATTTTCGGCAGGAAAGTTCACCGGTGTTTCGTTTCGTTTCAGCGAAATTTCTAAAAATTCGCTTCTTTTTTTAAATTTGCTTTGCGAATTTTCGTGTGGGAGTTATCATGAGAACGATGCGAAAGTACTCTCGAAATGTCGGCGATATTTTGTCCAATATTCACGAGAACAAAGAACGAAGAAGTCAAATCAAACTACAGAGAAGGTAAGCCTTACAACTGCTGTTTAAATGTTTTGTTCAAACGACTTTTGTAAAGTATTAAACTCTGTGGACCGAACGAATAATTTGAACGACTTTCCTAACGCTTTCAACGCGTCAACGGCCTGGAAAAAAGTTTTGTACGCTTTTTTTTATAAACGCTTCAAACGGCATGGATGAAAATTCGAACGGTTTTTCCAACGCTTCTAATGCTTTCCTAAACCATTTTAACACAGTTTCCGAACTGCGATCAAACGCTTTTAGGCCGTTTAACAGATAACTGTTTAGTGTGCGTTTTCACGTGGAAGGACACAATTATCATGTTTTATTATTGTGGCTTGCTGTTCTCGCTCAATTCTCGTTTGTTTGTCTTGCTCGTGTCAGCAGAATTATTACTATGACTTGTCACTTTCGATTCTCGCTGATAACCATATTTTTTACGGACTGAATCTGGTTGGTCACTCGCCGAGAATTTTCGTACGGCTTGCCTTCGGACGAGTTAAATATAACGTTTCCGAAAAACGTGCCTAAATGGGCGTAAACTGTGCCTAACTTGTGCCTTTTATGTTTTTTTTTTTTCTCGTGTGCTTTTGCGTGAAATCCGTGCCTATCACAGAACGTGAATTGGTGCATAAGCACGGTGTTACGCTCGTGTACACCAGTAGCGTGCGCCAGGCCACCTCTGCATGAACCAATGTGTGGCAGTAACTCAGATATAGGACAACATACAGTGCAGACATTGAACATTAACAGTGTCAGTATCAGTGGCCAGTGGTGGATATTTACCTCGCCGGGAAGCCACCTCCACTTCGGTGGATAGTTGTTAAATATCTCACGAGAGAGGGTAGCCCCTTTGATACATCAGCCCCCTTTGAATAATACCCCCCCCCCATCCCCCCCCCCCCCCCCCCCTTTGGCAATAAAAAAAATTATCACTACCCCCCCCCCCCCACCCCCCAACTTATAATTGAAGGAAATGAAGTAAGAGAGTTACATGGTACACGTGTAAGTGATAAGTGATAAGAGAAAATTACAAATTGAAAATTACAGCGGGAATTACAAGAAACGAAAATGTGAATTATACAATATTATTTATCTTTACCAGTGAACCAAACAAGCTCCATTATTTATCCTGCAAATAAAACATCAGTGTCATTAAAAATATTTTGGTAAAAAAGTTGACAATTGGCCCTGGGTAGCACAGCTACCTTCAAACTTACAAAAACTGCATAATGGACCAAGCAATATGCATATACTGTACATCAAATACATGTAGGTATTAATAAACGATCAAAAGCTCCTAAGAACCAACAGTTACAGTGAAACCTGTATTAAGCGGACCCCATATTAAGCAGACACCCTCTATTAGGCGGACACTAGCTGCTTGGGTCCCCAAAATTTTTCCCATATTTATTGTAAAACAAACCTGAATTTAGCGGACCCCTCTATTAAGCGGACACTAGTGAGGGTCCCGAGGGTGTCTGCTTAATACAGGTTTTACTGTACTTGTAAATACAAAACAACCATCGGACCCTCACCTCTCCTATGCGTTTTGACCCCCCCCCCCCCCCCCCCCAACCCCAGTCCCTTCCTCTGCGTCCAACTCCCCACCCTCCCTATCGCATTTGGAACAGGCAAAATATAATTTATGCACCAGCTTATCAATCTTCTGGTCAGTAGAATAATGCCAAGAAATGAAGAAAGGAGTGCAAATTTTTATATCTGTCCCTGTCTGCTATACTGTAACTTATCTTTAAAGGGGCATTGTCACGCAGATTCTGCTGTGTTTTGATCAAAATACACCAAATAGTTGACAAGGTACCCTTGCTCAAACATAAAATTGTTCTTAGAACACCAAGAAGAAAATATCAAGTGATTTATTCAGGGAAGAACAGACCATTATAAAAATTATATGTTTTTCTGCGATTTTTCCACGACACTTGATAGGAACTTGAAAAAAGTTACAATCCATTTCCATCCTGGCCATCCACAGCCAAAGATAACAAATACTAGTTTCTGTGCACTGGTAGAGTATTTTGTAAACAACACTGGACCATTATTTGTAGATTTCCATTGAAATAAATAATTTATGTTTTTTTGGTTTTTCAAAGAGATACTTAAAACAGGTGACATACACTTGTAGTCCCTTTAAAACACTTCACATATTCAGTGTTGATGTCTCTGGTACAGCAGTGCAAATGCGGACACTGTAAACTAAAGAATGTAGTATCACAAGAAATTCAAAATAAAATTAGGTTACAGTACATGCATTTACAGGTCTAACTTGTAACTGGGAATAGTTAAATATTTACCTGCAGTTATGAATAAAATCAATGCTTTCCTGAAAGTAGCCTGATCTGAAAAAAGTTTGTTTTTAGTCATTAATTAATACATTTCTGAAATATACATTCTAAAATTTTGATGGCCAGTTGGCAGACAAAGCAAATTCAGGCAACCTTACAAGAACAGGACCTGTGGGGCAATACACTGTAGCTTGCAGTGCTTGATCTCAAAAACATTGTTGAGCCTTTTCAGCTAATGGGAAGCAGGACAAGACAATTTGTTGGTGTTGGCTTACAAGTTATAAGCATTTCAACCAATTAGTCATTGCAATCACATGAACAAGCATCATTCAGTTCCAATTTATATCTCTATCCTACAGCGGTTACCATAAACACACGACCCATCGCTCTTCATCCCCGAAGGTCAGACTTGAGTTTGGTGGACGTCAATCAAAGAAAATCCATTAACATTAATTTTGTTTTTTAAATTCCAACTGGATTCCGAACAATTTTACCAAAAAAAAGTAAACATTTTTAAACAACAAATTATTTTTAAAGTCAATTATAGTTTTAAAGAGAAGATTTCATTCAACATTGCATAAAAACTGGCACTTCATGTATCCGCAGCTTCATGAGTTGTGATTTGCCTACAATTCGTCATGCATCACTGAGTTGTACAGTAAATTATCACGTGCAATGAAATTTAAAAGTTTTATTCTAAAAATACAGTTTCTACTGTACAAACAGCAGCTTTTCTTTTTGTTTAAACTTGCTTGGAAATCGAGTTTGATTAAGTTTTAGCTTCTCTCAGCAGGTAAAATTGTTGATTTTTTAGCTCTGTTTGCTTGAAATCCTGTCAGAGTCTAAAATAATTTTAATGCAGGCATTTCTTTGATTGACGTCCACTAAAACTCAACTTTATCTGACTGTTTTGAAGGCGGTGGGTTGCGTGTTAATGGTAACCACTGTAATAATCAATTCAAAACACTCACATCTCTTGGTCTGGGGAGTCCGCTGCATGAATGCATTTATAAACTAGATGCTGCGAAAACAAAGACAAATCAGCAAAGAGGACATGTGTACAAGTCACTAAACTTAAAGCAACAGGGATCAGAAGAGAGCGAAGTTGATAAGTTACTGTTAAAAAAAAACATTAAATTTAATATACCCTTTCACCTTTCACTACAAAGAGTGGCCAACATCATGAGCGATTTGAGGCTGATTATGCAAAATTGCACCATTGTGTAATATCAGAAGCCCTGATAAGGTGTGGTTACAGGCAATACCTGCTCCAACAAAGGTCATTGGAAATTCTGGGGGGGGGGGGGGGGAGTAAGAAGCTTAACTGGAATTTCCATTTGAGGGTGGGGGAGGAGTGGGGAGAATGCAGGGTAAGATGAAAATGAAAAAATCAGCTTGCCCAGAACTTTTCCTTACTAGCTAGAATGCTGAGAAGCTACTGTAGCCCAAAAGTAAAGTAATAATAATTATTTAATTCAGAGTATGCAATTGCAACTGTGACTAAAATTAAAAAAATATCATACATGTAACATTATGACCTTCAGTGAAATCTATGATGTACATGTAAGACACAGGTATCCTAGTTTATTATTCTCCTTAGGAGTAGGAAAAATAAGAAAATGTACATGAATGCACGTGTAAAGTAAGTTGTAAGATTGGCAGTTGGAATCAAAGGGTCAGTTCATAAAAGCCATTGATACATTATGTACCTCTTTTCTCATTTTTGGAACCAACTACTGGCTGCCTTCAAATTGGCCACTACACTGACACAATTTTGATCACTAATTAATGGTGCCAAATTTACCAGCTGTCAGTGTGGTAAATGCCCCTAAGGCCTGGGCTTCCTAATCTTTGCTAATTTTAGCTTTTTATTATTAAAGCAATACATTCAACATTCACTTTTTTATAACTTTTTAATATAGCTTTCGGTTGTCTTACGTTTTTGTATAGTACAGTGTATATTGAAATGCTATAGATTACGTGTAGTTAATGTTTTTTGTTTTATAACTTAAATTGTATTTTAACTTAATTGTTGAGCGTTTTTTACGTGGGCCTCTGGCTCGGGGGGTTGGGTGACCACTCCCTACGTTTATCGACTTTAAATAAATTATTATTATTATTCCATGACAAATTAACTCAGCAAAATTGCTGGAGATGACACTGGCCCTGGTCAGGTGGCAACAAGCCACCTTAGATCCCAAGGACTCTTCGGAGGATTCTTGCAGTCCCTACATGTAACAAAACCGTCTTTTGGATAGTTACTGATCTTGTCCACATACATGTACCAATCTGTTCCAGGTTGCCTCCCAATCTTCTGGGGATGGTTCCCAATACTCCAATAACAACTGGGACTACTTTCACCAATTTCAGTTTCCATTTAAGGTCTTAATCTCAATCTCAATAATAATAATAATAATATTATTATTATTATTATCATGTGTTCTCTATGTAATTATGTGTTCTCCATGGGGGCCGGGTCCAAATCATGGACCTAGGGCACCCATGAGGCGCTGTGTGGAGGCCACACTACTTAGCATTGCATTATTATTATTATTATTATTATTATTATTATTATTATTATTATTATTATTATTATTATTATTATTATTATTATTATTATTATTATTATTATTATTATTATTATTATTATTATTATTATTATTATTATTACCTCTAATACTGGTTGGGCATTATCATGTATAGCAAGTATGTGGGTAATGTTATTTTGTGTCAACTGCTCCATATCTTTGGCATCTGAAAAAAAAAACGAAAATTCATGAAATTTAATGACCTGATTCCAGGACATCTCAAATTATGATCATTTAAGTGTGCACACTGTTTCACTGTCCTGTACATGTACAAAACCCCTTCTATATGAATAAAATTAATATCTTATTATATGGTTGAGTTCCACAAGCAGGTAGATACGTGTAAGATGAAGTGAATCATATGTTGTGATTGGCTGCCCGAGTGGTCAAGATGAGCTAATGTCTTGCATTCAGTCGGGATTCTGAACTTACAACAGAACTAAAATTTTGTATCTTTAAAATGGTATCTACATGTATTTGCAGGGTTTCTGACAGGGTGTAGGAAAAAAATAAATTTGTGTGGGATTTTTGGGGCAAATTGTGCAGGAAAAAAAGTTGATTGTGTGGGGAATTATTTGGGATTGTGTGATCTTGTGACCAATAAAAATATCCCACCACCCAGAGTTAGGATCATTCACAAAAAAAAAATTACACACAACTTACAGTGTACTCTATAGATTTCATAATACTGTACATGTATACATCCATATGTTGCAGGTAAAATCTGTTCTCAGGTTGAATCAGTATTCAATACCGTTTTAATGTTTACCCAATATTCAATCTAGGTCACCTAATTCTAACCCTAACACAAAGCTACAGTAACTGTCACCCCTAACACAAAGATACATGTAGCCAATGGTGTGATGACTACATGTAGCTTTGTGTTAGAGGTAGCTGAGGTTAGCTTTGTGTTTAGGGTTAGCTTTGTGTTTTGGTTAGGGTTAGCTGACCTAGATTGATCACTTAATTAGATCACTTAACTTCTGTGTTTTTATTCATTATTATGTGCAATCTGCAAGGCTTTTCAATAGTATAAGGTTTTTGATTTTGTAGATAACTGTATTATTCATGTACTTGTTTTGCCCCGCCCCGATTAGCTTTCCAGCTATTTGCAGGGCAAACAAATTATTCAACTCTTCCATTATTATACTAAGAATACATTGTTGTTATTGTTTGTTGTTGAATAAATTGTTGCTGTTGTTGTTGTTGTTGTATACTGGGTACATATTCAACCTGGATTGAATACCGAACCAACCTGGGACTACAATCATAAAGCTCTGATCATAACAAGGTTGGTTACATTCTGATTTGTTCGTAGGGTCAGTACTTTCAAGGGATCATAGTCATTCATGGACAATACAGTACCCCTCAAATATAAGGTTGACAGTCCCTCACATCTCGAACCTCATACCTCGAACCTAGCGTCTCCAACCTCACATCTCGAGACTCAATACTTGATTCACGAAAATTCCAAGGATTGATTTTCAATATTCATGTTTCCAAAATTTCGAGAGGAGTCTTTCAAGTTTCAGATCCAAAAACTGAGCCTGACTCTGGAAACTCCATCCTTGTGTCATGAAACTCAAGCCAGTCGAATTTCGAGATGCAAGGATAAGTACGGTAAGTAGTAAGTAAGAACTTTATTTAAAGGGGCAGTATCACGAGGTTCCACGCGCCGTACTGTTCACTATTCTTGCACCAGAATTTTGGACATCACTGTTAAAAGTGATTTTTTCTTTCTTCCAGCTATCAAAACGGATTGATTCAACAACTACCTCCACTTCTCGAAGGCCGTTTTGAATTTGCTGTATCAAACTTGAAAACATCGGCCCAGTTTTCAAGTTTCACCCTCACGATACTGCCCCTTTAAGTGTCAATTTGTTTAGCCCATATGGACTAATTGGGTACACCATAATAATTATGATACAAGTTAAATCCTAAAAATATAACGGTATAAAATTCTTATAAAATGCTAAAATCCTCCTAAACACTATACTGATTATAGTACAAATTATCCTACGAATGTACTAGCAATAAAAAAAAAATCAAATCAAAATCAAATCAAATCAATTTATTTAAGTGTCAAAGTATTAATTAGTACGCGAGTAAAATAAATAGTTAAATGCTAAAATTCTAACAAAGATAATTATTCGGTTACTTAAATATTTTAACAGTAGATTTACTGGCTACACATAACAATTGCTATGGTTATTCATATAGCCAGATAACTGTAGGTCCAATTTTCTTATTTTTATTCCTAAAAACTGCTAGACTAGGCGAGTTCTTCTGCTCCTTCCTAATCTTTGACCATAAGAAAGGCCCTATTGGCTATATATCTAATGGTCGAGTCGAGACTGTCAACTTACATTGGGCAGTACTGTATGCGTAGAGAGTACAGTTAGTTGTAGAAAGTACTCTGGGATGTGCAGGCAACGCCGCTCCTTAGTTGCCTTTCTCCCCAAACCCCTCCCCGCTTCTCCTTTTGTCCTTTTTTTCCCCAGACCCTGTCTTTTTGCCCTTCCTTTTGCCCCAGATCCATTGCTTGCAGAGGAGGCTACCAAAACAAGGATTCAAACCTGACAAATCAATCCTCAGAGACAAGATCTCTTGCTGGCCACTGCATAAAAAATGGTACCCATTTTATCAACTGACAAGTGGGCTATCACATGCGGCAAAACAAATTTGAGCATGACTTTAATGCTACCCCTAATCAATACTTAAAATCATAATTCAAAAGAATTGAAGTACATTAATTTAAATTACTGTAAAAAAGCAGGTACCGTAGCAGTATACAAATCAATGTATCTTCCATTAATCTTTTATACAGCAGTTAGGGTGTAGTTACATGTACAGTATATAATACATTGTGCCTACCTCGGAAATTACCCAGGTAAAGTCCAGGGAGGACCTGCAAAGAAAAGGCAAACAAAATGATGCTTTTGGAACACAAATCAGCTGACTGCACAGTATAATGAATCATAACATACATGTAATTATAAGCCAAGGTTACATGGAGCACTATGTTTTACCTAGGTAAATTTGATTTACCTAGGTAAAATCAATTTACCTAGGCTTTTCTGCGACGGCAATGAGAACGTGGAAAAAAAAAACAATAGGTTTAATTAGTAAAACAAAAGCTCTGCACGTGTGTTACACACTTTGGAAAATTTCTTTGCCATTCTCTGCAAAACAACAACATTAAAATTAATGAATAAATTCAAGGTTTCCTTTCTCTGTCTGAAAGTGAACTCCTTTCTTGTGAATTCAACTCCCAAACATTTGACAAATTCTTGAAAGTTCTGAAACAATTTGGAATAATTGCGAGGTAGTTTAAAAGTTTTTAACTAACGTTTTTCCTATTGTTGCTGTTGTGGTCGCTTTAAAAATAAGTCCGCAATGCGTACATGTGTCTAGTGCTGGGTAATTGAGTAATGTGTATATGATTATATAGGATTGCATTACACTTTGTGAACGCAATTAGGATTTATCCGTCATAGAGTACAGGTGTGGAGGCTGGGGTATAATGTGACGCTCGAACAGTGTAGTAAAGAAATATCGCTGGAACTAACAAATGTGTTGAAGATGATATAGAAAAATGACGAGGAGTAGAGGTTGGTCTGCTTTGGGGTGTGGTTGAAATTATTGCATACATTTTTCTGGAAGTAGTGCTAACTTTTATGAATTTGTTATTTTTAACAACACAGTGGTAATGATGAAATGAATTGAACACAACTTTATTTCAAGGCAACTAGTTGTAAATGAGAAATACAAAAAAGTTTGTGTAACGTTTTAAAGTTACTTTAAGTAGCAAGTTTCTTCAAAGATATGAATTAAAAACAATAAAATGCAAAATTCATAACAATAATTAAATGGCGGTCTAGTGACTAACATTTTCAACAACTCTACTTCATCAACTATAAGTTATAAAAGGATGGCAAAGTAAACAGTATAGATTCTATGCCTGCTTGAGAGACTTAAAACTTCAGCAACATAGCCAGTTACTCTGTAGCTTAGTGATTTGGTGAATACTATCTTAAAGTAAGATCCATTATGATGTCATTCTTACTTTGTCAGTCTACCTGTAAATAACAAATATGAACAGTTTGTGTTACAACTTCAACTAATAGCTTTCATCCAACTTGTGAATTAACAACAGCAATAAAAAAAGGAAATAATAACAATAATAACGTGGTGGTTTACTGACTGACATTTTCAACTACTTTGCTTCTTTGATTCTAAGTTACACAGATGGGTGGCAAAGTAAACAGAATGGAGTCTGTCTGCTTGAGAAAGGTCTCTTTCTTCGATAGCATAGCTAGTTAGCTTAGCAATTTGGTGAAAACTATGTTTAAACAAATTAAAATCCATTCTGTTGTCATTCTTGTCTTGTCATGTTCTCATGTAATATTTTCTTATATAAGAAATATGAATAGTTTGTGTAAATTTTAGAAGCTTTCATTTAACTTGTGAATTAACAACAACAAAATGAGGAACTAATATGAATAATGACATGGCAGTTTACTGACTGACATTTTCAACTACTTTGCTTCATTGATTATAAGTTATACAGATGGCATGGGTGGCGAAGTAAACAGAATAGAGTAAGTCCTTTTACATGTACTTAACAGTATCGCTAGTAAGCTTAGCAATTTGTTGAATAGCATCTTCAGATATAGTAAGATCTATTACTTCGAAAGCTGTGGCATACTGAGAAAATATGTCTTAAGAAATTCATCACAAAGTAAGAAACTAAAAGGTAACTGACCGATAGCACAACCATCGAAGAAACCAACGAATGCAAATCGTCAAGAGACTTCATGCAGTTGTCGGGAGTTGTCGTGGAAAGCACATGGTGTTGACACAATTGTCGTCTCTACTAATACACATTCGATTGGTTCCGATTGTCATAGGTTGTTTATTTCGGGTCACGAAGAAATTACGAGTGATTATCGATGATATTACCCTCCCGGTACCCAGGAAAGAATGCTTCATGTAATGTGTCACGTAGGAGAAACCTAAGTGAAACTTTATTCATATGATGTAATAATTTGCCATATATGAAGCACTTACCAGAGGATTTTAGCGTTTTCTCATAGTGTCTGTGCTTCGCACTAGACACAAAAAGTTCCTTAATTTTTTAATTATTATTTTCTATCTTAATTGCACAAAACAATTTGAGAATTTGCATTTTCCTTGGCATGAAAACAACGGCGAGAGCATGTAGAACATGCAGTTGACAACTCGCTGTTAAAACTTGACATTTCATTGGTTGGTTTACCTGGGAAAACCAAGCGACCCTACTATCTAGGTAGGCTTTTACCTAGGAAAAATTCTATTGTTTTCCATGGCATGACCATTAAAATTTACCTTGGTAAAATTTACCCCGGTAACATCGGTTACACGTAGAAAACCATTTACCTAGGTTAATTTAAGGGTGCCATTTAACAATGGTGCTATTGCTTTTCAGCACGTGCAAAGGAGGTAAATTTTACCTCAGTAGGTAAAATCGGTTACATGAAGAAAACAACTTTACCTAGGTAAATGCAAATTTAAGCATGCCATGGCTATTGTTATTTCGAATTTACCTAGGTAAAAGTTGTATCGTATAACTGTGACTATAGACATCTAAATACTCAGGTAATTAGCAACAAAAAGGAATACTTCATATTATGAAAAAAACATTTTAAATTTAAAAAGAAAATATTAAATCTTTCTAGCCTAGTTGCCATATGTCAGCGATATTATTTTCCAGATGCAATACGAAACATCTGCTTCCTCAATTTCCGCAATTTATTTTGATTTGTATAATGTCATCATTTCCTACATGTACATTCTACAATGGCAAAGGCTCTGCAAAATAAACGCACTATCTCTCGATCCTACCCTTTCTCTTTGACTAACGTTTTTTTTAAAAGCTCGAAATAAACTTAGTTACTTATTGGATTCGAGTTTCCATTGCTTTGACGAGCTCCGAGAATAACCTTAAACAACATTGCCAACATTTTCAGAAGCCGGTTTGAAATGCAAGCAAAGCCATTATTGAGCAGATTTGCTTTTCCAAAGCTGGTTGAATTCTACATTCATTGTTTAAGACGGCAAAAGACACGAGAAGAAGCAGATTTTAACTCTGATTGCATTTTCATCTTAAATTGACGATTCTGCGAGTGACAGAAAAAAAAAGTTTGACAAGGCAAATTTTCAGAATCATTCACCTCGGAAGTTACGCAAGATATTCTGTCACTGCGAATTTAAGGATCTGTCGGTGCTAGCCATAAAACTGTTGTATAATAGCAAAATAAACAATAAACTCTACCTTGTTCATTCCATTTCCCATGATTTTCGTGCCACTTGGAGGTCAAAACAACAAAATAATCCGCTCGCTCGAGATCAAACCTTCCTATATAAAATTTCCGCCATAAGTCAGCTCGGCACCAGTCCTGCGCTTCCTGTGGTGCATTCCCAGAAGCCTTTGAACGCAAGTCCGTGTGGAACTAAAAATAATGCATGACTCAAAAAAAGTACCTCATTAAATATGATACTCTATTGAAAATTGTCAAACACTCTTCTAAAACGTCGTATGATTTCAGTGTCATTAATATTTATTTAATAAACTCCCGTTTGAGTATAATCCCTTCTAATTTTAGCAATTACTTCCTCGAACAACCCCCGTCGCTTATTTCAAATTTCACTTTTCCCTTTGTAGCTCTGAACATCTATATACTGCCTTGAACTTTAGACTATTCAGACAATTTAAACTGGAGGTAAATTCAACGATGATGACTATATGGAAGACATAGTGCCTTCGCGAAAAATTTGTTCTGACTTTGATTCAGGGAAGAACGCTTCTTCTGTTGACTGCTTTAACTGGTCCTCCCTTATGCGAGACCAATACATTAACGACTTCTGTAAAAGCCATCCCACTAAGTACTGTAATTGAATGACCGCTGACAGTTCCCTGTGCAAATATATCCCATGTGGGAGCTTTGCGCAGTATTCCAATTACAAAGTCCCGTGCATTTATTGCGTGTCGTGAATCGCATCATCATTCAAAAGCTTGTACCGACATGTTTTTTTTTTTCTTTTTGTCCAACCAGGCTTAAGCCGCGGCTACACGTGCGATTTTTTGCTGGCACTGTTGATGAGATTTTTTACAAAATTGTCGCGTCGCCAGCGCACCGTAAAAATCGCACGTGTAGCTACTCTACACATGCGACGCGGGAGCTAAAAAAATCGCAGAAAAAAGTCGCAAGAGTTGAATGTTTTGCGATAAAATGTCGCTCGTTTTAGCCGCTCTGTAACTTTTTTCTTGCACTTGCGACGCGACAAAAGGGTATCTAGCCAATACAATTTAAGAACTAAAGCGAGGCTCAGGCTTAATTACCAACCCAGAAGTGAAACGTGTGAATTCTTGACACGCAATAATGAATGTACAAGACTTTCCCTGAATCTAGCGCATTACTCATTCAGTTCTCTCATTTCACACGATGCTTATTTATGTCACGCTTGGATATGTATACTTTTTTTTGGATTCATTGTTTTCGAAACAAAATGTGCTTTATTTGAACATTGACATATGACTAGTCCGCCATCCACTAGGTATAACAACAGGGGTGAGGGTTATGGAGAGAGCTCTCTCCCATCTCCCGCTCCCCTACCTCTAAGAGAGCTTGCTCGCAGGCGACGTTTACATCTCTGGTAGGAAAAAACCCTAACACTAAACGCGCGCGCGCTGCCAACGTAATCTTTCAATTTGGGTTTGTGACGTTTAAAGTACACGTAACATCATTAGAGATAAAAATGAACTGTACAGTTGCCCAATGGCGAAACAAAAGATTCTGCTCTTTTTAACTCTTCTGTGGTGTCCCTTGTGCTGTTCCGGTGTGAACTATGTCAAGATTGGAGGTGTACTCTGCGATGAACCAGATTCCAAGGAGCTTTTAGCTTTCAATCTCGGCATCGAATATGTTAACAACGATACATTGTTGTTACCGAACACAATTCTTGTTCCGATTGTAAACAAAACAGACTGGACCAACGCATTCTCTAATATTGGTGCAGTGTATGAGCAGATTCACGGCGGAGTTGTGGCCATTGTTGGACCTACGACTTCGTCTTTGGTGAAGGTAACGCATCCTCTTTGTTCTGGATTTCACATCCCTCAGATCGCACCTTACGCTACAGATCCTTCGTTTGACTTCTCTCCACTCTCATACCGCTATTTGGTACGCATGAGCGCTAGCGATGCCACTGAAAACCGTGCCCTGGCGGATATTATATCACATTTCAACTGGACTCGCATCGCACTGTTGACTTCAAGAAATGACTTAGGACTTAACGGGTTGGTCCTGTTGAAAGACATTGCTTCCCACAAGGGCTGGACCCTGGTAGCTGTGGAGAGTTTTCAGGAACATAAAAATCTATCTATGGTGAACGCTACAACGCAGCTTTTGCACATTAGAAGTCGTGGCGCCAGGATCGTAGTTTTAAATTGCATAGCTGGTTACGTCCGCGTGATACTACGGCAAGCTGGCGAACTTGGTATGATTGACGGCTGGGTTTGGCTGGTGACCAATGGTGCTTTTGCGTTTGATGGTCTTTATCAAACTGGGGAAGCCATACCAGGATATCTTCAAGGCATCGTTGGTGTCAGGCATTCGTTCGGCAGAGGTACGGAACACAATAAGTTTGACAGCATGTGGAAGAACAAGGGATATGATCCAACACTTCTTGACAAAGATGCGACAGTTGGGCATACATTTGACTCAGTGCTGGTGATGGCACATGCTGTTCACAACATGCTGCTAGATGGATACAACGTTACGCATACCGAGGGTTTGCAGTTTGGTGGTTATGGGAGTGGTTCGATTGCGTTCAGTGCAATTGGAAAAACCTTGCTAGAGTACATCTCAAAAGCCAATATCTCTGGAGTGATGGGTCGTTTAATGTTTGATGCTAATCGTTCTCCAGTCGACGCGAAGTTTGACATTGTAAATCTGCGTTCGTTTGGATTCGAAAAAGTAGGCACATGGGATTCGGTCGACGGACTTGTTATGGAAGAAAAGAAGGAAATAATATGGCCGTCTGGAAAAACAACTACTCCAGTTGATACATCGTTGACATTGGAAAATCAAACTTTAACAATTGTCACAATCGAAGAAACGCCTTTTGTCACCAAACGATCTTCTCTTTCTGACCCAGAGAAATATGTATTGATGGGTTATTGCATTGATTTTATTGAAAAACTTCAACAA
Source organism: Cladopsammia gracilis (assembly GCA_022457155.1). Lineage (NCBI taxonomy): Eukaryota > Metazoa > Cnidaria > Anthozoa > Scleractinia > Dendrophylliidae > Cladopsammia > Cladopsammia gracilis. The sequence goes on along the minus strand of JAJGOT010000448.1, from coordinate 436,308 downwards.
AAGTTGAAATTTTCCTATGATATTTATCTCGTGCCGGACGGTAACTTTGGTGCCCAGGATTCGATTTCTAGGGAATGGAACGGCATGGTTAAGGAGATCCTCCAAGGAAACGCACACATGGCGGTGGCTTCTTTCACGATCAGCTCAGAACGACAAAATGTCATCGATTTTACCCAGCCCTTTTTAGATCTCGGGCTGACGGTTCTCATTAAAGCCGTAAACGATGACGTAGATTTTTTCAAGTTTTTCAAGCCGTTCCAGCGCGATTTATGGCTAATGATAGCGCTTACTACATTTCTGATCGGTGTTCTACTGTGGTTTTTTAGCACGTTCAGTCCTTTTGGGTTTTACGGTAGATGTGTGCAGATAGCCCATCACAAAGTACCACGAGAGTACGTCAAACGCCGACATACCCTTCGTTTGACTAACTCAATATGGTCATCTCTGAGTTACTGCGTTGGGCAAAGTGCGGATAGTCTTCACCCAGTATCAGCTTCAGGCAGGATCACAGTCGCAGTTTGGTGGTTTGCAATTTTACTGATCATTTCAACGTATACCGCAAATCTAGCCGCGTATTTTACCTTTAAAAGGTTTTCCTCTCCAATAACAAGCATCGAAGATCTAGCGGGTCAAACTGCGATTCCGTACGGTACCGTGAGCAATAGCCAACCACAAGCTTTTTTCGAGTCTTCATCCATTCCAAGTTTTGTAACTATGTGGCAGTACATGAAATATCACCACACCCTGGTGAAGAACAGTCATGATGGAATTGATAGAGTGAAGGAAGGCAATTATGCATTCATATGGGACTCCATCGTTTTGAAGCATGCAATGCACAATGTCGAATGCGGGACTCTCACAACCATTGGCAGCTTGTTTGGTAAAATAGGTTACGGTGTTGGCTTGCCAAAAAATTCCCCTTACACAAAACAGCTGAGTCAAGCGATCCTGGAGTTGCGTCATAGCGGTTTCCTGGACAATCTAGAACGAAAGTGGCTGCATTCGCACGGAGAATGCAAAGAACAGCATGTGGGTATCGATGCTGGTACCGAACTGGGCCTAGCTGATATGGCAGGAGTATTTATCGTTGTTTGGGTTGGTGTTGGAATCAGTTTTATTGTGCTTGGCTTCGAGTGGTTAGTAGCGTCGTATTTAACTACAAAGGAAGACGATCCTGATGCACCAAAAACGCTATGGAATTCGCTGCATACGAGACGCCGCAATACATGGCACGATTGGATAGACGATGCTTCTGAAATGCCGCGGTTTATCGGGTCTTTCACAATGAGCAAAATGGCGCGATTTATGGCGCTGTTTACAAGATTCAAAGTCAAACAAAGACAGAAAAGGGTGTCGCCGGAAGAAACAGTGTTGCAGGTTGAATCTGAGGAGAATAGTAAGGAAAATAGTGAAAATGGAAATGATGACAATGAACTAGAGATGAAAGAAATCATCGAGTTCCAACCCTGAATGAGATTACGTTCAATCTAAAGAAACTATGTTATATAATTATATCATCGTTAAGTTGACTTCCAGTTGATTTGAATATAATTGTCTGGTTGAGAATATGAACAATCTAATAAAGATTCATCGATGAGATTGGCTTCTGTGTGTTGCATACGAATCATAAATACATGTACTACTTATACGGCCATGAATGCATTCACGTAGGTGACGAAAAAATTGAGTAGATATAGGACAATTTTTTGTCAACAAAGCACGATGAGTTTTAAATAAGCACAGTCAATCGAGAAAATACGTACCGTTTAGTCGTAATAACGTAATTTTTGTTTACCAAATGGTTACAAACGTGCTTAAACAACTAATACGTCGATATCTGCGTTGAACGGAAAACAATCTCGAATTCAATTTAACTTATCCAAAAGTCTCCCCTATAAAAAGTTCAATATATGAGTATAAAAACTACTATGGTAAGCTGAAAAAAAAAATAAAACAACCGCGAGCCTTACCTGAACTTATGGAAAATATCATAAGCTTCTTGGATTAATTACTAAACCTTTACTTAAGAATCCAGTAGAATGTGCAAATTACTGTATACGAACAAGTAACATCTTTAGACACACATTGAAAGTTAGAAGATAGCGAAAAGTCAATGAATTTTACCGGCTGCGACAGATAAATCGAACTAGTGGTTCTTTACAGTACAAGGAAGGATCTCGGCTGTATGAGCGGGTGGAGAGGCTAGCTGCCCTCATTTCAAATCCTCCTTTCTGAATTGCTAGATTTAAAAATCGGTCTTCAATTCTTGGATGTTCCTCAAAATTCAGGGAAAGACGGTATGTACCAATAATAAATTACCTTTATTCTCGTTGTACGTACGAGGGTTATAATTTAAATTTGCAATTACGTTATATTACCTAACGCTAACCTCATGGGTATAAAGCGGTCTTAATAACCCCTACACGATAACCATTATGCCACACGCCTCAAATGCTTCGTTTGTTGCCATAGAGGTGCTACGCTAACAGATAAATGCTATAGAGCCACGAGCTCAATACCAGTCTTTTTTTTTTTCAACTGTTTTAAGTTTCCACACTTTAATTTCCGGAACGTTTTAATATCCCAATTGAAACAATGAAAATGGTTTCCATTTCAGTTGTGAACAAATCATTTCTATCTTTTCATAGAATTATGGTAAATGGATTTCAACCAATCTTTGTACAGGTGTATTGTTTAGCTCGTAAATATATATATTTTTACATTTCGATTCACGGTGCAAATGGCATATTTATTTTTCGATCCTATTTACAGACTTTACAGCCCGCCGCAAGAGATTTAAATTGAACTGATGCAGTTAACTAACACGTAGTAATCTTTAGGCAAAAATAATGTACATTTACAAATCAAAACTCTCCATAAAACGAGAGAGCAGCTAAGGCAGTATTGTTAAAGTTCAGGTTTAGCTCGCCTTCTAAGGCAAGCAACAAATACAGGATTTATTACTGTTTGTTTTTGCAGCGGTGTACGAGACAAGCTGTCATAGGAAGCATTGATTAATTTTTAGCATCTCCATAGTGTTTTTAAATTTTTTTTCCCACAGTCGCATAGACAAAGTGTCTATAGGGAAGCACTGCAGGCTATTGATTAAGTTAAGAATGATTAGAATTGCCTAGACTACTAAAATTGGCCGAAATCGTAAACGATTATAGTTCTGCGCGAATAAAGAAAAAGCTCTGTTCCCATTTTTCTTGACGGTGGACAACTCAATATAAACCAAACTTAATTTATCCCGATCGGTACAACTTTTTCTGAGTAAACAAAATGCACTTTCCCAACAAGACAGAATGGCAAGCCTAGCTACGCCGGCTTTGTTTATGTTATCTTTCGATTGCATAAAACACTTTGATTCATTTAAGGTGATCAGTTATTTGCAGAAAAGCTGTCTGAAATATATCCCTTTAAAATCTGATTGGTTCAACAACACCACGGACGTCAAAAGATCAAGGATCCTTTTTAAAGATGCACGTCAAATCGAACAGCTGAAAAGATAAGCTATCCTCTCAGAAATAATACGCACTGTCCATTGCATTTTAATCGAACTGCAGAAAAAAAAGATTCAATTATTTTTCGTGAAGGAGCAAGTGACGTAATTTTTGTCGCTTATTGTGAAGATTTCAAGTTAACGCGCGACACTGCGTGAATCTACCTCGGAGTTGAAATCTGATAAAATGGCTAGCGCTAAGACAAACAGTTATTCTCGGCCTTGTAAAGAGATTAATCATACTCCAAAGTCGTCTCATTTTGACGCCATATTCAAGCGTTTTCATGAGATGAAGTCTAATATGGAGCTTTGTGACGTTAGTTTGAAAGCTGCGAACGTGAACTTCTCCGCTCATCGTTTAGTTCTCGCGGGAAATTCACCGTATTTTCGAAGCATTTTTGTTGCGGGAAATTCAGAAACTCGTGACCAAGAAGTAGTTCTACCGAACAACTTTCGAAGCGAAACAGTGAAATTAATGTTGGAGTATTTTTACACTGGAAAACTGCGCGTCAATGAAGAAGATTGTGAAGAAATATTGTCGCTGGCTTGCATGTTGCAGGTTTGATACCGCTTAATTAATCATGGTTTAGTATGTGGTATTGTAGCAACATATATACATTTTCCATGAATTTCCATGTCTGTTGTTCTGTCCGTAAAAACTCGATCTCCTTTTTCTGCAGCTGAACATAAATAATCAAGAAAAGCTTGCTTTGTCTCATATGCCTGCATTTAAAATCAAATTAAAACCCGTAAATCAACGATATTCTCTTTCTAGCGATGATCGATTAACGGAACAGCCCTTTGCATTTCTGCATGTTGAACGAAAATTATTACTCCCATTTGCTATGTCACTGTAATAACGTTATAATCAGTTACTTAATATATAGTATGTGATATTCTTTCGTTTTAGTTTGGGGTAAAAACAATGATGTTATCTGTGGCCGGCTAGTAACGACCAGTTACTGAATTTCAAACATGTTTTGGCTTAGTTGATTTCATGAACTAAATTTGCAAGCACCCGGCGTTAAAAGTTATCATAACTTACCACTATGTAACGCACTTTCACTTTAAGGTGAAATTGATCGATGAAGACTGTTAATTCTGTATAATGAGATTTTATTGACGTTTAAAGATTTATTTTGTCGAATTTTGGCGGCAAATGGCTTGGTCATTTTGGTCATTTTGGTCATTTTGAGCAATTGTTTACAGCCACAAGTGCCTAGCGTTAAAAAAAATATATATAATTTATTTACCATTATGTAAAGATTTTATTACTTTAAGCTGAAAATGAAGTCCGTTAATTTTTCCTAATAACTTTATGTTGATGTTTGAAGTTTATTTTGGCGGCGAAATCCTTCGTCATTTTAAGCATTTGTTTGCAGACACAATTGTGATTATAAATAATGTCATTTTCAGTTTAATTTTCATATTTTAATAACCTTAACTTGTTTTCTAATTCTGGTTATTGTTCAATTCTAAGACATTGGTGCGAGGAGGTATATCACTTTTCTTCTCATTTTCAACTCGATATCTCACTCGTCCAGTTTTTCATTCTCCTCCCAAAATCGCGGGTGCTGTCTCAACCTCGTTCCCAAGACAACCAAAATACGTGAGTATTTTGTCACGTGACTCACCGGCGACAGAAATAACGATTGTTGTAGTATTTTGGCATGCTCGTCCGCAGCCGATTCGCATATAATTAACCGCATATAAGCGAGTCTAATAGGCCATTTCCGAGTTGCCTTTAGCCTCTCTATCAAAGCGAGGCTAGGTGCAAAACCTTTCATATGAAAATGAGTTTTCATTCACATGCAAATAAAATGTATTTGCATGTGAATGGAAACTCATTTTCATATGAAAGGTTTCGCACCTAGCTTCGCTTTGATAGAGAGGCTAAAGGCAACTCGGAAATGGCCTATTTTCATCAAATTACCGCATACAAGCAGTTAGGTAAATAGGGCCTATTTTACTCGCTTGCATGCGGTAATTTTATGTTAATTAGACCCACTTATATGGGGTTAATTATACGCGAATCGTGTGTCGTCCGCTGCGCCCTGACCGCAAGCTCTGGGGACGAGGCAACCTCGTTCCCAGGGTCTCTCTTCTTCCCGCCTCTCTCTTCTTCACGCATCTAAAACTGAGTTTATGCTGATGGGATCGAGGCAAAGGTTAAGCACGTTTCACAACTCTCCGTCACTTATGATTAACGGTGCACCTTTAACTCAAGTTACTTCTACGAAATCTCTAGGTGTTCATATTGATCAGACTTTAACTTGGAATGTCCATATTGAGAATTTATGTAAGAATATCGCGTCTGGCATTGGAGCGTTGCAGAGAGTGAGGTCTTTTGTTCCACACGAGACTGTCCGATCAATCTTTATGTCTTTAGTGCAGCCCCACTTCGATTACTGTAATTCTGTCTGGGGATGTTGTAGCAAAACCCTAGCCAGTAAACTTCAAAAACTTCAAAATCGCGCTGCGCGTATACTCACTTACTCGAACTTTGATGCCAACGCTGATAACCTTATCGAAAAACTTGGATGGATAAAACTAGATTCTCAACGAAAAATCCATAGGGCTGTGATGGTTTGTAAGTCGCTTAATGGTCTTACTCCCGATTATCTTAGTTCCAAATTTGTTGACCGTAGTAGCGTCTCCAATTACTCCTTAAGAGACACAGAGGGCAAGCTAGCTATCCCACAGCCACGCACAAATTTTATGAAAAATAGCTTCAGTTTCCCTGGAGCAGTTCTTTGGAATAACTTACCAATCGAGTTGCGGCAGGCTGACTCCCTTAGAGCATTCCGGGCTGGCTGCGGGCGTTTCTTCTCGTCATGAAAATTTAGAATTTTTACACACGGCACTCATGTAAAGCAGATTTTTAAATTTCGCATTTAATATTATTGTTGTATAGTTATTGATTATTCAGGGTAATTTTAGTAATGTAGTTCTAGCTATTATATATTTTATAGTTATTTTGCATATAATTAGGTTTTTACAGTTGTACTGATGAGTTTACCGTGTCTAAATAAAGTTATCCTATCCTATCCTATCCTATCCTATCCTATCCTAACCCTCGGACTTAAATGGGGAGGGGGGGGGGGGGTGGTTGCCCCCCCGCCCCCACCTTTAAGGTTTTTCTCCGATATTTTCAAGACCATTTAAGATTAGCACATGCTGTTTTCAGTAGCTGTTCATTTATCTTTGAGACACATTTTGGTAAAGTTTGGCGACAAACGGTTACTATGGTAACGAGATATGACGTCATAAGTAACATGTGGTCAAGCCATTTTTGAAGAAAAATGCACGTTTTTCACCTTTTGTCAACGAAAAAACATATAAAATGCTACCAAAAGCATCAAAATGTTTAATTGTATGTTATTTTACAACTCTAGCAAACAATATTTGTAATTTCCGCATTTTCCCGATAAATTTGAATTTTTACTGAAATCCAAGATGGCAGCCGTCTTGGCAGCCATTTTGACCCCCAGCAGCGTTACAACCCAGCAGCGTTACAACCCATAATATTTACCTTATCTTGTAGAGCACATCGCGGGCTATCTATTAGATGTAAAATATTTCCGAAATATTGCAACATCGCAAAAACCCAAAAGGGGGGGGGGGGGGGGTTGCAACAAACCCCTCCCCCCCTTCAATCAATCAAAATCTTTATTTGAATCTTATTTGTACACGGTTAAAAATATTAGTATTTACAATACAAAAAGTAATTCACTGTTTTACATATTTGCCGTGTGAGAGTCCGATAGGGAAAACCATTCACTGATACCTTTTTTAAAAAGGCTCAGTGATTGAGTTGTACCACGGTTGGGGTATACGTTTGCGTGTAAGTCCGAGGGTTAACTTTTAAGCCGTCAGCTTTGCAAATTTCTCTCGTTTGACCGCGGTTAATCCGCAGCTAAAGGTGGAGTCAAAATAATAATAATAATAATAATAATAATAATAATAATAATAATAATAAGCAAGTGCTTATATAGCGCACATTTTCAACAGTTCATGGCGCTTTACAATACTTTAAATAGCAAAAATTAAAAATAACAAATAGTAAAAACAAATAATTAACAACTGAAGATAAAACAGTGTTAATAGGTTCCTAAAAATTGTCCGGAATTGTTCGTGATCTGACAATCATAACATAAATGCTATGGCTCAGAAGGAGGTCGGACACCTTAATGAGAATATATAAAGGAATAACTGGTTAGCTTTCAGTTGAGGTTGGGGTTAGCAGTTTATATAGTTAAATTTAGGCCTAAACAACCCGAGAAGCTAGGTGGTAGCCTGCATGGTACGGTAGGTTATGTGAGCCTAAGCCTAGCTGAGGTCACAGGTTCAATCCTGAGTGGGGATTTCAGATTTTCCTTTTTACACTTACAAATTTATTGAAAATAAGTGTCGACATTACGTTATATAATTCTCAATAAGGTGTCCGACCAAATCAGCTAACTGCACAGTACATTTGCATGTACATGTACATGCAAAATGAATCATAACATACATGTAATTATAAGCCAAAGTTACACGGAGCACTATGTTTTACCTAGGTAAATTTGATTCACCTAGGTAAAATCAATTTATCTAGGCTTTTCAGCGACGGCAATGAGAATGTGGAAAAAAACAATAGGTTCCCGTCCACACTAATCCGTTTTCAAACGAAAACGGAGCTGTTTTGCTCCGTTTTCAAAATGATTTGCGTCCACACTTATCGTTTTCGTATCGTTTTCGCCCGTCCACATTACAACGCCGTATTGTTTTGAAAACGCTTTGATACCCTAAGTGCGCATGCTCAAATGAACTCTACGCATGCGCATTTCAATATATCGGCCCGCGAAATTAGCGCCATTCTTGATTCTTTGTTGTTGAGTGTTGTTTTGGTTTAGAATTCTTCGATATTTTCCTTCTAAACGATGCCAAGAACAGCTGGAAAGCAACCAAAACCTAAAACAAACTGTTTCACATGGACTGATGATGAAGTCGAGCTACTTCTGAAAGTCACGAACGAATACAAAGTGCAGAAAAGCACCGAGAGTGCAGACTGGGAGTCAGTCCAGTCGAAGTATGGCGACATCTTAGATATGTTTCACGGTCGAGTGGTCTGGCTATTTTGATGACGTAACCGTTTTCAGATAGCATCGTTTTCTCCGTCCACACCAGAAAACAGCGTTTTCAAAAAGCATCGTTTTCAAATCGCTCCACTCTGGAGAGCGTTTTCGAATCGCTCCGTTTTCAGTGATCGTTTTCGGCGTTGTAGTGTGGACGATAGCCGTATCCGGAGCAAAACAGCTCCGTTTTCGTTTGAAAACGGATTAGTGTGGACGGGGCTTTTTGAATAAATTCAAGGTTTCCTTTCTCTGTCTGAATGTGAACTCCTTTCTTGCGAATTCAACTCCCAAACATTTGACAAATTCTTGAAAGTTCTGAAACAATTTGGAATAATTGTGAGGCAGTTTACAAGTTTTTTACCAATGTTTTTCCCGTTGTTGCTGCCGTGGTTGCTTTAAAAAGTTCCTTAATTTTGAATTATTTATACCTTAATTGCACAAAACAATTTGAGAATTTGCAGTTTCATTGGCATAAAAACGACAGCGAGAGCATGTAGAGCATGCAGTTGACAACTCGCTGTTAAAACTCAACATTTCATTGGTTGGTTTACCTGGGAAAACCAAGCGACCCTACTATCTAGCTAGGCTTTTACATTGTTTTCCATGGCGTGACCATTAAAATTTACCTTGGTAAATTTTACCCGAGTAACATCGGTTACACGTAGAAAACCATTTCCCTAGGTAAATTCAAATTTAAGGGTGCCGTTTAACAATGGCACTATTGTTTTTCAGCACGTGCAAAGGAGGTAAATTTTACCTCAGTAGGTAAAATCGGTTACATGAAGAAAACAACTTTACCTAGGTAAATGCAAATTTAAGCATGCCGCAGCTATTGTTATTTCGAATTTACCTAGGTAAAAATTGTATCGTATAACCGCGACTATAGACATCTAAATACTCATGTAATTAGCAACAATAAGGAATACTTAATTATTATGAAAAAAAACATTTTAGATTTTAAAAGAAAATATTAAATCTTTCTAGCCTAGTTGCCATATGTCAGCGATATTATTTTCCAGATGCAATACGAAACATCTGCTTCCGCAATTTATTTTGATTTGTATATGTCATCATTTCCCTACATTCTACAATGGCAAAGGCTCTGCAAAACGTATACGCACTATCTCTCGATCCTGCCCCTTCTCTTTGACTAACGTTTTTTTAAAAGCTTGAAATAAACTAAGGCCCGGTTCAAACGTCGAACTTTACATGTGCCGAACCTAATACCTATTAAGTTCGACTGTTGATTCAGACGGTCGAACTTTACATGTGCCGAACCTAATTCGCGGCGAAAAGAAAATATCATCCTTACTGCTTAAAATAGATTTTTCCGTATTCTGGCCGCGCGAAAATTGGGGCGAGAGCAAAAAATCGGAGGACGGGTTGGGAGTGGGGAGATGAGGGAACGCTTGCCTGCAAACCCCACGATTTTGAAAAACGCCCACCTATTTGTCGCGGTTGATTTCATTTGCCGATTGACAGCTTGTCAACAAATAAGCCAATTACAGATTACCGGATGTAGAATTTTACTTCCTTCATAAGATAAAACGTTTCGAATCACTAGATTCATGGAATCAATAAACCTTCTCGCCATTTCAACACAATGCCGACTTAAATTAGAAGAAATATCCGTATATTTGCTTGCTTTGACTTATTGAATCCAACACCGGTTAACAGAGCCGGTGAAAAATTCCCGCTAATAAAAATATAACACTGCTCAGCTCAACTTCTCAGCGCGCAACTGTACTGCTGTTGTTTGTTTACGGTTATATTATTTCTAGTTCAAAATCAATCTTCGCTTTCCTCGCTATTTTCTGACTTTTCTATGGCAGGAGCACTAATCATTCAGCTTCATTTCATCCCACACTTGCCACTTTCAATTCAACGCCGATATAAACAAACAGCCGCCGAAATAGATCACTTTCAACTTTAAAATTTGGGATGAAATCGTGGTGTCAATTGGAGTCAATTAGGTTTTTGAGAAAGTCTAAACCTTAATGACTGGCCTATTATTAATAGAGGAATAAGGTACGTATTGTTTTCTTTCCATGCCTTTACATTTAAGGTTACAGTGTACCTTCGGGGGTGTCTCCAGTATAACAGCTCTAGCGTCATAAGATTACACTCAATATACCTAAACCCACATATCAAATTAAAGCTTATAGAGCTGGCTATCTAAATATGGAAACCGTTTGGTTATAAAATGAATTGTCGAATTTTTTACGACGTCTAAATTCGAACGTCCGAATCAGCTTTAAAACGCTACAACTCAAAGCGATTATTATATTTTGCTAATTTGATTTATTCTCGGGTTTCCGGACACAAAGCGCTAAAAAAACGTGTCGGCGATTTCCCATATTCAATTGCAGTGAAAAGTTACAGAATATTTTCGAAAAGGGGAGAAAAAAAATTGGAATGATCGCACGGAAATAGCTCTTGACGAAAAAGTTTTCGGAATTAAGAAATTCGCCGACAAGTTTTTGTTTATTATATGTTAGCCTAGCGTCTGTCCAAATTTAAGGAAAATCGAACAAATTCCCTTTGAGTTGAAGCTCTTTAAAGTGTCCCCAACATGCGAAAAATTAACTTTGAGAAAACGGCGCTTTAAAAAAACATATCGCTTAATAAACAAACTCCGCCCACAAAAGTTATACCGTCATTTCTCCGTCAATTTTCCCTATTTTTCGACAGTTTTTTTTTGGATGAAAGTTCATTCTGTAAACTTTATTTTAACGCCAAAAAAAATTTTTCAATAAATTTTCGATCTGAAGGTACACTGTAACCTTAAGCGAGGAAATCCTTGTGTAACTTTGACTAATTAAATACGTGCGTTCTTCCAAATTTCCCTTTGTGTATATCGTCCAAGCAGTCCAGTTTTTCATTTAAATTGCACACCGTCATCCCCATACAATTTACCTCTTCGATTGGATCCCGAATTATGCTTTGCAATGGAGAAATAACACTGAATAATACTGGAATAGCCTGTACCTCTTTGCCTTTTACTTTGCACTCCGCACATCATAACAAACAACTGAAAAATTAAACTCTTGCCGAATCCTGTTGGCAATACGGCCATTAAATCGTTGCCGTTAAAAAGATGGCGCGTTGCCCTTTCTTGTTCCGTTTACAAAGTAAAAGCAAGCCCCCGCTTCGCTCAGCTCCGACAAAACTTCGTTCAAACACGTTTCAAAATCTTTCACATGTTCTCCGAGCTCCTCTCGCAAGTCACGCTCAAAATATTTTGCGTGAAAATTTGATAGCTACTTGTCAAACCTGTCACTCAAGGTGACCACACCGCACCAATCAGGAGCCCCGTTCGTGGACGAACGGCGTTTTTCAAAATCGTGGGGTTTGCAGGCAAGCGTTCCCTCATCTCCCCACTCCCACCCCCGTCCTCCGATTTTTGCTCTCGTGCCAATTTTCGCGCGGCCAGAATGCGGAAAAATTCGTTCGTACGGGAACGCTTGCTACGCAGGCTAAAGTTACGCAAGATATTCTGTCACTGCGAACTGTTGTATAATAGCAAAATAAACAATAAACTCTACCTTGTTCATTCCATTTCCCATGATTTTCGTGCCACTTGGAGGTCAAAACAACAAAATAATCCGCTCGCTCGAGATCAAGCCTTTTATATAAAATTTCCGCCATAAGTCTGCTGGGCACCAGTCCTCCGCTAACTCTGGTGCTTTCCCAGAAGCCTTTGAACGCAAGTCCGTGTGGAACTAAAAATAAGGCATGACTCAAAAAAAGTACCTCATTAAATATGATACTCTATTGAAAATTGTCAAACACTCTTCTAAACCGTCGTATGACTTCAGTGTCATTAATATTTGTTTAATGAAGTCCCGTTTGAGTATAATCCCTTCTAATTTTAGCAATTACTTCCTCGTACAATCCCCGTCGCTTATTTGAAATTTCACTTGTTTTCCCTTCATGAACATCTATATACTACCTTCATGCCAACAGCTTTGCGGATTATAATATATAAATAAATACCTTGAACTTTAGACTATTCAGACAATTTAAACTGGAGGTAAATTCAAAGATGATGACTATATGGAAGACATAGTGCCTTTGCGAAAAATTTGTTCTGACTTTGATTCAGGGAAGAACGCTTCTTCGGTTGACTTCTTTAAGTCCTCCCTTATGCGAGACCTCTCTCCTCCGCAGAGGCCTCCCAGTCACGCTCCACGCTTGGCAAAAAAACGCGCGGAGGCTGGGTTTATTATATTATATTTTACTGTTCTTTGCTGATAGGAGCCTCTGCGGAGGAGAGAGATGCGAGACCAAGACATAACGATTTCTGCAAAAGCCACTAAATACTGTAATTGAATGACCGCTGACAGTTCCCTGTGCAAATATATCCCATGTGGGAGCTTTGCGCAGTATTCGATTTACAAAGTCCCGTGCATTTATTGCGTGTCGTGAATCGCATCATCATTCAAAAGCTTGTACCTACATGTTTTTTTTTTCTTTTTGTCCAGCCAGGCTTAAGCCGCGGCTACACGTGCGATTTTTTGCTGGCACAGGTGATGCGATTTTTTTACAAAATCGTCGCGTCGCCACCGAACCGTAAAAATCGCACGTGTAGCTACTCATGAACATGCAAAGCGGGAGCTAAAGAAATCGCAGAAAAAAGTCGCAAGAGTTGAATGTTTCGCGATAAAATCGCGGACATGTCGCTCGTTTTAGCCGCCATGCAACTTTTTTCTTGTACTTGCGACGCGACGAAAGGGTATCTAGCCAATAAGATTTAAGAACTTAAGCGAGGCTCAGGCTTAATTACCAACCCAGCCTCGCGCGGTCTTTGTTGCAACATTTTGTCACCGAAATTTGTCAGACGTGTAGCTACCACCGCGCGATAGCGACGCGACAATTTTGTAAAAAATCGCATTACCTGTGCAAGCAAAAAATCGCACGTGTAGCCGCGGCTTTACATACAAAATTCGGGACTTTTTTGGAGAATTTTAGACAGCGAAAAGAATTTTAGAAAATCATTGAAATTTTAGGCAGTGAGTAAAATTTGTTAGGGTTAGCGTTTATTTTGTGTTACCCCTGACCAACTTGAGGGCTCACCCTCACAGTAGTGTCTACAGTACAAATAATCAGCGGTTTCCCACTCAAATTATGCTTTCCACATCTCTGTTCAGTCTGTTGGTAGTAAATAAGGCTGATTCCAGTAAGCCATCAAATAGCTAACCATCAAATTTTGAGAACTTTAGACATTTTTAAAAGAATTTTAGAGCGCTTTTTGGAGAAATTCAAGAAAGAATTTTAACACGTGTTTCGGGAATTTTGTATCTAAGCCTATATCTAATTCAGCAAACAATTCAAACAAGCATAGTGGTAGGCTCGATCTACAGCTTTTTTGTGCGCCAGCATTCCTTCACGAGGAGGATACTCGCAGGCGACGTTTACATAGTGGTAGGAAAAAACCCTAACACTAAGTGCGCGCGCTACCAACGTAATCTTTCAATTTGGGTTTGTGACGTTTAAAGAACACGTAACATTATTGGAGATAAAAATGGAATGTACAGTTGCTCAATGGTGAAACAAAAGATTCTGCTCTTTTTAACTCTTCTGTGGTGTCCCTTGTGCTGTTCCGGTGTGAACTATGTCAAGATTGGAGGTGTACTCTGCGATGAACCAGATTCCAAGGAGCTATTAGCTTTCAATCTCGGCATCGAATATGTTAACAACGATACATTGTTGTTACCGAACACAATTCTTGTTCCGATTGTAAACAAAACAGACTGGACCGACGCATTCTCTAATATTGGTGCAGTGTATGAGCAGATTCACGGCGGAGTTGTGGCCATTGTTGGACCTACGACTTCGTCTTTGGTGAAGGTAACGCATCCTCTTTGTTCTGGATTTCACATCCCTCAGATCGCACCTTACGCTTCAGATCCTTCATTTGACTTCTCTCCACTCTCATACCGCTATTTGGTACGCATGAGCGCTAGCGATGCCACTGAAAACCGTGCCCTGGCGGATATTATATCACATTTCAATTGGACTCGCATCGCACTGTTGACTTCAAGAAATGACTTAGGACTTAACGGGTTGGTCCTGTTGAAAGACATTGCTTCCCACAAGGGCTGGACCCTGGTAGCTGTGGAGAGTTTTCAGGAACATAAAAATCTATCCATGGTGAACGCTACAACGCAGCTTCTGCACATTAGAAGTCGCGGCGCCAGGATCGTAGTTTTAAATTGCATAGCTGGTTACGTCCGCGTAATACTACGGCAAGCTGGCGAACTTGGTATGATTGACGGCTGGGTTTGGCTGGTGACCAATGGTGCTTTTGCGTTTGATGGTCTTTATGAAACTGGGGAAACCATACCAGGATATCTTCAAGGCATTGTTGGTGTCAGGCATTCGTTCGGCAGAGGTACGGAACACAATAAGTTTGACAGCATGTGGAAGAACAACGGATATGATCCAACACTTCTTGACAAAGATGCGACAGTTGGGCATACATTTGACTCAGTGCTGGTGATGGCACATGCTATTCACAACATGCTGCTAGATGGATACAACGTTACGCATACCGAGGGTTTGCAGTTTGGTGGTTATGGGAGTGGTTCGATTGCGTTCAGTGCAATTGGAAAAACCTTGCTAGAGTACATCTCAAAAGCCAATATCTCTGGAGTGATGGGTCGTTTAATGTTTGATGCTAATCGTTCTCCAGTCGACGCGAAGTTTGACATTGTAAATCTGCGTTCGTTTGGATTCGAAAAAGTAGGCACATGGGATTCGGTCGACGGACTTGTTATGGAAGAAAAGAAGGAAATAATATGGCCGTCTGGAAAAACAACTACTCCAGTTGATACATCGTTGACATTGGAAAATCAAACTTTAACAATTGTCACAATCGAAGAAACGCCTTTTGTCACCAAACGATCTTCTCCTTCTGACCCAGAGAAATATGAATTGATGGGTTACTGCATTGATTTTATTGAAAAACTTCAAGAAAAGTTGAAATTTTCCTATGATATTTATCTCGTGCCGGACGGTAACTTTGGTGCCCAGGATTCGATTTCTAGGGAATGGAACGGCATGGTTAAGGAGATCCTTCAAGGAAACGCACACATGGCAGTGGCTTCTTTCACGATCAGCTCAGAACGACAAAATGTCATCGATTTTACCCAGCCCTTTTTAGATCTCGGGCTGACGGTTCTCATTAAAGCCGTAAACGATGACGTAGATTTTTTCACGTTTTTCAAGCCGTTCCAGCGCGATTTATGGCTAATGATAGCGCTTACTACATTTCTGATCGGTGTTCTACTGTGGTTTTTTAGCACGTTCAGTCCTTTTGGGTTTTACGGTAGATGTGTGCAGATAGCCCATCACAAAGTACCACGAGAGTACGTCAAACGCCGACATACCCTTCGTTTGACTAACTCATTATGGTCATCTCTGGTTTACTACGTTGGGCAAAGTCCGGATAGTCTTCACCCAGTATCAGCTTCAGGCAGGATCACAGTCGCAGTTTGGTGGTTTGCAATTTTACTGATCATTTCAACGTATACCGCAAATCTAGCCGCGTATTTTACCATTAAAAGGTTTTCCTCTCCAATAACAAGCATCGAAGATCTGGCGGGTCAAACTGCGATTCCGTACGGTACCGTGAGCAATAGCCAACCACAAGCTTTTTTCGAGTCTTCATCCATTCCAAGTTTTGTAACTATGTGGCAGTACATGAAATATCACCACACCCTGGTGAAGAACAGTCATGATGGAATTGATAGAGTGAAGGAAGGCAATTATGCATTCATATGGGACTCCATCGTTTTGAAGCATGCAATGCACAATGTCGAATGCGGGACTCTCACAACCATTGGCAGCTTGTTTGGTAAAATAGGTTACGGTGTTGGCTTGCCAAAAAATTCCCCTTACACAAAACAGCTGAGTCAAGCGATCCTGGAGTTGCGTCATAGCGGTTTCCTGGACAATCTAGAACGAAAGTGGCTGCATTCGCAAGGAGAATGCAAAGAACAGCATGTGGGTATCGATGCTGGTACCGAACTGGGCCTAGCTGATATGGCAGGAGTATTTATCGTTGTTTGGGTTGGTGTTGGAATCAGTTTTATTGTGCTTGGCTTCGAGTGGTTAGTAGCGTCGTATTTAACTACAAAGGAAGACGATCCTGATGCACCAAAAACGCTATGGAATTCGCTGCATACGAGACGCCGCAATACATGGCACGATTGGAGAGACGATGCTTCTGAAATGCCGCGGTTTATCGGGTCTTTCACAATGAGCAAAATGGCGCAATTTATGGCGCTGTTTACAAGATTCAAAGTCAAACAAAGACAGAAAAGGGTGTCGCCGGAAGAAACAGTGTTGCAGGTTGAATCTGAGGAGAATAGTAAGGAAAATAGTGAAAATGGAAATGATGACAATGAACTAGAGATGAAAGAAATCATCGAGTTCCAACCCTGAATGAGATTACGTTCAATCTAAAGAAACTATGTTATATAATTATGTCATCGTTAAGTTGACTTCCAGTTGATTTGAATATAATTGTCTGGTTGAGAATATGAACAACCTAATAAAGATTCATCGATGAGATTGGCTTCTGTGTGTTGCATACGAATCATAAATACATGTACTACTTATACGGCCATGAATGCATTCACGTAGGTGACGAAAAAATTGAGTAGATATAGGACAATTTTTTGTCAACAAAGCACGATGAGTTTTAAATAAGCACAGTCAATCGAGAAAATACGTACCGTTTAGTCGTAATAACGTACTAATTTTTGTTTACCAAATGGTTACAAACGTGTTTAAACAACTAATACGTCGATATCTGCGTTGAACGGAAAACAATCTCGAATTCAATTTAACTTATCCAAAAGTCTCCCCTATAAAAAGTTCAATATATGAGTATAAAAACTACTATGGTAAGCTGAAAAAAAAAATAAAACAACCGCGAGCCTTACCTGAACTTATGGAAAATATCATAAGCTTCTTGGATTAATTACTAAACCTTTACTTAAGAATCCAGTAGAATGTACAAATTATTGTATACGAACAAGTAACATCTTTAGACACACATTGAAAGTTAGAAGATAGCGGAAAGTCAATGAACTTAACCGGCTGCGACAGATAAATCGAACGTGGTTCTTTACAGTACAAGGAAGGATCTCGGCTGTATGAGCGGGTGCAAAGGCTAGCTGCCCTCATTTCAAATCCTCCTTTCTGAATTGCTAGATTTAAAAATCGGTCGTCAGTTCTTGGATGTTCCTCAAAATTCAGGGAAAGACGGTATGTACCAATAATAAATTACCTTCATCTCGTTGTACGTACGAGGGTTATAATTTAAATTTGCAATTACGTTATATTATCTAACGCTAACCTCATGGGTATAAAGCGGTCTTAATAACCCCTACACGATAACCATTATGTCACACGCCTCAAATGCTTCGTTTGTTGCCATAGAGGTGCTGCGCTAGCAGATAAATGCTATAGAGCCACGAGCTCAATACTAGTCTTTTTTTTCAACTGTTTTAAGTTTCCACACTTTAATTTCCGGAGCGTTTTAATATCCCAATTGAAACAATGAAAACGGTTTCCATTTCAGTTGTGAACAAATCATTTCTATCTTTTCATAGAATTAATTATGGTAAATGGATTTCAACCAATCTTTGTACAGGTGTATTGTTTAGCTCGTAAATATATATATTTTTACATTTGGATTCACGGTGCAAATGGCATATTTATTTTTCGATCCTATTTACAGACTTTACAGCCCGCCGCAAGAGATTAAAATTGAACTGATGCAGACTAACACGTAGTAATCTTTAGGCAAAAATAATGTACATTTACAAATCAAAACTCTCCATAAAACGAGAGAGCAGCTAAGGCAGTATTGTTAAAGTTCAAGTTTAGTTCGCCTTCTAAGGCAAGCAACAAATACAGGATTTATTACTGTTTGTTTTTGCAGCGGTGTACGAGACAAGCTGTCATAGGAAGCATTGATTAATTTTTAGCATCTCCATAGTGTTTTTAAATTTTTTTCCCACAGTCGCATAGACAAAGTGTCTATAGGGAAGCACTGCAGGCTATTGATTAAGTTAAGAATGATTAGAATTGCCTAGACTACTAAAATTGGCCGAAATCGTAAACGATTATAGTTCTGCGCGAATAAAGAAAAAGCTCCGTTCCCATTTTTCTTGACGGTCGACAACTCAATATAAACCAAACTTAATTTATCCCGATCGGTACAACTTTTTCTGAGTAAACAAAATGCACTTTCCCAACAAGACAGAATGGCAAGCCTAGCTACGCCGGCTTTGTTTATGTTATCTTTCGATTGCATAAAACACTTTGATTCATTTAAGGTGATCAGTTATTTGCAGAAAAGCTGTCTGAAATATATCCCTTTAAAATCTGATTGGTTCAACAACACCACGGACGTCAAAAGATCAAGGATCCTTTTTAAAGATGCACGTCAAATCGAACAGCTGAAAATATAAGCTATCCTCTCAGAAATAATACGCACTGTCCATTGCATTTTAATCGAACTGCAGAAAAAAAAGATTCAATTATTTTTCGTGAAGGAGCAAGTGACGTAATTTTCGTCGCTTATTGTGAAGATTTCAAGTTAACGCGCGACACTGCGTGAATCTACCTCGGAGTTGAAATCTGATAAAATGGCTAGCGCTAAGACAAACAGTTATTCTCGGCCTTGTAAAGAGATTAATCATACTCCAAAGTCGTCTCATTTTGACGCCATATTCAAGCGTTTTTATGAGATGAAGTCTAATATGGAGCTTTGTGACGTTAGTTTGAAAGCTGCGAACGTGAACTTCTCCGCTCATCGTTTAGTTCTCGCAGGAAATTCACCGTATTTTCGAAGCATTTTTGTTGCGGGAAATTCAGAAACTCGTGACCAAGAAGTAGTTCTACCGAACAACTTTCGAAGCGAAACAGTGAAATTAATGTTGGAGTATTTTTACACTGGAAAACTGCGCGTCAATGAAGAAGATTGTGAAGAAATATTGTCGCTGGCTTGCATGTTGCAGGTTTGATACCGCTTAATTAATCGTGGTTTAGTATGTGGTATTGTAGCAACATATATACATTTTCCATGAATTTCCATGTCCGTTGTTCTGTCCTTAAAAACTCGATCTCCTTTTTCTGCAGCTGAACATAAATAATCAAGAAAAGCTTGCTTTGTCTCATATGCCTGCATTTAAAATCAAATTAAAACCCGTAAATCAACGATATTCTCTTTCTAACGATGATCGATTAACGGAACAGCCCTTTCCATTTCTGCATGTTGAACGAAAATTATTACTCCCATTCGCTATGTCACTGTAATAACGTTATAATCAGTTACTTAATATATAGTATGTGATATTCTTTCGTTTTAGTTTGGGGTAAAAACAATGATGTTATCTGTGGCCGGCTAGTAACGACCAGTTACTGAATTTCAAACATGTTTTGGCTTAGTTGATTTCATGAACTAAATTTGCAAGCACCCGGCGTTAAAAGTTATCATAACTTACCACTATGTAAAGCACTTTCACTTTAAGGTGAAATTGATCGATAAGTCTGTTAATTCTGTATAATGAGATTTTGTTGACGTTTAAAGATTTATTTTGTCGAATTTTGGCGGCAAATGGCTTGGTCATTTTGGTCATTTTGAGCAATTGTTTACAGCCACAAGTGCCTGGTAATGTAAAGATTTGATCACTTTTAAGGTGAAGATGAAGTCCGTTAATTTTTCCTAATAACTTTATGTTGATGTTTGAAAATTATTTTGGCGGCGAAAGCCTTCGTCATTTTAAGCATTTGTTTGCAGACAAAATTGTGATTAGAAATAATGTCATTTTCAGTTTAATTTTCATATTTTAATAACCTTAACTTGTTTTCTAATTCTGGTTATTGTTCAATTCTAAGACATTGGTGCGAGGAGGTATATCACTTTTCTTCTCATTTTCAACTCGACATCTTACTCGTCCAGTTTTTCATTCTCCTCCCAAAAACGCGAGTGCTGTCTCAACCTCGTTCCCAAAACAACCAAAATACGTGAGTATTTTGTCACGTGACACATCGGCGACAGAAATAACGATTGTTGTAGTATTTTGGCATGCTCGTCCGCAGCCGATTCGCATATAATTAACCGCATATAAGCGAGTCTAATTTACATCAAATTACCGCATACAAGCGGTTAGGTAAATAGTAAACAATTCACATTCGCACATAAAGCCACTCTATGCCTTTCGAAGGATAAGATATGGGTGAAAAAATTTTGCATAAGGCATAGGGTGAGCTTAAACACGAGTTGCCAGCGCCGCTGAAGGGGAGGAGGGTGGGGAAACTTGTCGAAATGATCCAGTCGAGTAGACTTGCGAGAAGAGAGAGATTTTGCATTCAAGGGCGTATAAAAGATCTTGAAAATCTCCCTAGGGACTTTTATGGCCAACAGAATGCCTGCCACGAGAGCACGTTGTTATCCGATCATTCAAAACGACATGCGGCGGCTTTTACGCGAATGAGAATAGTAAACAATTCACATTCGCACATAAAGCCACGCTATGCCTTACGAAGGATAAGATATGGGTGAAAAAATTTTGCCCTTCCAAGGGGTTGAGTTACATTAAAGACAAACACGGGGGATTGTCACAGTCATAACACCTTATTAAGATGAAATACAGCCAAATATTCCCGAAACTCAGAAAAAACCCTTAGGATATTACATACGACGTATGATTCTAAAATTGTAATGGGCATGACTAAATGAGGGGGGGGGGGGGGGGTCGGCTAGACCGACTTCGCCATGGGTAAGAAGGAAGCCGTTGGCACTCGCTCCACGATACAGGAAGATGTGAAATCTTCAAAATCCAAACAATTACGGGCATGTGGAAAGATATTTCTTGGGGGTAGCGCAGAATCGTAGTTCCTCCCTTGGAAATTGCCTTTGAAATGGACAAAGCGATTTCTAATATCAACTCCGGGAGAAAGGTAACTAGATAGTCGGCTTTAGGATGTCCTTGCCAGATGGGTTCCCCCAGCGGCAACATGATTACGGAGGTTTCCACCGAAGAATTGGTTAGGATTTCTAAAAGGAGGTTTGGGGAGGGTTAGCGTAAACTTGTCCTGATGCCACGGACTCGATAGAGGGGAGTGGCCCGACCCAGCTGTGGGGCTTTCCCTCCCAGTTACACCAAGCCAAGGTCGAAGAATGGTTTGCAGCGTCGCTGATCCGGTTTGAAAAATCCAACTGAGAGGAGATGTATAGGAAAGAACGGTTTTGTATGAGAGGAAAGGTCGGAAGGAAACCCCACAGCCGAGTCGAGCCAGGAATCCGTCCAAAGACTGAAAAAGGGATGTGTTTAGGAATCCCCCCTGAACACGACTCGACTGTGGAGAGGAATGAAGGGAAGGGAAACAAACGGAAAAACAACTTGAGCATGCACCATGTGTTTGTGAGTGAAACAAAACGAGACAAAAACTCCGCATATTCGCATCTTCGGTGTACAAAGCGTGCAAAAGATAATAAAAAACGTAAGGGAGTACTAAAAATTATAATGGTGAGACGAAAAACACTTTGGATGCAGAATAGGTTAAGACAAAAAACCAACAAAGGCAAAACAGGAGAAAGGGATATAAAACTTCGCTTGTACACATGTCCCGGATTCAACAAAACGTTAGAGGGAAAATAAATACGCGCTGGAGTACTATAAAATATATATATATTGACCCACCGGGGAACTAGGAATAACAACTGAACCAGTTCGACAACAAAGGCAAAACAGGACAAAAGGCACATGAAAAACCCCGCTTGACCACTTATCCGATTTGAAAAAGCGCGCAAGGGATAATACGCACGGGAATACAAAATATGGTAATAAAGAAATTACGGGAAAAGCAAACAAAAGGCAAAACAGAGCAAACATTACAAAGACCGGCGCTATAAAGAGGGTCTCAATGGGGTTAAGCGTGTGGCGTGAAACATCCAAAAAATTAACCGTGTGTCGTGAAAAAGGGAAAAAATTAACCGTGTGTCGTGAATTATTTTTGTTCAGATAACCGTGTTGTTTGTAGCTTATCCTAAGCTCTGAACAATTATTTTATGTATGTGGTCTATTTGGTATTTTTAGTTTGTTTCTCAGACAGAAAAAAACAGTTATTCGATATATAGACAAAATCACCACAGGCATTCCAAAGAACACGAAATAACAATGCACATTGTGTATGACGTCATTTTTCAAGATCATGGCTGGTGGATTTTAGAGTCTGTCTGATCGTCCCGGTCGAAAGTCTTGACGATGAGTGTGATTAAAGCCATTGTAAGTGTCTTTAGTCAAGGGCAAGAAAAGCAAATCGAAAGATATAAGTCCAGAATTCTGTTAAGCGACGAGCACAAGGAGTCGTTAAATGCTTTCGAAAAGCATCTTTCTGATTTTTTGGGCCTCAAGGATAAGATGCGAACCTTGGGTCTGGGCCAATACACATTGAAGCTGTACCGTATAAGCAAGTGCGATGGAAAAGTTGAGAACTTTGACATATCTACCCTGCCGCAATACAAACTTGAACTACCATGCATCATTACTTACTGGTGAAAGTGAATTGAACGGTAAGTGAAAAGCTAAATCAATATGTATTCGATATAAAACTTTAGTGTTACTACATGGCTTCGCGGGGTGCTGCTTTTCAAACCTTTACTGTAGCGCCAATATTTTGACTCTATGTACCAGCTTTAAGATGCTGTGATTCGTGCCTCGAGAATGCAGTTCAATGCAAAAAAGTTGCCGTGCTTGCTGTTGTAACTGACTGCGAAGAGTGCAACAAGCAGGTCCTGCTGCAAATTCAGGAGTGTCAGAAAACAACACCCTTCCACCCGAGCTCCTTCTTCTGGTCCCTCTCCCTGATGTTGTACATGTTGGCAAGACAATGAAATGCAGCTGGAGTAACTGGTGTATTAATCTTGACGGTCAAATGTCAAACCTTGTTCTTATCCGCACTCTAAGAGATTCTAAAGACGTTTTTGTCCGGAAGCATTTAAGGAAACTATTAACATTAGAAAGCGTTCGTAACAAGGATAGGATGGCAATCGACCCTATCATTCGTTTAACGAGACCGGAAGTAATAGAGGTGTTGCAAAAGGTAGAGCTAGTTGTGCACACCATAGTACCTGAAAAGTACAGATTTTGGGCCTCAAACCAGCAAGGCGTTTGCAAGCATCCTGTCGCTCTGTCTCCAGGTCCAATCGGTAACATTCTCACCATTGATTACGATTTCTCTTCTTCGTCCTCGCGTTTGTTGAAAATCAGGCTTCACCGGCCTGCTGAAGTATCGGAGTTACAAACTGGGATGCGTGATGCAAGAGACGTATGCTTTCGTAACGGAGTAGCGTATGTAGCAGAGCGTGGAACAGGATGTGTAAGATATTGTGACCTCGAGGGGAACGTTAAACTTAAACCTGGCTCATTACGCTCGCGTGCGGACCTGGAGCAAGCACTTCTCAGGTACAATTTGTCAACAAATGGAACACTTCCGATGTTACGTGAGCGCCTCTCTGTGCATTTGCGAAAGTTAGAATCGAAAGTGAGAAAAAACGTGGTACACATTGTCGACGCGCAACTGTCAAAACCCTCGACCCTGTGTATGGCTAGCGATGATGTGCTATTGGTAGCCGATGATGGGCTACGAGTCATACATCAAGTTTCGCTCGAAAGAGATGGTGTAACAATCAGGGGCAAGTCAATGAGAACACTTTCAAATTACCCTACACATATCGAAAGTGTGGAATCCATGACAATCTTGGAATCAAACGTATACTTTGCAGGATCAAAAAACGACAAATGTCAAGGAGGTCTATATTCTGTTAGCATGGAAACCACCCTGATGGAATGTGCTATCCAGAACGGTGATGAAAGTTGCAAGGAGATCAAGAGGGTATCCAAATTTAATGAGCTGCTAGTCTTCACAGACATCGGTGCTCGTGATGTGAAGTCATTTAACCCGCACACCAACGAAGTTGTACATCTTGCTGGCGACGGATGTGATGCACAGGATGATGGCACTGGACGATGCTGTAGTTTTATACAAGCTCATGGTATTTGCTGTATTTCGAACACTATATTTGTCACAGACGCAGCAGCAGGAAAAGTAAAACTAGTAGTTAGCAAGAGTGGAACTTTGTCCTTTCTTTATCATTTGGGGCTTCTTTATGACAGTTTTGGAATTACGTGTAAAGAAAGCACTCCTGCGCAAATGACTCCAGAATTGGTGGTGTCGAATGTACGTAAAGTACACCAATACGTTCAATCGAGAGTGCGCAAAGTCAAGGAAAGTAATCAACTAAAGGAAGATGCGTCGACAAATGGTCCTCAAGGAACTGTTTCCAAAAAAACGCAGACCTCAATTGAGCTTTTGTTGAAAGGTATGACCAATCTTATGATAAATCTCGAAAAAGTAAATCCAGAATTCAAGTACAACGTTGTTTTCAAAACATTGTTAACAACTGAAGTAGAAAATCTGCATGCAGTGTCACACTTTAAGAATGAGACATTTAGTACTCTTCAGTACGCCATGGACTTTGGCACTATAGCAAAAGAATCTCTTAAACGAGTTTCTAAATGGGCGGCAAAGTACTTCACCCATCCAGCGTCCTATTATCCAGTTCCCCAAACAAGAATGTTGCTCGGTGACATCAAGTTTATGTCGCCACTCCCATCCAAGACGCTCTCCAATAGGGAGGAAGATGCAATGCGGGGATGGGTTGACAACTTTCGCCCTGTGAGGCAAAGAACTGTCCGATCTGAGACCACAAAGGATAAAGCAGGAGCTTTGCCTCCTGCCGTCTATACAAAGCGAGCCGATTCTATAACAAGATTATTCTTTAGACGTGATCAAGAAATAAGCGCAGATCTCCCAGATAAGACAGATGCTGAAGGCCCGAATGTACCCGTGCCCGAGGGCGTATCTTTAATCAGCTTTGTTGATGATTGTACCATCGAAGTTGTCCACGCAACTCAGTCAACTCAGGTATCCAACTCAAATTGTGATTTCGGCGAGGAATATGAAACGGACTCAGACGATAGTTTGTTTTCCGATGACGAACCTGATTATGTAACAAACAAGCCAGTAATAACAAGATCGGGAAGACAAGTCAAGGCCTGGGCAAAGTTTGATGTTTAATCACCGTTAGAAATGTAAGTACATATTTCGTTGTGCCCATAGTTAAAACTCATAAGAATGCAAACATAGTTAGTAGAGGGAGACCGCTAAACTATGATGGAAACAATCAAAAAAAGCAAATAGCTCTCAGATGCTCAAAAAATAACATGAACAATAAATAATTCATTGTCTTAATTCTGACATTCGTTTTTACTGTTTAGCACCACTTTGCCAAAATACACTAATGTTTTTGTTGTTTTCCTTGGCTGTTTTTCTCGGGGCCTTCAACATGCATTGCAGGAGTCGTTTTTTTTTTTTATAAAAATTGCATTTCTACTACTTTTTTGTGCCTGGAACCTGATTAGACTGACTAGATTTGCTTTTTCATTATTTCAGGGGTCAGTATCGTCAGTGCCCCCGATTATCAATGCCACTCTTTAGAAAGGGGGACAATATTTGCTGTTGTTGTGAATTTTTGAATAGTAATACGTGTATGCTAATCTTAGTTAACCGTACCGAAGAAAAATTAAGCGTGCACCGTGAAATCGCGAAATTTTTAACCGTGTACCGTGTTTGCTACACCCCCATTGAGACCCTCTATAAAGTGCCAACGTGAAATCTTTCTCTGGTACGTTGCACAGACGCCATTAAACGCCAACGTAATATCTTTCTCCGGTACGTTACACCGACGCTATAAAGCCCCAACGTAAAATCTCTCCTGGTACGTTGCACAGACGCCGTAAAGCGCCAACGTAAAATCTCTTCTGGTACGTTGCACAGACGCCGTAATGCGCCAACGTAAAATCTTTTCCTGGTACGTTGCACAGACGCCGTAGAGTGCCAACGTAAAAAATCCTTCTCTGGTACGTTACACAGGCGCCATAAAGCACCAACGTAAAATCCTTATCTGGTACGTTACACACACGCAGAGCTCCGATGCGATTAACATCTTTAACGCCTACACGCCATGGGCCGGCAGATATTTTGTTCCGTACTACCTTACACGGACACGAAAAAATGCAACAAAAGGTCTAAACTTTGCACGTTTACGTTGCACAGACGCCCGAAAGCGCCAACGTAAAAACCCAACACAAGAGTACGGTACGAAGGGAATGCAAAACTAGAACCATGTACTAGAAAAGTGTGTAAAATTAGCGGGAAGAGGAAAATATAAGAAAGGTAAAAAACGATACCCCAACAGGCGGAGCTAGAGCTGCTTCAACTGCAGGGGCGATAGCGGCCACGGCTGCTGGTTCTAGCTGGTTTAACTGGGACGTGAGCCAAAAGGAAGCTTCAGCGGCGCTGGTAGAACGCGGAAAAAGGAAACTTGTCGAAATGATCCAGTCGAGTAGACTTGCGAGAGGAGAGAGATTTTGCATGCAAGGGCGTATAAAAAGTCTTGAAAATCTCCCTAGGGACTTTTATGGCCAATAGAATGCCTGCCACGAGAGCACGTTGTTATCCAATCATTCAAAACGACATGCGGCGGCTTTTACGCGAATGAGAATAGGGCCTATTTTACTCGCTTGCATGCGGTAATTTTATGTTAATTAGACTCACTTATATGCGGTTAATTATACGCGAATCGGGTGTCGTCCCGCTGCGCCCTGACCGCAAGCTCTGGGGACGAGGCAACCTCGTTCCCAGGGTCTCTCTTCTTCCCGCCCCATTCTCGCTCCAGGCAGCCGATTCGCATATAATTAACCGCATGCAAGCAGGTCTAATTAACATCAAATTAAAGTAGGCCCAATAGACCAATTCCGATATATTAAAATTTATACTTGGCTCCGAGGCTTAGGGGAATAAAACAAAACAAATTAATTATTCATCCCTGAACCTCGATGTGATTTCTTTTGTTTTATTCCCCTAAGCCTCGGAGCCAAGTATGAATTTTAATAATATCGGAATTGGTCTATTCACCTACTGAGATTTAAAGGAAATAGAGCTGATCTCAAACTGGCTTTTGTCTTTCACTTGAACATTTTACATAAAGTAAAACTCATTTTTTTTTTCAGTCAAAGAAAGGAAAAGATCAGAAGGTTGTATGCCTCGAACCCGAGTCGTTTGCTTCATAACTAATACCCATATCCACTACACCAACGAGGGATAGCTGACAGGGACTGTATAATTTTAAACATATTTATAGCGTTACCCATAACCATAAATGAAAGCTAACCGTTTTCAAATCCTTGCTTAACCCAGGCACTGCAGATCAGTGACAAACTGGAGCTCTTTTCTCTCAGTTCTGTGTCTAACTTCAGTAATATAAAGAATACTACTGTTAGGTAAATAGGGCCTATTTTACCGCTTGCATGTGGTAATTTGATGTTAATTAGACCCGCTTATATGCGGTTAATTATATGCGAATCGGGTGCTCCATGGGGCGGGAAGAAGAGAGACTCTGGGAACGAGGTTGCTGGACATCCGCAGCTTCCATCGCGGTCAAACGTCCGAGGCGTTTTTCGTTTTATTTAGTGGGATTTTATTTAATATTACATGGAAATATGGGCAAGGATGTATAAAAAAATTAGTTGACATAACTATCTTTTAATTTTTCTCAAAATAATGAGCTTCTTTCCGTTCAGAAAACTGACCAAAACTCTTTGCGCCTGATCAAAATTATGTTGAAAAATGGCGCCGACAATTCTGCAGTTCACAGTTTCTAAACGCTTAGAACTTTTTTAGTAAAACTTCAAAACGTTTAGTGAATTGACAATGTATTGACAACTTTAACCCCCCCCCCCCCCCCCCCCACAAACCCTTAAGGTCTTTCTCCGATATTTTCAAGACCATTTATGATCAGCACATGCCGTTTTCAGTAGCTGTTCATTTATCCTTGAGACACATTTTGGTAAAGTTTGGCGACAACCGGTTATTACGAGATATGACGTCATAAGTAACATGTGGTCAAGCCATTTTTGAAGAAAAATGCATGTTTTTCACCTTTTTTCAGCCAAAAAAAAAAACATATAAAATGCTACCAAAGCATCAAAATGTTTAATGGTATGTTATTTTACAACTCAAGCAAACAATATTTGTAATTTCAGCATTTTCCCGATAAATTTGAATTTTTAGTGAAATCCAAGATGGCGGCCGTCTTGGCAGCCATTTTGGATGACGTCACGGACCCCCAGCAGCATTACAACCCATAATATTTACCTTATCTTGTAGAGCACATCGCGGGCTATCGATTAGATGTAAAATACTTCCGAAATATTGCAACACCGCAAAACCCAATGGGGGAGGGGTTGCAATAACCCCCCCCCCCCCCCCTGTACCACGGTTGGGGTATACGTTTGCGTGTACGTCCGAGGGTAACTTTTAAGCCGTCAGCTTTGCTTAACTTTTGCAAATTTCTCTCGTTTGACCGCGGTTAATCCGCAGCTTAAGGGTAGAGTCAAAATAATAATAATAATAATAATAATAATAATAATAATAATAATAATAAAAAGGAAATAATAATAAATAATAATAATAATAATAATAATAATAATAATAATAATAATAATAAGCAAGTGCTTATATAGCGCACATTTTCAACAGTTCATGGCGCTTTACAATACTTTAAATAGCAAAAATTAAAAATTAAAAATAGTAAAAACTCCCTAAGAAATAATTAACAACTGAAGATAAAACAGTGTTAATAGGTTCCTAAAAATTGTCCGGAATTGTTCGTGATTTGACAATCATAACATAAATGCTATGGCTCAGAAGGAGGTCGGACACCTTCATGAGAATATATAACGGAATAACTGGTTAGCTTTCAGTTGAGGTTGGGGTCAGCAGTTTATATAGTTAAATTTAGGCCTGA
The DNA here is from genome assembly GCA_022457155.1 of Cladopsammia gracilis. Classification (NCBI taxonomy): domain Eukaryota; kingdom Metazoa; phylum Cnidaria; class Anthozoa; order Scleractinia; family Dendrophylliidae; genus Cladopsammia; species Cladopsammia gracilis. Next base: position 406,736 of record JAJGOT010000448.1, on the reverse strand, counting down.
ACAACCCGAGAAGCTAGGTGGTACCCTGGTACGGTAGGCTATGTGAGCCTAAGCCTAGCTGAGGTCTCAGGTTCAATCCTGAGTGGGGATTTCAGATTTTCCTTTTTACACTTACAAATTTATTGAAAATAAGTGTCAACATTACGTTATATAATTCTCAATAAGGTGTCCGACCTCCTTCTGAGCTATAGCAGCTAGACTCTATCCAGCTGCAGAAAACATGTAAATAATGGTTTCAGTCCCCTGTCATAGGAATTGTTAAAAAAGGATATTTTTCAAAGGCTTTTTGCAAACATGCTTAATACAAACCACTATTATTTTGTTTATTATTTTAGGTAAACAAAATCGTCGAAGAGCTTCAAGAATTCATTATAGAAAATCTGCATGCATCCAACTGCTTGGGGTTTCAAAGTTTAGCACACAAGCTGAAGCTAACTGTTCTCAAAAGTAAAATTGATCGCTTCGTAGATTGGAACTTCAAGGGCCTGCTGAAGGAGCCTGCTTTCTTGGCGATGTCCGCTGAGCATCTTATTGAAGTGATTAGAAGCGAAAATCTAAGAGTTAAAAGAGAGGAGACTGTGTATGAGGGCATTTACAAATGGTTTAGACAGGATGTAAATGGAAGGTAATTAAACAAGTACAAAAAGTTTCTTGAATTAGCATGAATAGTATTAAATATTCCTATTCAAAAACTAATTTCATCATAAAGGGCGTATTCTACTTCATTCATCGGAGCATCAGTGGAAATATGTTGCCGCGAGGGATGGATCTCTGAAACTGAATGTGTGCACTTGAGTTATTTTCCCAAAAATATCGAAAATAGCGGCGGCTTCAAGAGGACCATGTTGTTCATTATTATATTTATTCATTCCTTTTATACTCACCTACATGTATTGGGAGAAAACAAAATACTTTAACGAAAAAGTGTATTTTCCATTTCAGAATACACTTTCGTTTTCTTTGAACATATGCACACATGACAAGACAAATAGCGAAAAGGTTATTTTCATGTTACATTTTCTTTGGAGGTATATAGTACTTTAAATATTCTTATTTAGTATACTCAGCAAGTATCTAAGAGCACTTACCATTTGTTAGAGCTGGCCGGACCGGACTGCTCAATTCGTAAATATTATGCCATTATTTGTCAGAACTGGTTGGCCAGACCGCTCAATTTGGAGCTAGTATGTACCCATTTGATGGACTTGTAGCAACAGGTCTTCAAAAAGCCGCATTCTAAGATACAGTCAACTCTCTCTTAATGACCACTGGCTTAAGCTACCTCTTTGCAAATAACCGTTTTGTTTCTCAGTTAAATAGTCTCAAATTGGATTTTCTCTTAAGCGACCACCTCCCTTAAGCGACCACTTTTTTCTACAAAGAGTTGACTGCGTAAGATATACGTTCCTTAATAAGCCGGAACGTTTCTACAGGGAAAGCAAAGCTGCGAATGTCTTCAAAGAAGTTCGTTTCCACCAAATTCCACCGAAGTATCTCGCAAAAGAAATCATTCCAAACCTGTGTGACAAATATGGTATTTGCGTGGAGCAAGTGAAAGAGGCCTTGGACCAACAAACGACTGGTGAAAATGCGCATGCGCCGAAATCAGATTTCGCGAGGAAACCACAGGACATGATCTACATCATCAGTAACAGAACAAATCTCGTAGAGCGATACGATGCTGTCAAGTGCACATGCGTGAGGTGCAACGAAATGTCACCTGCGGGGCCTGTGGAGAGTTTAAGTGAAAACCGCTGTGCAGTTGTAGTGGGTCAAGACCTTTACTCTGTGTCAAGCAGCAAAGTTCAAAAGTTTAATGTCCAAGAGCTAAGCTGGAGTGATGTCGGGGAAGGTAAGAATTGAATTATTTAGTATACCATAAGGCAAAACTTTCCGTGTCAATTTTACTGTATTTTATGTATAGCTTTGGCTCAAAAACACATTAAAGCACTTTCAGGCGTGTCGCGCCGTTAGTAATGATAGGTATATTCAGTGCTCATGAAAGTCAATAGAAAGCGTTCTCAATAAATTCTATTTTATTATTATTGGGGATTTTTCACAGGGTTTTTTCCCTGGGGCAATATTTCCGTTCAGGTCTCTTCCTATTATTATCAGCAGTAAAACTATCTGTATGCTTTACAATTTAATAAAAGGAACACACGGCGCCAAGGCGTGACCTGTGCTCCAACTAGTGAGACTAAAGTTAAAAAATATTATACAATAAAAGGTAAATATATATATATATATATATATATATATATATATATATATATATATATATATATATATATATATAATAAACTAAACAAATTTACGCTAAAATATGCAAAATGTTCAAAGTTCTAGAACAGGAGACAAACCGGAGCACGGGTAAGATAATGTTTAATGTGTCGCAACCTTAAAAGTGCGTGCAATGTTCAGTGTGACAGATAGGCATGCCCTCTGCATCTTCTATTATTATTATTATTATTATTATTATTATTATTATTATTATTATTATTATTATTACTATTATCTTTGTTTAACATTATTATTATTATTATTATTATTAATTACCTTTTGGTTGTAGATGGTTTATTTCAGTATTTGAGCATGTTGTGTTTAGCTATTATCGTCGATAGACGTCCTTGGGACACTTGGATGGATGCCGCCTCTTCATAATATGTTTTCAGCACTGGTATGGCATGGCATGGCATGGCATGGCATGGCATGGCATGGCATGGCATGGCATGGTATGGTATGGTATGGTATGGTATGGCATGGCATGGTATGGCATGGCATGGCATGGCATGACATGGCGTGGCATGGCATGGCATGGCATGGCATGGCATGGCATGGCATGGCATGGCATGGCATGGCATGGCATGATATTTACTACCTAGAGTGGCTTTCAGTTGGGTGTCGTAAAACCAAAACCAAAGTAATCACTCTGGGCAATCACAACAGAGGCAGCAATCCAATGAGCCAATCCGAACTCAAAGCAAATACATGTACCCTGCGCCAAGCGCGGGAAAACGCGTGCAGGCAAGTCACGATTGGTTTTGGTTTTAACTCTGATTGGTAGAGAAAGTGGCGCGAGATATTTTAGCCAATCACAAAGCGAAGCAATACAAAACCAAAGCAATCTCAAAATTACTTTTGACACTCAACTGAAAACTGCTCTTGACTATAACAAGTCGAAGGCAATCGAAGGCAACACCTATATACTTGTGCTTCGTCACCGGTATAAAATGTTTTCGCTGCTTACTCAGACGTCTTCTTCGCAGGAAATGCATCATTGGGCTGCAGAAGAGCTTCTGGCAGATTTAATTATCGTTTTTTTATTTATTTATTTATTTATTTATTTATTTCTTCTATGGGTTTACTTCATATATCATATAGGTGTAGATGTTTATGGTTCCGCCGTGTGTGCAGGAAAGAATTGTATTTATGTAGTGGGTGGAAGGCAAAAAGAGAATGGTGTCTGCAGGTTGAATCTAGACACATTCGAGTGGGTGGATCTGCCAGAAATGACTACCGGCCGGAGGAACCCTGGTAAGTGATAACCGCGTTGCGTTTTTGCTTGTAATACTGTCACCCTCCTCGCCGCATATAACTTCGTTCAGTATTCAGTGCGGTTCAATGCAATTCAGGAATTTAAACCCTTCATTTGAAGAGATTAATTGTCCTGCCGTTAACAACTCTTATCTCGCAAACTAGAACATTTGTTTGGAGAGATTATTGCCCTTCCGGTAAGCGACAACCGGAGCTAGGAAATGAGCGAGGTATTATCATTTCTTCTTAGGGTTGTTTGGTGCCAGCTAGAGGTTTGTGAGAATCAGTTAAATAATATAATTCCATACTCCAGCGACTAGCAAACTTACAACTCTCGTTTTATAATCTGAGTTCTTTCAAGAATGCTTTCTTGGATGCCTTGAAATAACATTGTTGCAGGTTTGAATATTTTAAAATTTTCTTCACATTTTGTCTATCATGATTTCGGATTCCAGTGATTTACCGAAAAAAAATAATTCTTACCCAAAAATGCATATAACTTATTCTAAGTTGGAAAGATTATTCTAGATATCTCACCGAAAAAAGCAATTTCCGAAATAAAACTTCTATGCTATATGCTAGGCGGTTTACAATGGATACCAGATATATTTGTTTCAAACATTGGCTGAGTCGGTACATTTCACTTTTATATTTTTCTATGATTGGAGATGTGATATTCCGAAAGTTGTCCCTAATAAAGAAGTGTCCATATTCCGTGAATTTTCCCATAAAAGCGTAGTTTCCACTGTGCAGCATTACACGTTCTAAAGTAGCAAATCCTTATGCCCTTTGGTTTTGATTTGTGTGTCGAAAAATACAAGTCTCTTATTAATATATTTATTTTATTTTTAATTAATTTCGTGAATAGACCTTTTTCATAATGGCGGGCGAGTTATTTATTCTTTTATATCTATGTTAATTGACTTAGTGGTCTCGTTAACGCGTGCAAAATTCAAAAGAATTTTTGCTCTAAAATGAGCCAGAGGTCAGTAGGGCTAATTAACACACATATGACAGAATAAATAAATTAGCCGCCATTATGAAAAAGGTCTATGCTTTGGTTTTACATTGCTACGCTTTGTGATTGGCTAAAAAATCTCGCACCACTTTCTCAACCAATCAGAAGTAAACCCAAAACCAATCGTGACTTGCTCGCACACCTTTTGCCGCGCTTGGCGCAGGCTGCGTGTATTTAATTTGCTAGGCGTTCTAATTGATTATTTGGATTGCCTGCTTCTGTTGTGATTGTCCAGAGTAATTACTTTTGTCCTGGCTTTTCGACACTCAAAGTACTCTATCAATTGAAAACTACTCTATTGTCTTGCATTCAGGTGTGGCGTACTTGTCCGGCAAACTATACGTCATTGGAGGTCATAGTCCAGACGGACCTTTAGCGTCCACTGAACGTTTTGACACAAAACAAGAAAAGTGGGTCACTTTGAAGCCAATGAACTCGCCTCGTTTTCAACTGGGAGCGTGCGCTGTGGACGGACTTGTGTACGCGATGGGTGGCAGAAACAACGAGCGGAGTTTGGACACTATAGAGGTGTACGACCCCAAGGCTAAGGCATGGAATGTCATGGAAGAGAAAATGGGCGAGTCCAGAAATGATTTTGGACTTGTGGTTAAAAATAATGAAGTATTTTGTGTCGGTGGACGAGGCGTAAGTTCAATTGAGTGTTTTGATATAGAGGTGAAAGAATGGAAGACTGTTGGCTCAACTGGGGAAAATAACTTCAGCATCAGCTGTGTGTTTTACCCACCGATGCAGTAGGCCGGAGACGTTTTATGGACTGATGATTATTTGACTTGGAGATGATAGAAACTAGTAAACATTGTACTTTTCCTATTTCTTATTTGTTTATCTTGGTTGGAGGTTGAAATATCGGACTTTCCAACCGAGGGTTAATTGTTCGATCCTTGGAGCCGGTTGCATAAACGCGTTACGCCATAAACGTCGAACATTAACTCGGTTGTACATTTTTACGTCAGTTGTTGGTTTTTTACGGTGTTACAATATTTCGGAAATATTTTACCTTCTGACAGATAACCAGTGATGTGCTCTACAATAAAAGGTAAATATCGTGGTTATGGTGCCGTTGGGGGTCCGTGACGACATCCAAAATGGCTACCAAGATAGCCGCCATCTTGGATTTTACAAAATTTAAATTTATCAGAAAAATGCGGAAATTGCAAATAGTTTTGCTAGAGTTGTAAAATATGCTACAATTAAAAATTTTGCAGCATTGTTTTTGTGGAAGGAGAAAAATGTTATAATCAATAGCTTCAAGTTCGCGACATCTTGGGGCTTGTCTCCACATCTAACACAAACCTTTTAATCTTTGACTTTTCCTTCACAAATTTATTCTTTTCGATTAAGAGCAGGAAACTTTCAATTGGTTTTAATATCCACTGTAAGAGCTTATAAGGTTTAGATGATTTTCATGATTATGTTCAACTGGAGTAGGGCGCTGTTCTTGGACCAATTTTTATTTGCGATTTTCTATTAATTTGAAGTTAATACATGGACCGTCAAAATATATCCTGTAATTCCGTTATTTGTGATTTATTAACAATCTACTGTTTAGTTACTTCACTCTGAAAGAATAACCTTCGAAACAGATTTTTAATATTATGTTGATTTACTACCTGCATGTAGCAAACATTTCGTGATTGGTAAAAGTTGCTTTGAAATATTTGCATGTACATCGTACTAAGGCGTCAAAAATATACAAGGTTGTGTGGAGTATAAAGTAGTTATAGTTATAAATCAGTATACATGTATAGTTGTTGAAGAGCAATAGAAGTAACAAAAATAATTTGTAAGAAGAAGAAGTCCCATGATGTGAAGAAATATAAGCTATCCATTGATTGAACCGGTACCTCGAGGCGCAGCAAGTAAGTTCTACCAGAGCTACCCCTCCCCCCCCCCCCCCCCCCCCCCCCCCTTAAAAAGAGAAAGAATATTTCTCCTTTAACATTGTTGTAATCAGAAAATCTGAGAACGGTTAATGAAAATCTCGAGCAGCATCTTGGTGAACGTATTCGTTGCGTGGGTCCCTTTGATTCATTTGCTGTGACAACTGCCACAAAAGCTAATACGCTTTAACGAAAAAGCTACACATTGAATAATCCCACAGAGGCATAAAATTTGCAAAGATTTTTTTTAACTATAAAATTTATCAATCTAAACAAAACCGGTTAAATTATCCTAGGCAATAACCTTGTCTGTCGACAATAACCTTGTCTATCGACAATAACGTTGTCTGTCGACGAATTCCTGTGACCATTCAAATGAAACCTCTTTGGCATTTGGTTTTCAATATTTTACAAAATATATATTTTTTTAATTTTGAAATTTGGATTAAAGGGTTAAAAGGATGATGCTGGACGATCCACAACATAATTAAAATAAATATTTACGAGAAGCCGGAATCATCGCTACAGGTGTTTGGTTAATTTTCCTAGTCATTAGCCTTCGTCCGCTTTAGCATCCTTGAAGAGGAAATTTCGACTGAACCTGTAACTCCTCGCACACTTGTTATACAAGACAAACTTCTTTTTTCACTTTATTTCTTCCAATTGCTGCATTGCAGCCTGCTCATTCTGATTCCCAGCGCGCTTAACGTCTTTTCTTTCTTCAAACGCAGACACGGCAAAGATATCACACTGTGCAGAAACGCAGGCATGTCAACGTATTCAACAAAGTGTGCGCTGCACTATGTTTTTCTTCTGCAAGATCCGAAATCAATAATAAAATATTTTACCAGGTTTGGTAACATACATAGTAGAAATACGACCAAGAATGTTATTATTGTTCTTCTGATCGCCATTTCCTTCTTTGGGCGTCGAGTGTTTTTGTATCGCCGTCGATGTCACCGTGGCTACTAACAATGACAGTGGCCGTCATCCCCCGGGAGGAGGGTGGGGGGGGGGGGGGGGGGGTACTCCCTTATATACACTATATAGGTATGTGCCGCCCGATAGGGTAGGGTTTTTGAGGTGCTCAGTCCTTAAATAGGGTATCCTTTTTGGTATTGTGATCCTTAGATATTCCTTAGATAGGGTCACTAAATTGCAGTATCCACCCCAACGCGCAAAACGAAAAAGATATGGTCTGTTAAAACTGGGCCTTAAAAAGGGAATCAAATCTCGATTTTCTAACCTTAAATAGGGTCAGGGTTTGAGAACCTTGGCGGCACACACCTATTCTAAATTGTCGGGAGTACCCGGGCCGTCATCATCGGGTATACAAACTTGCAAACGAAATTAAACCGAAGCATAACGCCGAACAAAGTACGTGTATATACTAACCGGCGACGCAAAAGAAAGTAAGGCAATGTCGGATATCGTTAAATTAACGACAAAAACTTCGTTCGCAGCCTTACGTCCATTCTTCCCGAAAATGACCAAAACAACCAGTGAGTTTTCAAGCAAACCCAATACAAACTTAATAAGATGCTGATATAAAACACAAGCATAACTGGACTTCCGTTAACCTTATGCACGAGTTCTATCTTTAAATATTGAATTGTGCATGGCTGTTTTCAAAAAGCGACAAAAAGGACCTTGTGTCAGTAATGGCTGTTTTTCAATGTTTGAGCTTTCTGTTACATGACTTCGAGCTCTAGTTCGTTGAATGTTGAATTGTTCACTGGTTAATGTCTGTAGTACGGACGACCTTGTATCAATAATGACTGTTTTTCAGTGCAAGTTTCCTTTCCATTAATTGCCGGAGTTTTGTAACCGGCAAAAACGGTATAGGTGTCTTTATTGTAAAGGTTAACTCCAACAGAGACCAATTAATCTACTGCTGTAAGAAATGAATATATCAGTGTGCCAGGCGATAGGTTTCCTGTTTGAGACTTAATGATCGAGTTCGCGAACAGCAATAAATTTTATAGTAACAAAATCTTTACACATTTATGCCTCTGTGTTATTATTCATTGTGTAGCTGCCTTAGGATATAAGGCTCGCATTTTAATTGACGAAAAATCTGTTAAAGCGTATTTACATTTGTGGCAGCTGTCGCGGAAAACGAGTCAAGGGTACCCACCAAACCAATTGTTTCGCCAAATAGCTATTGGTATTGCTTAGACGGCTCTCTGAGGGGTAATATCTGATTAGCTTCTTTTCTTCTTCCGTCTCTCAAAATTGTTTATTCTTTTAAATGTTTTTTGTTAATACAGGCAGACTCTTATAAAGTCCAATATATGCCACTAAGTGCTTCTTACTCCTCAAATAAAAAAATTAAATCGGTTGAAAAGTTTAAATCAGCATAAAAGATAATTTATATCTTTAAAAGAAAATACTATTTTTAAATAACACACTAACAGTTAAAATTATCAGTTACCATAGACTATGGAACTGACTAATGTTTTTGACACCTTACCGAAGAAATTAATAATAACACAAAAAGCTTCCACAACGAGTGCATTTTCTTTAATAGGTTTTAATTAAAATGTCACCACATCGTTCAGTTCTACCACACACAAAGCATAATTTTGAAAGATTTTAATTAAAATAATTTCTGTTGGAAAAACGTTCGAGCATCAAAAAGCAGAAAGATTATAAGCGGATGTATTTGTTTCCTGCAGATAGAACCCTCTACCGCTGTTGATTTCCCTCTGCTGGGAATGACATAGTCTGCCTAACTGGCTCCGGTTTCTTTCCCAGGATGATTGACAGGCTAAGGGATGACATTGCCAATATCAACCTGTGATGGTTTTAATACCATAATACGTTCTTGCTAGAACTAAGTGAATGTAATAGAAAGGTCAAGCGCATTGATAACAGTCACTACTAGCTTATACAAGTTCCTTTGTGTTCCATTCCGTTTAAACTCTGAGCCATGAACAATTCAACATTTAAAGAGATAGAGCTTGAGCATAAGGTCAAGGGAAATCCAGTTATGCTTGTGTTTTACATCAGCATCTTTGTATTGGGTTGGCTTGAAAACTCATTGGTTCTTTTGGTCATTTTCGGGAAGAAGGAACGCAAGACTGCGAACGAAATTTTTATCGTTAATTTAGCGATATCGGACATTGCCTTTCTTTCTTTTGCATCGCCAGTTAGTATATACAAGTACTTTGTCCGGCGTTATGCTTCAGTTTTCGTTTGCAAATTTGTATACCCGATGATGACGGCCACTTTCGTTGTTAGTATTGCCACAGTGACATCGATGGCGATACAACGTTGTTTTGCGATTCTGAATCCGTTCAAACCCAGGATAAAAAGAAAAACATTGCTAGTGTGGTTAGCCGCTATATGGATGTTGTCATTTCTCTCAGTTACACCACAAATCATCGCAACTTCATCATTTACTTGTTCTGAAGATTGGCCATCGCAGGTGCATCGTCAATTATACACCGTATTTCTCTTCGCTCTTCAGTACGTGTTGCCGGTCATAGCCATCAGTGTATCGTATATAAAAATTGCTATTTACGTGTCTTCGTCCAACTGCAACTCAAATCAACTGGGCCGGACCGACTCACAAAACACTCGACGCGCAAAGGAGGAAATGGCGATAAGAAGAACAATAATAACAATCTTGGTCGTGTTTCTACTATGTATGTTACCAAACCAGGTAAATTATTTTATTCTTGATTTCGGATCAGAAAAACAACAAAAAACAACGCGCACTTTGTTCGAGTACGTCGACATACCAACGTATCTGCAAAGTTGCGTTAACCCCGTGATATATGGGGCATTATCCCGTCAGTTTCGAGAAGGATATTTTCGATATCTTTGCCGTGCCTGCGTTCGAAGAAAAGACGTAAAGCGTACTGGGAATCAGAATGAGCAGGTTGCAATGCAGCAATTGGAAGAAAAAAAAGTGAAAAACTAAAGAAGTTTGTTTTGTAGCCAGTATGTGAGGAGTTACGGAATTTTAGTCGAAATTTCTTCTTCAAGGACATTAAAAAGCGGATTTTTGTTTTGAAAGCTTTTATCCGCACTGGAAACTATTTAATCTACTTTACAGTCTGTTGCATCTGTCAACAGTTGTAAATAGCTAGAGTTGATATTATATTTCGAAGGACAAACGGCTTAAAAACAAATGATTGGCAAGGAAACACTTTAATTGGTCGTTTTTGTTCAGTTTTTACCTGGTACAAATTTTGTCGGCGGCGCCTTTGAAGCTCTTCTGTTCTTCAACAAAATTTATAAATGCGCGATAAACCATCCGCATTTGTTAAGCTTTGGCGATGACGAAAATGTTCCTAATTAAACAGTTTTTTTCCCTTGTGCGCGGATACGCCCATATGTACATACTGTATAGAATATTTCAAATCAGTGTACATGCTGGAGTGTTAGTAATTCAGAAAAGAGAACTTGTTCTTTCTCGCCTGTACATATTGCAATGTATATATGAAAGAAGATGTCAAACACTATGATTGTTTTGTTTTGCCGTGAAGCCTGTTTTCCTGCTCTTTGCACAGGGAACCCAAACGCTGTATTAGCTATAACATAATCATAAAAATATTGTTATTAACCTGTGTAACCTGTGTAACCTGTGTACCCTCAAGTTTCAAATTAGCCTGCAGTGAAGGCGTTCTGTTTTTTGGTGGGCGAGTGCTGAATTTAGTGTTTGCTCGCCATTTTGGTTTTGCACAGCGTCAAGGTCAAGCCCAAATCATACCGTCCAGAAGGACGTCGGACACGTTATTGAGACTTATATAATGGAGTAACTGGTTATCTTTCAGTTGAGGTTAGGAGTAGCAGTTTATATAGTTAAATTTAGGACTAAGCAACCCCAGAAGCTAGGTGGTACAGTGGTACGATAGGCTATGTAAGCCTAAGCCTAGCTGAGGTCACAGGTTTAATCCTGAGTGGGGATTTTAGATTTTCTTTTTTGCACTTAAAAATTTATTGAAAATAAAATTCTAATTCTAAGTCTCAATAAGATGTCCGACGTCCTTCTGGACGGTATGATTTAGGCACAACCCAGCGTCATGGGCTTGGAGGAGTGAAAGGGGGTGGGAAGGGGGAGGAGCCTGACTCGCACACCCTTGGTTGTATCTTTTGACTGGCCCACGTCTGCGGTTTAGAGATCGGCCGTACAAGGGTGAGAGGCAGCGCTCTCTTCTCGCCAGTGTGTTATAAACTGTTGTTACAAACTGAGATACAGTGCAAACTCTGGAAGATGGAATTTTACAAAGGTTTAAGCATGCATTAAAGTCTTATTTAACAGTATTATGATGTGATTTATACAATGAACTGGATACTACGCGCTCTGTGATTGGTCGTTGCCTATGATCTATCAGAGTACAGACGCACGGCTGACGTCATAGAAGAATTGTTTGCGTTTGTTTTGTCCAACATGGCGCACAATTTTGAAAATGTTTGCGAGATTATTCTGGATTGAGCAAGTGAAAGCATCGAAATATGTTTAGCAGGAGCTGTTTAGGAGCAAGGAAAAGAAGAAACTAAGACGAAAAGTGTTCTTGCCGACTTGAAAAATACCTTAACTAGAACAAATCTTCGAACAGTGGAGCGCTACGAGGCAAGTTCGTAATTGTTTTTTTTTTTACTTTTCTGTTCACTGTATAAAACAAATAGATTCCATTTGGCCGTGTGTCTGTTCAGTTATAGATCACAGAATACGTCAAAATGTGGTAAGAACATCAGTGACACACTCGCCTGCGGCTCGTGTGCCACTTTTTTGTTCTTACCACATTTGACGTCCTCTGTGATCTATAATTGAACACACACACGACCAAATGGAATCTATTTGTTAAAGTTTACTTTTATTTTACACTTTTTCAGGAAGTTTGTTTATAGGGTTTGATCTCTAAGTTTTCCTCTCACGATGTATTTTTATTATTCATATACTCGCTTTACATCTTGAATAAACCTTTCCCTTCGCGTCAGGTTCCTTGTGATCGTTTTCGAGAAATTTTCCTCCCTCCAGATAGCCAACATTTCTTGATTCTAGAACGATCCAAAATACGAGGGCCACAGTTTAAGTTACAATACATTAAATCGCATGGCCAAATTTACCCTCATTTAACCCTATTCAGAGCGAACCTTTTTTCGTTATTCTAGGACTGAGGGTTACGGATTCCGCCACAGCATTTAGTTCCTTTGGTTACGTCATAGATCATGAATGAGATGACATGACACATGTACACGTGTGTCAGTGTCTCGCAAGCTGTCGAACTTCTCTGCAAGAACGAACAAAGCCAGTGGCGGATCCAGGGGGAGGGTCGGGGAGTCCAGACCCCCCCCCCCCCCCTCCCCTTCCCCCCTACCAGACCTGTGTCTCTCATGTGGTTCTTAAAAATAATAGAATAAAGTTGTTTTATACCTAGTTGTTTCACTTCCACCAATTGACTGATTGTCGAGTTTTTGACTTAACAAACGCTTTTCGAGTCTCAGGAATGCTGGAAGTGGCATTTAAAGGATAAAATTGGAAAAGTTTTCCGGGGACATGCACCCAGACCCACTCTCCATCGTAACTTCAAGAACATTAAGGCTATGACAATGAAACCTAGAGAGTAGATAGTACGTCCAAAACTGTCTCCTTTTCGGTCCGCACAATGGAGCGATGACGTCAAATGACGTAGTTATTAGGTAATTAATTATACGGCCGCCATCTTGGATCCGCCATCTTGGATTTGTGGATTTTTTTTTTAAACCTCTTAAAAACCGTCCAAATTCACTCGAAATAAATCAAAACCAATAAATAAACGTTAAATGACGTAAAAATATAAAAGTTATAACAATAAACATTGTTTTTCTTCATTTCAAGGTATAAATATGCAAATTTCAAAAAACATGGCTGTCAAAATCTTGTTGAAATCATTATGAAATTGTGCCAGATAAATTTTAGGAAAAGTCACGAAGTTTGATGGCGTTTGAATACATATTAAAGAAGTTATGAAAGTTGAAAGTTGGCGCGGGCACTTTGTGTCCCCCTCCCCCCGGCCGAATAGGGTTAAAGTTGAGATAAACAAATCGGCTTCAGATAGACGTTTTGACGGATCAGTGATAATTGTGTATTACCTTTTCAAAAGCCACAAACCGTCAGTATGGAGAAGCCATAAACGAAGTCATGGTTGTTGAGTACTATACAGTAAACGCACTACAAAAGGGCGATGTACAATAGACAATATTCGTATTCTCGGTATTGAACTGGAACTAGCTTACAGTCGAGGCTAATGCGGAGGAATATCATTAAAAAATATTTACATGTGAAAAGATTCCCCCGCATGAGCCTCGACTGCACGCTAGTTCCAGTTCAATGCATGCCTTGAATACGAATATTGTATATTGTTGAACCAAACCTATCTAAAAAGACAATAACAAGGAAAAAGGCAATCAACGACACGTTTCAACTACACCAGTCCTGTCTCGATAACTGATTGACAGCTTTAAACACATTGTGACTACTTTATCATTTTTGTCACATATTACCGATTTTGAGTAAACTTTAAATAGGGAAAAAGCTATTGAAACGGAACTGGTCTTTTCATCATTTGCCTTTGAAGATAACAAAGCTGTACTTAAGTAAATTTGTTTAACATCAAGTTTTGCGCGAACGAATCGGATCTTGACTGCAACTCTCCAAGAAAGAATACACTTCTTTTCTGTAGTTTCTCACCGCGTCGGTTAATTGAAAAGTAGCAACTGTGGAAAGCTGTATTGTGAAGAATCGTCTAATATCTTCAGTTGCTGTTAAAGATGATATTTTGAAAAGGATCGAAAGTAAACTATTGATCAGTAGTAGACGCCAAAAATCGTGGCGGACCAACCAGGCAAAAGCTATTTTAGGTCCTAACTTGATGTCATAAAACTGAATCTGTATCACGGTCTAAGGAACTGAAAAGTAACATTGAAATGAAACTGCCTTTTGATAGAAAACACTGAGAAAAGAACACTTGCCGCAGTGATGAAAGCCAAAAGATGCGTTCTTAGTGGATCTGACAGTCCGTCGAGAGGCAAGACAGTAGTCAAGTTTTGTTGACTAAATTCAACATTATTTGAACAGGACTACCGGATTTCATATGCAGGTGGTCGATATAAATGTTCTTTTTTTTGTCTCGTTTTACTCATATAAAATCAGTATTTGGCCGGGTTGTTTTTGCTGGAACCGATCATATTTACAAAGCTGAAAAACGACTGAAAACGACTGAGCTCCGTATAAGTTGCACTTCGATAATGATAAAACTCGTAATATTGTTAAGGAAGAACCGCTGTTTTGACTATAGAAAGGATTGACAATCTGTACATTGCACTATCACGGAAAACCATGAACAACAGCGCAAATACCACGTCAGCAGATTTTACTCCTTACCTCACCACACAGCTAGCCTTTGCGGTATGTCTCATGATTCTGTCTCCAGTAACAATCATTAGCAATGCGTTATTGCTTCTCGCCATCTTCAAAGACCCTCTCAAATGCTTCCGCGCTCCTCCTACTTATTTCATTGTCGCGCTAGCCCTGGTGGACTTTATCATCGGCGTGTTGGTTGAACCGTTCTTCATTATGACTCGAACGGTTAGATACATAACATGGTCGCTTAAAGTAAGCGAACCATATAAAAGTTTATCCTTTCTTGGCAGTATGATCTCTTACGTGGGTCTCAAGTTATCTTTTGTGCTCGTTCTAGGTTTAATTTGGTCGCAGTTCATCGCGATCACCTACCCGCACCAATATCGTTCAATCGTGACCACACGCAGGGTTCTCGCGTGTATTGCCTTCTCATGCGTGTACTTCACGGGCTTCCTTTTGTTGCAGTTCGTGGGCGTTCCAAGACAAGCCTTGTTTCAAGTAGATCTCCATCTTCACACGACACTTATCTCAGTTTTTCTTATGGTAGCTTCGTTTATGCTTTTGAGATCGTTTCGTAAATTTGCCAAAACATCTCGACGAATTGGAGGTACGCAAAATTTTGAAACTCAAGACGCGCTTGGACACGCGAGCGAGACTCGAAGCAACAAGAGTAGCGAGAGGCAGTTCACGATTGTTATTTTGCTTCTATCAGGGATCCTCATTATAGGTTCTCTCCCTCATATCGTGTTATTTCATTTGCGTTATTACACGAAACAAGAAACATTACAAGAGAGACTTGACTCATATACAGGAATCACAATTGCGAATGAGATGATGTTTCTTAAGGTAGCTTTAGATGCATTTATTTACGCGTGGAGACTCACAAAATACAGAAGATCCTTGAAAATAGTGTTGACGTTACACCAACCAAGTGGGGACTGAATCTATCGAGATGAAGACGATGGACAATTTTACTTGTCAACAGCGACAATCTGACTCATCAGCATCGATTCAAGTTCAGGCTTGATCATTTGCTGGCATAACTGCATGCCAAGTTTCGGGATTTTGCGGAATCAAAACTGTATTTAAAAGTACAGTGTTCCGCCAAAACAACAAAATTTAGCTTCCTTATTTCCATGTTATATCGCGGAATGCCACAAAATATACAATTAAATTGGGTAAAAAGATTCTATAGAGCAAAACAGAAGCAGTAGTTTGGAGATAAAGTGCAGGATTGCAAGGAGGGAAGTGGCAGTTTCCGTTCATCAAAAGTGATTTCGACAGAGGCGGTCAAGAAATAAAAAATTGTCATTCTTGTGCAATAACTAACTTTGCATGTTTCTGGCCATA
This sequence comes from Cladopsammia gracilis, assembly GCA_022457155.1. Lineage (NCBI taxonomy): Eukaryota > Metazoa > Cnidaria > Anthozoa > Scleractinia > Dendrophylliidae > Cladopsammia > Cladopsammia gracilis. The sequence continues at coordinate 390,577 of JAJGOT010000448.1, read as the reverse complement.
TCCAGGAAAGTTGATTTATAATAACGTAGTGCACTAGTAAATTGTTAACCGATTGTACCATCATTTGTCTTTCAATTGATAGACGTATGCTTGTAGGCTTTACTAAACTGATGTGACATTGCCTGTTTTGAATTATTTACCAGCCAAAGTTGTCTTGATAATTTGCACAGGGAAGGCAGCTGCGTGCAAACTGCGGCAGATGTAAACAGTTCGACCAAAGGTTGGGAAGGGACATAAGAGGTGTGTAATATAAGAGAGATGAGAGCGCGACGTTGTCGCACCCAATAAAAACTACGTTTTCGTGAGGATGAAAAATACCATAATTATTTTGGTTCCCAGAAAGTCGAGCTAAAAATTTTTGGAGGCAAATAGTTCCCTCGAAAAAGGAGCTAACGTTTTCGGAGAGAAAAATTTTGTTTTTATAGTACTTTCGGCCTGTTGAATTTTGAGCTAAGGCACCTAAATAAACAGATCGAAAATAGGTAGCTGATACAAATATCGATTTCATAATGCATGGTTCCATTCCTACAGTTACCATCTCCCCAAGGGCAACCCCCGGGACAAAGTTGGCCCTTGTGGCCCCGGGGGTGGGGAATTTTGCAAGTAGTCTTGTCCCGAGGGTTGAGGGTGGGGATAATCTAGTTCCGCAAGGAATTATGGGCGAAAATTTCGTTAAAGCACATGGCGGACGAAATGACTCAACAAGCGGACTTCTTTGCTGGGAAATCCTTACAATTTGTTAGTAATTGTCTAGAAGACAACAATTTGGCAAAGCTAAAGCCTGTATTTGAAGGAGTATATATGCGTGTCAGTGAATGATGTGTTGGGAAGAACACATCCTCAGTACACGAAACAACCGCAAGAGAGGAGCAATGTAAGCCAAAGAAACGCGAGCAAGGAAGAAAAACAATTATTTTTGTAGCCATACGAGTCTAGTCCAGTCTATGTCTATTTTGTAAACTGTTTGGTGGATTTATAGAATAAATAGTTCTGTCTTCTTGAGGAACGGTGCAGCTTGCTAAAGAGTGTCCCGGGGGGTGGGGAATTACCTCTTTCTTCTTGCCCGGGGGTGGGGAATGGGACACCAAGTGAAGGAAAAACGGCAAATCCCCGGGGGTGTGCCCGGGGGGATGGTAACTGTAGGAATTGAACCATGCATAAACATTACATCCGGTGACGAGGGCGGGAGGACGCATGTCCACTGCTTGATTGATTGATAAACAGGCATATAACTTAGTATGTTATGGTAGATAAACTGAGCAAGTTTATTGCGCATGTGCCAGCAGCAAAACCTATCTATGAATTTCAATTTGACACTTTGTTAAGCTTTGTTTAGCTGCATAACAGAGGCAGATGCCCTTGAAAAAGGAGCTATAAACGTTTTCGGAGGGAAGGATTTTGTTCGTAGTACTTTCGGCCTGTTGAATTTGAGCTAAGGCTCCTGAATAAACAGATCGAAAATTGGTAGCTGATACAAATATCGATTTCATACACATGACAACCGGTGACAAGGGTTCGCGGCGTCATGCTCTGCGGCGGAAACAAACAAAGGAAACGGCAGGAGATGCGTCTTATTTTCCAACTTGGTACCAGTCAACCGCTCGGCCTTAATTCTGACTTTCGTTTCTTCTAAACTGAGCAGGTTTACTGCGCAAGTACCGGCAGCAAAACCTATCTATGAATTCCAATTTGACACTTTATTAACCTTTATCTAGCTACATAACGTAAGTTAGGGGCACGTTTCTAATGTTTCCATATATCCACAACAACTGGACTACAAACTAGCAGTTGTTGATTGTTAAAGGCTCCGTATCTCCTTTGCAATAATTGGAAATGCATACTTAATTTTGAAGCATTTTCGCCTTTCTCCTACAAATGTTCAATCAGTTTTAGGAAGATAGACGAAATCGCACGATAAAGAATACATTTCTAAACAAAAAACGCAACAGTAAGGACATGTGGAACAATACGAAAACGCTCGATGTGTGTTAACGATATTTTGCGACAGTTTAAACGAAATGAAAAGGTGAAAAGAAAACGCGGATGTCAAATTGAAATTCATACATAGGTTTTGCTGCCTGCAAAATGCGCAGTAAACCTGAACTGTAACTGCCACTTCCCTCCTTGCAGTCCTGCACTTTATCTCCAAACTACCGCTTCTGTTTAGCTCTATAGAATCTTTTTATCCAATTTAGTTGTATATTTTGTGGCATTCCGCGATATAACATGGAGATAACCTAAGGCCCAGTTCAAACGTCGAACTTCACATGTGCCGAACCTAATGCAAATGAGCAAAATCTATTGTTCTTGCTAATTTGCATTACGTTCGGCACATGTGAAGTTCGACGTTTGAACTGGGCCTAAGGAAGCGAAATTTTGTTGTCTGCCTTGAAACCAATTGACCCCTCCTCAGCGTTTCAGCTCCCTGAACGGAAGTCAGTTTAATAGCCTCAGTTAGTGATTCCTTCCTTAGAGTACGCTTATAAATTACAACACTGACCTGCCAAAATAACAAACTGTCGCTTGCCTCACTTCCGTGTCATATTGCCAAATACCACCAAATATACAACTTGGATAAAAAAAAATGATTTAGAGAGCGGAACAAAAGATGGAGATTATTAAAAGTGCAGGATTACAAGGATGGAAGTGGATTACAGTTCATCAAATTTGATTTCGTGACAGGGAGGCGGTCAAGAAATGAAAAGTGTCATTTTTGTGGACTTTTCACCTTTTCAGCCGTTATTTGTTCTCTTTGGTTAACATATCTTTGCTTTCATCAATTTTGGCAAATTTTTTCTTTCTATTTCAAGGTAATAAAGCAAGTTCCAGGCCATCACGAAAACACGATGCATTATTCTTCTTCTCGAAATTGTTTGCACACTGGCCCACAGCGTTAAATTTAAAAAATATATATTCTTCCCCTGATGAGACAGCTAATAACGAACAACGCCAGCCGAAGAGTTGTTTCCTCGAAGATGAGGTTAACTCTCGCCTTGTGGGCACTGCGCACTTACGGACACCCCGCTATAAACCCTTTCCCAGGAGTACCAAAAATCAAGTTTCAAGAAAAATGCCAAATTTTATTTTGTAAAATATTGAAAATCAAATGGTACCATACAAAAGTACTGCCGAAGAGGTTTCATTTGAATGGTCACACCATAGAATTTCGCTGGCAGACTCAAAAATTAGAACTACACTACATGTCCGCCATAATTGAATCGGCTGTGTTAAGCTAGACAAAACCCGCCAAAGATAACAGACCTACGTTTTGACTGAATTGAAGAAAACACTCTCCTGCTATTACGGACATACCTAGACTTGATTCGCTCCCAAAAAATCCCAAATTTATTGTTTTTACCGGACCGTTTTCGATGCGAACGGAATATTTGAAAATAATGTCCATGACGGCCTCCTCGCCGCGTTTCACTCGGTTTCAGCTTGGAATATTTCTGAAGAGTGCTGTTGACACCAAGTAGCCTAGTACATTCTCCGTCTCGAACACACAAACCACAGCTTTAAAAAAATAATTGCTTCCCGTTGTGATACACACGTTGCTGTTGCAGTGAGCAACGATAAGGAATGATTTCTCTACAGGCCACAAGTTGTTTAGGCCAAATTTTACTACGAGCATTTTGATTTCAATGACACGTTGAAAGCCATTAATTTCTATTTAAAAACGCAGTGCTTAATTTCATCCTTTCCTGCTCTAGTTGCAGAAAATGTTACAGACTTTTTCAAGTTTGAGATTTCCTAACCAGTGAATTTTGTAAACAACTTTGTCGGGATTTCGATATTCAGAAGATTTGTCGATTCTACAAAATTAATGCAGCGTTTCAGCTATTAAACGGAAGGAAGTTAGGGATTACTTCCTAAGAGTACGCTTATAAACGACCCTTGACACCAAACTTAATGCATTCTCATTCTCGAAATTGTTAGTACTCAAACCAAAGCTTTAAAAAAATTGCTTCCCCTGATAGACCCTGATACACAAGCCTTTAATTAACAACTAATGATAAATAATGCTAGCGGATTTGGGTCCGGATTTCGATTTTTGCTTATTATTAAGTTCGGATGTGGGATCTAGAACTCTCTTCACGGTTGTTCTTTTCATATTTTAGTCACGGCTGAGATAACGCCCGGTCACCCAACTGTTTTCTGTTTGACTACTGACACTGATTAGAATGGCCCGGTTTAAACTTCGCATTTCACATTTATGGTTGATCGACAAGTACGGTAGAGGGTGAACAGAGTAGGCCGCGCTTTTCCCAGCTACCTGGCGTCAACAACACTCTCCAGAAATATTCACTAACTTTCAGATTCAAGTTGAAACCGAGTGAAACGCGGCGGGGAGGCCGTCATGGAGAATATTTTCAAAAATTCTGTTCGCACCGAAAACGAGCCGGTAAGAACAATAAATTTGGGATTTTTGGGGAGCGAATCAAGTCTAGGTATGTCCGTAATAGCAGGAGAGTGTTTTCTTTAATTCAGTCGAAACGTAAGTCTGTTATCTTTGGCGGGTTTTGTCTAGCTTAAGCCTTTACCCCCAGCCGATTCAATTATGGCGGACATGTAGTGTAGTTCTAACTTTTGAGTCTGTCGACTAAATTCTATGGTGTGACCATTCAAACAAAACCTCTTCGGCAGTTCTTTTGCATTGTACCATTTGTTTTTCAATAGTTACAAAATGAAATTTGGCATTTTTCTTGAAACTTGATTTTTGGCACTCTTGAAACCCGTAAAGGGTTTATAGTGGGTAGTCCGCAAGGCGAGAGTTTACTTCATCTTCTAGGAAACAACTCTTACTTCGGCTGGCGTTGTTCGTTTTTAGCTGTTTTCATGTTAAAATTTAAAGCTGTGGGCCAGGGGTGCAAACACTTTCGAGAAGAAGAATGATCATGGTGTTTTCGTGATGGCCTGGAACTTGCTTTATTATCTTGAAATGTAAAGAAAAAATTGCCTTAAGTGATGAAAGCGAAGAAATGTTAACTAATTTAAAGATAACAAACAACGGCTAAAAAGGTCAAAAGTGCACAAAAATGACACTTTTCATTTCTTGACCGCAGTGTCCCGACCGAAATCAAGTTTGATGAACTGTAATCCACTTCCATCCTTGTAATCCTGCACTTTTAATATCTCCATCTTTTGTTTTGCTCTAAATAATCTTTTTATCCAATAAGTTGTATATTTGGCGATTTTTGGCAATATGATATGGAAATAAGGCAAGCGACAGTTTGTTATTTTGGCAGGACAGTGTTGTAATTTATAAGCTATTAAGTGTCAAGCGTACTCTAAGGAAGTAACTGACTAACTCACTTCCGTTCAAGGAGCTGAAACGCTGAGGAGGGGTCAACGAGATTACTGCTGTGTTCCTGCATTTCTAGAAATATTATGAATGAAAACAAATAAACGAAAATCGGAATGAGTCTTTGTATAAAACACTAAAAGAAGAGGTTTTGTTGACATCATGAGTTTGAGGGCTAGATAAAAGTGAAATCTGCAAAGGACCCCAAACGATAATGCCGCTAACGGTATACGTAGGATCTGCGAGAGACCTTATCAGCCAAAATATGAACAAACATGCAATAAACTGCAGGGCTGATCTGACTACGTAAAAAAATATACTTTGCGAGACACCATCACGACAGAAACCGATAAAGTAGGATCGCAACCGTGGACAGCTGTTTCGAAATCAGTCAGATCGGCCCCGCAGTTTGAGAAAACCAGTGAGATAATTTCCATAGATACATTAATTTCAAATGGTCTTGCTATTCCAAATTATAAACTTTTAACTCAGTCCCTCGAGTTTGGGGCTAACTAGTATGATCTGAGTATGATCAAGTATATATAGATCGTTACCAACGCCGTATACAACACCGTATACAACACCGTATGGAAATTTTGCAGTGCGGACCGCTTTCACTGGTTTGTGTTTTCATTTTGCAAGAGAAAACGATTTTTATTCGCATAGCCAACAGTTTTTGCAGAACTCATTCCAATTTTGTACTCAACAGTGTTATCCATTCACACCAAAAATGGCCGGAAAAAAAAGGATCCTTATACAGCTTCATCTTCATCACGTTGATTTTACTCACTGAAAACCCCCCACCCTACCCCCTCTCGCCACTCCGCTCCACCTGTCAACACTAGTCACTTGTTCTAATGCCCCCTGATTTCTTGGTTTCCCAGCGATAACCTTAAGGTAGCATAACTAGGGAAAAGAAACTAATAGAATTTGTGTAAACGCTAATCTGACGCCTTTTTTTATATTAGAGACCCTTATTCATTTCTCTGACGAAAGAACGAGAGATTGGTTCCCTTTCATATATTTCGCTAGCTTAATTATTATGCCGAAAGGCTAGCAAGAAGCAAGTGTTTATCATGGTAAATTATAGTCACTGTGTTTGTTTAAGAGATCGTATTGCAATGTCAGTGTCGAAATTCTCTCAGCCAACGGCGAAATCAGTGCTAGCGAAAGTTTATGAACTTTCACGCGTTCTTATTTTGCCTGTTTTATCTTCCTCCCGCTCCGATCGATTATCTGCCTCTGGGTCTTCGAGAATAGCAGTTATCCCCCTTACACAAGGAAGTATAGCAACAAGGAAGTTTCTGAAGTCTCAGCGTTGAACTGACCTATCGGCTTTAAAACTACAGATAATATCGAGTCAAAACAATCGGCAATTAGCCGCATATCTTTGCTGGACAGGAAGAAACTAACCCCTGTTAGACAAGGAAGTATGACAAGGACGTTTGCTCCTTCCTGCAATCCGCCTTATAAAAGAAGAACACATCATCCCAGTACATCATACATCAGACGAACTACCATTGAACGATGGAGGCACATAAACAATCGTTGGTTTCCAGTATGAAGAGAAATGTCTTGTGCTTGGTGTTGACTTTGTCCTTGACCAACTTGGTTTCTTCTCAACTAAACTACTATGTAGATTCGTTAGCTGACACAAGGAAGGCTTTGCTGACCTACTCTACTGATCCTTCCTCCAGATCGGCAGGTAAGCTGCGACATTCTTTTCCCTGTGCATGTGGAGTGTGTGCATTGCTTTTCAGGCTCACTTAAAGGTCATCGTCAAGCGAAAACAGAAATTCCTTGTGTGCATCAGAAAATTATTCCCAGCAAACTCGTGAGTGCTAATGGGCCCAAAGATTAAACGGCTACTCTCATTTCAACGCTTCCCTCAAAAAGAGACTGCTAATAAACCCGCCCCTAAAACACAAATCTGCGCCTCTTAAATATGACAATTTCTGTTTGACTAACGTCGATTAAGTTGAATTAATTTTTTGAATTAACGGCTTCAAACAAGAGTTTGTAATGCTCCAAGAAATCGGTGCCACTCCTTTTAAAAATTTTAGGTTTGTACAGTCATATATATATATATATATATATATATATATATATATATATATATATATATATATATATATATATATATATATATATTTCAAGCTGATTGTTGTAAATTTCCCTCATTGTTAACCATGCTACATGCATGTTTCTTAATGGTGTAATCGCATATCTTTGGCGTCGAGTTTTCTACTTTTAAACGACCTTATGACTTTTAATTGAGCCTAGACGAGGCCTTTCCCAATTGTGCTACTAATTTTTGAAAATGATCAAACGTTGCTTAAGGTGGCTCCAAGTAGTTTTTTTGGGTCACACTTCCCTTTTTGAAGCGCTTATACATAATTTTACTTTAGCTCAATAAATCTGAATTTGATACCAGTTAGGCTTGGATCAAAGTTTTGGATGATGCTCTTTTTATGCTAATCGGCATTTCCATAGCAACGGTAAACAAATATGGCGAAGAACAGTTTTTCCAAAATAGCTTTCGATTTTGGGGCTACCCGCGACAAACGAATAAATGCGCTATAATCTACACAGTGTAGCACATAATTCGCTAAAACATTTTTTTTAAAAAAATTTTAACATGCAAGGCTGATCAGACAGCAAATTCGTTCGATTTCTTTTAATAAGATTTGCCCAAGAAATTAAAAGAAATCGAACGAATTTGCTGTCTGATCAGCCTTGCATGTTAAAGTTTTTTTATTTAGTTCATTGCTGATCCTGATCTGCACAAAGATCCAGCTATATTTTTCTAATGTTTGTTCAAGTGGTCCTTGCATTTTTACAGAAGTTATTTAAACATTTTTAACACGTGTTTTTCATGTTTGAAATATAAGCGGTCAAAACCTTCTATAGGTCTCACAAATTATCATTAAATTACCACAGAAAGTTTCCTCAGACTAAAATTACTACTCCTTGCAAATAGCTCTGATTAATTCCTCGGCAATTGCAAGATCGAGCTTTTCATTCAAATGCAGTTTAAAAAGAGTGAAAACGTCAAGCAAAACTACATTTGAATGAAAAGCTCGATCTCTTTATTGCCGAGGAGTTTTTTTTTTTTTGGACGTATGACATTTTTATTAACACTCACAAATTACCTACATGTACATCAGAAACATATCTGCAACATTAAAAACATATCTACAACAAGTTATTCGTACATATATGTTATATAAATACAATAAAAATATAATCATATAAGAAGGTTGCTTGATTAAATTAAGACAAGGAGCTTCAAATAGTACTAGTGTTCAGAGTAGAGATCTTCCAACTTGTATTTATTAGTTATTTTGTTAATAAAGTCGTTCATTAACCGGGAGTTGCAGTGTAGCTTGTTGGTATAAATATAATAACGCATGAACCGAGGAGCCGAAGAGTTAGTCAGAGCTATTTGCAGGGAGTAATAATTTAAGTCTGAGGAAACTTTCTGTAGTAGTTTAATGATAATTTGTGTTTTGACCGCTTACATTTCAAACATGAAAACACACGTGTTAAAAATATTTCAGCGATTTATTCAAAATCGACCAGTTTAATTTGTTTGAAATTTTCCCATTTAGTGTGCTAGACTGTGTATAATATAGCGCATTTATTCGCTTGTCGCGGGTAGCCCCAAAATCGAAAGATAATTAGGAAAAACTGTTTTTGCCATGTTTGTTTACCGTTGCTATGGAAACGTCGATTAGCATAAAAAGAGCATCGCTCAAAACTTTCATCCAAGCCTAACATCTGGTATCAAATTCAGATTCATTGAGCTAAAGTCAGTAAGATTACGTATTATAAGCGTAGAAAAAGGGAAGTGTGACCCAAAAAAACTACTTGGAGCCACCTAAAAATTTTCCAAAAATACAAAACATTGCGGGTCCTAGTTACTGTTAATAACTGCTGGCAAAAACGAGCCATTGAACGTGAAGTAAAAAGGTTCCATAGTATATGCTTCTGAATCATTTAGATGACAATAAATCATTTCATTAAACTTCCACGCAAACAATATGAAAAAAAAAAAATGCTATAGCGTTGTTCTGTTCCTAGGAGTTAATAGTTTTTTTTTTTTGATCCATTATTTGAGGATTCTATATTTTAGTAAAACCATGTAAAATTCTATAAAATTATTTTAGTTGACCTTGGTTTATAATTCTCATCTTTTTTTAACTTTTGAGTGCTAAATTTGACGACAAGTGCCACACAGTTTTTGAACTTTTCTTCGCGTTCCAAACTAAACAATATTTTCTAGTTCTTACTATTGTTGTTTCTTGCCTTTTCTAAAAGCTTCTTCGCCCTCCAACAACTTCCTGACAAATGTGGAAGAAATAGAAAAAACAGTATACGACGGCCAGGCTCTTCGTTCGTTTTACCCCCAAACAGCAGCCAGACTGAAGAAGATCGAAGGCATCATCCAGTTAGCCGCCAAACATGGCAACAGCCAATTCATCCGCCAGGCACTTGGTCATGCATTGTACATTACGTTTGACATAGAGAAAAAGAAGACTGCTTCTACTTCACGCCGCAAGAAACGCTCGGTAAGAACCAATACCGTGGATGCAATGAAAAGAGTGATGAAATCCCTCCAGAAAAAGATGGGCAAGAAGAAATTTGAGAAATTTATCGGCAACAGAAACGAAGAGAAGGCAACACTCATGTTTGCTATTGATGACACAGGAAGCATGTACAGAGAAATTGATGCAGTAAAGGATATCACGAAATATATCGTCAATCAACCAAGGCCAAATTTAGAGGTGGACTATATTCTGTCGCCATTTAATGACCCAGGTACGTGAATGTTTCCTAAAATTTAATATGCGGCCAGTCCAGTGTCTTCTCGTCTTCTCTCCTCTCATATATTCACCATCTTATCCTCACGGGTATATTTAGAACTCATAATAAAACAGATCCCAAGCTTCTTCGGGCCTTTAACTTGCGTTACTATACTATACTATACTATACTATACTATACTATACTATACTATACTATACTATACTATACCATACCATACCATACCATACCATACCATACCATACCATACCATACCATACCATACCATACCATACCATACCATACCATACCATACCATACCATACTATACTATACTATACTACACTACACTACACTACACACTTTGTTTTTATAGACGAATGGATTTTTTATGAACTCAACAATGTTCTCGATCGTATTTAACTATTCCCCGCTTTTAATGTTAAGGATCAATTAATAATTACTGTATACTTGAACGTTGAGCCAACTCTGCAGATCAGATATGTTGTGTAACTCTACAGATCAGCTTCTGTATTGTTATATTGTGTCACTTTCAATATTTTCAATTAGATTACTTTTCCCTGCCTCGAATAGCGTTTCTTTGCTAATTTGCAGGGCAATTGTATTTAAGTTTAATATGTCTAATAAAATTTTTGTTTGTTTGTTGTGCCAATAAGACTAAAATTTCATGGTCTTAATTCCTTAGAAACAGGGCGTGCCACAAAGAAAGAAGCTGGAAAAGGAACAGAGTTTATTAACCAACTTCGAGCTCTTTATGCACATGGTGGGGGAGACTGTGCCGAGCCGACCTTCACAGGAATTATAGAAGCCCTGAAAAAACAACCTGTACCAGACTCACCCCTCTATGTTTTCACTGATGCACCACCAAAAGACGCTTCATTGTTAAGAAGAGCAATGATTGAAGCAAAGGCGAAGGGTATACATGTCTATTTTTTTGTAACAGTCGATTGTGGTAACGCGGTCTCTGCCAAGCCGTTTCAGGACCTCGCAAGAGAAACTTGTGGTCAGATTTTTGAACTACCCAAGTCTAGGTCTGATCTCGCCAAGATGAAGAGCTTCACAAAGGTGCTCCTTGGTGGGACAACATGTAGCGGTTCAGTTGTAAGTGGGCTTCAGTCTTTAGGTAAAAAGAAACGAAGTGTTGCCCTTACGGAATACAAACTGTTCGTAGATGACACCATGGAAAAAGTAATCGTCTCGGTCTCTAGTGAGAACACTGCATCAAACATTGAACTGAAAGATCCAATCGGGGCCTTCGTTATCTCTGGCAAAACCACGATGTCCAAAGTGACGGTATTTGAGGTGGACAGCCCCCAACCAGGAGTCTGGAAGTTGGTAGTTCCACCAGGAGCTGGCAAACACACATACATGTTCAAGGGATCCAGTAAGACTAACCTGGACTTCGACTTTACCTTTGTCATCCCTCGTACTAACGGGAGCCCCATACCAGTCTCCCATCCCCTCACTGGTGAGTCATTGATCTTTTACATTTAAGGGTAAAGATTGGATAACAGAGATCGACATCAGCTGTTATAATTCAAACGGTTACGTTTTAGGATTTCATTCGCAAGACCGCTCTTGTGATGAACAAACTGCTCAGAGCCGCTTTCATTTGAAAATAATTCACAAACCCTAAAGTTAGAACCATCTTGGACAGCATAATGAACAGCAACACAGGAAAGTACTGCTCGGTAGCTTTCTTTTGAATGGTCACACTGTAGAATTTCATCCACAGACTCAAACGTTAGAATCACCTTGTACAGCATAATAAACAGTGCCACAGGAAAGTACTTCTCGGTGTTTAGAATTATCTGATGAAATACTGTTCCTCTTGTTTGATGATATATTACAAGAAGCACAATGGAAAAGTACTGCCCAGTAGAGCAGATTTATTTTAATGGCAATAGACCATCTCGTAGTGTGTATTTTGGGAAAACAAACCGATACTGCTGGAAAGAGAACCCTTATCTTATAGTATCAAACGTTGTATATCTGAGCGTTACCTGTAATTTCTTAGAAGCGGAGATATGGGTCAGTGAATGTCGAAAAATTTATATATGGCAATAGACAAATACATACATGATTGACTTTCTCGAAGGGGATTTTCAAAGACAATATTAACTAATATTTATATGTAAACATTGTCTTGTATACCGAGTAGACAAGATTTGCTTACCGCCAATGTACAAACGTCTGCAAAAATGTAAAAATTACCTGACCCATATCTTCGTTTCTGACTGACAAGATATAAAGCTCAAATTTTAAGGTCTTGCTAATTCTAACTTGGTGATCTTTCTGGCAGTAATCAATTCCCACACTTGTGGTTGACGAATTAAAAATCCGGTTGATGTAATCATTTGAATAGTCAAAAGGCAATTTTTCTTTTCCTTTTAGGGAAATACGCGTATGTCATCTTAATAGTAAGAGAAGCTGACAAGGTGAAGGCATCATCTCTTTACCTTAATATCTTGAATGAAGATGGAAACGTCCTCCACACAACGTCTGTCAACAGACCACTTGGTACAAGTGGAGCGCATTTCTCGGCCGCCTTCCCGACTCCGACTGTTCCATTCAAGCTACAACTGAGAGGCATAACCAACAAAAACTTTCACTTTGAACGCAGATCCAAGATCACAATCCACCCAAGCCATGTGGTGGTTAAAGTCCTGCACGCCCAGAACGAATTCACAGTTCCAAAATCCGACAATGAATCTATCATGTTCTTTGCCTATAACACCGGAGCCCCAGAGCTGTTTGACTTTACAGTCAAAGATACCTCAACGTTCAAGGCTTACTATTCGAGATCGCCAGTCCGTATTTTGCAAGACCGTATAGTCGTCTTCGATGTGTATTTCACTGCAGCGCCTTCGGCCGTTCCTGGGACCGCTGATACTGTGGTAGTCACCTTGACTGGTCGAACTACGAAAGTGAGTGTTAGTTCCGTTGTTGAACTGATGGTAGCTTAAAGGGCGAGACAGTGGTAGGAACGGCTGAAGAACTTGGAACGCGTTTATTTTATATGCTGAGATTTCTTATGATAAAAATAAGGCCAATTTGTGCTCTAGTAGTGTCAAACTCTCCTTCTCAAACTCATTAATAATTCGTCAAGTTTGAATACAGAAAATCCTGAGCATCACGGTGGTTTCGAAAACTCCATCTTAATTAGCAATGATTAATTAGCAGTGATTAATTAGCAGTGATTCCTGGCGATTTTATTCCTTCATTTTCTAAGAGTTCAATGATCAGTTTGAGCATAGTTAATCGAGGGACTGGTTATAAAACCCAGTTGCAGACTTCGATGGTGATAACAAAGGAACTACAATTCTTAGTATGTTGAACTGTACTTTACCGTGCACATCTTTTGTTTTTAAATCATAGTACACATGACAGAATAACTTACCTGTAATAGAAACATTTCTATTGGTCAGTTACTCGAACAAAAAAGCTTAATATCTATTGTGCTGTGCACGGTCAAGGCCGAAAACAATAACAAAAACATCGAACAAAGATATTTCTTAGGTTTCATAACATGGGAGAACGCAGACGGCTTCTACTGTAAGTACCGCTAAGGAATGCTAGGAAAATTTCCTAGCATTCCTTACATACCTCAGCTTAAGACGCACCATGTTTCTTCCCCTTTGAGACCGGCAAGGTGTCATAATCTGTTTCAATGTCACGGAGCATGTAATTAAATCGGAAACAAACCAGAAAACGCCAAGTGAATATAATCTGAACCAAAATGTACAAACGTGTAGTGAAATTAGTTCAAATTTTAGAAACAGTGTAATCTGTGGAGTAATTTTGGTAAACTAGATGGCGGACTCCGCTGTGTGACAAAAGGCATTGTTGGAGTGCTAACTTCTCTCTGTGAATCTAAATTCTGAGAGGGCTCTAGATCTATCAACCAGATTCAGAGATTAACTTGATAGCCTCGTACACGCGAAGCGTGATCTGAATTTCTAATATTTTCCTCAATTGTTTTTTTTTTTAAGGATGAATGAATGCTTCGCCTTTACTAAAACTGATAAAACCTTTCCTGACGCCTGGAGCGTGGCATTCTGCCGGCAGGAATAGAAATGTGTGTTTTGAAATGCGTGCAAACGTCAAATAAAGTAAAAAATCTCTCGCCTTTAAAGCTAGTATACAAGATCGCTTCACGTGGGAGCAACTGATGAGGTTCACCAAAGAACCGAAACTTGAGTCTTGAGTATTTTTAAGCTCATTTGGACGCATATAAAAATGTAAGCCGGCAGTCAGAAATCACTGGAATTATATTCCTTGGAATTATATTTCTGACATTGTATATTTATGTAACTGGCAACATTATTTATATGGTAACAAAGAAAGAAAGATTGTATATTTTAAGCTTGGTCGTGAGAAATTAGAACGATGTAATGTCCACAAGAGGCGACTTTCGCGCTCGCGTAATCACCCGCCCGACTATCCATGAAATATTTTTTTGCGGTTTCACCGCTCAGTCTTAGCGCTACCGCCAGAACAATAATCCCGCAAGCTAAACAGGCTTATTTAAGTTTAATCACACTCCTTTCGTTGTGGTCTTCAGTGGCTTACGAATCACTGACAAATTCCAGAAAATTCAGGACAAAATTTCTAGGGAAGGGAAGGTGGTGCCCGCGAGGTTCTCGCGTGCGCGTTTACAAAAATTATATCGCCTGTTGCGTCAACAATCGAGCCTTCTCTCCTTTGTTACAAAGACAGCATTGCTCCCCATGAGACGTTCAAGATTCATAAATAAAAACCTTTAACCCACAAATATTGACACGTTCATTGACAAGATCAACTATGCACAAAAGTATTTCCTGATAAAACCTTTCCTAACGCTTGGAGCGTGGCCGGTATTAAACTGTGTGTATAAACGTCTCAATCGGTTTGAGATGCGCGCGAAATGCAAAAATTGAGTCTTAGTTAATTTTTGTGCCTTTAGAGCTAGTGGTGTCTTCCAGGCTGCTTCACATGGGAGAAACCACCAAAGAACCGAAACTCAAGTCTTGCTTAAATAATATATCAAAAATCACTTGCATCCGCCGTTCTCTACAAAACTGCAGTCATGATGGAGACTCAAATATTTCATGCTGGATGCAATACATGTACCGCCATACGTGTAACAACGGAAGTACTGCTTAATGTTCTTGCAGGACGGCCATAAAAATATATCGTTCCTTCAGGAACGATGAAATTCGGAAAAGTTTGCGTTATTTTCAGGAGAGAGGGTAGAGGGAGGGAGGCGTGAAAGTATTCTAAGCCAATCACTGAGCGAGTTTGAGCTGGACAGCTCACTACTCAACTACATGACTGGGTTTTAAAAAAAAACAAGAGGCTACTATTGTAGCCTACACTCATGCGCTTGCGTAAGCAAGTTTTATGGTTTGTTTTGAACGGGTCACGCACCCCTTCCCCCCTCAACGAATTTTGCGTGACACACTAAAGAACACGCTAAAACACGTTTTTAAGTCGTGAATACGACTTATTGCGATTACTGGAGAAAAGTCACTCGCTCATCGTAAACTCTAGGAACACTGTTTGACATGCGCCGGTTCTCGTCTGATCACCGAAGTTAAGCCCTGTCGGGCGAGGTTAGTACTTGGATGGGTGACCGCCTGGGAATACCTCGTGTCGTAGACTTATCATTTTTCTTTCCTTCACTCCCTTTCATTTTTCATTTTTTTGGTTCCGTCAAGGAGCCACTTGTCCTGAGGAGGGCAAACTGAAGCCAAACAGTCAGGAAAACATAGCATACCTTCGACGATATTCCAACGACAACGAATGGGCGACGAAGTTTGTCCGTAATTTTCATTTTCGCTAGTAAACACATTCCTTCGTGTTAGCATGTTTTATAATTATTTCCTCAAAACTAACCAGAACACAGAGAAAAGTGAATCACAAATTGATATCAACATAAATTCTCACCAAAAAATTGTAATTTCTTTTACGGTTAAGTCCCTCATCTGTAAGAAATCTACTTCTTCGGTTTTGATCGCCCCGCACTGATAGCAGCGTATGAATTTCCTTGAAGCAAGATTCAGTTGCTGAAAGCTCTCCTTTTTCTCCACTATAGCGGCTTTGGGTATTCTTTAAAGCTTTCTCTTTCCATTTTGAATATTTTAAATGTGAGTTATTAATGCGATGACACGAAACTACGGTTTTAAAAACCAAGCACATGCCGAGCGCGGCAGCCATTTTTGTAGAATATGTTGGTGACCCGAGGACCCGGTCACTAAAATATGCGTGCATAAATTTGCATGCAAAATCGTGACACAAAAAATAAAAATAATAATAATAAAAACAAGAAAAACGGAGCCGAAACCTTACCTCATGCCGCTTCGCGCATGAGTAACAAAGCTGATTTCTTCGCCGCCGAAACCGAAGTTTAAAGATCCTCCCGTGTCGACCCAAACGATGTTTTGGCGTTTGTATAATGGAAGACAGCAACAATGGATGAATGTCAAGCGATAAAGAATCTGAAAATGATCAGTTCTAGCGAAGAATCGAAGTAATTGACTTTGAGAGTTGAGCAGTGTTGAACAATTGGTCGAGTGTACATGTAAACATACGTACGGCCGGTCATACTCTGTCATACTGAAAGGTAACTCAAAAGGCAATTATGATATTTAGACGGGATATTTACCTTTGAAATCTGCTTATTGCTTCGAATAAATGTTTTGGCTTATTTTTGGAAAGATGTCTGGCGGAAAAAGTGTTTTTTGTTGCGACAGGAAACCAAAATCGAGACGAGATCTTTTCACGTATCATGTTTGCATAATTAATTAGGTCAAATTTCATGCACAAAATTTTATTTGCACCTGAGTCGATTCCTCTGCATGGATTTACTCTGGGAAGACCCTGGTGCTCTATATAACAAGGAAACTTTTTGCTTTCAACTTTTTTCTTGAACTATATATACTATATGTACTATATACTATATGAGGTAATATAATATGAGCTAAATTTATAGGCAATTGTGGAATAATTTTGCTAATCTGAGCTAATTAAATGCAACATATATTTTGGAAAGGTTATTTATTACCCTTTCATACGAGGCGTAGCTATTCACACACTTGTAAAATAATACCTTTCAAGAAAATTAATAAAGAATAATGTCCATTTTGACACAGTTGGCTCTGAGAAATTTCTCTGGCACGTACTAGGGGTAAAGCCGGGCTTAAATACTTTTTTGCGCAAGCAGGATTTTTGCAAGGGCTGTCACCTTTTATAGCGATGGGCACATGATTAGTACTCAGTTTATCTTAAATCGAACTGTATGAGGGGTGCTGCTCCGTTCAGATGGGCCAAAATATAAAGTGCAAACTAGCTGCATGATTAGTACTTTTATGTTATATCGAACTGTATGGTAGGTGTGCCACTGGTCAGTTCAGATGGACAATAATATTAAGTGTAAGCTGGCTGCATGATTATTATACTTTTATGTTACATTGACCTGTATGAGGTGTGCCACCGGCCAGTTCAGATGGGCAATAATATTAATTAAAGCTGGCTGCATGATCAGTATACTTTTATGTTACATCGAACTGTATGAGGTGTGCCACCAGCCAGTTCAGATGGGCAATAATATTAAGTGTAAGCTGGCTGTATGATTAGTACTTTTATGTTACATCGAACTGTATGAGGTGTGCCACCAGCCAGTTCAGATGAGCCAAAATATTAAGTGCAAACTAGGTACATGATTAGTACTTTTATGTTATATCGAACTGTATGAGGTGTGCCACCTGCTAGTTTAGATGTGCCAAAATATTAAATGCAAACTGGCTGCATGATTAGTACTTTTAGCCAGTTCAGATGGACAATAATATTAAGTGTAAGCTGGCTGCATGATTAGTATACTTTTATGTTACATTGAACTGTATGAGGTGTGCCACCGGCCAGTTCAGATGGGCAATAATATTAATTAAAGCTGGCTGCATGATCAGTATACTTTTATGTTACATTGACCTGTATCTGATGTGCCAATTGCCAGTTCATATGGACAATAATATTAAGTGTAAGCTGGCTGCATGATCAGTACTTTTATGTTACATTGACCTGTATGAGGTGTGCCACTTGCCAGTGGACAGATGGACAATAATATCAAGTGTAAGCTGGGTGCAGAATCAGTACTTTTATGTTACATTGAACTGTGTGAGGTGTGCCACCGGCCAGTTCAGATGGGCAATAATATTAATTAAAGCTGGCTGCATGATTAGTACTTTTATGTTACATTGAACTGTATGAGGTGTGCCACTTGCCAGCTCAGATGGACAATAATATTAAGTGTAAGCTGGCTGCATGATTAGTACTTTTATGTTACATTGAACTGTACGAGGTGTGCCACTTGCCAGTAAATGTTCAGATGGACAATATAAGTGTAAGATGGCTGCACAAATTAGTACTTTTATGATATATTGAACTTTATGCGGTGTGCCAGCCACCAGTTCAGATGGACAATAATATTTAAGTGTAAGCTGGCTCCATGATTAGTACTTTTTATGTTACATCGAGCTGGCTGCGTGGTTTATAGTACTGTAGTGTTCAAGTCAGTGTAGGTCTTCAGTTTTTCCAGGAGAAATGCTTGCTCTACAATCTGCAATGTGTTTGAATATTTCAAGCTCAGGTGGATGCATAAAACATGTGATAAAATGTAACTAAGTTGGCTGCCAGTCAGAATCACACAGAATGCAATGCAATTAACCTGGAATTATATTGCGGACACTGTATATTTATGATACTTAGCAAAGAAAGAAAGGTTGTAAATTTTTAAAGCTTGGTCGTGAAGTAAGAAAGCTGTAATGTTTACAGGAGGAGATTTTCGCGCTCGCGGTATCACCGGCTCGACTATCTATGAAATAGTTTCTTTTCGCGGTTTTGCTGCTCGTTAGCTGCCGCCGCAACTTGATTTGCTCTCTAAAGCGAATAATCCCGCAAGCTAAGCGCACTCATTTCGTTGTGGTCTTTAGTGGCTTACGAATCATGAACAAATCCTAGAAAATTCAGGGCTAAATTTCTAGGGTTCTCAAAAATCATTATCATTATTTTTGTTTGCACTATTGTTTACATTTCGCATTTTGCACTGAAACTTGCTGTATGTCCATTAGGATTTTGCAAGTAAATCATGTAGATGTAGATGAATACATGTATATACACTGTATTCATACTGTCCGAGTACGGGAAGATGCCCGCGAGCTTCTCGCGCGCGCGTTTACAAAATTATATCGCCTGTTGCTCTTTCAATCGAGCCTTTCCTTCTTTATAACAAAGATAGCTTTGCACCCCAAGAGACATCCAAAATTTATGAAACTACATGTATTAGCACTTTCCGATTGACAATAGCGACCAGCTCTTTGTTATAAAATTTCGCGCGCGTGCACGAAATTGCACCAAATATTATTTATGCGCGAACAACAAAATACATACAATCGGAACTTCCCGCGTTCACAATATAAAATACAGGGTCAGTGTATATAATAATTGGCCTTTTAATATACGGGCACCAGCTTTTCATCTAAAAACACTGTAATTTGACTTTTGGTAAAATCTAAGATTTCATACGCGTGAAAGGCGGTCACTTTATGCAGCTTTATGGCAAAACGCTGGGTAGAAAAAGTAAATGGACTAACCTGACATCCCCAATGTGATTGGCAGTGAATGATTCATGATCCTCGAAAGTCCAGGACGAATTCAACTGAAAATTTTAGAGTTAACACGGCAGGAAGAACTGGCCATCGCGTATGAATGCATTCATTCTTCGATTGCACCAAAACGAAACAACAAAGGTTCCCTTTACGCCGACAACAACTAAAACCGTCCATTTCTGGTGCGAGAATGTTGCAATTTAGCCGCAGTTGCTTTAACTGAAGACGGTCGCTAACTGATGTGCACCGTTTGCAAGCTGGTCCGCGATTGGCTAATAGATGTTAATTGAATTAATTATGTACATTTTTTATATCTTTTTAGAATGCCCGTACCGTCGTTTCTGATTATAAAGCGCTTGTTATATCCCCCTGAAAATCATTTTAAAAAAAATTAAGAGTGGGTGATTTTCAAGCGAAACTTTTTCAGCATTTACATTGTCAAAGATGCAACAAAAATGCTTAACTATGAGACGAGTTCAAGGGTTTCGGCATGTCTTGTTTATTTCGTTATGTTTATTTAGTTAGGCGGTCGAGGTGGTCAAGGTGGTCGAGGTGGTCTAGGTGGCCGAGGTGGTCGAGGTGGTCGAGGTGGTCGAGGTGGTCGAGGTGGTCGAGGTGGTCGAGGTGGTCTAGGTGGTCTAGGTGGTCAAGGTGGTCAAGGTGGCCAAGGTGGCCAAGGTGGTCAAGGTGGTCAAGGTGGTCAAGGTGGTCGAGGTGGTCTAGGTGGTCGAGGTGGTCGAGGTGGTCGAGGTGGTCGAGGTGGTCGAGGTGGTCGAGGTGGTCGAGGTGGTCGAGGTGGTCGAGGTGGTCAAGGTGGTCGCGGTGGTCGAGGTGGTCGAGGTGGTCAAGGTGGTCTAAGTGGTCGAGGTGGTCGAGGTGGTCTAGGTGGTCAAGGTGGTCTAGGTGGTCAAGGTGGTCGAGGTGGTCGAGGTGGTCGAGGTGGTCGAGGTGGTCGAGGTGGTCAAGGTGGTCTAGGTGGTCGAGGTGGTCGAGGTGGTCGAGGTGGTCTAGGTGGTCAAGGTGGTCGAGGTGGTCAAGGTGGTCGAGGTGGTCTAGGTGGTCTAGGTGGTCAAGGTGGTCTAGGTGGTCGAGGTGGTCGAGGTGGTCGAGGTGGTTCTATTGGGCCTGACTGAACCAAAAGCAGTAAAATAACGCTATAGACTCTTATTCTAAGGCCATCTTAACTTGATAACAAACACACACACACACAAACAGCGATGATAAAAATGGTGAACCAACGCATTTTTATTAAAAACTTGACGTTTCGTATGCTACGCGACATGCATTTTCAAACGTAACCGTTACAGTGTTTGAATAGAAAATGTTATTTGCTACTGTTTTTGGTATACTAATATTTAATTGTTACCCTTTCACTTTACAAGCTATTTTTGCGATCCTTTCAAATAGTAAAATTTTAAATTTAGCTACCCTTTCGCATACTTAGAGAGTGAAAAACGCAAGCCGTTTGGGCGTAACCTCCCCGTACATAACCCACTATGACCCTGCGATGCGCCTCAAATACATTTATCATGACTAAGATACTGAACCTTATCCTTTCCATGTGAAATCCAGTTGGATTCCCCCAGTTCAACGGCCAGTTGCTCTAGAATCCTATTTAAAGGAAGTCAAACTACGGCTAACAGAAGTGCCACTTCATAAACCTAAAAACAATCAGTGCCGCCTAGGGAGCGCCGAGCGCTCCGTGAACTTATTCAAAACAAAGAAATAATCCTTAAGAAAGCAGATAAAGGCACAACTACCGTCATAATGAAAAGAGAGAATAAAATCAATGAGGGACAGAAACAGTTGGATGATAGAAACAACTATCGACCTTTAGAAAAACCAGTGGTTAAGGACACATCCCAGAGAGTTAAACACCTCATTAGTACTCTACATAACGAAGGTTTTATTGACGAGATGACAGTAAAATGGTTTAACCAGACACCAGATCCGCCACGAATTCCAGTATTCTACACTCTCACAAAAATCCACAAACCGACTTTAGTCGGAAGACCCATCATATCGGGGTGCGATGGCCCCACAGAACGCCTCTCATCATTTTTAGAGAAACTACTTCAGCCAATAGCACAAATACAAGACTCGTATCTTAAAGTAAGTAAATAATAGCTTTATTTGCATGACTATATTGAGTTACAGTATTGCAAAAGCATACTTTTAACAATAACAAAAGACAGTAAAGGAATATTAAATAATTACAAAACTTCATTTTGATTTGACAATATTAAGCTATCACGTAATACAAAGCATGCAGATATCATTTTCATTAAAAGTAAATTAACAAAATAATTGGAAGAGTTCGTCGATTCTTTGATACTTTCTTTTTTGTAGAGCACTTACGTAATCAGTGCGAGGAATGCTCACCTAGTCGAGAAAACAGCATTATTATTACATATTTCAACTATGCATATCATTATGAGTGTTGTCAATAGTGTCTCAAACACATCGCTTTCGAATTGCTTCACAATAATGACTTCTTGAGGTAATAGCTGTGATGTTAAGGTTGAGTTTTCACCAGCCTTTACACGAATATTCCACAGGAGGAAGAAATTACTATAGTATGCAACGCATACGAAAAATTTCATGACAAAAACCCTGCTATACCTACACACTTGCTTAAAGAAATGCTCGTCGCGTCTGTTGATTCCAAGTGGTTCTAACGTCTTTGCTTTGTCTATGAGAAAAGTTTCACGCGCTTTTCGTACAGAGTCTCTGCTATTGCGTATTAAATCCAGTGGTATGAGTTGCATATCCTTAGCAGAGTGTCCGGGTAGATTGAAGTGTTCTGATATAGAAGTAGGGCAGCTGAGGTGATGTGGATTCTCTACAGTGCGGCGATGTTCACCAAAGCGTTCATTTAGTCCCAGATCCGGCTTTTCTCAACGGTTGCAGTGATCGTGCATTCTATGTTTCTTTTTATAAGTGTTTTGGGTACCCGAGACCATATAAACAAACTTACATTAAATAGTAAAAAAAACTAAATATTTCATTATAGCTAATCACTATAACTTAAATCACATGGAACATGATTTTGAGATCAACATTAATGAAATACCACTAAAAAGAGTGAAGTCTCATAGATATCTTGGGGTTGAAATTGACGAAACTTTAAGTTGGCATGTACAAGTTGATGCCATTACCAAGAAAGTTTCCGCTGGTCTTGGAGCACTTAAACGAATTCGTGATCTCGTACCGACATCAACACTACAAATGATGTATAAAGCACTTATACCGCCTTATCTAGATTATTGCAGCGAGGTGTGGGGCTGTATGGGTAAATGCCTGGCTGACAGACTCCAGAAATTGTAAAATAGGGCAGCAAGAATAATTACCTACTCTAATTATGACATTCGGTCTGCTGATATTTTGGAAGACACACCACACCAGTGGCATAAAAAGCAACTTCCCAATATCTTCGACAACCACCTTCGCTATGCCAGTGATGTCCATACATATAACACTAGATATGCTGCAAGAGGTAACTCCTATAAAGCACGCTTCAGGACTAATATCGGAGAAAAAACATCATCAGCTTTAGCAGTTGACTCTTGGGAAAAATTACCAAAAGAATTCAAAGATCTTAGTCATTTTGATTTAAAAAAAAAAGTTAAACGGTATTTATTGTCGAAACAGATATACTGTCCAACCCTAGTCGTCTTCTAATTTTCGCTATTTTTTGCTATTTTTGCTATTTGTGTGCAGTGTGTGTGTTTATGTGTTTGTAATAGATGTCTACATGTGAATTGATACTATACAAGACCAGTGTCTAACTAGAAAACTGTATGGTTAACTTAGACGCTAGGCATTTCCTCAAATGTTATTTATATTTAGTTATTCGTCCTATTGTTTTAGTAATTTTAGTTCAGCTAGATATATATTTTCTTGTAACAAAAATGTCATGAAAATGTGAAAATAGAGTATTGTATTGTATTGTTGTATCGCCTTTGTAGAGGCACGTATTGAAGAAAATAGTTTCTTTCTCTGAAATTTCTGCTGTAAATTTAATGGTTTGGTGATATCTGTTAGATAGCCTGTTCAATAAACCCATTTTTTTCCTCTAACACATCATCGATATATCTTTTCCACGCGAATGTTTTTGTTTTGTTGTGAGTTAATTCAGAGACCACGGAGTATATTTTGGATTTGTGGGGTGTGCGCGAGCTCAACGAGCGCCGAAGGCACGAGCCTATCTTGGGGTGTCCGGGGGCATGCTCCCCCGGAAAACTTTGAAACTTAGAGCTTCTGAAATCACCTGAAACGCGTTTATTTCTATCAATCCTATTAAATAAATTTTTTTCAAATTTTTTACACCATTCTGTAAGTTTTTTTTTTTTGCACAAAAACGTACATTTATAACATAACTATAATATGAAATGACGTTCATTCAAAGAGACAAAAACTTAATATTAAAGCCAGTCCTTAATTTATGTTCTTTTACCATTTAAAGTGGATTTCACTAAACAGAACAAATTATCAAGAAAAAAGAAATAAGTCTTAAAGTTTTTTTTTTGGTATTTTAATGACCTTAAAGTTTTGGCGTTGGACCTATTTCGGGTTCATGATATGCTAGTCTAGTTAGTTGGCTATATGAAGGAGGTCAGCGTCAGTAAATGTTCCAAAGTTACTTTTGCGGTTATCATTGTCACGCAGATTCTGCTGTGTTTTGGTCAAAATACACCAAATAATTGACAAGGTACCTTTGCTCAAGCATTAAATTGTTCTTAGAAAACGAAGAAGAAAATATCAAGTTGCTATCCATTTCCATCCTGACCATCCGCAGCCAAAAGTAACAAATACTAGTTTATGACCGTTTATGTGCACTTATAGAGTATTTGTTAACAAAGCTGGACCATTATTTGAAGGATTCCATTGAATCAAATATGTGTTTTGGAGTGATACTTAAGATTGTGCAACATTGTTTAATCTCTGTTGGGTCATCTTTGCTCGCATTCCGTTTGCGACACCAATTGCCCATCCACCGCTGGAAACGAAATTGCGATCGCTAACTTCTAATCGTCTAAACTTAATATTGTAAAAATGCAGCAGTTAACAGGAAATTCGCATAATGCTTAATGGGTACGGTACCCATTAATCATTATGCGAATTTCGTGTTGTCCCATTTTATCAGTGTTATGAAATGATAGTTGCATTATAACTGTTTACTTAAGGCAGTTCTGTCACAAGTCAGCATTACTGTGGTCATTGTAAATGTTGTTGAACGAACCAAAAAAAATTGGGTTTGCTTTTAACACAAAGATTAGAAGTACTTTTCTAAATGCAAAAAAAAAAAAATCCCCGGCACTTTGATTATTGGTGGCGCTATAGCCCACCCAGCCCCATAGGTCACCCTTAAGATTTCAGTCTCAACCGCTGCCATGAAAATGTTGGTAAAAGCCACTAAATTGTCGTTTCCATACATGTAGCGGTGTCTTGTGTAAAATGCAGTACTTTAATTTACAAAGTGTATAGAAGGTGCCAGACAAATTTCAATGCAGTGGCATGAAAAGACCTTGGTAGGATTTCTTTTTTCTTGCTCAAGATCAGTGTAGGAATTTTTTTCCCCGAGGTATTTCCTTGCAAGATTTTTTTTCCCTCGAAATGAGTCTGCAGGATATTTTTTTTCTGAAATCACCCCCCCCCCCCCCCCTTTCCCCCCCCCCCCCCCCCCTTAAAAGTCAAATGGTCAGCCCCTTATGAAGGGAAACAGGGGCGACAAGAAACCGGAAACGGCCAGAAAAACCCCAAAGGACAAAAGAAGTGACGCCAGAGCTGAGTTTAATAGTGTCCCTTTATTGAATTTATGTCGAAATTTCGCTTTATTTAGTGTTCGAAATCTACGTTTCTTTCCCCTTAAACGTTTTTGAAAGCGCTCAAATTTTCAACGGCCGCCGTGATACCGCTTTCAATCGCTTTCAATGAAGGATCACGTCCGGACTCACACACCGCTAGTATGTATTAAATTTAAAATCCTTTGCTTTGTCGTGGCGTGAGCAACATTCCAGGATAACAAGTGCGCCGCGAAGACAGAATCGGAGCAAGTTTCTTTGCCTGCGATGAATTTCGCTTCCAAAAAATTTGTATCTTCGAAATAAACACTCTTTCATCGGTCTTTTCGGCGAACCAAATATATATTTCCGTCCCGGGTTTCTTATAGTTTCCCACCGTGACCGCTACCAGTGGTCGACGCCAAGACAATGTCAATTGTTGTCTTTCTCGCGTTTGTCAAGAGACTCTTCAAGGGCTCTGCTTCAAGGGGTTGTACTCATCTTTGATGAGATGTGAAAACCGAGAAAATCTTTTGAGGCTAAAAACTCGAGGTTTGGTTTTTGCGAGAATTGCCTCTGTTCAAATTAATTAACCGCGTATGTGGGTTTTGATAGATTTTCACGAAACTTGGCCTTCTTAGCTCCGAGGAATGTTCCTCCCAATGTATATTGACACTTCTTGCAGTTGGGCGGCTTCGACCGGTTAAAATATTCCTCGTGGCACTGTAATGTATTGTAAAATAGCCAACTGGTTTGCCTCCTGCCAGTTGGGATTTTTAACGTGTTATGTTCCATTTGCAATATTTGTTTTTATATTTAGTGTCCCCAATTAGTGCTCGCGCGCTAAATACCTTTGACACTTAAATAAGGTCATTATTTTGTTATTATTATTATCTGTCTAATACAGCGGGCGCGTAAACTCTCAAAAAACAACACTCCGCCACCAAGAACGCGAGAAAACAAAACGGAAAACTCTCAGTGAACTCAACGCGACGCGATAATAAAACGATACAAAGGTTATTACGTGTAACGTGACCTCGGCAGCGTTACGCTGCATGCCGATTGGTTAACCACCTCGACCACCGGAAATTATTCCTTGGCCAATCGCGGACCAGCTTGCAAACGGTGCACACTAACTGCGCTAAACAATCGGACAAATTCAGCTTCCCTTCTAGTCAATGCATCATTTGTTATCACATCTCCGGTAACACCACCTCTCGATTCTCTTTAAAATGTGCGCTAAGTATTAGAACTTCAAATGATGAAATCCTGGAAAAGAACTGTTCAGCTAGCTGCCGAATATGTGCGACAGGAACGAAATAGAAGTTGTTGCGAAAACGAGACTATATTTTCTATTCCTCGTGGTTTGGAAGCCGTTTGGCGCAAATAAATTTATTCTGGCGCGAAATGAATAGTGTGCATAAATTTAATACAATGGAAATTGATCCACGTGATACTAGCGATGACATGATTACTGGGACATGATAACTTTCGGTAGCTCGACATATTTAATGAGATTAAATCACCTTCGGTGACCACAAAGATTAAATCTCCCCATGAAACCGTACTTACAGTAAAAACTTTATGCGTTCTTTCATGCAATTCGCTTTATTAGGTATGGTTTGAGAAGCGATATCAAACGCTCAAAAGAGCGTTTTATCAGGTATCCAAACACCTAAAGTCGGTCTCTTAAAAAAAACCCGGCTACGCCTCGTTCTTTCGACCCACTTCTCAAACTCATTAATAATCAATGAAGGAAACAGGAAATCACACCCGTGATAGAGGTCTCGATATGTGATCCTACGGCGGCTAGTTATAAAATTTGGTGAACTTTTGTTTTAAATTAATTCTCCAAGAATTATAAATGTTTTGAGAAGCTATTGTCAAACACTGGAAAGACTGTCTCAGCAGTCCAAACACCTCGAAGTGGGTTAAGACTACTCAGCTCCGCCAGATTTTTTCAACCCACTTCTCCGCGGTGTTTCAGGATATCCTGATGAAACACTCTTCCTTGTGTTTGATAAATTATTTCTTGGTGTTTGGCACAAATCTTGATGAAACACTCTTCCTTGTGTTTGATAAATTATTTCTTGGTGTTTGCAAATCCAGATGAAACAATCTTCCTTGTGTTTGATAAATTACTTCTTGGTGTTTGCAAATCCAGATGAAACAATCTTCCTTGTGTTTGATAAATTACTTTTTGGTGTTTGCAAATCTTGATGAAACACTCTTCCTCGTGACTTATGTTATATCCTGTATCAAACACGAGAAAGAGTGTTTCATCGGGATTTCCAAACAACGAGAAGTGGGTTGGAAAAACGCGAGGCGCAGCCGAGTTTTTAAAACCGATTTCGAGATGTTTGGATACCTGATGAAACACCCTTTCGAGTGTTTGTTATAGCTTCTCAAACTGATCGTTAAATACAGAGAAAACGAAGGAATAAAATCGCCAAAATCTATGCTAATTAAGATCGGGTAAGATAGGGTATCCAAACCACCGTCAACGTCACGTCACTTATGACTGAGCTGAATAATTTATGAGTCAGAGAAATAATAAGATTATTTCTAGGTTCAGTTTAAAAGGAATAAGTCTTTGGATTAATTAATCATGTAGTCGATCTCAGGGACATTATTAATTTGTTGAGGTGAAGAGAAATGCATGGAATTATCATTCCATGAAACTGTTGATTTTTGTCTTATATTTTAAATGGACCAGTGCGGACTCTAACTGACGATTTTCAATATCAAAATGTCTTCAAGAGATTTTCGTCAACGTATCACTTCAAAATTTCAAATTGCATGAGCTAGTGATTTTGGAGATGCTCAAATTATATTCCTTGCAGTTTTAGGATCTTGGGCTGTCTATTTTAAATCTAAAATGCGGGTTCATTTGTAACTGGATGCAATAAAGGAGAGGCTGCCGTGTGATTTTAGCATGGCTTGCTCGTAACACAAGAAAGATAAATGAAAACAACAGAGGCCGCGCCGTTCACACTTCCTCAATTAGGTTCAACGGATGGGTTTAACCTTAGATCAGCCCATGGTTAAGAGAGTGTCCACCATAGGACCAGGCAGGAAGTGATAATACTCAAATCACCGATTTCGCTCAAACTTGGCACAAAGATTGATGGTCATGAGTAGCAACATGTACCAAAATATAAGGTCAAAATTTTTTATTCTCTCTGAGTTGTAGGGTCCCCCCCGAAAAATGGCCATTTGGCACAAATTTATGCATATTAATTAGCTAAATTTAGTCGAGTGGTAAGACAACAAAAATAGCAGCCTGGGAATAAAAACTACTAAATCGTATTCTATATTGATCAGTCTTGTAGCAAAATGTGTTATTGGAATCGGTTGCTTTGATTTGTTGCTTTCCCAATACCGTAAGTGAAGGGCATGTTTGGTCATTTTCACGAGATGCCAAAATTAGGTCATTTTAGATCTTAATATCTCCAATGGGCAACAAGGTAACAACATAGTTTTAATACTAGAAGTAAAAAATATCTTTATGCTTACGAAAAATATAATAAAATGTTTGGGCAACCAAATAGCTTTTTTAGTATGACGGCATTTTTGCACCTCACTCAACGATTTCTGGCGATTTCATCAAAATTCGGTAATTAAAAAAAGTGGTTTAATTTTAATGAAATTGCATGAAAAAGACAGCAAATGTTCAGCTAAGCATCACTCTGCTTAAAACAATGCTAGAATTAGCAAGAAAAGCTTTTTGAAGCACATTTCATGAAGTTTGTAAATGAGGGTTCTCTGTCTTTTTGATACTTCATTTTCAATGCAAAAAGAAAACAATGGGACACTTCTCTCTACAATAACTCTGAATTTTACTTTCAGGCACAATAATATAAGTGACACAAAAAAAGCAAAAGCTGATACATACATGTCATTTAAGTGCTTCAGACTCATTGTTAGGGTCCATTGCGATCCGGCCAATCCAGTATATTTTTTAAACGTTCGATTTCCCAAATATTCAGCTCTTCATCGATATATCTTGCAGTTCATCGCTGTTGACTTTGCTATGAAAATATTCACTGCTTCCTTGTTGTAATAGCTCCAGTTTATGCCAGTAAGAGTGAGACAAATAAGTTATAAAACCACGGGAGAACCATAAACTCCATCGAAAACTGTCAACATCAATGTTTGGAAAACTTCGCCATTTTGAAGTTAAATTTTTAAGCCTGCGTTGTGGTCCATATGGACAACGGACTACCGAATTACCGGATCGACGGACCACGGACTACGCATAATATAACGGATAATTTGTTGTAAAACGCATACAGAATATAAAATTTGGACTGGTTAATTTTTAAAATTCTCTGTTTATAGTCAAAACTGAAGGGCAGAAAACTTTGATAAATTTTCAATTATTGAGTTATTAAACTGGATTCAAAATTGACGCTAATCCTGAGTTGGTTAATCGTGCTTCAATGGACTGGTTAATTTTTACAGCCGATTTTCAAACATTGATTTTTTTTCGAACTTTAGAAATAACGATTTGTGACCGGTAAAATTCAATACCAAAGAGTCTGGGAAATCGGATGATTCCTTGATGACAGTTATCTTTTGTTTGTCTTTTGCTACCAAAAGTAGCAAAATGTTTAATGTTTCATATTTTACAACTCTAGCAAAACTATTTCCATTTTCCCGCATTCTCCCGATAAATTTTAATATTTTGTAGAGCACATCACAGGCTATCTATAATAGATAAAATATTTCCGAAATATTGTAAAAGCGCAAAAACCCAAGGGAGGAGTTGCAATCAACCCCCCCCCCCCCCCCCCCCCAGGATAAGCATATATATATATATATATATATATATATATATATATATATATATATTAATTTATACAAAATGTAGAAGCCTAATCACAAGCCGATTTTCAACTTGTATTTTGTTGGCGCTGACTTCCGTTAACTACGGCATTGATACCCCCCTTATGAGCTAGTCTAGATTCACAAGGGCTCATGCTTTGTTTCACCCACAAATCAAAATCAAAAAGTATAGATTGTTTTCTGCAGTTCTAAATAATCAGTGTTTGAAAATCGACTGTAAAATTTAACCAATCCAAATCTTATATCCTGTTTGCGTTTTACACCAAGTTATCCGTTATATTATGCGTAGTCCGCGGTCCGTACAAGTTGTCCGTCGATCCGGTAATTCGGTAGTCCGTTGTTCATACGGACCACAACGCAGGCTCAAAAATTTAACTTCAAAATGGCGAAGCCGGCGGCGAAGAATGTTTTCCAAATATTATGTTGACAGTTTTCGATGGCGCTTATGGTTCTCTCGTGGTTTTATAACTTATTTGTCTCACTCTTACTGGCATAAACTGGAGCTATTACAACAAGGTAGCAATGAATGATGAACTGTACGACAAATATCGACGAAGAGCTGAATTAGGAGATCGAACTTTTAAAAAATATACTCGATTGGCCGGATCACAATGGACCCTAACAATGAGTCTGAAGCACTTAAATGACATGTTTTGTGTCACTTATTGGGCGCGATCCATTCGACCAAAATTTCCGGAAATTCCGGTACAAAATCGAATGGAACAGGAATTTTCGAAAAATTCGTTTCGGAAATTTTGGTCAACCTCTCGAGGTTGTCCCGTTTTCCGGAAATTTGGAATTTCCGGAAATTTTCTGTTCCATTTGGCATTTCTACTCGGTGCGACAATTCAGCCGTAGTTGTTGCCTTGTGAAAAGCTACAATATGGCGGCAAAACGAGATTTTTATTATTGTCGCAGTATGTTTCTTCACGTTTGACGGTACAGAATTCTTTCTTCGATATTTCTGTCGATGATTCGGGAAATATCGAACCTGCCGTTGATACGTTGAAAACAAAATTGAATGAACTTGAGCAAAAAAAAAAAAAAAAATGTACAATGCACGGAATTCTTATTCCCGCCAGTTGTGAATATTTTTTGGTTGTGGAATTGAGCTCGTGTTCTTGCGTTTCAATAGGTACTATGCAAGAATTTCAACAAGTTTCAACAACATCGCGTGCTAAAGAAACGAGATCGGTTCATTCAAGTGGAAAATACCGTTCCATTCGACATATGAAAATTTCGGAAATTCAAACCGGATTTTTTGGTCGAATGGATCGCGCCCAATTGTGCCTGAAAGTAAAATTCAGAGTTATTGTAGAGAGAAGTGTCCCATTGTTTTCTTTTTGCATTGAAAATGAAGTATCAAAAAGACAGAGAACCCTCATTTACAAACTTCATGAAATGTGCTTCAAAAAGCTTTTCTTGCTAATTCTAGCATTGTTTTAAGCAGAGTGATGCTTAGCTGAACATTTGTTGTCTTTTTCATGCAATTTCATTAAAATTAAACCACTTTTTTAATTACCGAATTTTGATGAAATCGCCAGAAATCGTTGAGTGAGGTGCAAAAATGCCGTCATACTAAAAAAAGCTATTTAGTTGCCCAAAAATTTTATTATATTTTTCGTAAGCATAAAGATACTTCTTACTTCTAGTATTAAAACTATGTTGTTAGCTTGTTGCCCATTGGAGATATTAAGATCTAAAATGACCTAATTTTGGCGTCTCGTGAAAATGACCAAACACGCCCTTCACTTACGGTATTGGGAAAGCAATAAATCAAAGCAACCGATTCCAATAACACATTTTGCTACAAGACTGATCAATATAGAATACGATTTAGTAGTTTTTATGCCCAGGCTGCTATTTTTGTTGTCTTACCACTCGACTAAATTTAGCTAATTAATATGCATAAATTTGTGCCAAATGGCCATTTTTCGGGGGGGACCCTACAATTCAGAGAGAATAAAAAATTTTGACCTTATATTTTGGTACATGTTACTACTCATGACCCTCAATCTTTGTGCCAAGTTTGAGCGAAATCAGTGATTTGAGTATTATCACCTCCTGCCTGGTCCTGCCTGGTTTTCTGGTGGACACTCTCTTAAGTGTGGACGGTCTTAAATTTCAGGACTCCTTTAAAAGGGATTTACCAGTCAGTGAAGAGCTCGAAATTCTGCTCTTATTGACTACCTTTTTAACTGGTCCCTTTTTTTAAAACAAAATAGTGGCAATTCACTCTTATGACAGTTTTTCAAGCTGTAGTCGTTTTCGTGGCTCTCTATTAGTGATATCCGATTCTACTGGTGTAAGAACACATCAAAACTTAGTCTTTTGTCCAAATTTGAGGGTTGTGCGATATTTTGAAGCGACGTTGAAAGACGCCAAATTCGCGAACTGTTACGGACGTTTGTATGGAAGACGGGCAAAGTTGCCCTTTAGTTTCAGTAATATAGCGATGCTGCATCTTCGCTTATAAACATCGCGTGACCCTCACATTTGGGGTATTATTTATTAATAAGCTGATAAACGGATTTCGTAAAATTTCGAAAAACTTCGAAAAGAGACGAATATATCTAAGGCGATGAGCAAAAAAAGAAAGATTATTTTGTCCATTGCTAGTAGCGCGCTGGCTTATAAAGAGATCCAAGCCCCGCAATTCAAACCAATACAATACAGCTGACAGTAGTGCATGTTGTTTCATTTATCTTTACAATTATATTTATTTTGTGCACTTTCGAGAAAAACTACTAAATGGAAAAGGCAGACAAACTGTCAACCGAGAGAAATTCATGATCATGCCTCTGTTTTTGGTTGCACTTTTTTATATAGTATTATAAGGTCCGACTTTTGTGATAAACATTTGGGCTCGTCGAGATAGATTACAAACGAATTTGAGAACCATACAGGCAGGGATTTAGTTAAGGACGTCTTTGTTTTGCCTTGTGTTCACTTGAATGCTTTTATAATAAGATAGTAGACCAATATCTTCAATATTGATAAAAATAAGTCCTTTGGAGGTTCTATAATTGACTGTTATAAAAAAAATTGTATTTGATTACAAGTGAAATAATTTAGAATAAAGTTGAAGTTTGTAGGAGTTTAGGATTGTAATTCTTTAATCCCTGATATATATATATATATATATATATATATATATATATATATATATAATTTGTTTATGTATTTCCTTGATTTGATTTAAATTTAAATATATTAAAAGATAAAGAATAATTATGTAATGATATTCGTTCTGTATTAATAATACGACTGTAATTTGATTTGTTCACGTTTCACCGCAGAGCGATAAGAGAACAAAGAGACTTTTACATGGTGGTTGGGAAATTAATAACCGAATAACTCCCTTAAGTATATACTAAAACAGTGGATAGCGTTGTTGGCGCGTTCTGATTGGCTGCTGAAACGCGGGATAGCAAGCGCTATTCCGGCGCCTCCGAGCATTTTGCGCGTGAAAATTGTAATCGTTGACAGGAATAAATGACAAGTTAAAAATCATCATTTTTGTGCTATATTATTTCACTGTTTTAGTAAATACCAAAACAACTATTCACCTTAATGTCGGTTGTCAGTGGTGATGCTCATCGTCTCGCTTAGGGGTGTAAATTTCGGATTTTGGTCTCACTTAGGGTGTTTTAAAATGGTCTCTCTTAGGGGTCAAAAAAAAGCTTGACCCATGCCCAGATTGGTCTCCTTTACGGGTTTAATTCAAAATTTCCGACGAGCATCCCCCCCTTTCATATGGGGGGGGGGGGGGGGGGGGGGGCGAATAGTTGTTAAATACTTATCAGCATCATCATCATCATCATCATCATCATCTTTATTTAAAAAACACGGTAAATACGTCAGGCGCGGACGCGGACACATCAGGTAAATACATCACCCTATACTGGGTCAGTCAGTGTTGAGTCAGTGTCACAGCAAGGTCATATTTTTAAAACACTAGCTAGCTTGTCTTTCGTGACGGCAAAGAAAGAGCAAGCGTTGTCTATAACTTTCTCGCAATCTGATTGTTTTTTTCAAGCGCGCGTGATGTTAGCGTCAGCACCGTTGTCTGGACTCTCATTTACCACTCACGTCGACCAATCAGATTGCGAGTTTAGCGGCAATTGTGGTAAAAAAAATAATAGAAACTCATGCAAGAATAAGACGAACGAAACTTGTCGTTGACCTCACAAGTCTTCTCTTTTGCTTGTCCGAGGGAGAGACGTGACAAGGAAACCGACCGAAGCTGCCCTCAGTGGAGCCGAGATTGAGACTTGCCTCTAACTGAGTTAATTGCTTGATAGTAATTTTGAGTCAATTTTATTATGCCAAAGTCTAACGTATCACATGCACACCCTATAATATTGGAAAATTTTCCAAAATGAATCTTTACGGAATACAAGGATTGGTTTACGTCATATTTAACTAATCGAGTGCTCGAGTGGAAGATTTGGAGAGGATCTGGAAGCGAGCGTGGGAACGAATAAAATGGCGGCTGACAGACCGAGAAGACCCTGGGGACGAGATTACATATAGTATCACACAGAGGAGGTAAATTTTTTTTTTCAGTTCTTCTTTTGTTCTTTTCGTTCAAAACGATTTAAGCTTTATATTTCCGGGTATTTTGTAAAACGTTTTGACACTTGCAAAGCTGTACTTAAGTAAATTTGTTCAACACCAAGTTTTCGGATCTTGACTGCAACTCTCCAAGAAAGAATACACTTTTTTCTGTAGTTTCTCACCGCGTCGGTGAATTGACAAGTAGCTACTGTGGAAACCTGTATTGTGAAGAATCGTCTAATATCTTCAATTGCCGTTAAAGATGATATTTTGAAAAGGATCGAAAGTAAACTATTGATCAGTAGTAGACGCCAAAAACCGTGGCGGACCAACCAGGTAAAAGCTATTTTAGGTCCTAACTTGATGTCACAGAACTGAATCTATATCACAGTCTAAAGAACAGAAAAGTAAGATTGAAATGAAACTGCCTTTTGATAGAAAACACTGAGAAAAAAACACTTGCCGCAGTGATGAAAGTCAAAAGATGCGTTCTTAGTGCATCTGACAGTCCGTCGAGAGGCGAGACAGTAGTCAAGTTTTGTTGACTAAATTCTACATTATTTGAACAGGAATGCCGGATTTCATATGCAGGTGGTCGATATAAATGTTCTTTTTTTGTCTCGTTTTATTCACATAAAATCAATATTTGGCCGGGTTGTTTTTGCTGGAACTGATCCAATTTATAAAAATCACAAACAAAGATAAAGCTGAAAACGACTGAGCTCCGTATAAGTTGCACTTCGATAATGATAAACTCGTAACATTGTTAAGGAAGAACCGCTGTTTTGACTATAAGTATGATTGTTTGGAATTCATATGCATAGAAACTAGAACTGCACTGACGATAGAAAGGATCGACAATCTGTACATTGTAATGTCACGGAAAACCATGAACAACAGCGCAAATACCACGTCAGCAGATTTTACTCCTTACCTCACCACACAGCTAGCCTCTGCGGTATGTCTCATGATTCTGTCTCCAGTAACAATCATTAGCAATGTGTTATTGCTTCTCACCATCTTCAAAGACCCTCTCAAATGCTTCCGCGCTCCTCCTACTTGTTTCATTGTCGCGGTAGCCCTGGCGGACTCTATCATTGGCGTGTTGGTTGAACCGTTCTTCATTATGACTCGAACGGTTAGATACATAACATGGTCGCTTAAAGTAAGCGAACCATATAAAAGTTTAACCTTTCTTGGCAGTATGATCTCTTATGTGGGTTTTAAGTTATCTTTTATGCTCGTTTTCGGTTTAATTTGGTCGCAGTTCATCGCGATCACCTACCCGCACCAATATCATTCAATCGTGACCACACGCAGGGTTCTCGCGTGTATTGCCTTCTCGTGCGTGTACTTCACGGGCTTTCTTTTGTTGCAGTTCGTGGGCGTTCCAAGACAAGCGTTGTTTCAAGTAGATCTCCATCTTCACACGACACTCATATCAATTTTTTCTCTTGGTAGCTTCGTTCATGCTTTTGAGATCGTTTCGTAAATTTGCCAAAACATCTCGACGAATTGGAGGCAGGCAAAATTTTGAAACTCAAGACGCGCATGGACACGCGAGCGAGACTCGAAGCAACGGGAGTAGCGAGAGGCAGTTCACGATTGTTATTTTGCTTCTATCAGGGATCCTCATTTTAGGTTCTGTCCCTCATATCGTGTTATTTTATTTGCGTTATTACACGACACAAGAAACATTACAAGAGAGACTTGATTCATATACAGGAATCACAATTGCGAATGAGATTTAAAGTGGCTTTAGATGCATTTATTTACGCATGGAGGCTCACAAAATACAGAAGATCCTTGAAAATAGTGTTGACGTGTAACACGAACCAAGTGGGACTGAATCTATCGAGATGAATACGACGGACAGTTTTACTTTTCAACAGCGACAATCTGACTCATCAGCATCGATTCAAGTTCAGCCTTGATCATGTGGTGGCATAATTTCGGGATTTTGCGGACTCAAAGTGTATTTAAAAGTACACTGTTCCGCCAAAATAACAAAATTTGGCTTCCTTATTTCCATGTTGTATCGCGGAATGCCACAAAATATACAATTAAATTGGATAAAAAGATTCTATAGAGCAAAACAGATTTAGTAGTAGTTTGGAGATAAAGTGCAGGATTGCGAGGAGGGAAGTGGCAGTTTCCGTTCATCAAATGTTATTTTGACAGAGGTGGTCAGAAATCAAAAATTGCCATTCTTGTGCAATAACTACCTTTGCATGTTTTTGGCCATATCCAGGAAAGATGATTTATAATAACGTAGTGCACTAGTAAATTGTTAACCGATTGTACCATCATTTGGCTTTCAGTTGATAGAAGTATGCTAATAGGATTACTAAACTGATGTGACATTGCCTGTTTTGAATTATTTACCAGCTAAAGTTGTCTTGATAATTTGTATAGGGCAGGCAGCTGCGTGCAAACTGCGGCAGATGTAAACAGTTCGACTAAAGGTTGGGAAGGGACATGAGGCGTGTAATATGAGTGAGATTAGTCTGTCTACAAACCGATTTATTTTTTAGCCCAGCGCTGGAGAAGCGAATACGTGCGAGTGCGAGCGCGTAGCGCGAGAACGAGCCCCTTGGGCGACAGAACCAACGTTAACCGGCTTTGACTCCTGAGTTTTTTTGGATTTTTTGTCTAGTTTTGACATGCATGCATTAAATAGGCTCTGACAGCTTCCCTTTTCAGTATAAGTATATACAAC
Source organism: Cladopsammia gracilis (assembly GCA_022457155.1). Classification (NCBI taxonomy): domain Eukaryota; kingdom Metazoa; phylum Cnidaria; class Anthozoa; order Scleractinia; family Dendrophylliidae; genus Cladopsammia; species Cladopsammia gracilis. The sequence continues at coordinate 352,896 of JAJGOT010000448.1, read as the reverse complement.
CATGCATATATATTTGGAATGAAGACTTCTTGGGGTTTCCCAAAAACATATTAACTAAGAGTTAATGATTAACCAATAAAAATTATAAATTCAAAATGGCGGCGAAAATGTAAATAGATACCTTTTTGGCAGAAAGATTCTTTTTTTTTTCTGATCACTGCTGTGCAGAAAAGTGTGTAGATGAAAAATAATCAAATGTTTTGACACTTACAAGTACAGTGCAAGTATAATTCCCACAGTTCGTTTGTACACAACTTGTCAAAGAAGACAACTGGAGCACTATCAATTTCAAAATCGAATGTTGGCCCATGTTCGTGGTCTATAAAATTTGGGTAAACAACATCATATCTTTCATTTATTGCACTCCACTAAGTAAGCGGACCCTGTTTAGCACGTGCTTGTAAAAATGCGCGCTCAGGAGTGAAAAGGTCCTAGTACTTTTGGCCTGTTGAATTTGAGCTAAGGCACCTGAATAAACAGATCAAAAATTGGTAGCTGATACAAATATCGATTTCATAAACATGACATCCGGTGACGAGGGCGGGAGGACGCGTGTCCACTGCTTGATTGATTGATAAACAGACATGTAACTTAGTATGCTAAGGTGGATAAACGGAGCAAATTTATTGCGCATGTACCGTCAGCAAAATCTATCTATGAATTTCAATTTGACACTTTATTAAGCTTTGTTCAGCTGCATAGCGTAAGCTGGGGCACTGTGCAAATCCGCAAATCCGTATATGAGTCGTATAATGCTACATTCATGGTTAAAGGTTTTTCCCGGATTTTTTCAAGAGCATTTGTTGTTGGTACATGCGGTCTTCAGTAGCTGTTCGTTTATCCCTTTGACACATTTTGGTAAAGTTTGGTGACAACCGGTTACTATGGTAACAAGAAACTGATATGACGCCATAAGTAACATGAGGTCAAGCCACGTCAATGCGTGTTTTTCACCCTTTTTCGGTGGGAAAAAAAAAACATGTAAAATGCTACCAAAAGAAGCAAAATGTTTAATTGTATCATATTTTGCAACTCTGGCAAAAAATATTTCCCATAAAGCTGAATTTTTAGTAATGGCAGCCATATTGCCGACTATTAGATGACGTCACAGATCCCCAGCAGCGCTACAACCCATAATATTTACCTTATCTTGTAGAGCACAGTACGTCCGAGGGTTAAGGTTGGTCATTACTTCATTTTCTCATTACAAGTATGGAGTGGTGTGAATAGGGATGTGCAAACACGCCAGTCTGTTAGATTTTAATAGCCGAATCCGTCGATCGATATGAGAACTATTCGAATCCGAGAATTATATGGAACTTTAGAGATACAATAAAAAATGTTCTGACTTGAGTCCTTACAGTGGTCGTCAATACCGTTCATTAATATAATAAATGGAATTGTTCTTTTATTAAAAGGCCTTCCTGAGTTCAGTCTCACGCATTGCGAGCCTGAAAGTCCAAGTGGGAAGCATGGGTGGCGCAGTGGAAAGAGCACTCGCCTCCCACCAATGTGGCCCGGGTTCGATTCCCGGCTCGGCGTCATATGTGGGTTGAGTTTGTTGTTGGTTCTCTCCTTGCTCCGAGAGGTTTTTCTCCGGGTACTCCGGTTTTCCCCTCTCCTCAAACACCAACACTTCCAAATTCCAATTAGATCTGGAAAGTGTCGACAATTAGTACTTGCGTACTAAATACTTTGACACTTAAATAAATTGATTTGATTTGATTTGATTTGAAATAGGCAATGCCGGGCGTAATCTTGGCCGTGACCAAAATAAAGAACAACATGAAGAGGGTTAAGATCCCAGATCCGAAATTAATAAGAAGCAAGAACCGAAATCCCGGCCCAAATGCGCTGTATATCTGTTCATTTTCTAGGAAACAACTCTTCGCCTAGCTTTATTAATCAATAGCTGTTTTAAAGGCGTGTGTATCAGGGCATCAGGTGCAGCAATTGTTTTGTTAAAGCTGTGGTTTGTGTACAAACAATTTCGAGAATGAGAATTCGTTAGTTAGGCCGGTGTCAAGGGTCGTTAACTCGTACTCTAAAGAAGTAATCACTAACTTACCTCCGAAATTGAAACACTGAAATGCTGAAACGCAGAAACGCTGAAACGTTGCATTTGTCAGTAGAATCGACAAATCTTCTGAATCCGGAATCCCGAAAAGTTATTTACAAATTTCACCGATTAGGACGTCTCAAACTTGAAAAAGTCTGTAACATTTTCTGCAACTAGAGCAGGAAATGATGAAATTAAGCACTGCGTTTTAAAATATGAATTGAAGGCTTTCAAGGTATCATTGAAATCAAAATGCTCGTAGTAAAATTTAGTCTAAACAACTTGTGGCCTGTATAGAAATCATTCCTTCGCGTTGCTCATGATCAGCAACGTGTGTATCACAACGGGAAGCAATTATTTTTTGCAGCTGTGGCTTGTGTGCATGTGCAACCAATTTCGAGACTAAGAATGTACTAGGCTACTTGGTGTCAACAGCACTCTCCAGAAATATTCACTAACCGTTCATTCAAGCTGAAACCGTGTGAAACGTGGCGAGGAGGCCGTCATAGAAAACATTTTCAAAAAATTCCGTTCGCACCGAACACGAGCCGGTAAAATCAATAAATTTGGGATTTTTTTGGGAGCGAATCAAGTCTAAGTATAAGGTCCGTAATAGCAGAAGTGTGTTTTCTTCAATTCAGTAAAACGTATGTCTGTTATCTTTGGCGGGTTTTGTCCTTTAACCCCTCTACTCCTAGACTCAATTATGGCGGACATATCGGTGTAGTTCTAACTTTTGAGTCTGTCGACGAAATTCCGGCTATACCGTTTATAGTGGGGTGTCCGTAAATGCGCAGTGCCCGCAAGGCGAGAGTTTACTTCATCTTCTTGGAAATAATTCATCTCTTCGGCTGGCGTTGTTCGTTATTAGCTGTTTTATCAGGGGAAGAATGTTTTTTTTTTCAAAATTTAAAGCTGTGGACCAGTGTGCAAATTCTGCAAACAATTTCGAGAAGAAGCCTGATGATGCATCGTGTTTTCGTGACGGGCCTGGAGCTTGATTTATTATCAGTGGAATAGAAAGAAAATAATCACAAAAATTGATGAAGGCAAAGAAATGTTAACTAAAGAGAACAAATAACGGCTGCAAAGGTCAAAAGTCCACAAAAATGACACTTTTCATTTCTTGACCGCCTGTCACGAAATCAAATTTGATAAACTGTAATCCACTTCCATCCTTGCAATTCTGCACTTTTAATAATCTCCATCTTTTTTTTTGCTCTGAATAATCTTTTTATCCAATCAAGTTGTATATTTGGTGGTATTTGGCAATATGACATGAAATAAGGTAAGCGACAGTTTGTTATTTTGGCAGGACAGTGTTCCAATTTATAAGCTATTAGGTGTCAAGCGTACTCTAAGGAAGTAATCACTATCTTACTTCCGTAAATGAAATGCTGAAACGCAGAAACGCTGCATTTGTAGAATCGACAAATCTTCTGAATCCGAAATCCCGACAAAGTTATTTACAAAATTCACGGATTACGACGTCTCAAACTTGAAAAAGTCTGTAACATTTTCTGCAACTAGAGCAGGAAAGGATGAAATTAAGTACTGCGTTTTTAAATAAGAACTGAAGGCTTTGAATGTGTCATTGAAATCAAAATGCTCGTGGTAAAATTAGGTCTAAACAACTTGTGGCCTGTAGAGAAATCATTCCTTTGCGTTGCTCATCATCAGCAACGTGTTACGGTATCACAACGGGAAGCAATTATTTTTTGAAGCTGTGGTTTGTGTGCAAGTGCAAACAATTTCGAGACTGAGTATGTACTAATAGGCTACTTGGTGTCAACAGCACTCTCCAGATATATTCTTAATGTGCGAATTCTCGCGCGCTTATTGGCTAATTTTTATATCGATAAGAGTACAGACGGATAATACGATAATTGAACTGACGCCATCAGCGAAAGTTTTTCCAAACTTTTCACCGCTGCGTTTTTCGTGGCGAGAATTCTTTCACAAATCCAGAATTATTCCATGAGAAAATCGTCCAAAATAGATGAGATGAACCCCAAGAAGCTAAAACACAACCTTAAGCGGAAAGATGAAGATGTTTGTTGAGAATCCAGACCTGAAAATTGGCGGCAGTAGTTAGGAAAATACATTCTCTAGAGCACCTCCCAAGGTACTTTTTCCACATATTTTTATAATAATTCCCGATATCCATTTTTTTAAAAATTCCCAAAGTACATTTTTCTATCATTTTCTTGCGAATCCCTGTCATAGCTTTTTGATTTTAAAGGGAAATCAAGACCTAATAAATTACTGTAATTTTTTGTATTATTGGCATATTTCTAATGGAAAAAAAAGTTTTTTTAAAGGGAAATAATTAAAATTTATACGGTAACTCTTGTTTATATCATTGTTTTTCTATTTATTTAAGAGAATCAAAAAAAAGTCTAATAAAAATATTCTTAAATAAACGGTTTTACTTAATACTTAAAATTTATTTCTGTATAAAATCTATTTAATATCCTTATTGTGTTTAGTCTATAAATTAAACGGGGAATAAAGGTTTTTTTAAATTGAAATAAAAGAAAATGAAGAAATTGAAAAAAATTCAATAACTTAAAAAAAATTACAGAAAATATAATAAATTCTTGAAATGCTTTAAATTTCAAAAAAAGGTATGGCTCGCTCGCCCTTCGGGCTCACTCGCGGGATTCGCAAGAAAATGATAGAAAAATGTACTTTGGGAATTTTTAAAAAAATGGATATCGGGAATTATTATAAAAATATGTGGAAAAAGTACCTTGGGAGGTGCTCTAGAGAATGTATTTTCCTAACTACTGATGTTTAAGATAAACCAACTTTTCAACCAAAACCAAAACCAAAACCAAATTTTTAACCAAATGGTTAATTTATGGGTTACTTTGTGAATGGTTAAAAGTTATCACGTGAGTATAAATTGTATCTAAGATTTCATAATTTAACACCTGCTTTCACTTCATGGAAGGTTGTAATTAAAATAACAGCGTGAAATAAAAAACAAGTCTGGTTTTAATTAATTTCTTACGTCTTAAACTTTTTATTGTATTTCTTTTCAATCTTCGATGAAGTAGGTGTTAATTCTATCATTTCTTGATCTAAAAGTTTCATATCAGATATAAATTTCTGATAATCGAATTCACCACCTCTCATTGCTGTTCGTAAATTAGTCAACACTTTTTCATAAGTTGTAAATCCAAATTTAACCATATCTAATTTACCTTTGTAATTTTTCATTTCATGATATGTTTTTATTATTATTCCAGCTCCAGTTAAAACACTTAAAATAATAGGGTTTAAGGTTATTCCACCTGTTATTACACCAACTGAAGCTAGTAACACAGACGAAATATTCATAATATAATTTATTTTTTTATATTTACTTTGACTGTTTTTATATATCCATGTTTTTTTATGATAAAAAGAGTATAAATCCTTTAATTGTTGGATTTTCTCAAGATCTAAAGTTGAAGAAATATGATTAAATTCGAATATATCTTTTTGTTCTTTGTGTCTTAATGATTTTATTCTTGTGATTGTCATTTTTATTTATAATGTTTATAATAAACTTTTACTGAATACAAGAGTAAATGTAATATTGTTAACATTTACAATTTGATCAGTTCCCCTTTTATTAATCGCAATCCAAAAATGACTTGTTCGAGTTAATGGAAAATTGATATTTCTAAAATATTGATGATCATTTCCATTAATTGAAGATAAAGTTTTTGAATTTCTACTATCAGATACTTTCAATGTTATATAAAAATATCGACTTGAAACATGTAATTCAGTAAAGAAACAATCTATTGATTCCAATTTACAATTGAATGGTATATATAAAGAAGTTGATATTGAATTGAAAAATAGATGGTTATTTGATTTTGATTTATTAAAATAAGCAGTTATAAAAAAATGAGATCTTAATGATTTCAAAAAAGATAAACTAACAGGTTGATCATCTTTTATTGGATTTTTAATACTAATATCATGATTATTCATATCAATATCTGTTTCCATCACCATTTTCTGATTTTCAAAAATAAAAGGAGAATCATAAACACTTGATTCAACATCATTAACATAATTTTTTACACCATAAATAATCAAATAAGCAGGTGCTTTAACTATTGGTGATGATTTTGGTCCATCACATTTTAAATCAACCATTATATATTCAGGTGGGGAAATTTGCCATTTATGTATATGAATTATGGATCTGCTATATCCTTCTTTTTGAAAAATTTTTGTTGATTGTTGAGTAATATTCAAACTTGTCGAAACAACATTAACACTAACATTTTGCATTGTGACAGGAATAAACTCAATGCAAATTGTATATTCTCCTTCTGGTAATTTATACATATTAAAACCTAATCTGGAAATATATTTATATTCAAAATTAATGTCAAGAAGCATATCATAAACTTTTTTGTTAAAAATATGTGGACTTTTATCTAAATTAGTAAATCCAGTTACAGTAATATTACTTTCTGATGAACTTTCATTAACATCAGACATTAAATATCTGAATTCATCTTTTGGATGAGAGGATGCTGAGATATGAGATTCACTTACATATTTTTCTAAATATGAAACATTTACTGCAGAATTTTTTTCACTTGAAACTGGAGTTGCTAAATTAGTAATCTTTTTATTATTCATATTGAGATCAATATTTGTAGGATTACTTAATTTATGAAGATCTAATTGATGTATTTGATTATTTATTTTTACAGTTTCTTGATCTACATATTGTTTATTAGCTGCATGTTTATAATATGTAGGAATTGCTAAATTAGTAATTTTTTTATTATTCATATTTAGATCTTTATCTGCAGGATTACTTAATTTAGTATCTACATATTGTTTATTTGCAGCTTCATGATCATATGTAGGTAATTTTGATAAATTAAATATTCGATGATTACTGATATCAATATCATTTTCCATTGGAGAGACTTCTTTACGTGATAAGAAAATATCCTTTACATCGTTATAGGAAACTAAATTGTTATAATTTTGTGTTAAATAACTAAAATTTTGTTGTTTACTTTGAATAACATTATAAAGTTCTTTCAAATCAATATTTGCACTTATATTTTGTGTATGAGGAATACCACTAATTCTTCCATCAACATATTCTTTATTAGCTACATCTTTATCACCTCTTGGAGTTGTTATATTTATTATTCTTGTATTTTTTGCATCATAATATCTTCCTCCATTCAATGTTAAAAAAATACTTTTTCCATAATTCAAAGGAAAAGCATCATTTTCTCCAGCTGCTTGTACATTAGTTATTGCATGATAATTCATATTTAGATGATCTTCCATTGGATTTTCTTCATATCGATTTAAGAATATATTATTTGCATCATTATAAGAAATTAAATTATTTTGATTTTTATCTAAATAGTTATAATTTTGAGGTTTACTTTGTTCAACATTAAAAAGATTTTTCATATTTATATTTTTAGTAACTTCATGAGTATGAGCAGGTACATTAGGATGATATTTCTTCAAAGTAATCATATTTACAGCTGCTAAATCATCATTCTCATCTGTATCCATATTTGTAATTAATTTTCGATTCATTTCAATTCCTCCAGGACGAACGATTCTATTTCCTCCTAAATCAAGATGACCAGTCATATGATTTGTGCCACTAACAAGAATAACATCAGTAGGATTTGGTTTTGTTGCTAACCCAGTATCAAGTTGATGTTTAGTTATAGCATCAGAAGAATTAATACCTTCTCCAAGATTTACTAATCGTTTTTGTTCAATATCGTAATTATTATCAGCATCTAATTTAATTCCTGTGTTTGCATGTATTTCTTGACTAATCTGTCTAATATATTCGTTGATATCAATATTAGTATATTGATTGATATTATTGAATATTCCCATTTTTATTTTATAATTATATTTTTTCATCAAAATTCTTAGTAACTGATTTTTGTTCTTTATCTAAAAACAAGAATTCATAAGGTCTAAGTTTATTAAAAAGATTTGGATCAATCAAATTTTCTTTTGCAATAAGATTCAAATGATTTTTACTCACAGGTGGATATAATATCATATGAGAACAATTTAATCTTAATTTTGAGGGTACATCATAATAACTCTGACTTAGATAAATAGGACTGATACCATGATGTCTTCCATCAGTATAATGATTTGCTATTTTTTTCTGAATTCCATCTGTAGCATTAACAAGATCGTCAAATACAACAATTTTTCTATTATTTTCTGGATATTCTGTTGTTTCCATTATATTTTCTGGAAATTCTAAAACAGTGTATCCAACTTTTTCACTAATTCTAGACATTATTTTTTTAAGATCTTGTAATTTTTCTTGATTATGATTAGGACCATAATAATAAATTTTATCATAGTAAACTAATGGGGATCTTATCATATGCATTAGAGTATTTGTTTTTCCACAACGGGTTTGACCAGCAATAAGCATTCTATAATCTTCATCTAAGAAATCACATAGTTTTTTAGACTTTATTTTTTGATTCGAATCGTAATTTGGGATTTTCATACTTTTTTTATTATAATGCTAGATAATTGAAATAAAATTAAATGTTAATTCTATAGATAATTATATAATCTTATAATAAAAATGAATTTAGAAAATATCAAAAAGTATGCAGATTCAGAATATAAAGGATATAAAATAGCTAAAGCTGTTACTGCAGCTAAAAATGAAGTGAAAGATCAAGGTAAAATCCGTGATGTTGTTATGAGTGAATATTATAAAACTTTAAGAGAACCTTTAAAAGAAACGTTGGTTGAACAACAGAAGAAGACAGATGAAAAACAAGATAAAATGATTGAACAGTTGAAAGAAAATCAATTAGCTATTACTAGTGGTTTAAATCAATTAACATTAGCTACTGGAAAAAATCTTATAGAATTAGAAGATAAACCTTCTACATCAAAATCATTATTAGATACTGAAATTGAAGATGAAGATGAAGATGAAGATGAAACATCAGAAAAACTTACAAAATCATCAATAGAAAAATATGATTTGGATACACACTTTCATAATAAAGAATCAGTTGATATATTAGATAAATATGGTTATAATTTACCTTCAACTTATAAAGATATTGAAAATATTAGTGATCATATAAAAGATGTTAATAATGTAATTAAAGAATTAAAAGTCTCATCAAATATAGCTGATATTTCAACAGATGAAAATGGTATTAAAAAAGCTGAACCCAAAGCAAAAAATCCTAAACCAGATACTTTAGAAAAAATAAAAGAGTTTAATCTTTTAAATACTTTTAAAGAAAGATTGATAATAATTGAATTAAGTCGTGGAATAAAAGGTCAAGGTTTAGGAAAAAGAAGATATAAACAACCAAGAAGAAATGCTTATAAAATTCAAAATAATCAATATGGTGGATTAATGATTGATTTACCAAACTTAATGAAAAATTTAAAACTGAATGCTTATCGTGGAGGTAAATTAATTTATGAAGCAGATGCTGATAAATCTCTTATAAGCCTATTAACAAAGAGATACAATCCTAAAACAAAATATTCAATGAATGCTGTAAAAATCTTTAATGATTTAAATACGTTAAGTAATATGCCACCTCATAAATCATCAGGAAAATCTAAAATGGTTGGATCAAGTGTTACTTATTATAAAGATCCAAAAGAATTAGCAGATAGATTAAAAGTATTAATCGGTTCAATAACTGCTGGGAATAATTCACCAGTTATAAAAAATGATATTTCACAAATCAATGATGAATTATTAAGAATAGGAGCTATTGATAAAAAATTACATGAAAAAATGTATAATAAATGGGTAAAGTCTTAGATTTTAATACTTCAATTAGTATTAAAATCAAAAAAGATTATATAACTTTTTATGCTTTTATAAGCATTTTTCCAGATGAAGTGTATAATTCAATTTCTTTTTCATGTAAAACCAAAGCATTTATTGTATAATTACTACCTGGAGCACCATCTATCTCATATCTAAAAGTTAGTGAAACAACACCATCTTTAACATCTTCATCTTGATTTCTAAGATCAAAATATAAAATCCCAAAAATATTTTTGAAATTTGTTCTATCAATTATTGGTCCACTTAGTAAATCATTATAAGCTGAAGAATATGACATTAATGTTCTATAAAGTCTTGTTTCTTCTTTTGATGTCAATTCTAATTGAGGATAGTATATACTATTGTTTACTTCTAATTGTACTCTAGTAAAATTACGACCACCTGTACCAATAGAAAATGTTTTAAAAGTAAAGATATTTCCTGTTTGAGATCCATAACTTGCTGTAGGAACCACCCAAATAAAAACATGTCTTGGTCTTCTAATTCCTGTAGTTATACGAAAGTAGCTCTGAGTTGATGTTGTTTGTAATATTTCACTATGTTCTCTCAAGTAAGTCCACTTTTTTGGTTTTAAATAATTTTCAAGATACAACTTCATTCCTTCTCCATTAAAAATAATTTTCGGACACCATAATCGTAAATTAGTGATAATGACTTTTGAATTTGGAGCATTAGCATGTCTAAAAATAATATTAGCATCATCTTCTAGTTTTAATAAAATATTCATTTTGATATTAGGATGAAGATTATTTTTGAAAGCTGCAAAATAACTGTATAAATTCAGAGGAATAGAAAAAACAGTTTCACTTGCAGCATCTGTTAATTTTTTCCGTTCAGCATAACCTTCATTATATAAAGCACCTGCGACTGGTAGTGCAGTTCCTGTAGATGAGTCTATATAGAAAAATTGATCTTTCCCAACTGTATCCGCATAACTTTTGGTATATTTTAAAAGAGATAAAACATTTGATGTTTCATTAGCTCTTGTATTATTATATACAGTTATTCCATTACATTCAACTTGGAGTTCATTAATGAAAGTATGTCCATTAGTTGTTGTACAATAAGTTGTATCAGCACCAGTTCCTGCTGTTATTCCAGCTGTACTATTAGCAAGAGTTACAAGTTTAAACTTAACTTCTAAATAAGCATTATACCAATCAATTGGATTAGCTTCTGATGAATTATCAACTGTGAATCTATAATTATCCTTTACTTGATTAACATTATTTGGAACATTAGCATTCAATGGTGTTTCCAAATCATAATATGTATATTCATATCTCTTTACTAAATTCGGGCTTCTAAAATTTCCATTCATTTTATTTTAAGATTATATAAAATTTTTTTTAAAGAAGATCTTTATAAACATCTTTGACATAAGAATATTTATCATTATTTTTTTGTAAAAGTTTAACAATTTTTTCACCTTTATTTTCTTTCGGTGGATTTTCTTTTTGTGGTATTACATAATCTTGAATTTCAGGAATAAGATCTTCTGGTATAGTTTCAATTTCAAGTTTCTTCTCTTTCTTTTTTGATGATTTAGGTTTAGGTTTAAATTTATCATAAATCGTTTCACCAATTAATTGTCCAGTTTTCTCACCAATCTTTTCAGAACCTTTTTCTACAAATTTTTCTGCTGCTTTTGAAGCAAGTTTAGATGCAGTTTTTCCAGTAAGTTTAGCTCCAATATTACTCAATACATCAAAAACACCACCACCTTTTGTCTCTGTATCTGTATAATAATCTTCACCAGTATCATAATTTCTTATTCGTCTTTCCATTTTTATTTATACAATTTATTATTTTCTTTCACCAATAACAACAGTTAAACTTATATCAATATCATTCAAATCAACTTCTCTATCTTGGTCATCTGTAATATAAAATTTCACTTCAAAAATTTCATTTCTATTTATTCTATTCCATAAGTAATTTATAGGTTGAATTTCAAATGGTAATGATCTTGTTTTTGTATTAGTTGAAAATGTGTATAATACATTTGATCGTTTTCCTGAGATAATACTGTCAGATAATAAACTAGTTCTAATATATAAATTATCAATATCATTACTAATATTAGGAAAATTCTTTCCATATGCACTTTTCTTTAAAACTTTCTTTTCAAATCCTAATAATTTACCAAAATTACCACTATTGGAAAAATCAATGTAATAATTTTCATTAAGTGCAATAAATACTTTATAAGTTGTAAGATCAAAAAGTATATTAATACCATAATTTTCTGTATTTACAATTTTACCAATTCTTTTTTGAATAAGAGTATTTATATCTTGATAATCATAAATACCTGATGGAAATACAATTGTTATATAAGTTTTACCTTTATCTTTTGATATTTTCAATTCATTGTTTTGATACTCGGGTCTAATATTATGCCAACTAGCAGTCATAGAAAGATGGTCTAATGCTAAATAATGAGTAGTGTTTGGATCCAATTTCAATTCAGGAGTAAATTTTAGAGTAAAATTACCTGGTTTATTTGATGGATTTTGTTTTTTAGCATCAAGACTTTTAAAAACTAATACTCTATTCTGAATCATTTTATTTAATAACTTATATAAAATAATTTTTTATAAACTTTTCATTATATTGTTGATCATCAATTTTAAAAACTTTTAAAAGATTATAAAAAGATTTCTTATAAATATTATCAAGAAAATATAAACAGTAATAACCACATCGAACAGAATAGATATCTTGAATTGGATAACCTTTATTATAAATAAAACCTAGATTTAATCTTTTTGCATGTTCTATAATTTCTAATGGTGGTGGAAGTGAAAAAGAATCGAAATAATAAATATATGGTGGTTTTATGAATTCTGCAACCCAATGAGTTCCTTGTCCTACTTTATCATCAAGATTAATTATACAACATCCTTTTTCATGAAAATGATCAATTGAGTCTCTAGAAAAAATTCCTTTAAAATTTGGTATCTTAAGATAATCTATATAATCTAAAAGATCAAAATTACTTAGAGGAATATCTTTGAAAATAGGTTTTAAAGTATTGCTCCTAATACTGGAATTTGGTTGAATGGACTGTTCGGTCCTAGTAATAATCCTTGTCCTTTTTTTTTTTTACCTTTCCCTTGTTGTTCCCATGTTCCAAAAAATGGAGGTGGTTGATAAGGTATCATTCCTGGTCTAGCACTTACTTGTAATCCTTTTCCTTTTCCTTTTCCTTTTCCTTTTCCTGTTCTTGGAACTTGTAATCCTTTTCCAAATATTTTTGATGCTAATTCTATAGCCATAGGAATACCAATTGCAGCCAGAGTTCCTAAAAATCCTCCTTCAATTTGTCTTTGTGTTGGTTTAAAATATAATGCTCCACCTTTTTGTATAGCTTTATTTAAATCATCAATTTGTTTTTTTGTTAATTCTTTTTTAAGACTCATCAATTTAGATAAATATTCAGATGGAATATTAATTCCTTTACCAAAAATTTTATCAATTCCAAGTGATCCTAAAGCTGTTAAAGCACCCTGAGCAAGTGCTGGAGCTGCTTTACTAGCTGCTTTTGCAGCCATTGGAAGAACTTTTGAACCTATTGAAATAAGAGATCCAAACAAACTTCCACCTTCTTTTACTACTTTTCTAATTTGTGTTTTTGTTATTTTAATATCAGAACCAACTCCATTAGTTTTAGCTTTATTAAGTTTATTAATTTGTGTTTTTGTCAACATTAATTCATCTGATCCAACTAAATTATTTTTAGTAATTCTTAAAGTAATCTCTGATCTATCCTTATAAGCTTTTGCTAATTTTTTTAATTGAGATTCAGATAATTTTAATTTGTATGGAAAATAATTCGTCATTCTTTTTTATTTAATGAATTATATAAAAAGTGTAAAAGTTAAATTTTTTTTATCTAAATATATAATAAAATGAAATCTTATTGTGTGAAAGAAAAAAAACAAACAGAATGTGTGAAACCAGAAGGTTATCAAACTGCTAAAAATGGAAGAAAAATGTATTGGTGTACTTGTGCTTCTTGTGGAATAAAAAAAACACGATTTGTTAAGAAACAGGGAAACTAATTCAGCCTTCTTCTTCACAAACATCACCTCTCAATATATTAGAAGGAGAAGGCTTGGGTGAATTAGCATTAACAGGTTTAACTCATGCTTTACCTTGGTTAGGTAAAAAAAACAGTAGAAATGGGTCGATATGGTATATCTGAAGCTATGAGAAATAAAAACTTACAGAAAAAAGCAATTGATTATGGATTAAATAAATTAACTCCAATGATTCAAGATGTTGGTAGTAAAGCATTGGATGAAATATCAACAAAAATAAGACCAAAATTAAAATATAAAACAAATAGAAAAGATCTAGACCAAGGAGGTAGTGTAGATATTCATAAACTCATTGGAAAATTGCCAAAACCAAAAGGTGGTTGGACTCCTGGAGAATATAAGTACATGGGTCCGTATAACCCTTTGAATGAACAATTAAGATATGATCCTGAAACAGGTGAAGTATTAGAATGGATGGTTAAACCATATAATAAAGTAGATGAAATTGCTGCTTATCATGATATATGTTATGATATGGGAAAAAATAAGAATGAATGTGATAGACAAATGGTTAAATCTTTAGATCTGATTCCATACGGTGAAATACCGAAATGGGGTCAAACAGCGAGATTTATTATAAATACTAAACAGAAACTTGGTTTGGGTTTACCAAAGAAGACAAAAAACGTAAAGCGGCGTTGAGTAATAATAGTGATTGGACTCAACAATTAGCCGATGAATTACATAAACCAATCACTAGAAATTTTTCAAAGAGAACTGTAATATCAAATGGGATTGATGAAATCTGGGCTGCAGATTTGGTTGAAATGCAAAAGTTTAGTAAATGGAATAAAGGAATAAATTATTTACTGATGGTAATAGATATTTTTAGTAAATATGGATGGATTGAACCATTGAAAAACAAAAAGACTGAAAGTGTTAGTAAAGCATTTGATGATATATTTAAAAAAAGTAAACGTAAACCAAAAATGCTTTGGACAGATAAAGGTTCTGAATTTATCAGTAAACATTTTAAGAAGGTCCTTGAAAAGAATAAAATCAAATTATATCATACAGAGAATGAAGAGAAATCAAGCATTGTTGAGAGATGGAATAAAACAATGAAAACCAGAATGTTTAAGATGTTTAGTGTAAATAACAATACTGTTTATTGGAACATCCTTGATAAATTAGTTAATGATTATAATAAAACAAGACATTCTAGTATTAAAATGACTCCAATTCAAGCTAGTAAAAAAGAAAATGAAGAAAAAGTTTATGCTAATTTATATTCAGATTTAATTTATTTGAAACCTGGAAAAATAAAATTTAAGGTTAGAGATTTCGTTCGTATATCAAAATATAAGAGACCTGTATTTGATAAAGGATATACTCCAAACTGGACAGAGGAAATATTTGTGGTTAATGAAATATTAAATACAAAACCTATCACCTATAAAATTGTTGATTTAATGGGTGAAGAAGTAAAAGGATCTTTTTATGAAAAAGAATTACAAAAAGCAAAACAAGAAATATATAGAATTGAGAAAGTATTGAAACGAGACACCAAGAAAAAGTTAGCTTTAGTTAAATGGAGTGGATATCCTGACAAGTTTGATTCGTGGATTCCTTTGAGTGATTTAAAAGATTTTTAATACTATTGTAGTATTAAAAATTGTTTCAAGCGACATAAAAAAAAGCCCTTAAAAGGGCAAAATACTTTATTTCAGTTTAAAACAAATCCTGTGAATCACCTTTTTCATTTTCTTCATCGACTTCGTCATCACTTTCTTCTTTAATCATTAATAATGATTCTCTTGGTTTCAATGGTCTAACATAAACTTCATGAACTTTAACTTGAATAGATTTTACTAATTTGGAAATATAAATACTCTCAATTATCAAAGCTAATTTCACTTTACAATATTGATTAAGATATTCAAATGGATCAACATTTTTATTTCCTTTTGTTTTAAACAAAGATAGAATTTTATTAGATTTTTCTGAATATATAAGTTTTGCATATAAAACTGGTGAAACACTATCATCAATTACTGTTTTAGGTCTTCCTTTTTTATCAGTAATTTCTTTCTTTTTATAATATAATATTTGCGATAAATTTTGAGATTCTTCAACACCAATTGTTTCTTCAAGATGATTATAACAAAGTTGTTGTATTTTTTCTAATGTTTTAAAAAAAGTTTTTTCTTCTTTTGTTGGATCTTTATCTTTTTCCCATAAACAAACAGGAATTGTATATCCAACTAATTCTTGAGATTCTTGATTCTTTCTTTCAGATACACCAAAACTAAAAAGTAAAGGTGTTTCAATTATAAGAGGACCTTGCTTACCATTAGGATAAGTTGTTTCGATTTTAATACGATGATATTTCATCTTAGAATTCTTGACTTTATATTGTTTAGCTTCGTTAAAAATTAGATTTTCTTTAGAAATGTTTTCGGGAGATGTAAGTTGCATTTTATTATATATAAATATATTTTTAAATTTTTTTTTTAAAATTATAAATTTCAGCATAAAAAAAATCCCTAAAAAAGGGATATAATTATTAATATCTATAATTAACTTGACTATCACTAACACTAGCACTAACACTATCAAAATCAGAATCAGAATCAGAATCAGAATCAGTAGTCAGCCAAAGAATTATAGCATCTTTTTCTTTAAAATAACTTTTAAAATCTTTAACAATTTTTCTTATTTCTTTATTTATTTCTTTATCATCTTTTCTCAATGAAAGTTTTCCCTGACATTTAAAAATATCTTCACGATATAATGATTTTCTATATTTTTTTTGTCTTAACATAATACTTTTAATTATGCTAAAACTTAAATAATTAGAATGTGTAAAATCTATTAACTTTTCATAATTTAAAATTCCGAATTTTATATCATCACCTTCTATACAATATAAAACTTTTTCTTTATATTCTTCTTTCATTAAATATTTTCTCATATATTTTATTTCTTTTCTTATTCTATTCAAATATTTTCTTTTTTGTTTGTCTATTTCATTACTTTTTTTACTTTTTTCAAAATATCTTAATATATCTTTTATTTTTAAACTATTATCTGATATAATTTTATCTTCAATTTCTCTCTTTCTTAACTCATAAAATCTTCGATAATTAATATATATATTGTGAAAATGAAGATCAATCATAAACATTTTACCATATAATATTTTATCAAAATATGTTACACCAAAAAGAGTGATAGGAATTGCTTTGTATTGCGTATTAATAGATTTGCTTTGTGAAGAATTCATTTTTATTTTATATAAATATTTTTTTTTTTTAAATTATTATTTTTTTCCGCTACAACTTAATTTCAAAACTCAATTAAAATTATGATATTATAATTTCTTTTTTAACTAATTCCCACCATTCTTCATAAAAAGCTTTTGTTTCTTCTGAAAGTTTTAGTGGTAATAATTCATCAACATTACTATAACCAAGATTAATTAAAATCTTTTTTATAATAAAAGTGATATTAATGATTCTCTTTCTTTTAAATTGTGTATTTACTTTCTTAATTAAATTTGCATTATCAATTTTATAAAGTATTTCATTAATCTTAGAAATATCATCATTTTTTATATCAAAAGTTTTTTGTATTTCATTGATCTTTTTCTTAAAAAAATACTTTCTTTGGTATACTGATTTTTTTCTATAACAACATCTTTCCCAATCAGATATATTAACATCACAATTTAATATTCTTTGAATTTGAAGACCACAATCACAACAAACTTCAGCATAATCAATAATTTCTTTATTCTCATGTTTGCATTTTTCATATATTGGAATATTTCTTTTTTTCTTTTTTTTAATTTTACTTTTTTCATAAGATTTTAATATGGAAGAATATAATTTAATCTCTTCTTCTGTATACATTATAATCTTTTATTTTTTTTAAATTTTTTACATTTTCTCTTTTATAAAATCTTTCTCTCTTATACCTTTTATATCTAATTTCTTCATCAAAATCTTCTATTAAAAAAAGTCTTCTTAAATATATTAATAAAATATCTTTTTTTGTGAAATTAATCATTTTATTTTATATTATTATTTTTTTTATTTTCTCAAAGCTAAAGTATTAATTTTATTTTTACAAATCAGTCTTTTATCGTCATTTGCAGATAATGCTACTTTATTCATTTTCATAAACAAGTAAAAATAAACGATAAAACTGAACAACGTTTCGGGGTCGTCATGACGCCATTATCAAGTTCGAAGTGATAAAAATTATTATAGAGTCAATGTCAGAAATAGTTCACCAAAGGAAATTAACATAATGTCTGAATATATAATGTCACGCAAATAGTTTTGCTTTAATTGAGTCCGATTGGACATTGAGAGGTGGTGTTAACTCTCTAATTAGCAACATTTCGTAAACTAAGCAATCGGACTCAATTAAAGCAAAACTATTTGCGTGACATTATATATTCAGACATTATGTTAATTTCCTTTGGTGAACTATTTCTGACATTGACTCTATAATAATTTTTATCACTTCGAACTTGATAATGGCGTCATGACGACCCCGAAACGTTGTTCAGTTTTATCGTTTATTTTTACTTGTTTATGTATAACCAAACCTCTACTCATAAGGTTATTCATTTTCATCGAGTAAATTTTATGTTCTTTACTTCTGATTATATTCATTGTTCTCATTTCTTCTTTTTCTGAGAATAAACATTTCTTGAAATCTTCAAATGTTATTTCCCTTTTAATAACATTCTTCTTAATTCCTTTACATTTCTTTACTTCAATGTCTTCAACTTTAAAAGAATAAAGCTTAGGTCTTAGACCAACAAAATGTGTAATTTGTTTACCACAAGCTTCATCTTTAAACATACCTATTACTTTCTTATTAATTCCAGTTTTTATTCCAGATTTATGATTTTCTGGATAATCACTTGTATCAAACTTTTTTTTGATGTCTTTTCTTATATCATAATAAAAATCATCTGTATGAATTTCATACATTAATGAATCTGTATCTGTGAATAATAATTCAGCTTTATTGGAATACTTCTCTCTAATATAATTATAATGAAAATCATACATATGAAATTTTGACAAATCAAGAACAGCTTGACCCACATAAATCGGTTTATTGAAATATATTTCTGTCTTTTTCAAATGAACTGCAATTAATTTTTGATCAAATATTGTTAATCGATCAAAATTAGGTTTTGATGACAAATTAATAGCCTTTTTCTTATTATTTACTAATTGTATATTTTGTCTTTTTCTTATATTTTCAATTGTTTTACCAAATACAGAATTATTCATTAATTTAAAAAATCTTTTTCAAAAGAGTTTTTAGATTGTTTTCTTAATTCTGTATTTTTTTCAATATAAGGTTTCATCCATTCAGATTGATAAAATGATATTCCTCTGTGTACTTTTTCAAGTTCAAGTCCTAATTCTAAACATTGTCTAAGATTTCTATAATGTATTACATAATTCTTTTTATTGTAAAAAGATCCAACAAGTTTCTCTACTGTTCCAAACTTTAATCTTTCTGTAGCAAGTGGATAATCATTATGTTCTTTCCATAGTTTTTTTGGATATTTAAGATCCACTTCAAAAATATAACCAATATTTGTAATTTTCTTTTCTAATATTTTTATTACATTTTCTTTTGTAAGATTTTTCATCCATTTAAAACCATGAGTTGGAAGTTTTTGTATCATTGACCAACCATAAAGATTATTAGCATCAAGATATGTAATAAATTTTGATTCTTCATTTGGATTATAATTTTTCATATATTTATTGTTTGCTTCTGAATATCTTTTTGATATATGAGTTATACCACCTCTAATTCCTTGATCAAACATCATTAACATATCATAATCATGTAATAATTCAAGTCTTTGTTCTGTTTCTTTAAGACATGCATCCCAAGCTAATCCAGGAGATGTATAATAATGAGCTGGATCTAAATTATAATACTTCAAACAAGTTTTACGAAAGTTTTCAAACACATCAGCTAAAAGTAATACATCTGTTTTAAGATATAAATCATGATAATCTTTAATAGTTTTACAATTAAATTGTGACCAAACCTTTTGTGCATGGGTGTAGTCTTCATCAGATATATCTTCATTATTTAATTGTGAATAAAATTCTTCTTTTGGAGGTAATTGTGTTTCTTTGAATTTTTCTAAAGAATTTACATAATCATAAGGATATACTCCTTTTCTTGTTAATAATTCTATATTTTTATCATAATAACTTTTTATAGAATAAAAATCATCAGGTTGCAAATTATTTACAAGACCTGAAAGGGAAGTTAATAAAAATTTAAATGAATCAATAAAACGTAATTCAAAATTAATTGTAATTTTTTCATCTTCTCTCATAAATTCAGCTACTTTAATTTTCTTAGAAAATGATATATATTTCTCTTCTGTTTTAGGAATAAAAGTTAAATCTCCTTTCATTTTTGCTAATTCTTTAATAAAAAGATGTGAATCATAACCTTGAAGATTATGAAATATTACAGGAAGTACTCTAGGTTTTTTACAAAAAATATTACAATTATTATGAGCAGCTCCTCTAAACTTACCAGTAAAATGACAATGATCTCTAACTTTTTTATTCTTAAAGTCTCCTTCAATAAAAGGTTTTTCACAAATATGACAATTTGTTGATTTATTAAACTCTATTTTATCAGAGTCTGTAAATATCATCATTTGTGGGAAATTATAAAAACTAAAATTAATTTGTTTTGCAATTTTTTTTAATTCTTTTACAAAAACTAATGCAATATTTTCATCTTCTTTTTTCTTTGTATAAATAATTGGATTAATTTTAAATATTCTATCAACTCTATCATCAAAATCAAAAGATTTAATATAAATACAAAATCCACAAGGTTCATGTTTTTGATATTCCATTGAATAAGAATAATTTGGATCCGGTTCACAATTATTCATTGGTTTTGTAAAACATTCAAAATCAGCATAAATAACAAAAGGTAAAGGTAATTTTTTATTATAATTTTTAAAAAATAAAAATGAGTTTTTAGGAGGCATTTTTACTGCAGCTGTCTCATTATTAGAACAAAATATAATGTGTTTCTTAAGGAGATCCTCTTTTGTAAAATGAGATAAACATTTTTTACAAAAATATTTTTTTCTTGTATCTTTACTTATTTGTGTATTGATTAATCTTGAAAAATTTTTGATAAGTGTATAATGTGTTTTTCCGGTGTCTTCATAAAGAAATAAATCTATTGTATTATTACAATCTTTGTCATTAATTCTTAAAGGATAAAATTTATTATATTCATTAATTGAAAAAACATTAATTCCTGGAATATTATTATTTTGATTTTCAAACTTTTTTATATCTGTTAATTTTACTGGAAAATTAATACCTTTAAAATTAAGATCATTTTCATATTGTTTTAAATTTGAAATTCTTTGAGGATCTTTCTTATGTGGATGTAAGTATCTTAAAATACACCACATGAAACATTTATCATCTTTTTTATTTTCTAAATTTATTATAGCTTTCTTACTTGAAATAAAATCAGGAAGTTTAATATATGAAGATCCTTTCAAAGGTTTATATTTTATAGTATGAATTTCTAATGATAAAATCTCTTTAAAATACCAACCTGAACCATTTCTTTGATAAATTAAAATTTTACTAAGAATTTCTAGAATTATTTTAGTTAAAATCTCTTTAGCATCTATACCTTCAAGATTAATATGTGTTTCAGAATGAAAATAAGCTTTATCTTTAATTTTATCTTCATGCTCCATTCTTTCCATTAAACAAACTAATATAAATCTAACTTTAATATTTCTATGATTTCTAGGAAAATCTTTTAATTGTGAAGCTTTTTCTTTAAAATAATCTTTAGGAAAGATTTTTGGTTTTCCTTCAATTACATATTTTTCAGCAAAATTATCAAGAGCAGATTTTTCAAATTTAATTCCAACGTGGTATTCTTTCATTGCTCTTTCAAGTGCTTTCTTTAAATATTTTGGAGTATCTTTTGGAATCTTTTTATTTTTTATACATTCAAGAAAATAATCATCAAATGTTTTAATTTTCTTTGGTTTAGGTTTAGATTTAGGTTTAAGTTTTATTGGTTTCTTTTTTAATTTATCATTTTCTTCTTTTTTATTTTTAATATATTCAATCAATTTTTGTTTCTTTCGTTCTTCTTTAATTTTTCTATTTTCTTTAGTTTCCTTTTTTGCTATTTTCATAAGTTCATCATATGATAAGTTATTTAAATCAGATGAAGACATCCTTTTTTATTATATATAAATATTTTTTTAACTTTATTTATTTTTTTTTCCGCAAAAGTTATAAATTTCAGCATAAAAAAAAGCCCCATTTTGGGGCTAAAATTTATCCATAAATATAATCAAATACTTCTTCTGTATCAAGATAATAATTTCCATAATCTTCATCGTGGTCTCTATTTTCATCTTGATCTTCACTTTTTATCACAATCTTTTTATGAAATTTATTTAATAATTTCTTAACAATTTTCTTCTCATTACAAGTTGGATATCCATTTGAATTTTCAAAAAGTGTCATAGTTCCTTCTCCAATATTTATAAAATATTTGAATAATTCACCTGAATGATGAAATAATACAAAAGTTACATAATCTTCCATATCTTCAGGCATATTATAATATAAATTCAAAACTGGAATATGATCCAATTTATAATTTATATTTATAATAATTTCTTTCAATTCTTTTTTTGCTGTTTTCCTTTCTTTTTTATTTTCTAAATTTAGAGATTTTTTTAATTTTTCCAAAACTTCTACAAACAAGGAGTCAATAGCATGAAATCTTTCTTGTAGAATATCCCTTGAATCCATTTTTTTAGGATTCTGGTTTTTCTTTATGATTTGGTTTGTGTTTGGCTTTGCGTTCATAATCTTATACATATTAATATTTCATTTCTTTAAACCTTTATTATTTTAAAAATTGTTTTTTTTATTTTCTACCTTCAACTTAAATCACCCAAAAAACTTATATCCAAAAGCCCCATTTAGTAGTTAGGAAAATACATTCTCTAGAGCACCTCCCAAGGTACTTTTTCCACATATTTTTATAATAATTCCCGATATCCATTTTTTTAAAAATTCCCAAAGTACATTTTTCTATCATTTTCTTGCGAATCCCGCGAGTGAGCCCGAAGGGCGAGCGAGCCATACCTTTTTTTGAAATTTAAAGCATTTCAAGAATTTATTATATTTTCTGTAATTTTTTTTAAGTTATTGAATTTTTTTCAATTTCTTCATTTTCTTTTATTTCAATTTAAAAAAACCTTTATTCCCCGTTTAATTTATAGACTAAACACAATAAGGATATTAAATAGATTTTATACAGAAATAAATTTTAAGTATTAAGTAAAACCGTTTATTTAAGAATATTTTTATTAGACTTTTTTTTGATTCTCTTAAATAAATAGAAAAACAATGATATAAACAAGAGTTACCGTATAAATTTTAATTATTTCCCTTTAAAAAAACTTTTTTTTCCATTAGAAATATGCCAATAATACAAAAAATTACAGTAATTTATTAGGTCTTGATTTCCCTTTAAAATCAAAAAGCTATGACAGGGATTCGCAAGAAAATGATAGAAAAATGTACTTTGGGAATTTTTAAAAAAATGGATATCGGGAATTATTATAAAAATATGTGGAAAAAGTACCTTGGGAGGTGCTCTAGAGAATGTATTTTCCTAACTACTGGCGGCGAGCAGGATTATAGTGCTGTCGCTGAAATAAACTTTACCGGAGGTGAACTGAACCGTGTTTCAACGGATTATTTGAAAACAATTTTATCCGGAATAAAGATTAGTTTCAAAATACCAATTTTTCTATGTGTTTCTGACTGGCTACTCAAACTTTAATTTTAATTTACGAGCCCGTGTTTCTCCGAATTATGGCGATGAAATTCTGGTTTTGTGGCGATTGTATCTTGCATTTCCTTCGTTTCAACATCAGTTTTGGTGTTTTGTTATGGTAAAAAACAAATTGACGTCAGTTTTTTATGCGTCTGTACTCTTATTGATGATAACTTTCGTCATGACATTGTCAAAGTTTGCTGTGGATCCACTCGCCTGCGGCTTGTGGATCCATGAGCACTTTTACAATGTTATGACGATTTTTTTTTTCACCAAGTGAAACGTAGCGAGGAGGCCGTCGTGGAGAATATTTTCAAAAATTCCGTTCGCACCGAAAATGAGCCGGTAAAAACAATAAATTTGGGATTTTTGGGAGCGAATCAAGTCTAGGTATTTCCGTAATAGCAGGAGTGTGTTTTCTTCAATTCAGTAAAACGAACGTCTGTTATCTTTTAACCTTTTTACTCCCAGATTCAATTATGGCGAACATGTAGTGTAGATCTAACTTCTGAGTCTGTCGACGAAATTCGACATGGTGTGACCATTCAAATGAAACCTCTTCGGCAGTACTTTAGCATGGTACCGTTTGTTTTTACAAAATGAGATTTGACATTTTTATAGCCTGCGAGCAAGCTCTCGGGTTCGGGTTTGGAGTTTTTTTTGGGAGGGGGAGGGGGTGGGGGAGGGAAACGAGCGAGAGCTTGCAACGATGTCTCAGAAATTTGAATGTTTAACCCGTGAAAGCTAGCGGAAAATGCTGATTGCTTGAGATTTAATTGGATAATAGCGTCATCATTCTTCGTGCGTCGTGCGTGATCAAGAAAACAAAATCACGGAGAGCGGAGGAGATTGTATTCATAAAGCGTGCGAGAATTTTTCAAAATATGGGAAGTTTCCTTCGGAATTGAAACCCGGGCAACGTCAAGCAGTTAAAGCACTACTTAAAGGCAGTGATGTCCTCACTGTTTTGCTGACGGGCTATGGCAAAAGCTTTATATTTCAACTGT
The DNA here is from genome assembly GCA_022457155.1 of Cladopsammia gracilis. Taxonomy (NCBI): domain Eukaryota; kingdom Metazoa; phylum Cnidaria; class Anthozoa; order Scleractinia; family Dendrophylliidae; genus Cladopsammia; species Cladopsammia gracilis. Next base: position 327,993 of record JAJGOT010000448.1, on the reverse strand, counting down.
TTGCTGCCGCGGCTGCAAATTGAAAGGAGGCAGCATCAAACAGTGTTGGTTGTCTGTCCGTTACAACGCATCATCAACGACCAGGTAGCAGAAGCCAGAAGTATTGGAATGTCTGCGGCTTCTGTTGCCGATGTATCTAATGAAGAATTAAGATCGGCGAAGTTTCAGCTTTTGTTTGGGTCAGCCGAGAAAATTATCGACTAGCATTTGTGACCTCTCACGTTGAAAGTTAACGGGAAAAAATATTCAACCGTTCAAACGGCGGCTGTTAAACGTTTAAAAAAAATGTTCACCCTTTCGAACGGCGAATGTTAGTACCCGTTTAGATGAAAGATTTCCAGCCATTTGAACAGCTATCGAAAGAGCTCTAGTGTTTTGGCCGGTGCTATTTAGTTTATTTATTTTTGTTCACCACGCAATTTGCATATGTTCGAAAGTAATTTGAAACCTTTTCAATAAAAACATCTCGCGATTCACAAAATTATAAACACGCTAGCGAAGTTTTAACGAAGCTTTACAATATCTACAATATTAAATCGTTTGGATCTTCTGCTTTCGGTTTTCTCCCTACACAGATCTATATTTGCCATACTTCCTGCGAGCAAGTTGCGTTTTTTTTTTTCACGTGGACTGTTACATGTTTGTTGACATTAACGCTCGTTTCCGGTTTGCGCTGATTGGCCGAATTCTGACAGCTCGGACAGCGGGAAGCCACGGGAAGTATTGGGGGCGGCATTCAAACGTTGCAAGCTCTCCGCTCTCTCAAACCCCGAGCCCGAGAGCTTGCTCGCAGGCTAACATTTTTCTTGAAACTTGAGTTTTGGTATCCTGGGAAAGCGGTCACTTAACCAAATCTATAAACGTCAAAAGTCCACAAAAATGACACTTTTCATTTCTTCGGACCGCCTGTCACGAAATCAACAACAACTTTATTTAGTATTACCATTTCTATACATGGTGTTACCTAAAGTTAAATAATTGAAATAAACAATTATAAAGCTAATAATTAATGAGAAGAAATGCAAATAATAACATGATAATGATAATTTCTAGTTATGATTGTTTCTTCTTTCAGTTGCTTGAAATATAAAAGTAGCAGTTATCCTACTAATAAATTGGTCAGTGTTGTTGAAAAGAAAAAACAGTTTTTCGTGTTTACTAAAATTTGTAAATAATTTGTTTCGTTCAATAGTCTTTATAAAAAGAGTGTTTCTAAGGTCATTATATAATTTACAATCAAATAAAAAATGCATTTCGTCTTCAACTGAATTTTGATCACAGTGATTACAAATTCTGAGGTCTTCAGGAGTTTTAGGGATTAACTGTAATCCACTTCCATCCTTGTAATCCTGCACTTTTAATAATCTCCATCTTTTGTTTTGCTCTGAATAATCTTTTTATCCAATCAAGTTGTATATTGGGTGGTATTTGGCAATATCACATGGTGGTTTATCACATGGAAATAAGGTAAGCGACAGTTTGTTATTTTGGCAAGACAGTGTTCCAGTTTATAAGCTATTAAGTGTCAAGTGTACTCTAAGGAAGTAATCACTAACTTACTTCCGTTCAAGGAGCTGAAACGCTGAGGAGGGGTCAATTGGAAAAAAAGATTCTATAGAGCGAAACAGAAGCAGTAGATTGGAGATAAAGTATAGGATTGCAAGGAAGAAAGTGGCAGTTACAGTTATCAAATTTGATTTCGAGACAGTCGGTCACGAAATCAAAAATTGCCATTCTTGAGCAATAACTACCTTTCATGATGTTTCTGGCCATGTTCAGGAAAGTTAATCTATAATAACGTAGTGCACTAGTAAATTATTAGCCGATTGTACCTTCATTTTTGCATGACTTCTATTGATAGAAGTATGCTTTCAGGCCTTAATAAACTAATGTGACATTGCCCGTTTTGAATTATTTACCAGCCAAAGTTGTCATGAAAATTTGTACATGGCAGACAGCTGAGTGCAAACAGAGGCAGATCTCCTTGAAAAAGGAGCTAACGTTTTCCGAGAGAAGGATTTAGTTCCTAGTACTTTCGGCCTGTTAAATTTTGAGCTAGGGCACCTGAATATAACAGATCGAAAATTGATAGCTGAGTATCGATTTCATACACATGACAACCGGTGACAAGGGCGGGAGGACGCGTGTCCACTGCTTGATTGATTGATAAACTGACATGTAACTTAGTATGCTTGATGACAGAAAAATGAGCAGGGTAAAATGTTCGGTGGCTACGTGGCACTTGGATTTGGAACAGGAAAAATTTTAAAATGTTAAATGTTTAAGCTCCAGAAATTTATGGAAAAGTTCCAAACGTTTCGGGCTTCGCCCTTCTTCAGTGGATGTTGGATGTTATATTCGTTAAGAAATACGCACTCTTAGGGAACGCTTTGGCGAACATCTCAAGAGTATTACCAAGAGTGCACCCGGTTTTCCAGTCGCAGAGCACTCCAATTCTTATGGACACTCTGCGGATGACGTGCAGGTTCGCGGCGTCATGCTCTGCGGCGGAAACAAACAATGGAAACGGCAGGAGATGCGTCTAATTTTCCAACTTGGTGCCAGTCGGGACAACTCTGACCCTGATGACCGTAGCCGATACAACCGTCCCCGGGTATCCACATATGCAATTATCCGCGCTGTCTAACCTGCCCTTTCTTAAAAGAAAACCAAGATAAATATACATTTTCCGCAACTAGTGAAGAAAGACATATCAAGGAACGCATTACTTGCAACTCTAAAAACCTTATTTATATGATCGAATGTAGAAAATGTCAAAAACAATACATCGGTGAGACTAAACGCAGACTCAACGAACGCTTCGGAGAACATCGCCGCTCAGTGACTAAACCTCATTTACCACAGACGCCTACTCCAATCTCACAACACTTCAACCAGCCAGGCCACTCACTCAATGATATCATACTCATTCCCATCGAGCTCATGAAAAACATAAGAGACTCTGTCAGAAAGGCGGTGAAGCTCATCTCATCAACAAAGCAAACACACTAGAACCTTTGGGTATTAATAAACGCGATGAACTACACTAATTATGTTATCTTAGCAAAATTGCCTGTCATTATTTAATCAACTATTATATTTGTCAGTTTATCATAGGACGCTTTTTTATCCTGTCAATGTAGTAACCTATCATGTTTCTTGGTTCCATATTTTAAACTTTTTTAGATTGTAACGATATTAACGTATATACTCATTTTTAAGCGATGACGAAGTCATCGCGTTATTGCCATCGTGCCGTGATGTCCGGATGTCTGTCCGGATTACACCCGAGAAACATTGGGAACTAGCCTTGGAAGATAAGGTCACGCGACCACCTCGTCTTTGCTCCGCCATTTTGTTTTGAAGTGTGGAGAAAAGGTTTGTTTGTCTGTTTCAAATGTAACACCGCCGTATCGTGAATATATTTTCGCTCACTTGCAAACAAACAGACACGAAGTGATATACATACATCAGCAGTACATACTCGCACTCGCGATAGACAAAAGGTCTACACTAAATTATCGAGTCTGGGCGCTGAACTTTCGGAACAAATCTTTGCCTGTCTCAGAAAGAACTTGTCAGAACTGAAGGCCACAAATAGCACTGAAATAGCATTGATTTACTGAACTTGACTTATAACTGAGTATCCTACGAGAGCTGTAGTGTGCGGTGATTCACGATAAGTTGTGTACAGAATATCGGAGCAACTCGGCTGGATTCAAGCTAAAACAAGAGGCTCCTAGCAGCCTATACTCATGCGCATGCGTAAGTAGGCTGTACCACAATGAAGGGAATGATTCTTCTAAGACTTATATATACCAAACATGAACATTGCTAATGTAAGTAGGGTTGTAGGAGACGCTGTCGTGACACTTGAGTAACGCTCTTTTACCGGAAGTGAGAGTAGCCGGAAGTCACTAAACAGGAAGTGTAGTGGAAAAGCTATGAACCGGAAGTGTACAATTTAAAATATGCGTGCATAAATTTGCATGCAAAATCGTGACACAAAAAATAAAAATAATAATAATAATAATAATAAAAATAACAAGAAACACGGAGCCGAAACCTTACCTCATGCCGCTACGCGCATGAGTAAAAATAAAGGTAAGCTTAAGCCATCATTACCAGCATATTGTGTATACAGTTATGGTATCTTTAATGCAATTTTGAGCCGCTGTGGGGTTGTATAATGCTCATCTCAAAGCCAGAGAATGTTTAAATCGTGTCAAAGGAAAATTCTGGTCTATGTTGTTATTTGTGTTTTATCTAGAAGCTGTATACCTTTCAACGATGAGAAATGTTGTTTATGCGTGGCAAATGAGTTACTACCACTCTTAAACTCGAATTGTTATTTTAAGAACAAAATTTGTTAAAACAAATCGACAGGTAAGAACTTTTTTGTTGTTAAATTAAATTTCTTATTTTAAGAATTTAATTCTTTAAGTCTTAAGAAATTGATTTTAAGGAAGAAAGTTTTCTTAAAATAAGAATTAAATTCTTAAAATAAGAAATTTAATTTAACAACAAAAAAAATCTTACCTGTCGATTTGTTTTAACAAATTTGGTTTAAGAGTGTACACTAAGCTTTGGTTCACACAAATCTGCATGTATCGTACGGTTGTTTTTTCCACTTTTGATTCGACTAGCTAACGGTGTAGAAATGAATCCTGGTGCTTGCGCATGCTATTTTCAGCTATTTTGTGGATACCTCAAAGATAGTTAAAGCTGATTTTCATCATGGCAATGTCTCGCTGTTTGGAAGTAATTCTGGTAAACAGTGTGTAGCTATTAACTTACATATGTCTCATATAAGAGATTGTCATTTACCATTACAACAATTGCCCAACCTCCCCCTCAAAAATAGAAAGAATGGTCCATCCCTAAATGTGACTAGCCACATGTAATAGTTTTTTCTATACATAAAATGACATCTCTCAGTTCCCAAATTGAATTCTTCACCATCCATTTTATCTCTAAATGAAGCACTTTAATTCCTCTTTTAAGTCCCCATAAAGCCATTTTGATTTTAAACTTTAGTATGACAAAACACTTAAAAAAATGAACTGAATCTTGAGGTACTTCATTTATTTTCTTTTTAAAGGGACTCAATCACCTCCACTCAATGCATCTGCAAACATTTAGCACATTAACTAATGCTGGTAATAATGATGAAAAGTCTCAAGTGCTGAAGAAACTGGTGACCTGCTGTATGTGCATTAATGAAACCACAAGATGTCTACCAATAATCTCTGAAAACATGTTCAGAGCTGACAAAGTCTTTTCAATTAATTTTGTGAAGCACAAACATGGAAACAATTTCCAGTTGTTGTCATTTATCAACTGTAACAGTTTTTGACGATGTACATTGTACAGTTCGAATTGTGCTTCCTGTATTAACACTTCATAGTAAGGCTGTAAGGAAATTTATCAGAAAACAACCATCCGGACAACAATGGACTGACTATCATGTAACTTGCAAAATGTACAAATATTGAATTGCACACAAGTGAAACTAACTCAGATGTAATTTGAAAATGAAAATGTTACCTGTGCGTAATGGGTGTGTGACATATATTAAGCCTGATCAGCATAAAGTTATACCAACCAAGTGTCACAAATATGAAGGGAAAATGATGAATTGTTTTGATTTTGCGCACGAGTTTGTGCAATATGGTTTAAATAAAATGTACAATTACCAATGCAGCAACCACAATTGTGTGATATACTTTCTCATGCATACCATGAGTATCGGTGTCAGCCAGGGCCTTAAAGGCCCAGTAATGACCATTACGCTCATTATTGTTATTTATTTGAACACGGGATCGAGACTTACATTGTTTTTATCATGCAATGCGTAATGGTCACTACTTGGTCTTCAACAGGAGGTTTTGGTATAAAAAGGGCTTAGCCCGGGGCCTGACCTGGCCATTCTCACGTTCAGTTTTCAATCAAACACAAAAGAATCAACAACTGACAAACATATGTTATTCCTACGACCATAAGTACAAAAATTGAAAATGTTTGGAAAAAACGTCATTGTAGCAATGAAAGTTCTACACCGAACCTTTTCTAGTGGAACTTCGCATTTAAATCGAGTGATTCACTGATTTTATCAGAGCACCCCAGACCTATTGATTTAACGCCAAGTTGAAACTCGTCGTCGCTTCTGTACGCATTGCGTACCTATTTTTATTTTAGACCCCGTCGAAGGTTTGTGTTTCAAACCGAAATATCGGGCACAAAATATGTATCTTTTATTTTACTTTATTTTTCTTGAGTCAAACTTTTCTCCGCCGTACGTATCAGTTTGCCGTATTTTTTTTTTTTTTTATATAATGTCGTATTTTCATTTTATAATTTAGTAACATCTTATAACCTGAAGAAGGCTGGTCTGGCCAGCCGAAATATTGTTTCACTGAAATATATTTACTCGTTGTATATCAGCTCTGCAGTAGTCCTTGGACTTCTCGTTAGTATATGAGGTCAAGCCATGTCAATGCGTGTTTTTCACCTTTTTTCAGTAAAAAAAAAAACATATAAAAGGCTACCAAACGGCAGCAAAATGTTTAATTGTTTTATATTTTTCAACTCTGTCAAAAATATTTCCCGATTAAGTTGATCTTTTTTTGTTAAAATCCAAGATGGCGGCCAAATTGTTAGCCATCTTGGATGACGTCACAGACCCCCAGCAGCGATACAACCCATAATATTTACCTTATCTTGTAGAGCACATTACAGGCTATCTATTAGATGAAAAATATGTTCGAAATATTCAGGTGACACCGCAAACACCTAGGGGGGGGGGGGGGGGGTGGGGGGGGTGGGGGGGGTACCACGGTGGGGGTATAAGTTTGCGTGTCCGAGGGTTAAGGATGGTCAATTACTTCATTTTCTCATTACAAGTATGGAGTGGTGTGAATGGGGATGTGCAAACACGCCAATCTGTTAGATTTTAATAGCCGAATCCGTCGATCGCTGTGAGAACTATCCGAATCCGAGCATTAATATGAAACTTTAGAGATAAATAAAAGAGTCCTGACTTGAGTCCTTACAGTGGTCGTCAATACCGTTCATTAATATTAATAATAAATGGGATTGTTCGTTTATTAAAAGGCCTTCCTGAGTTCAGTCTCACGCATTGCGAGCCTGAAAGTCCACGAAATATAACGGCAACATCATTGGGTGACCGGGCGTAATCTTGGCCGTGACCAAAATATGAAAAGAACAACATGAAGAGGGTTAAGATCCCAGATCCGAACTTAATAAGAAGCAAAAACCGAAATCCGGGCCCAAATCCGCTGTATATCTGTATATTTTCTAGGAAACAACTCTTCGCCTAGCTTTATTAATCAATAGCCGTTTTAAAGGCGTGTGTATCAGGGAATCAGGGGAAGCAATTTTTTTGTTAAAGCTGTGGTTTGTGTACAAACAATTTCGAGAATGAGAATGCATTAGTTAGGTGTCAAGGGTCGTTAATTCGGACTCTAAGGAAGTAACCACCAACTTTCCTCCGTAACTGAAATGCTTAAACGCAGAAACGCTGAAACGCTGCATTTGTAGAATCAACAAATCTTCTGAATCCGAAATCTCGACAAAGTTATTTACAAAATCACCAAGGATAAGCACTGCGTTTTTAAATATGAATTGAAGACTTTCAAAGTGTCACTGAAATCTAAACTGGCTGTGTGCTGAAGCTGTGGTTTGTGTGCATGTGCAAACATGCAAGACTGAGAATGTGCTAGGCTACTTAGTGTCAACAACACTCTCCAGAAATATTCACTAACTTTCATTCAAGCTGAAACCGAGTGAAACGTGGCGAGGAGGCCGTCATGGAGAATATTTTAAAAAAAATTCCGTTCGCACCGAAAACCAGCCAGTAAAAACAATAAATTTGGAATTTTTGGGGAGCAAATCAAGTCTAGGTATAAGGTCCGTAATAGCAGGAGTGTGTTTTCTTCAATTCAATAAAACGTACGTCTGTTATCTTTGGCGGGTTTTGTCCTTAACCCCTGTACTCTAGATTCGATTATGGCGGACACGTAGTGTAGATCTAACTTTTGAGTCTGTCGACGAAATTCGACATGGTGTGACCATTCAAATGAAACCTCTTCGGCAGTTCTTTTGCATTGTACCATTTGTTCTAACTTTTGAGTCTGTGGACGAAATCCTATGGTGTGACCATCCAAATGAAACCTCTTCGGCAGTACTTTTGCATGGTACCATTTGTTTTTCAATATTTTACAAAATGAAATTTGACATTTTTCTTTGCAATTTGATTTTTGGTACCCCTTTATCAAATCTAAGTGCGCAGTGCCTGCAAGGCGAGAGTTTACTTCATCTTCTAGGAAACAACTCTTCGGCTGGCGTTGTTCGTTATTAGCTGTTTTATCAGGGGAAGAATGTCTTTTTTCAAAATTTAAGCTGTGGACCAGTGTGCAAACAATTTCGAGAAGAAGAATGATGCATCGTGTTTTCGTGACGGGCCTGGAGCTTGCTTTATTATCAGTGGAATAGAAAGAAAAGAATCACAAAAATTGATAAAAGCAAAGAAATGTTAACTAAAGAGAACAAATAAGGGCTAAAAGTGTCAAAAGTCCACAAAAATAACACTTTTCATTTCTTGACCGCCTGTCACGAAATCAAATTTGATGAACTGTAATCCACTTCTATCCTTGCAATCCTGCACTTTTAATAATCTCCATCTTTTGTTTTGCTCTCTAAATCATCTTTTTATCCAATCTAGTTGTATATTTGGTGGTATTTGGCAATATGACATGGAAATAAGGTAAGAAACAGTTTGTTATTTTGACAGGACAGCTATTAGGTGTCGAGCGTACTCTAAGGAAGTAATCACTAACTGACTTCCGTTCAAGGAGCTGAAACGCTGAGGAGGGGTCAACGGGATCAATTTTGTGTTCCTGCAGTCCTGGAAATATTCTGAATGAACGAAAATCGGAATGAGTCTTTGTATAATGAGTCTTTGTATAAAACATTAAAAGAAGAGGTTTTGTTGGCATGCAATTTGAGAGAGTAAAAGGAAAATCTGCAAAGGACCGCAAACGATAATGCTGCTAACGGTATACGTAGGATCTGCGAGAGTCCTAACTACGTGATCTGACATCTGTTTCGCAGTTTGAGAGAACCAGTCAGATAATTTTCATAGAAACACTAATCTCACTTGGTCTTGCTATTCCAAATTATAGAATTTTAACTCAATCCCTGGAGTTTGGGGCTAACTAGTATGATCAAGTATATATGAATCGTTACCAACACAGATATAATACGGTATACACAGTAAGACAAAGTTTGTTATGTAGCTTAATTGACTGATCCTCGATAATATAGAGTATTATTGTTGCCTGAGCGGAGAGGCAGCAGAGCGGTTTGGAATTTTTGCAGTGCGGACCGCTAAACCCCTGGTTGGTGTTTTCAGAAACATTTTGCAAGAGAAAATGATTTTTATTCGCATAGCCAGCAGTTTATGCAGAGCTCATTTCAAGTTTGTACTCAACAGTGAAATGACCGAATACAAAGGATCCTTACACATTCATCGACATCACGTTGATTTTACTGACTGAAAACGTGGATCGACGCGCGTTCGGGGGCATGGATCCAAGCTTAGCCACAATCATGCTTCCGATCTTTCCGAATTTCCGAATTTCCGGGTTTACATTTCTGTACAACGTTCATGAGTCAAAACTTTATCTGCATTCAACTGCAGTGCAGAAAATGTTTTGACTGTTTTGGTTTTTCCAGGTTATACCAAGAAAAGCTGGCAGCACAATCGACAAAAGCCTAAAGTATGTTAAAGTACAGAATCCCAGAAGATAACCCTAAACTCCCCACCCCATCCCCTCTCGTCACTCCACTCCACCTGTCAACACTAGTCACTCGTTCTAATGCGCCCTGATTTCTAGGTTTCCCGGGGGTAACCTTAAGAGTAGCATAACTAGGGTAAATTAACTAACAGAATCTGTGTAAACGCTAATCTGACGCCTTCATTATATTAGGAACCCTAATTCCTTTTCTGACGAAAGAACGAGGGGTTGGTTCCCCTTCATATCTTTCGACAATATTGCAATACTATCTCTTAAACAAACACTTATATAATTTACCATGATAAACACTTGCTTCTTGCTACCTTAATTATTATGCCGAAAAGCTAGCAAGAAGCAAGTGTTTATCATGGTATATTATAGTGTTTGTTTAAGAGATAGTATTGCAATATTGTCGAAATTCTCTCAGCCAGCGGCGAAATCGGTACTAGCGAAAGTTTATAAACTTTCACTCGTTCTTATTTTGCCCGTTTTATCTTCCTCCCGCCCCGATCGATTATCTGCCTCTGGGTCTTCGAGAATAGCAGTTATCTCCCGTTACACAAGGAAGTATAGCAACAAGGAAGTTTTTGAAGTCTCAGCGTTGAACTGACCTAGCGGCTCTAAAACTACAGACAATATCCAATCATAACAATCGGCAATTAGCCGCATATCTTAGCTGGACAGGAAGAAACTAACACCTGTTAGACAAGGAAGTACGACAAGGAAGTATTCCTGCAATCAGCCTCATAAAAGACGAGCACATCATCCCATACATCAGACGAACTACCATTGAACGATGGAGTCACATAAACAGTCGTTGGTTTCCAGTATGAAGAAAAATGTATTGTGCTTGGTGTTGCTTTTGTCCTTGACCAACTTGGTTTCTTCACAACTAAACTACTATGTAGATTCGTTAGCTGACACAAGGAAGGCTTTGCTGACCTACTCTACTGATCCATTCTCGAGATCGGCAGGTAAGCTGCGATATTTTTTTCTTCGTGGACTGTGTGCAGTACTTTTCAGGCTCTCTAGAAGGTCGTCAAGCGAAAACAGAAATTCCCTGTATGCATCAGAAAATTAATCCCAGCAAATTCGTGAGTGATAATGGGCTCAAAGATTAAACAGCTACTCTCATTTCAACGCTTCCCTCAAACAGAGACTTCTAATAAACCCGCCCCTAAAACACAAATTTGTGCCTCTTAAATATGACAATTTCTGTTTGACTGACTTCGATTAAGTTATTGATTTTTTTTTTAATTTACCGGTTTAAAACAAGAGCTCCAAAAAAAAACTTGGAGCCACCTTAAAATGTTCCAAAAATACAAAACATTGCGGCTCCTAGTTACTGTTAATAACTGCTGGCAAAAACGAGCCATTGAACGTACGCGTGAAGTAAAAAGGTTCCATAGTATATGCTTCAGAATCATTTAGATGACAATAAATCATTTCATTAAACTTACACGCAAACAATATGAAAAAAATGCTAGCGTTATTCTGTTCCTAAGAAATAATATATAGTTGTTTTTTGATCCGTTATTTGAGGATTCCATATTTTAGTAAAACCATGTAGAATTATATAAAATTATTTTGGCTGACCTTGGTTTATAATTCTCATCTTTTTAAACTTTTGAGAGCTAAATTTGACTAGTGCCGCATGGTTTTTGAACTTTTCTTCGCGTTCCAAACTGGATACTTAGGCAATATTTTCTTACTATTGTTGTCTTTCTGCCATTTTTTAAAGCTTCTTCGCCCTCCAACAACTTCCTGACAAACGTGGAAGAAATAGAAAAAACAGTATACGATGGCCAGGCTCTTCGTTCGTTTTACCCCCAAACAGCAGCCAGACTGAAAAAGATCGAAGGAATCATCCAGTTAGCCGCCAAACATGGCAACAGCCAATTCATCCGCCAGGCACTTGGTCATGCATTGTACATTACGTTTGACATAGAGAAAAAGAAGACTGCTTCTACTTCACGCCGCAAGAAACGCTCGGTAAGAACCAATACCGTGGATGCAATGAAAAGAGTGATGAAATCCCTCCAGACAAAAATTGGCAAGAAGAAATTTGAGAAATTTATCGGCAACAAAAACATGAACCGGGCAACACTCATGTTTGTTATTGATGACACAGGGAGCATGTACAGAGAAATTGATGCAGTAAAGGATATCACGAAATATATCGTCAATCAACCAAGGCCAAATTTAGAGGTGGATTATATTCTGTCGCCATTTAATGACCCAGGTACGTGAATGTTTCTTAAATATGCGGCCAGTCCAGTGTCTTCTCTTCTTCTCTCCTCTCATATATTCACCATCTCATCCTCACGGGTATATTTAGAACTCATAATTAAACAGATCTCAAGCTTCTTCGGGCCTTTAACTTGCGTTACCATACTATACTATACTATACTATACTATACTATACTATACTATACTATACTATACTATACTATACTATACTATACTATACTATACTATACTATACTATACTATACTATACTATACTATACTATACTATACTATACTATACTATACTATACTATACTATACTATACTATACTATACTATACTATACTATACTATACTATACTATACTATACTATACTATACTATACTATACTATACTATACTATACTATACTATACTATACTATACTATACTATACTATACTATACTATACTATACTATACTATACTATACTATACTTTATTTCCTTAATAGAAAACGCTTACTGAACGAGTAATTTGCTAGTTTTTATAGATGAATGGATTTTCAACCAACCCCTGAAGGTGCGAATACTAACTCACTTTTTTATAAGTTAACAATGTTCTCAATCGTATTCAACTATTCCCCGCTTCTAATGCTAAGGATCACTTAATAATTACTGTTTACTTGTACGTTGTGCCAATAAGACTAAAATTTCATTGTCTTAATTCCTTAGAAACAGGGCGAGCCATAAAGAAAGAAGCTGGAAAAGGAACAGAGTTCTTTAAACAACTTCAAGCTCTTTATGCACATGGTGGGGGAGACTGTGCCGAGCCGACCTTCACAGGAATTATAGAAGCCCTGAAGAAACAACCTGTAGCAGATTCACCCCTCTATGTTTTCACTGATGCACCACCAAAAGACCCTTCATTGTTAAAACTTGCAATGATTAAAGCAAAGACGATGGGTATACATGTCTATTTTTTTGTAACAGTCGATTGTGGTAACGCGGTCGCTGCCAAGCCGTTTGAGGACCTCGCCAGAGAAACTTGTGGTCAGATCTTTGAACTACCCAAGTCTAGGTCTGATCTCGCCAAGATGAAGAGCTTCACAAAAGTGCTCCTTGATGGGACAACATGCAGCGGTTCATTTGGAGGTGTGATGCAGCCTTCAGGTAAAAAGAAACGAAGTGTTGCCCTTACGGAATACAACCTGTTCGTAGATGACACCATGGAAACAGTCATCGTCTCGGTCTCTAGTGAGAACACTGCATCAAACATTGAACTGAAAGATCCAATCGGGGCCTTCGTTATCTCTGGCAAAACCAAGATGTCCAAAGTGACGGTATTTGAGGTGGACCACCCCAAACCAGGAGTCTGGAAGTTGATAGTTCCACCAGAAGCTGGTAAACACACATACATGTTCAAGGGATCCAGCAAGACTAACCTGGACTTCGACTTTACCTTTGTCATCCCTCGTGCTAACGGAAGCCCCATACCAGTCTCCCATCCCCTCACTGGTGAGTCATTGATCTTTTACATTTAAGGGTAAACATTGGATAACAGGGGCGGATCTAGGGGGAGGGTGCAGGGGGTGCGCACCCCTCCCCCCCCCCTCTGAGATGACCTAGTCTGCGTTGTTCGCTTTTAAAATTTGTGTACGTCACCCTTCAGTTACGTCATTCCTTAGAGGTGCACCCCCTCCTAAGAAAAATCCTGCATCCGCCCCTGGGATAACAGAGATCGACATCAACTGTTATTCAAACGGTTACGCTTTAGGATTTCATTCGCAAGACCATTCTTGAGATGAACAGACTGCTCAGAGCCCCCCCAGGGGGGGGGGGGGGGGGGGTACTTGGGTAAACTTTTGCTGGGTATGTGCCGCTGGCCTCTCAGAGCCCCTTCCCCATTATAGTCTATTTTGTGGCCAATTATAGACCCCATCTTAGTCACTTTTTGAGTAAATGTTAATTTCGCAATCCCAACTTAGTCACTTTCTGTTTAGCCATCTACCTTGAGTTCGGAACACTTTTATCTAGGTCATCTTCAAATGAATTGACACATTTATTAAATGTAGGAGACTTTACTCTTCACCTACAAACCTTCTGGTACATTTGTTAGCCGAAAATATTTACAAGCAAAAACTACCCAAAAAATACTTGCCAGAATTTTCTTACCCCAAAAAATTCCGACAATTTGCGACCCCATTCTAGTAACTCTATTAAAAATGCAACCCCATTATAGTCAATCCAGTCGTGAAAATGCGACCCCATCCAGCGGCACATCCCCATTAGCCCATTACTAGGAAGTACCCCCCCCCCCCTCCCCCCGGGTCAGAGCCGCTTTCATTTGAAAATAATTCACAAACCCTCAAGCTAGAACCAGCAGGGAAGTACTGCTCGGTAGCTTTCTTTTGAATGGTCACACTGTAGAATTTCATCCACAGACTCAAACGTTCGAAGACTTCGAACCAATCGCACAGCATATGACAAACAACAGTACCACAGGAAAGTACTTCTCAATAGCTTATATTTCATAGTCACACTGTAGGAGTTCATCCACAGACCTAAAAGTTAAAATCACCTTGTACAGCATAATAAACAGTACCACAGGAAAGTACTTCTCAATAGCTTTCATTTCATAGTCACACTGTAGGATTTCATCCACAGACTCAAACGTTAGAACCACCTTGTACAGCATAATAAAGTCAATAAACAGCACCACAGGAAAGTTCTGCTCAATATCTTCATTTGAATGGTCACACTGTAGGACTTCATCCACAGACTGAAAAGTTAGAACCACCTTCTACAGTATAATAAACAGTACCACAGGAAAGTACTTCTCAATAGCTTTCATTTCATAGTCACACTGTAGGATTTCATCCACAGACTCAAAAGTTAGAACCACCTTGTACAGCATAATAAAGTCAATGAACAGCACCACAGGAAAGTTCTGCTCAATATCTTCATTTAAATGGTCACACTGTAGGATTTCATCCAGACTCGAAAGTTAGAACCACCTTCTACAGCATAATAAACAGTACCACAGGCAAGTACTGTTCAATAGCTTCATTTAAATGGTCACACTCTAGGATGGCCTACCTGACCATAACTTCTCAAACTCATTAACAATTCACGACGAGAACTCCGTAAATGGAAATCACTACCGTGAAGAAGGTTTTGGAATCGTTTCTTAATTTGCATACATTTTGGCGAATTTATTCCTTCGATTTCTCAGCATTTAACGATCAGTTTAATAATAATAATAATAATAATAATAATAATAATAATAATAATAATAATGATAATGATAAAAGAACATGTTTACCCAGTATGACTGTGCGAGTTTAGAAAAACTGTTATCAACGCAGAAGCTATATCAAACACTCGAAACAGTGTTTCATCAGATTTCCAAACACCTTGAAGTACATTGGGTTAAATAAAAAACTCGGCTGCACCTCATTTTTCCAACCCACTTCTCGGTGTTTAGAAATCTGATGAAACACTGTTCCTCTTGTTTGATATATTACAAGAAGTACAACGGGCAAGTACTGCGCAGTAGCGCAGTTTTATTTTAATGGCAATAGACCATCTCGTAGTGTGTATTTTGGACAAACAAACCGATACTGCTGGAAAGAGAACCTTTATAGTATCAAACGTTGTAAATCTGAGCGTTATACCTGTAATTTCTTAGAAGCGGAGATATATAATTGGGCTTGTGAATGTCGAAAATTTATATAATGGCAATAGACAAATACATACATACTTTATTGACTTCCTCAAAGGGGATTTTCAAAGACAATATTAACTAAGATTATGTTTATAATAAAATATGCAAATCATTGTCTTGTATACCGAGTAGACAAGATTTGCTTACCGCCAACGTACAAACGTCTGCAAAAATGTAAAAATTACCTGACCCATATCTTCGTTTCTGACTGACAAGATATAAAGCTCAAATTTTACGGTCTTGCTAATACTAAATTGGTGCCGAGTCTTTCTGGCAGTTATCAATTCCCACACTTGTGGTAGACGAATTAAAAATCCGGTTGATGTAATTATTTGAATTGTCAAAAGGCAATTTTTCTTTTCCTTTTACCACAGGGAAATACGCGTATGTCGTCTTAATAGTAAGAGAAGCTGACAAGGTGAAGGCATCATCTCTTTACCTTAACATCTTGAATGAAGATGGAAACGTCCTCGACACAACGTCTGCCAGACCACTTGGGACAAGTGGAGCGCATTTCTCGGCCGCCTTCCCGACTCCGACGGTCCCATTCAAGCTACAACTGAGAGGCAAAACCAACAAAAACTTTGACTTTGAACGCAGATCCAAGATCACAATCCACCCAAGCCATGTGGTGGTTAAAGTCCTACACACCCAGAACGAATTCACAGTTCCAAAATCCGACAATGAATCTATTATGTTCTTTGCCTATAACACCGGAGCCCCAGAGCTGTTTGACTTTACAGTCAAAGATACCTCAACGTTCAAGGCTTACTATTCGAGATCGCCAGTCCGTATTTTGCAAGACCGTATAGTCTTCTTCGATGTGTATTTCACTGCAGCGCCTTCGGCCGTTCCCGGAACCGCTGATACCGTGGTAGTCACCTTGACTGGTCGAACGACGAAAGTGAGTGTTAGTTCCGTTGTTGAACTGATGGTGGCTTAAAAGGCGAGACAGTGGTAGGAACTAATGAAGAACTTGGAACGTTTTTATTCTATATACTGAGATTTCTCATGATAAAAATAAGGAAAATTTGTAGCTCTAGAAGTGCCAAACTCTCCTCAAACTCATTAATTATTCGTCAATTAACAAACAAACAAAATCCTGAGCATCACGGTGGTTTGGAAACCTCGATCTTAATTAGCAAACTCAGTGATTTCTGGCGATGTTGGTCCTTCATTTTCTAAGTATTCAATGATCGGTCGAGGCTGGGACTGGTTATTAAAACTTTGCAGACTTCAATGGCGATAACAAAGGAGCTACAATTTATGTTGAACTGTACTTGACCCTGCACATCAGTTTTGTTTCAAAATCACACACACTATGACTGAATAACTTACCTGTAATGGCAACATTTCTATTGGTCAGTTGCACGAACTGAAAGCTTAACACCTATTGTGGTTGTGCGTGGTCAAAAAAACGATAGCAAAAACATCGAACAAAGACATTTTTCAGGTCTCATAACCGGTCATTTCGCTTTATTAGCTATGGTTTGAGAAGCTATATCAAACACCCAAAAGAGTGTTTTATCAGGTATCCAATCCCCTTCAGCGGAAGTCGGTTTAAAAAAAAACTCGGCTGCGCCTCGTTCTTTCAACCCACTTCTCAAACTCATTAATAATACACGAAGAGAAAACAAAGGAAATCACTACCGTGAAGGAGGTCTGGATAGGTGAGAACCTAGTTGCCATAAAATTTGATCAACTTTGACTCAACTTTTGCTCTAAAATTCTCCTAGAATTATAAATGTTTTGAGAAGCTATATCAAACACTCGTAAGGGTGTGTCATCAGGTATCCTAACACCTCGAAGTGGGTTAAAACTACTCAGCTCCGCCGGATTTTTTAAACTCACTTCACGGTGTTTGGATAACCTGATCGAAAACACTCTTCCTTGTGTTTGAAAAATTACTTCTTGGTGTTTGCAAATCTTGATGAAACACTCTTCCTTGTGATTTATGTAGTATACTGTATCAAACACGAGGAAGAGTGTTGCATCGGGATTTCCAAACAACGAGAAGTGGGTTGGTAAAACGCGAGGCACAGCCGAGTTTTTTTTAACCGATTTCTAGGTGTTTGGAAACCTGATGAAACACTGTTTCGAGTGTTTGATATAGCTTCTCAAACTGATCATTAAATACAAAGAAAACGAAGGAATAAAATCGCCAAAATCTATGCTAATTAAAATCGGGTATCCAAACCACCGTCACACTTATGAATTTTTTTTTCAAACTTTATGACTGAGCTGAATTATTTACGAGTTAGAGAAATAATAAGATTATTTCTAGGTTCAGTTTAAAAGGATTAAAAGGATTAATTAATCATGTAGTCGATCTCAGGGACATTATTAATTTGTTGAGGTGAAGAGAAATGCATGGAATTATCATTCCATGAAACTGTTGATTTTAGTCTTATATTTTAAGTGGACTGCGGACTCTTGAACTGATGATTTTCAATATCAAAATGTCTCGAAGAGATGTTCGTCAACGTTTCACATCAAGATTTCAAGTTGCATGAGCTAGTGATTTTGAAGATGCTCAAATTATATTCCTTGCGGTTTTAAGATCTTGGGCTATCTATTTTAAATCTAAAATGCGGGTTCATTTATAACTAGATGCATATGCAATAAAGGAGAGGATGCCGTGTGAGCCCCTTTTTAGTATGGCGTGCTTGTATAACACAAGAAAGATAAGTGAAACAACAGAGGCCGCGCCGTTCACACTTCCTCAATTAGGTTCAGCGGATGGTTTAACCTTAGATCAGCCCATGGTTAAGTGTAGACGGTCCTTTAAAAGTGCGTTTCCTTGGAACAAATTTCACGACTCCTTAAAAAGGGATTTACCAGTCAGTGAAGAGCTCGAAATTCTGCTCTTATTGACTACGTTTTTAGTAATGCACCATAGATTTAACCGCTCGGCTTATCACAGTTTTTCAAGCTGTAGTCGTTTTCGTGGCTCTCTATTAGTGATATCCGATTCTACTGGTGTAAGAACACATCAAAACTAGTCTTTTGTCCAAATTTGAGTGTTGTACGATATTTTGAAGCAACGTAGAAAGACCCCAAATTCGCGAACTTTTACGGCCGGACGTTTCTATGGAAGACGGGCAAAGTTGCCCTTAAGTGATAGCGATGCTGCATCTTCGCTCATCCTCACATTCAGTGAGGTATTATTTATTAATAAGCTGATAAACGGATTTCGTAAAATTTCGAAAAAACCTCGAAAAGAGGTGAATATATCTAAGACGATGAGGAAAAAAAGAAAGATTCATTAGTCCATGGCTGGTAGCGCGCTGGCTCTGATAAAGAGAATGATCCAAGCCAGCTGACAGCAGTTGTTGTTTACTTTCAAGAAAAACTACTAAATGGAAAAGGCAGATAAAATGTCAACCGAGAGAAATTAATGCCTCTTTTTTTGGTTGCACTTTTCTATATAGTATTACAAGGTCCGACTTTACATTTGGGCTCGTCGAGATGGATCACAAATTTGAGAACCATGCAGGCAGAGATTTAGTTAGGGACGTCTTTGTTTTGTTCACTTGATGCTTTTATAACAAGATGGTAGACCAATATCTTCAATATGTTTAGTTTTCCTTTAATAAATATAAGTATATTGGTTTTCAAATTGACTGTTATAAAAAAATTGTATTCGATTACAAGTGAAATAATTTAGAATTAAGTTAGAGTTTGTAGGAGTTTAGGATTGTAATTCTTTAATCCTTGATATATATATATATATATATAATTTTTTTTGTATTTCCTTGATTTGATTTAAATTTAAATATATTAAAAGATGAAGAATAATTTTGTAATGATATATTCGTTCTGTATAAATAATACGACTGTTATTTGATTTTTTTCACGTTTCACCACAGAGCGATAAGAGAACAAAGAGACTTTTACATGGTGGTTGGGAAATTAATAACCGAATAACTCCCTTAAAAGTATATACTAAAACAGTGGATAGCGTTGTTGGCGCGCTCTGATTGGCTACTGAAACTCGGGATAGTTAACAATTGGTTCATGCTTTAGCGTGCACTATCGAGTTATGGAGCACATGGGAAGTTTAGAGAGCACGAAAGAAGCGTAAAAGCCGGCAC
Source organism: Cladopsammia gracilis (assembly GCA_022457155.1). NCBI lineage: Eukaryota > Metazoa > Cnidaria > Anthozoa > Scleractinia > Dendrophylliidae > Cladopsammia > Cladopsammia gracilis. Next base: position 308,148 of record JAJGOT010000448.1, on the reverse strand, counting down.
ACACTAGGGGACATGTTGCGGGGACACGAAGCGGGGACATGTTGCAGCGACAGTTTTCCTCGTGTGACCTCCCCGTTTTTGCGAAAAAGTTCTGGTGCGGGGGACACAATTTTGTCCCCGCAACATGTTGCATGAAATTCAGCTGGTTTGAATTCGCGCGTCATGAAGCGGGGACAAATTGACCCCCATTTCAATGTCGCATCGTGTGCACTGCTCTTGCAAACTGTCCCCGCTACAAAATAGAAATGAACCAATAAAAACTCGCAATTGATTATACCATTAGTATTCAGTAGAAGTCGTTCAAGATTTTTATACCTCAATCCGCTTTGTGTGCACCAGCTTGCGTACTGTCCCTGCAACATGCGCCTTTGCTATGCACACGAAGGGGCTTGTCCCCGCTTCATGTCCCCGCAACATGTCCCCTAGCAGGGGCGGATCCAGGGGGGGGGGGGGGGTGTGAAATGGGTGAATTTTCACCCCCCTTTTCTGAGACCCTTTCTTTCTTTTTTCTAAAGTATTTCTCAAATAAATATTATTTTATTAATATTTTATTAAAATTTCACCCTCCATTTCAAAATCCTGCATCCGCCCCTGCCTAGTGTGTGCCGGCCTTAAGAGTTGCCCGAGGCGATAGGCGAGGGCAACTCTTACGCTTCTTGAGTGCTCTCCAAACTTCCTACGTGCTCCATAACTCGATAGTGCACAGCTAAAAACATGAACCAATTGTTTTATAACATAGCCGGTGGAATTGTGCATCAAATCTGACGCGAAAAACGGACAACAATATCGGAAGTGGGTGTTGGCGGTAAGCGAAATATTAAGCAAAATAGGAATTGGTTTTATTTCAAATTTTCGATTGAAAGCTCGAGTTTTATTTTACTGCAGTTTAAATACAAAATTCTTTATTTTTAAAAAAAGAAATCACGGTCCAGAATGGCGCTTTTATTTATCAGCGTGCACTATCGGGATTTTGAGCACGCTTACGTGTACTGAATTTGATTGGGCGGCTCTGCTGGCTATGTTATAACAAGTGTTATTCCGGCGCCTCCGAGCATTTTGCGCGCGAAAATTGTAATCGTTGACAGGAATAAATGACAAGTTAAAATTTGTGCTATATTTTTTCACTGTTTTAGTAAATACCAAAACAACTATTCACCTTAGTGTCGGTGGCCAGTGGTGGATATTTATCACTAGCCTCCTCTACTTCGGTGAATACCCGGGGGGGGGGGGGGGGGGACTCCCATATGAAAGGGGCGGGGATGCTCGTCGTCTCGCTTAGGGGTGTAAATTTCGGATTTTGGTCTCACTTAGGGTGTTCTGGGCTAAACGCCATTATATTTAGCCTTCAAAGTCTCGTTTAGGATTGCACGCGAAGAAATATTAAAATAATATATTTGTCTGTGTTTTAAAATGGTCTCTCTTAGGGGGCAAAAAAATGCTTGAGCCACGCCCAGATCGGTCTCCTTTAGGGGTTTATTCAAAATTTCCGACGAGCATACCCGCCCCTTTCATATAGGAGGGTTAGGGTTAGGGTAGGGTTAAATTGAAATTCCTTTAAATTTTTCTCTTTATAGATATGCTTAATTGATTTAAAGAAGATTTTCCATTCATCCATTTCTAAACCTAAATTTATACTCCATTTTTGGGGTCCAGTTGGCAATGATTGATGACTTTGTTGATTTAAAATACAGTAGAATTCTTTTGCTCGCGCTTTCTTTAAATTTAACTCATATTCGTTAGTCAGTGGAAAGATTGAGTGTTCCCCAATGTAAATTTCTTTTGCGAGATCGTCTATTTCCCTTGCTTTAGATAAAAGGTAATTGTGGATAGCGCTCACTACTTGATAGAAGTTCAAAAAGTTAGTTGTACAATTATATCTACTATTAAATTCTCTGAAGGATAGAAATTGCCCGTTGTCCTTTAAAAGGTCTTTAATTGAAATAATCCCTTTTGAAAACCATTCTTTAATGAAAAATGGTCTACCTCCAATTAGAATTTCTCGATTGTTAAATATAAGGGACTCTGATAACTAGTCGTCCCGTTCCCACGAACTAATTACATGCGCTATATATACTTGAAATACGGCTTTAGTTAGAGCGAAGCAGTTCTCTGGAACAGCCTACCCTGTGATATGAGAGAAATGAAATCTCTAAGTCAATTTAAACGATCAGCTTATCTGAATTTTTAATTTAAACTTCACACGGCATTCATGAAAAACAGGTTTACTTAGATTAGTTGTAGTTAGCTTGTAATTTGTTTAGGTTAGTTAGGTTATGTTCCTGATGATTTTACCGTGTTTTAAATAAAGATTTACAGATTTACAAATTGTACAATCCAGTAAACAGTTGAATGCTAAGATTGAAATGATTTTCCCATGGATCCCTCAACTTAACAATGACGAGAAAGTATTATAATAAACTTCATATTATTGCTGGAACTTTATTCTGGTTCAAACATTCTACTTAACACTGATATGGGGGCATCGGGCATTATGTCGTCATGAGTGCTTTTCTATGCCATGAATACTCACTATATTTCAACAATGAGGTTATTTCCTTACCAGTTGACGTTTTTGGGTCAAAACTGCGTCATAGAGCAGACCAAAACTAAAGTAATTACTCTGACCAATCACAGCAGTCGTAAACAATCCAATGAACCAATCAGAGCTCGAAGCAATTACATGTCGGCGGCGCCAAGCGCGGGAAAACGCGTGCGAGCAAGTCACGATTGGTTTTGGTTTTACTTCTGATTGGTCGAGAAAGTGGCGCGAGATATTTTAGCCAATCACAAAGCGTAGCAATGCAAAACCATAGCAATTGTGTAATTACTTTTGATACTCAATTGAAAACTGCTCTATTATAAAACTAAATACCTTTGTCATACACGAAATGCTTTATTTTTAGAATACCAAGAGGAATATATTAAGTGGATCTGAGTTTTACAAGTATTCCAAAGGCGATAAACTTGAAAACATTAGCCCAATTTTTTTCAAGTAGCAATCCATTTCCATCGCTGGCCATCTGCAGCTCTTAGACATTTATTTTTACTCTTAGAGCACTGTAAAGTAGGGTAATTTTTCGTAATTTTAAACAAAACTGGATCAGTTCATTATTTTTGGATTCTCCACTGATATTAATATATCTTTTCGGTTTTTTAAAGCAACACTATGGTTACTGCAATGAAAAAGGTGACAAAGCCCCTTCTTTAAAAGTTGAGGAGGAGATCAGACAGTTTTCCCGGCATAATTATGAGCATAAATACGGCTGTACGCCGAGCATAATGTGAAGTTTAATTCGAGGTTGACACCAGGCAGTACAATACTCAATTTTAGGAGGATAATGTGACATCCTAGCGTGTAGTGCAAGCGCTTTAGGGGCGGAAAATGACTATTTGGAATTCGTTCAGATTAACCGCCATCGCGGTTTTGCAAAACGTGAAGGAACGAGCGTTGTGTGAGTCGGGATGTGACCCTTGTAATCAACATTGGGTTCTCCATAGGTTACCTGGTGGCGGTCGAGAATTTGAGCGCTTTACAAGATGTCACGGTGTATCGTACATCGGTTTTCGAACGTGAAATACAAGAAAATTTAGACATAAAATGAACAAAATAAATTCACCTCTCCAGTATTATTTTGTCCAAAATCTGCAAAGGACCGCAAACGATAATGCTGTAAACGATACGTAGGATCTGCGAAAGACCTTATCAGCCAAACAATGAACAAACATAAACGACAAACTGCAAGGCTGATATGACTACGTAAAAAGGTAGATTTTGCGAGACACCAATGCGACAGAAACCGATTTCTGTCGCATTGGTGCCTCGCAAAATCTACCTTTTTACGTAGTCGTATCAGCCTTGCAGTTTGTCGTTTATTATTTTGTCCTTTGGGGTTTTTCCTCCATTGTGGGGGTGGGGGGAGGGGGGAGGAGAGGGGCGAGGGGGAGTCCCATATAACTATGAGGGGGTGATCTTCGTACCTTTTAGGGGTTATAACTCGTAGTTTGGTGCCACTAAGGGTGTTTGAATCGCAAATATTTATCAAAGTTTAAATTCTCATTTCTAGTCCTATACATTTCAGAGGAAGTAGTGGGGAGAAATTGTTTGGATATCAAGCTAAGAGAACCCATCTTGTGTGATCATGTCCTTAATTCTCATGACCTTTTTTTATTGATAAGGCTCTAATATTACAAGGAGAAATTTGATGCTGATCACTCCACTCTTAAGGCCGATTTCGGGCGAAAATTGTATACAACTCGCATCATATAACATTGTACACGCCGATTTACACGGCACAACTTTTGCCTACAACTATCGCATGCAACCTGCTCACGCCATACATACGACACGAATCGCATCGTCTGAATCAGCCTACAACTCGCTCACAACCGTTGCATGCAACACGAAAAAAAGTTGTAGGATTTTGAAACATGTTTTAAAACCCTACGACAATCGTAGCCACATACAATGTTGATGCGAGTTGTATACAATTTTCGCCTGACGCAAGCAGCGCGCGCTACAAAAATCGACCATGCGACAAAGTTGTGCCGTGTAAATCGGCCTTATTTGGCTACGTTTGTCGTTGGGTTTTAAAACATGTTTCAAAATCCTACAATTTTTTTCGTGTCGCATGCAACAGTTGTGAGTGAGTTGTAGGCTGATTTAGACGACGCGATTCGTGTGGTTCGTATGGCGTGAGCAGGTTGTATGCGATAGTTGTATGCAAAAGTCGTGCCGTGTAAATCGCCCTTTAGGGCTCAAAGGGTAAAGCCAGAAAAATATGGTGAGAGGAACAACTTTACAGAAAGGATTGGTACCTTTTGGGATCAAAATTAATGCGAGCCACACTCACTAAACAGGTCTTTGACGTACATTGGGACACCAAACACATTGGCTACCTTGACGGTTTCTACCAAATGACGGCGCATTGATGTGGAAGAGATGATTTTCCGACCTTCTGAAGGGGTTTATACCATAGGCCAGCTTTCGGTTTTGTTTTTTAAACTCTGTGTAATTTTCCATTCTTTCTGAAAACAGAAATATACAATATGAATCGGAAATCATTAAAATATTGCCAAAACTCGACTGAAATGACTTTGACGAACAAGCTGTCCAATTTAATACCATCAAAACATGCAGCCGTTCTTTTAATATTTGAAGAAGCAAGTCAGCAAGCCAGCAAGCATATATGTTATAGCGTGATACAAATGTTACGATATTGAATTTTAGTTTTAAACGAAAATTGACAAGGGTAATTAGTTTCGTTTTTGTCATGTCCTATTGTTTTTGTCATTTACCGGCTGTGTTGTCTGAAAGTCAATACGAAAGTCCTTAAATTTGCATATTCTTTTCATTTACCCACCATACATCCCGTGACTCAAACGACTAAGCCTTCATAATAACAGAAAACACGTCATTTATTTGCTTCTCTTTGGTATAAACACTAGTTAGTCATTTCCTCGGGGTTTTGCTAAACAAAACGAACAGAGCTTGAACTTAGAAAAAGCTCTCGACACCTCAGGTAAGTTGAACTTCTGATGCTCGTTAAAACAACATTTAAGCGGGTGTTTTTACTTTTAGGAAATTATCCGTCTTCACTCATAATTTATGACATGTGGCATGGATTGCTTCCCGTTATTAACCGCTCTCAGAGACAAATGTTGTCCCTTAGTTCTTCGGTCGCAGAAAATCGCTTGTAGTTCAGGCATGTTTTATAAGGTTCCTTTTGAAATCCCATTTCTTTTCTCTCTCTCTCTAAAAAAAAAAAACATTTTTATCAGTTTACTATTTTAACGGAACAAAGAAATAATTGTTTCGTCCAACACTTGCTACAAATGAATATGTCTCAGCTGGCACGGCGAATTAATTTTCCTAAATATTTTTGCCGTTTAGTTTTCCCTTTAAAATTAAAGCTAGAAAAGGAATCGAAACGTGATAGTATAGCTAGTCTTCCTGAACAAATTATTTTATGTTGAATTTCTTACAACATGTTACAAATTATATCATTTTAAAGGCAATAAGCTTTTGTTCGAAATGGGATCAATGCCATATCCCCTTTATAAACGCCGGGAACACAACAAAAAAACGTCTCTTCGGTCTGTCGGGTTTAAAATATATATTTCTCATTTTAAAAACATTTATACACTATGTTTTTATCGGATTACGTTGAATGAAATGTTTATTAAACCGCAAACTTGGCACTGATCTACTAGTAGTTAAAACCAACAGAAAATAATCAGTCTTTCCTTGCACTGCATAAATAGCGAAACTAAGAACGCGCGTATTTTACTGATTGCGGAAAGATTGCGGCCTGATATAACTGTACCGGTAAATATATCAATTCTGTTCTAGATATATATATTTTTTCTTTTATGGTATAGCCTAAAGCTCTGTTAGTTCAGTTATGAGAAAAGACGATTCAAAAGCCGCAATTTAACAGGCGTCACATGAAATGCAAATACAAACCCGTTCCATGCATAAATGCAACTGTAAATAGCTGATTTCGAAAATGAAATTTAAATGTGCCAAAAACTTGGACATTCTATCCCTTCAATCTTTAATTCTGCACCAAAGGACATATTTTAGGGGTAGTCTAATAGAAAGAAGCGATATCGACCATATTTTATGAGCTGATTGAAAGCCGCATTTTGAATTTTTCTCAATCCGTTCTTGTCGATCGAGCTAGAATTTCTTTTTCCCCTTTTTTTTTACCTTCGTGTATTCGAAATACGAAGTTCATTCGAAGTTTGAAGTGCATTCGAAGTACTTCATGTACGAGTCTGGTGGCGTATTTTCCCGATCGATCTTTGATAAATTAAAATATGTTTTGACTCGACTCTAAAACCAATCTCAGTGAATCTTGTTTTTGTCAATGAAAATTGATATCACAACCTCTGACCTCAGCTTTTTTTCTCGTCCACTTATATATGTTATGTTAAAGAATTTATTTTTAATTCTATTTACCTGCTTGTAAATAATATTTTAATACTTAAGTCAAGCTTGTCTATTCCTTTTTTGCCCTTTTCGACCCTTTTCAGTTGCAGTTACACTTTGATTAAAACAGTTTTCATGAATGGAAAAAAGGAAAATAAAAATCAATTAGTAAAAATCACGAGATCTCTTATAGACAATTTTATAACCGCAACATATAAGTTTTAATGTTTCAAACGGAACCTCATTTAGTGCATGTACTTCCGTCACCTCTGCAAAGTTTCCTTCATAGAATGCGTGACATGTCACGTTAATAATTCATGAAACATTGCGAAATTAATTTGTAATTATAGATTTCATCGTAATGCAAGTACCGTATCATCGTTATCAAAAGAGTACTAACAAAGATTCTTCCATTGACTGACCGCGATCTTGCTGCGTTCTGATATAGGTTGTTTGATCCACAGATCACGTCCTGGAGACGAAAAAACACAAGAGTAGATCAAGAAACAAGCCACGGTCCTGATGATAAAATCTGATTAGATAAAAATCCATTTATCTAAACTTGGAAATATTGTCCCACACAAAGGCGAAGAATACACGCAAACATGGTGAGTTTCGACTGCGATTTCTGATGTTCTTTGAGTGCGGCCCATTACTATTTTTTGTTTACTCGTTAATTACAATTCTAAATGGTTGTTAAACTGCAGGTTGAGAGATCTCGACAGTATTGTTTCTCGCCGCTGCCGGCGTTTGTGTTGTTTTTTTACTCGGTATCTTCGACCGCCGCGAACACGAATTCTACATCGAACAATGCGTCCGAGGCAGCACCAAACGGAACTGCGCCTCGACCTTTCAGTTGTGAGTGGAAAGATCTTGAATTCCCGATCACTTATGGACCAGGAATTGCTTCGTCGTTGTGTGTGCTTATAGGAGGATTCCACATCATTTTAGGTGAGGATAAAATGTTTCTATGTCTAAATGTGTTGCTACTTTCGATCGACAGTATCTTGATCATACACGCTTGCTTGGTTTCGCTACCAAAAATTTATTTTGAATTCGCTGTTTTCAAATCTTCGCTTAACCAAATACTAAACTGAGTGCAGAGACAATAGGAACAAATCAGAGAGAACTAATTCGTAGGAAACGAGACAATAATGAAAAATACGAAGAGTAAATGTTGTATATATTTGTGGTTGGATAGAATTCTGATCTACCAGGGGGTTCTAGAAATTCAATTAATCCTCACAGACATGCTTCTTCGGAACACTCTTTGATATTATATCGATAACGAGCTCTCGTTTATCGTGAAAGGGTAATTTTTTAAGTCTTTTGTCCTGAGATATGCGGGATCAGTTTTAAGCTGTTTACTTGTTTTCACACGCCGAGAAGATCTGAAAAGGCCTGTGCAAATATTGCAAGAAAAAAGTTCAAGTGCTAAGCCATGGTTAATGTTTTCAGTTCTTAAACGCGTCGAACAATGAGCTGGTAATGTTTTAATATTGATTGCCGTTTTATATAAACTGAACTTCTTTATTCATCGACATGTCTAAAGCGGCAGCCGATAAGGCTAAATTCGGAGGCTTAGTAATTTTTTCGTCATTAGCATTTTATTAGCTCATCAATTGTTTGGTTTGTGTAGGCGTACTTGAGGCAGAACAAAAGAAAAGCTGCTATCTTTTAACCCACTTCCGTCGACGTGATTCCGTCTGTTCGACGCGAGAAGTTTCTTCTTCGCTATTTTACAGTAATCCTCCCTTTTTAGCTCACGAAACAGTACTTCGACTCCACTTCTACAAACCCTTGTTGTCCATTTACGATTTCGAATAATTTTGTATACGGTTTACAAAACAAGACAATCTCCAGGCAACCCGTGGCATATTGACATAGAAAATTCATTATTTCTGGACTGGGTACAAGATCATCCAATTTTGCAATCACCCGTTCTTTCTTGTGTTGCAGAGGCAATGGCACGTTTTGGTTTTAGCTTTTAGACAGCTATTAAAAACTATATTCTCCCCAATGCAAGTCATCCCTATACAGATATAAATTTATTCCTTGTACTGGGTTGGCTGTAGGGTGAATAATTTACTGATTATTTGCCAGCCGAAGATATATCAAAAATTATCGAAATTTTCCCCTCACCCAATGGTAGATGGCCCCTGTCAAAGGAAGTCGCACTCGGGCCAAGATGGCCCACACGGCTGGAGCTTAACCCGGTTTCCGTAGCATGAAGCAACTAGGAATATTGCTACTCCCCCCTGGATGGGATGCTAGTCCATCGCAGGGTTACCCCCAGCATTTTGTCGCTGATACCTATTTATACACCTGGGTGGAGAGAGACAGCGTGGAGTAAAGTTTCTTGTCTAAGGAAACAACACGACGGCAGAGACCAGGCTCGAACCACCGACCTTCAGGTTGAAAGTCCTATGCGCTAACCACAAGACCACCGTGCCGCCCACCTGTCAAAGGAGGTGTTGTAATATTTCTTTCAAAGAAGCCAACGAAATTTAAGACCCCTGGGATGTAATCTTTAAAAGTGTGAACAGCAAAAAACTAAAGTGACAGAATGATTGGCCTTCCATTGGAGCTTAAGGGGTGTGCAATAAAAAATGGAATGTCCATTTGGTGTTGTGGTGTGGGGGTGAGTGTGTTTGTGTGTGTGGGGTGGGGGGGGGGGGGCATGCAGGTGTACATATCTCAGCATTTCTTCTCTAAAGATCCCATATTTCTATATTTTTGGCCTAAAATTTAATATCCTGTGTCACAATAAAACCACATGAAACCCATTACCATCATGCCCTGATTAAATTATATCAAATTTTGTGGAAGTGACCTAAATCCTGTTTTGACCTAATAAGTGGTATACATGCACACCGGTAGTTATTAGCCAATTTAACCTGTGTTTTCCTGTCAGCACAAATCAAAATGGTGCATAAAAATCTCTTTCCGGCCCAGCAAGCTATCAACCAGGCAGTATGTCTTACCTCAAAGTATTGTATTTTTGTAAGATGATATCAGAATGAAATGTCAGGACGAGAAGGGTAACCTTTCACTTATAATCATTTCTATTTTTTTTTATAAAAATGAAATTATTTGCACTGTAATTAGGATGTGATTTTCTATTTATTTTGGCAATTTATTTTCACTAATACCTACTGGTTTAATACTGGCTTTGTAATATATCACTCAAAGTAAATGTTTTAATCATTACAAAGGTCAAACATCCCAATTAGTAACTTTTTTTTTCATGCACTTTATTTCAAATGTCACTGATACAGTGCACTTAAATGTAATTTCCTTCTTTTGTTTCAGTAAAAATGCTATCAAAAGTAATCAAAGAGCACCTATAAAAACATGTCAAAAAATTAATGGATATTCAGGCTGGCCATATGGAATGCACTTTTATAAAACAATCAAGCTTTGTCTTCAGCATTTGATGTCTATTTGTATGCTAATGCACTGGCATGGATTGGAAACTTAATTTTGAGATCACTGATCACCATTTGGGTGTGATTTTCAGAACTGCACCAAAATGTAAGGTACAATAATTATTTGTACCACGGGGGATAGATCATCGGTTTTAACAGTTTTTTCAATTGCAACAATAAAAAAAATTATAGACTTAGGCATATACCTGTAGCCACCGCTCATAAAGAAATCCTGGATCTGCCCCTGTTGTACTCACCTGGGTGAGTGGGCGAGACTGCTAGTAACTCTCACTGTTGAAAATGCAATGGCATTATAGTCAATTGATCCAGTTGTGAAAATATGACCCCAGATTCCAAGCACATCTCCATTAATCTATTACTAGGAAGTACCCCCCCCCCCCCCCCCCCCCCCGGTTTTCCATCCCTGTTTACTGACATCTTTTCAAAAAATATAACTGATTTTATTTTAATTTTTAAGTAACTTGTCTCTCTCGTAGGATTCAAAAAACAGAGAGCTACACTCTTCCTGACTGGATTTTCATCTGCAGCACTTCTCACATACATGATATGCTTAATACGAAGTTCCCTACATCTTCAGTACATTCTTCTCATCACAGCTGCAGTCGCCATCTTTGCAGGAATCCTTTGCACAACAGTAGTTTTCTGTGGACTCTTTACAAGTGGAATTGTTGCCGGCTTCTGTTTAGCAATGGCCTTCCTTTTTGGCTTCGCATCCTTGTACCAATATGCCACAATCTCAATACCCGTGGGTGTGCTCATAGGTGTCAGCGTTGTATTGGCAGGGGCAAACGTTTGGTGGAAGCGCGTCCTTCTTATTGTTACATCATCAATTTATGGCGGTGCATTGATAATGGGAGGAATAGACTACTTTATTGAGGATTTGCGGTTGCTTCACCATGTTTGGGAGAAAGTTTTTATTAAGGAAATCACAGGAAGACCTTGTTTTTTTTCTTGGATTGTGTTGGGTGTTTGGCCTCTCATGGTTCTCATTGGAATGTTAGTGCAGTTCCTAAAGACAGGAAAGAAGCCCCCCAAGCCAGCAAAGGGTGAGAATCAGCGTAGAAATCGTTCAAGTCGAAATGACCAAAGTTTCCAGCTTATTTAAAGGTGCATTAGCGTGTTATAATTATTTAATACAGTTAAAGCCGTCATAAGCGTGTGTCCACAACTGGAGGTGGCCATGCACTTTAATATCATGGGAATGATTCTTGCATGTAAGCAAAAAGTTCAAATGGGGTTTTGTCAAGCGGCCATAAGTTGACTGCTGTCCGCTTACGAGAGTGTTTGCTCAGAGCTGAGCTTTGACTGTAATATTATTTTTATTTGGAGCATTAAGTAAGGCCGCTGAAAACTGACAACTAATAATTTCGTAATTATGGTTTACATAATAACTTGATTTGCTCCTGAATGTTAATCTTGCATTACACGTACTATACAGTACATACCATTAAGTTTTGATGCTAAATATTTCCCATATTTTTGAAAATGGGGTATTAGCTGGTAGCAAAATACAGTGTTTAATAAAAAAAAAATGGAATCACAGAATGTGAAAGAATTGATGTACATGTACATTGTAAACTTGTAATCATTGGAAAAAATTGTGGATCAAAACTTAGATACTTAAAGTAAAGATTGTTCTGTAAAAATTTGAGTAATACCTGGTCTATAATCGGCTAAAAAAAAAACTGGCCACCATCGACCAGAATGTCAACTCCTATGTGTCCGATAAACTATTGGATTCTGCTTTGTTTTCCTATACAGATTGACACTGTATTTTGTGATTGACCTGTTTGTATCATATTTTTCAAAATGGCACATTTAATGCGAAAAGGTGTACTTGCATGAAAACAGACTGTTAATTGGATAACCATTACATACTGAGCTCCAGTAATGTAATGAATTTTTTCAAGTAAATTAAGATAACATTAAATTATATTAACTGCTTCTCTGACTGTATAGGCATACATGTACATTAATATAATATTGAAATTACAATGTAATGCACTTAATTTTAAAGTTGTAAATAAGTGTTGTATTTATATTTAAGTATTAGGCTTCACGTAAGAACTATATTGTTCTGCGGCATTGGCTTTTTCCCACATACAGTGTAGAATATCTTTGATTTTAAGAATAGAGGAGGGGCTGATGGTTCATAATTATATTTCATTATAAAAATACAGAAAATCCATTTGCATCAAATATATTTTAGGAAATGTTCGTGCTTAACCAATCAGAATAGCAGAAGACAATAGCTACTAGTTTTGCTTCTTTGATGAAGTTCCCCAAATACATTATCTTTTAAAAATTGCATGCTGTGCGATTGGGTCTCAAAATACTTGAAACCTTAAAAAAATTAGACTTTATGCACCTTGAACGTAACTTTTAAGCGGTTTTTGAGTCTAGGCCAATGAGATCACTACAAATGTAGTTGTAACAATGAAAATAGTTGACATTCCATCGTGCATCGCCGTTCAGCACTATCTATCCTTCTTATGCCGATCATTACTTAATTAGATTCTGTCATATCAGCTTTCAGGTTGAAAATCTGATTTCGCCTCAAACGTGCATAATGATCGTTTTGCCTGAAACAAAACATTACTCAAACTACATGCACTGTATCAGTACAGTGTAAAATGATAATAACCACTTCTGATATAACTAAAGTTTAGTTCATTTATCCATTATACATGCATTGCTAAGTAGCAGTCGCTGTACCTTAAACATCAAGAAATATACAAAACCACAGCTTGAATAAGTATCAGTGAATTATTACTTCTTAATTTACATGTACATGTTAACTTGGGATCAGGAATTCTTTTTTCTGACTCCTGCTCCGAACAAAAGGGCGCCTGATCGCAGGTTATTTGCATGTTGTTAGCTCAGCTTCATTTTTACACGCAATTTTTAGCGTGACTGTTTTATTATAAATTTTGCATTCTTCAATAATTATGTTTAAGCTACCTTTAATTAGTTATAAGTAAAGGCAGCAGTTAATTTATAAGAGTGTGTTCAGTCCTTTTTTTCTGTTCCCAAGAAAACAAGAAACAAATACATTATGATAAAAGGTCATTTTACAGTTAATGAGTTTGTGGACTACAAGAATTTTTTTTCAGACTTTTAGAGATACACAATATAAACACTGTTGTTCAAAAGTTGCAGAAATCAGAATTAAACTTGCACTTGGAATCATAACTCAGTAAAAAAAAAATGTTGCCATGAGCAAATATTGTGTGTAAAGAAAAATTATCTACAAAATTAATTTTAAAAACAGTTCATGTTAGGGCTTTTGTAAATTATTGCAGTTGGATTTTAAATTAAATAGAATATGCATTGTATGATGAAATAAACCTGATGGCTTCCTTATGCTTCCTCGGTTTGCATTTTAATTAGTACTTTGAATGTCCTGTAGCTTTTCCCATTTGATAATGCTTTCCTTTCTAGAGCCAAACTGCAATTAGAATCGTGTGATAAACATAACTTTGAGTCTTTTAAATTTGAGAAATTAGTATGACCATTCAGATGAAAGCTACTGACCAGTGCTTTCTGTCAGTCTGTTTTTTTTTTTAACTACATGAATGATTAATGTTCAGGATTGCATGCAGAGGGGGCCATGCTACTCCAAAAAAAAAAATGATGTACATAATTCTGTCACATTGGAAGTAAAATGAAAGTGGACAACAACGAAGCTTTATTGTACCCAGAGATGTTTAAATAAATTACAAGGATTAATCAAAGTGACAAATAACTCTGTCAATATGAAGTTTTTGTTAAACAATACTTGTGTACAATCCTGGACATAAGTGAACTACATGTCAATCTGTTTGATAGAGAAAGGCAAATAATTATAGGTTGTTCCTATTAAAAATTGTTATAATAAGGCTGTGCTATTATCCTTTCATTCACCAAATTCCACTGCACTAAATTAACATTCATTCATATTTTTATCCTTATCCATACGCAGACTTTCACAACAAGCGTTATGCAATGGGATCTCCGTTTTACTCTGCACCAGATGACGTAGAAATGACTGAACTTCTTGTGGAACAAGGCCAAGCTCCTCCAACCCCATCTCTGAATATGGACCATGCCCCACAAGGGTCCCCTTTGTTAATGGGGGAGGAATAATGCAGCAATTGCAGACAGCTTCAGATCATTAAGACTGATGTTGAGTGACTATGTTTCTTAAACATCTCAGTCGTTGTACAGTAACTTGAATGAAGAGAACATTAGTTACAATAATTCTTCAACAACTACCACTTATTAAACAGAGAATAACTTAAAACTAACAAGTACAATTAATATAAAAAAGTGCAGGATGGAAAAGTATGAATAAATAAATTATTTTTGGAAAGTTTGAATCACGAGGAAAAATCAATAAATTACAGGAGGCACAAGATAAATGAACTGCAAGCTGGAAATTCTGAAAGTAGACTTTGCAGTTCAATCTCCTGTCCAGTGGTTGTGACACTCTTTTCTGATTTCCAGTGTAATATAAAGAACAAGATATCGATAAACTGAGGCTTTCAGCTGTGCTAAACATCGCCTCTGCATTTTAATATAATATTAATTCTTTAAATAAAATTAATATCATAGTAAAACTAAGGTTTTAGCTGTGCTAAATTCCCTTAACAAATAATTCTTTTAACATCATGCAATTAGCAATTGTAAATTTGATTTTTTTGTAATACAGTTAAGTTACAACACAAGCTTTTAAATAACAGATTTCATTTCACTGCAGAAATAGATGTTAAGTAATGCTAACTTATCCTTTACATGTAAATAAGTGGATCTGAAATCCTTAAGTGTAAATGGGCAAACAGTCGGTAATTTTATAAGTGGAAAACTTGATGGGTAAGAAGGCATTTTTATTGGGGATTGATCCATCTATTTTTTAAAAAAATAATTAAAACCAAGTTTCTTTGGAATCAAGATCCATTATTAATGGTAGTAAAAAAAAAACTGCAAAAAGTTTCTACTGTTGAAAAAATTATTCTTTGAAAGAGTAAAGATCAAAAGAACTGATAGGAAAATAAAAATAATTGAGCATACTTTGATAACATCTCTATCATATCAATTCAGCTGTACATACATATTAGCCTTACACTACACAACTAAAAAATGCCACTTGTAAAAGCTAATGCAAAAAATCATAGGTTTCAAAATCCATTAATTGTCTCAATGCTAATTTTTTTAAATATTAACATATAGTTACATATCACGATCAGCCTGGCAATAACTTTGTTATCAGTTTTAAAGATTATTGGAAAGCCACCATTATACATATTTAATGAACTGGCACTACTATATATTCCATACGTCCTTTGAAATGGTTTAAAAATCAGCCAGTTTCACGGACCATTGGTTTCACTCCATGGTTTCAAAACTGTTCGTCATGTGATCAGTTTTTGTTAACAAATCCGTGACAAGATTGGTTATGTTATGCAACACTGAACTTGCAATGAATGAATTTCAACTCACAGTCACTTTGATTGGGCTAAAAAAAAAATTGAAGTGCAAACTTGTTCGAATACGAGTTCAATTCATGCTTTGCAATGGCAACATCAATCTTGTGGTGGATTTGCAGTCAACAAATATTTAATAACAATGAAATTTTTTCAAACTCTGGAATGAAACCAACAGTATGTGGATCGGGCTAATTTTCAAGACATTTCAAAGCATGTCTCGGATGAATATTAAAAAGAACATTCCGCATGTGCCTACATGCTCAGAATTCTAGAAAATAATTTACAATTTTTTTTTCACACGGTCAATACATTTATACACAAAACATTTTACTGGATAACTACAAGTGATATTTATAGATTTAACAAGTTTAAAATGACTCATTGTGGATATTTAAATACCCGGGAATGATAAATTATTATTATAAAGAAACTTAAATTATTGACTAGTTATCATGGCATAGAAGGCAGAATTTAATATATTTAATAATGATTTTTGCAATGAGCACCAATATCATTAATATTTAAAAATAAACCAAGCTTTCTTTGAAAGTGTGTTCTTACTGATTCAATTCTGCAAATTATACAATGGAAGCTACATTTGGACCCTAGTAGTCCACTTGCAGTCAAAAAACATTTTGATCACATGAACTTTTTTTCAGACTGCAGAGTGACACAGACAGTACATAGTACATGCAGATACTGTACATGTACCACACAGCTTTTGACAACCTCTATTTTCAGCTCTATTGTTTTAAGTATTGTTTGTTCTACAATGTATTGTTTTCTCAGCAAATCAGAGAAGACCTTGTGAGAGCTGCATACTGCCCCAGTACATGGAACAGGCTGATTTCAAGCCATTTCGGTGGTAGTTTGGGATCAATAATGCATAATTATGTTGCATTTCTCAAGCAGTACTATGACTGTGTTCAGTGTTTCCCCTTCAATCTACTGATATCAAAAATTAATGCAGTGATTTTGCTGCATCTAGGTTCAAGCATTCAAGGAATTTCCAATGACATTCAAGTACTTCTAACAGGGTGTTCATTAGGCATCGGAGATCGGAGAATTCTCCGCCTACTACACAGAATTCTCTGACTAAATTTCAATGGCAATATGTAGCTATCTTCGCTCTTTCATTAATATTCTCCTGTTACTTTACACTATTCTCCTGCTACTACAATTCTTAATGAAAACCCTGAACTTCTAGATGAAATTCAACATTGTTTCCAGGAGAAAAATATAAATCAAGGAGTTTTAAGGTTATGTTACATGGGACGATTCGCAAAGACGATTTTTAGCCCAACATAGGTGTGCGGACGATTTTCTTTGCAATGTTTGCAACATACCTGTCGTTAATTTTGTTGCACTAAAAATCGCCGTTGTGAATCGTCTTGTTGCAACATCACCTTTAGAGGGCATGGGAGTTTTTTATGATATTTTCGAGGACCACTTGAGTCGTGTATGAAAGAGTCAAATGACTTGTAAGTGATATTAAACAAAAGCTCCCACAAGGAATAAAGAATTTTTTGCACATCTTTTGATAACAGATACAAGGACATAACCATTGAGCAACTCTAATTCATGACTATCCATGTATAACATTTATTAAAATTGAAATTGAACAATAACATCACGTTACAAGAATTTGAAGTGAACTTTGAGTTGGGAAAGGCGGTCAGTTATATTCAACATCCTTACTACAGTACAACAGCATATCTGTGGTATCAAACTATGCAACAAATTAACATGATAGTTTCTGGTTAAATAATTATACAGTCTAAAATACATGTCATTCCCTCTCCAAAAGGAAATGAAATTTAACTAAGACAGTTTTATATTTACAGTGGAAATGGGTGTAAAAAGGAACCACTTTTACTGGGTCGGATTTTGAATAACGATCAACAGGTACTCTTTGTCTGAAAGGCAAAACAAAAAATAGGTAAGGTACAAAGATGCAAGGGCAGGGCTCGAAAAAAGTCCCATCTGTTCGTCTGGGACAAGTACACTTGTGTTGGGCAAGTACAGGTGTAGATTTTTGTAACTTTCCCCTCTCACTTGCCCGACGGGCAAGGATACAGACAAGTTGCCTTTGAACTACATGTAAGCTTAAGTAACAATTTTATTTATAAACACTTGTCTGGGCAAGCAAAACTTAACTGAAGTCATTAAAACTTGCATGCCCAAAGGGCAAGCTTAAATTCTAGTTCTTTTCAAGCCCTGTGTACATGTACATGTAAGGGTAGAGAGAAAAGCAGGTAAATGTACGTGGATAAAGGGTAGAGAGGTAAACAAAGTAATCTAAGCTTGCCAAAGTGTCTTACTTCGCTTGCCCAACAATCATTTGCGTCCACAGAGCCAGGGTGTGGAACACTATCTCCCCTGAACTACAGAACTGCCGTTCCGTAATTGCTTTTAAATGCATGCCAAATTGCAGGCATCATTGCTAAGTACAATGTAAGTGGTTCAATAGCTAATTTCTCTGAGCAACTCGAAATTTTTATCTTTGCAATAGTATTGTATTTGTATTATAAGTCATTACCATTATTGTAATTTCTACATGTATTTCTACATTTTATTTATTGTAAATTAGTTTGGAAGATCCCATTTGGGAAAACTAATAAAGGATATTGTATTGTATTGTAAATTGACAGTTTTTTTTTTTTTTTGCTGGTGAAAAACAAGATGTTACATGTTCTTTCCTGACAAAGAGATCACTGGAAAATATGGCAGCATTACATGTATTTGCCATAAAATTGTAATTACTGGAAACTTACCTGGAGCAACCATGATCTCATGTTTTTTTGAGCGGACCCTGAGGAATGTTAAATCATTCTGAAAGAAAAAGGCAGAAAAACTTTAAAAATCAGGTTATGATTGTTACTGAGTAAAAATACTGTACATTGGCCACCAACAGCAGGGTGTCCACTTTCAAACATGATCATCATCATCAGGAATTAAGGCCAGTGTTCTAACCAGGACTTTGCCTTAGGGGGGAGGGGGTCCCACAACCCTCCTACATAATAAATAGGGGCCCTACAGGAACTTCAGGGTGTCAAAGTTAATCACTCCACCATGTTGGTTTTGAAAACGAAGCAAAAGACATGAGGAATGAACAACATGAGCCGACAATCCACAAGGTCAGTTATATGATCCAAGATGGTGGCCAAAATCGCACTGAAAGAGCTTGTTTGACACGTGGAACCTTCGGAGATGAAACTAGTTGAAGGCTAAAATGGTACTTTTTATGCATTGTTTTCATTTATTGTAATTATTTCCAAACAGAAAAAAACAGTATTTGATTGTCAATCGAAAAATTGCTCACTGACTTTCATAAGTCCATTTTGTTTGTTTCATCTGATCTGAACTTGTGTGCCATCAAGGGCACATTAGATCGGACTAAGAGTACGAGATTGAGTATCACTTTTCAAACCTACTGTAGTTTGCATGCTCTAGATAACCATTAACAGCACAATTTTATAGCTAGAGTCTTCTTATCTTCTGGTCATCAACAGGAAGGACCAACAGCTCTGGGGACATGACTGGCTTGAAATTTAAAAGTTGTACTTGTACTCAATCTTGTACTTGTATTCAAATCTAAAGTTCAGTATTAACTTGGCTTTGAATGTGCCATTTCAATTTTTTTTTGTGGGAATCCCTCAAGGATCCATCTGGTGAGAACACGGTAAGGCGGTGACCATGTCTGCTGCAGGCCCGGTTAGGGTTATGGTTACTTTTAAACACAATGAAAATGGCAACTTCATGTAAACTACATGTACATGTAGGCCAGCCCAATTATCATCACGTCCATTGTTTCTTTATCTGATTTGATAGTTTATATAAAAGACAGATAGAAGTCTCAAAGTCCCCCCCCCCCCCCCCCCTCCCCCCGTTGGCTTAACATTGATAGGTGCATTATGACTGTTTCATAAAACCGATAAAACAGCAGGCGCGGATCCATACCGGTTTCCACCGTTTTACCGAAATCGTTCAGATTTTTCATAATGAATATAATTTTTTAATAAACGTAAATTTCCAAGTTGAAATCTCGAAAATGGTTTGGATAATGTTTTTTTCCAATTCGTGGCATTGACACGCTCTGGCCGTGGGATTTTCCATTGGGAACGACAAGATCCTAAAACTGTCCCAACAACTGCACTGACAACTTTAAAGGAGATCGACCATGTGCTGTTTCCCAACATCGCCGAGTGCCTCAAAATATTTGCCACCTTACCAATCACCACATGCGAGTGTGAGAGAAATGTGTCAGCTTTGAGGTGACTGAAAACATACTTGTGAAGCACCATGTCACAGCCGAGATTGACAGGACTTGCCTTGCTACATATCCACTACAACATGGAAATTGACTTTCAATTGATGACATAATCTGCCGATTCGCAAGGCTTCATCCGAGGAGAATGGAACTAGCCAATATCCTGTCTGAATGACTCAGAAACCACTTTAGGTAGTTAAGTTAGGGGAGCATGCCACCAGACCCCCCCCCCCCCCCCCCCCCCTTTCTTTTCGGAAATCGGTCACCATTTATAGATAGATAGATAGATAGATAATCTTTATTTAAACACGGTAAAAATTCGTCAGCTAAAAATCATTATAATACTTAACACAAAGCAATAAACTAATATTAAAAAATATCTATATATGAAGAATTTTTAAATTAAATAATCCGCGCCTGAACAGGTACAAATTTTAAAATTAAATACAAGTATTGTTATTTTCATTTTGTTCACTTAAGCTTATTTATTTGTTATTTATACTGATGTGATGTGGCAATGCTACTTTATCAGTTATAAGCTCATATTATTTTTGTAGAAAGTAAGTTATATCAGCTGAAGTATTAGCTTACATGTAGAACTTTAAGCTTTATATAACCTTACAATGTGCATGGTTGCATGTCAACAATTTCAACGTAATTAGCTCACTGTCGACTTAAACCTAAATTATATCCGACAGAAGAACTCGCAGAAAGTTAACAATTACAAGAATAGATATTTACAATATTTTGTTTAGCTTACCTGTGGATCGATGTCTCGAACCGTGCTTCGCGCTTTCAATGTCAGTTGATTAATTAATGCAGCGTATTGCACAGTCGTCGAGTTATCCAAAGTTGTTCTTATTGGAATTCCTACAATACAAAGCAAAAAAAATGTAACGACAACTAAGCAACCCTCGGGAATACGCCTTCAATTAGGCGAGACTACCTTCGCGTTTTGAAAGCACAATTAACAGCCGAATTTTTGTTAGTACCTTCCTGGTTGACGATAATTATTCCTATAACGCCCTTATGGCTCTGGATTCGCTTCAGCATTTCCTCGACTTCAGACTGTCAAAAAGAAGAATATTTCAATTAGCCATATCTACAAAGAGTCAAACCTTCCAAACAGTCAACTAAAATGCCCACCATTTTGACTTCTTTCACTTGTTTTTTGGGCGACGTTGCCACGGAGCACGCGACCGCTAAGAGTTGTGGTACAAATTTATGAGCCTTCGCGCTAAATTACAGCAGTATTTTTGAAACAATTATGCGCATTGGTTGACTGTTTGACTTCTGCTGCCCCAGGAAGTGCGGGCTCCTAAAACACGCGCGGTATGCAGAAAATCTAAACAAAATTTGAGGTAATTCCGCTTGAGTATAGTTCTTATTTATTTGGGGCTTCAGCCCATACTTTTTCGTTTTTTCTTTGTGTTTTGGGGAAAAAAGCAATGATTGGATGTTGATTATGACGGTGGATCTCTTCAGTAATTCAAAGGAATGGTCAAATCACAGCGGTAAGCCAATTAACTTTAAGTAAAATTAACGAGTAAGCTTAATCTTTATAATGAATATTCTCGGTTTTTTAATTTCCAAAATATGACATTCATTATTCAGTATTAATTAATAATTTACACCTCTAAACAAGACACCTGGTCAGTTAATTAAGCAAAACTGGATAAGTTAATAATTAACAAAAAATTATTGATAATAGACTGAAGGTGAACACATGAGTCCGTTGTGAACTCAAACTGGTACAACTCAAGGAGTTGGTGTCATAATCAGGAGCATGCATTGATACGTATCCAGTGAAAATCAAACAACGAGTCAAACCAAGTTTCTGAGTGCACTTATGATTCCATTGCTTACCATCTAATGAAAACAAGAATTTCTCGACATCAAATTTCGGGGCCATTGTGGCCATACAACCCAACCTCTCCAGTTAAATCGGAAATTCCATCTCTCCCTCCCAAGTCGCTAAAATTTTGTGGTGCACCTCCCCTGAGGTTCGCGAGGTTCTGTGAGACATACTTCTAGTTCAATTTGTTACATGTATCTGCATGTTTATTAATGAATTAAACCAATTTCCTCCTCACCATGAAATTCAATCATCCTATCCTGTGCCCAGCCTTCAACTTACAGTGTACAGTGTAGTCAAATTCCTGAGGCATGCAAGAGAGGTCAAATGCCCATAAAATGACATGTACTGTACACATGTACCTAACATCTGTCACCCCTCATTGGCAGATTTACTAGTAACACTGTTTATGGTGGCTCCGTATTGTTCAGCCTTCTTGTCTTTTGCATTCCATTACAGCTAGTCCCATGGTGTGGCTAAAAATCTTTTACTTGAAACCAGTATCCAAACAACGTCATCATTTGTTGCCATGGCAACGCGAAAAGAGGTCAAAAATACACTATTTTGGACCATTTGACGCTTAAATAACTTGTAAACTACATGGTGAAAGTTTTGTTTTCGATATATTTTTGTTTAATTAGCTTGCAAGAGAAACATTTTAACATTTTTTTTTTTTAATTCTTGTACATAGAGTTCAGAGCTACCTTAAATTTGTGTAAAAATGACATATCTCTGAATCCTATGTACAGATTTTTTTTCAAAATTGGCACAAATGTTTATGTTTATAAGACGAAAATATATAAAAATCAAAAAATTTCACCAAGCAGTTTTGAAATTATTAGCCTCAAAAGGTTGAAAATGGGGTCTTTTTGGCCTCTTTTTACGTTGCCATGGTAACAAATTTTGATGTCGTAGCCACCTAAATTGGTTAAGTGTTTACAAACCTGTCTATTTTAAATGTTTTCTTTTAATTTTACTGGTGTAGCTGTGATTGAATATCATAGATGTATGATGGGAATGTTTAAACTATTAGAAGCCACCTTATTTATTCACAGTCAGTAGTAAATACAGTGTATTACATGTATGTGTCTGTGGCTTTATACAAACAACTGCATCAAGGAATGATATTACCTGTATTTCATTTCTGCTTCTTATATGTATTAATACTAAATAAAAACAACCTCTCCATTTGAATCTTACATATAAAGGTTAAATAAATTTAAAACTACATGTAACATGATATTTTATTGAAAACCTGCAAAGTTACATGGAAGAAATTGAACAGACTTATTAAAATTCAAATGGAAATTTGCCATGATCGTGTTACATTCTGCTCAGATGTGAACTGGAGTCATGGAAACCAAAGAAAAGCTATTACAGTCAGTTCTTTTAATTTCTTGCAAATTTATTCCATTTATCTATTTTCTTAGTGTTAAACTTGGCTTTTCTACAATTTTGTAAGAAAAAATGATTTTATTCAGATTTTTCCGGCCCTTGCTGTATTATCACATGTACATGTACAGTAGTAGTCTAAGTAAATAATTTCAGGCTTATTCAGACATATTAACATGACACTTGTTTTTTATTTAAGTGTAAATTTTTTAATTTATAAATATTCAAATTCTTGCCAAATTAATATTGATGTTTTAAGTCAACCATTGACATCTTTCTCCCGTCATAACTTTTTACTTGGAAACACAGCCGATACTCACACAGCTTTGATCTAAAACAATGTCATTATTGTCTCCATTTTTTAAAATTTTTATGTTACCGGTATACTGCATCAGTTGATCAAATTAGTGATGTATAAGCACAAGTATTCCACAGTGAAACAAAATTCTAAGAAACCAAATGGCAAGAGAGGTAAGCGAAGTTTCATTACTGATAAGTTTTAACACTGAAAATCCAGAACAGTTTTAGGCTTTTCTTAAAGCAGGGCTCGAAAAAAGTCCCTTCCAGTCACCAGAGACAAGTTGATTTTTTGTGTCAGGCAAGTAGTGTACAGTAACTTCCCCCACTCACTTGTCAGACAGGCAAGTATACGGACAAGCCACCTGTGAACGAAGCTTTATTATTAATAAGTAATAAAAGCGTGTCCGGGCAAGTAAAACTTATATAAGACTTGCTTGCCCTATTAAAGGGCAAGATTAAGTTTTTTTTTTTTTTTTCTATTTAGTACTATTAAGCCCTTTTAAAGCAGCCAATAAACTGGATGTTCAATAAATTTTGTTCTCTGACGAAGGGGTAATGTTGCTCTCAAAAACTGACTGAAGTGAATAGTTTATGTACAGATGTACATGTGAATTAATGTGAAGTTGTTATTACATGTATCTCCAAGCTTATGTTTTATATTACACTGAGTATAAATTATTGCGTTCAACGATAGGAGAATGCTTTCTAATCTTGTCGGGTATCGGTCTGGGATCGCGACATTAAGGTTACAGTGTACCTTCAGATCGAAAATTTATTGAAAATTTTTTTTTGGCGTTAAAATAAAGTTTACAGAATGAACTTTCATCCAAAAAAAAAAGTATCGAAAAATAGTGAAAATTGATGGAGAAATGACGGTATAACTTTTGTGGGCGGAGTTTGTTTATTAAGCGTTATGTTTTTTTAAGCGCCGTTTTCTCAACGTTAACTTTTCGCTTGTTGGGGACACTTTAAAGAGCTACAACTCAAAGGGAATTTGTTCGATTTTCCTTAAATTTGGACAGAAGCTAGGCTAACATATAATAAACAAAAACGTGTCGGCGAATTTCTTAATTCCGAAAACTTTTTCGTCAACAGGCATTTCCGTGCGATCATTCCAATTTTTTTTCTCCCCTTTTCGAAAATATTCTGTAACTTTTCCCTGCAATTTAATATGGAAAATCGCCGACACGTTTTTTTAGCGCTTCGTGTCCGGAAACCCAAGAACAAATCAAATTAGCAAAATATAATAATCGCTTTGAGTTATAGCGTTTTAAAGCTGATTCGGACGTTCGAATTTAGATGTCGTAAAAAATTCGACAATTCATTTTATTACCAAATGGTTTCCATATTTAGATAGCCAGCTCTATAAGCTTTAATTTGATATCTGGGTTTAGGTATATTAAGTGTAATCCTAAGACGCTAGAGCTGTTATACTGGAGACACCCCCGAAGGTACACTGTAACCTTAATTCTATTTTAGAGCGCGCTAATACAGTTGCTTTCGCTATACATGTATAGCATGGCACCCCTAAAAGTAACCAAAGCCAACCGTTCCACTGATGCAGTTGCTTTCGCTATATAGCATGGCACCCCTAAAAGTAACCAAATTTCACAAACGAGCAGTGAGTTGATGCGAGCAAAAGCGAAAGCGAAAGATGAAGGCGTTAACAACTTGTGAGTACCCGCGTCAAAGCTTAAGGCTAATTTCTATTTGCAAGGCTAATTGTGCATCATCAAAGCACAATTATTGCACATCATCAATTGCGCATGAAATTGAGGTGAGTGGACAGCCAGTCCAAACCTCGAAATTGCATGGCATGCAGCCCAATTCCTCCCACAATCCCCTGCGCCCAGACTGATACCCGTCCAGAATAGATAGCCTTCTCCTATCATCAAATGCAAATATTATTTTTATTATATATTGTACAATCAAGTTTGACTTCATGTTAACTTTAAGTTAATACTTGCCATTTCTTTGTGGGAAATTTCAAAACAGGACATGGTTGAGATCCTCTCACTGAGAAAATTAAATTTTGACTTTTTGATAAAAGGGTGGTAAACAGTAAAATAATTTGAGACTTTAATATAATAATTATATGTATGGGATGGCAAGACTACCATTTCCACTGCCTGACGGAAGCTTGTCATGTTTTTAAAATATTGACCTACAAGACTCCAAGGTGGTTTACCCTAATCTCCACTATTAATTAAAATGCAAATTTTTCTTTGATGCTGATCGTCAAAACTCAAGACTCTAAGGAGTAGGGAACCACTCAGTCAAAAAAAAAAAAAAAACAGATGTGAGACCGGCCTGTATCAAGTTTGACTTGAATATTGTGAGACCCATGGCACAGCTTGTCAAAGAACACTTTATAACTGCCAACTCTCATGCCTTAGGCATGAGTCTCACGCGTGCAAGTTGAAAACGTCAATCTCAGGCCAGCTCAGGCTTCCAGACCAATTTCTCATGCCTGGTTGAAAAAAGGGAGCTACTGTGTTACAGCCTTCACTGACACACTTTCAAAAAATATGACTGTAAACTAATTGAACCAATATGAGAAATGAAAAGTCCATGTAGAATGAATAAATGACGTTACTTTCCCTTTTTGAAGGGAAAAGCATTGGGGCATAACCATTTCCTTGATAGCCTGCATAGCAGCTGCGTCGGGGAGAAGGGAACTGGGGAGAGAGGGAAAGGACACCTGCAACATAGACCCCTATTTGTTCTTTTCTGCAGATGTTGGCAGCCGCTAAATTAACATAGTAATAATTTTTATTCTGCGTGAAGTCATCCATGTGTAAAAGCGTGTGCCAGTTTTTGATTGGTGAACGTATTGACTGTTACATACACTGTAATTCAATTACAAAGAAATTGGTGGGTGTAATGCAAATAGCCCGGTTCTTATAGCAGGTGTTCCTTCCCTTCTTCCCCTGTCCTTTTTCAAGCCCCTCCCCCCTCTCCGTTTACGCCTGCCACGCAGGCTATTTCCTTGAGAACTTCAGAACTATTCAGAATGCCTTCGGAAATCTTCAGACCTTTAATTTAATACTTAATAATCTTTAATACCTCAATTACATCATTTGAATCAAGGACTCACTTGATATGAAAATCTACAGTAAAAATAATGTTACTGTGGTCCCTATGATGTGCATGAATTACAGGGTTCAACAGTCTGTACATTGTAAGCAGATTTTTCATATATTGACTTGAGTATATTTTGAACAGATGGTTCTGATGCAGACTATGATGATGAAACTGACCTGTTTGATCAGGAATGTGATGTTTTTATGAAGGAGTTTGTGGCAAAGATCTTCTTTATTGGGTAAGTAAGTACGCCCTCAAGTTAGAAATTCCACATTGGAGTTATTTATTAATATTTAAATAATAACCTTGAGGTAACTGACACTAAATTGCAACCATCCTTCAATGAATCTATAAGAGCTAAAACTTGAGCAGTAAGGTCTGCTGATCCTGTGGTGCTGTTTGTTAAGCTGTACAAGGTGGTTCTAACTTTTGACTCTGCAGTCAGTGTGTGAAAGCTACTTACAGTGTAGCAGTACATATTACATTGTATACTTTTCTGTGGTGCAGTTTTTGTTAAGCTGTACAAGGTGGTTCTAACCTTTGAGTCTGTCAATGAAATTCCTACAGTGTGACCATTCAAATGAAAGCTTAGAAACTCAATGTCAAAAACTAAAGGCTGAGATGGTCTATAAGTCCTTAAACGACCTCGCACCGAATTATTTGTCCTCTTAATTTATTCATCGGAGTGATGTGATTACTTCTTACAATTTGCGAGATTCTGATAATAAGCTTTTAATACCATCGCCACGTACTATTACAAAAATAGCTTTGCCTATAGTGGTGCAGTCCTCTGGAACAGTCTACCCTCAGCTGCTAGGCAGGCAACATCTCTGACTAATTTCCGACAACTCTTAATTAATTCCGACACGGCATTCATGTAAAACAGGCTTTATTTTAGTTTACTTTTCTTTAATAGTTAGTTATATTTTAAATTATAGAAGATTAATTTACATACATAGTTTCTTATTAAGTTGTAGTTTATATTAAATTGTTAATGCCTGATGTATTTACGGTGTTTTTTTTTAAATAAAGATGATGATGATGACGATGAAATCCTACAGTATGACCTTATAAAATATATATTATATATATAAATTATATATATATATAAATTATATATATATATTGTTGTGTAATCGAAGTAATATGCTAATTACAGTAATATGCTAATCGAAGTTGCATGTTGTGATATGACGGTTTATATGCTAATTAGGATCTTATAGCGAACGCACGGGTTCGTTCGAGTCAGTTGGCGATTAAACTTGTTACTACTCAGAGCTCCTTGTCTCGTCCTTGAAAGTTGAACTCAACATGGTGTCAGGAGAGGGATAATTTTTTTCAGCGAGTTCGAAATGCCTGCAGATCCGCCAAGCATCGCAAGTGTTCCACAGAGTACGATCGTTCCGCCAGAGCAATTCAACTTCACCAAGCCAGCAGAATGGCCAAAATGGATTAGAAGATACGGCCGATACCGGATAGCGTCGGGGCTGGATAACAAAAGCGACGAGATTCAAGTGAATTCGCTCCTCTATACTATGGGCGACGAGGCCGATAACATTATGATGAGCTTCGTATTTAGTCCTCCCGAAGACAGCGGAAAATACGAGAAAGTCAAGGAAAAATTCGACAGTCATTTTGTGGTGAAAAGGAACACGATATACGAGCGAGCCAAATTCAATCAACGGGTTCAAGGAACTGATGAGCCTGTCGAGTCATTTATCACTTCATTGTATTGCCTGGTCGAATACTGCGAGTATGGAACACTCCGCGACGAGATGATTCGCGATCGACTGGTTGTTGGCTTGCAGAATGCTAAGCTCAGTGAAAAACTGCAGATGGATGCGAATTTGAATTTAGAAACGGCGGTGAACATGGCAAGACAAAGTGAAAGCATTCACAAGCAACAAGAAATCGTCCGAGGGGCGACCGGTGTGGGCGAACGGAAAGATGTCGACGCCATTAGATTTGCTAAGAAAGGCCCGGCCAAGAAACAAGAATCTGGAAGACGATTACCGAACCCAAGACCTTCCAATTCGGTCCACAAACCGACATGCCAGAGATGTGGAAATGATTTCCACAATCGTCATGTTTGCCCAGCCCGAGACGCCACATGTCACAATTGCGGCCGTGTGGGACACTTCGCACGAGTGTGCAAGTCAACGAAGCTGAATGAGGTTCATGGTATCGAAAGTTCAGATAGCGAAAGCGACAGCCCAGAGATATTTTTGGGCGAAATATCGGACACGGGAAAGGACCAAGGAGCGTGGGAAATCGGAATTGCGGTAAATGGGAAGGTTATCAATTTCAAGCTTGACAGCGGGGCGGATGTGAGTGTCATTCCAAGGGAAATCTACACCGCTATACCGGATCACCGCCCACTGGAAAAAGCAAACAAAAAGCTTTACGGTCCCTGTCGTTACCGGTTGAAATGCATCGGAAAATTCACCGCAACCCTGAACTACCAAGGAGAATCTTGTGAAGAAGAAATTTACGTCATCACAGACCTCGAAAGACCTCTGTTGAGCAGACAAGCTTGTGATGCGCTGCATGTGATTGCAAAAGTCGCCGAAATCCGATCTATGGGTGACAGAGAACAGTACGTACAGAAACACCCCCGGTTATTCAAAGGTCTAGGTTGTCTCGAAGGCGAATACGAGATCAAAACGGACCCGGAGGTACGGCCATTCAACCTTACCACACCACGTCGTATTCCAATTCCGCAGCTTCCAAGCGTGAAAGAAGAGATACGCCGGATGGAAGAACTTGGTGTCATTGAACAAATTGACGAACCGACCGATTGGTGCTCTCCGATGGTTGTGGTGCCGAAAAGCAACGGCAAAGTAAGAATATGTGGTGATTTCATACAGCTCAATAAAGCCGTCCAGAGAGAAAACCACCCGATGCCAACGACAGAACAGACACTCGGGAAATTAGCAGGAGCTAAAGTCGTTTCGAAGTTGGATGCTAATTCCGGGTTTTGGCAGAGGAAACTTGCAGCTGAGTCCAAGAAACTCACCACCTTCATCACTCCGTGGGGAAGATACTGTTATACAAGACTACCGTTCGGGATTTCGTCGGCCCCAGAACATTTTCAGAGAACCATGCAACGCGTCCTCGAAGGACTCGAGGGTGTGGAGTGTCAAACAGACGACATACTGGTCTATGGCGAGAATCAAGCTCAGCATGACGAGAGATTGGAAGCGGTCCTCAAGAGACTGGAAGAAGCGAACGTGACCCTTAATCTGGAGAAATACGAGTTCTCTAAGGAGACCGTTGTGTTCCTTGGAAATTTAGTGGGAAAACACGGAATCCAGGTTGACCCCCGCAAAGTGTCAGCCGTTAAGGACATAAAGGAACCAACCAACGTCAGTGAGCTGAGGCGATTTCTGGGGATGGCAAATCAACTGGGAAAATACATTCCCCATTTGGCCAGCATCAACCAACCTCTGAGAGATCTCCTCAGTCAGAAGAATGCCTGGCTGTGGAGCGATGCTCAGCAAGATGCCTTCGATAGAATTAAAGGTGCCCTTGTCTCAGCACCAGCACTGGCCATTTATGACCCAAGGAGAAAGACAACAGTGTCGGCAGATGCTTCCTCTTATGGCCTCGGAGCGGTGCTCACTCAAGAGCAGGATGATGGAGAAAGCAAAGCAGTGGCGTTCATATCAAGGGCTCTGACACCGGTGGAATGCAGATATGCCCAGATTGAGAAGGAAGCCCTCGCGACTACATGGGCGTGCGAGAGGCTATCAGACTACCTGATTGGAAAGTCATTTCACATAGAGACGGATCACAAGCCTCTCGTACCACTACTGGGATCCAAGAATTTGGACGAGATGCCGCCACGCATACAACGTCTGAGGTTGAGGTTGATGAAGTTTCATTATACCATATCGCACGTCCCCGGAAAGGAACTCGTGACTGCTGATACCCTGTCACGCGCTCCAGTTGAATCACCACCAAGCCAGAGTGGAGGGGAAGAAGAAATAAATTTGTATGTTGACAGTATTCTGGCCCAGTTGCCAGCGTCAGACATCCGTCTGCGTGAAATCAGAGAGCGTCAAGAGGAAGATGAAGTCTGCCAACAGTTGACCGAATATATCAGAGAAGGTTGGCCAGATAAGCACAGACTTCCAAGTGCAGTTAAGCCCTATTGGTCCGTGAGAGGTGAAATTACTATGAACCATGGATTACTTCTGAAGTCTTCAAGGATCATTATTCCATCCAGCCTGAGGCTCGAGATGCTGGATTGTATCCATGAAGGTCACCAGGGAATCGCCAAGTGTCGCCAACGCACAAAGTCGTCTATCTGGTGGCCTGGTTTAAGTCGACAACTGGAAGATATGATCCAATCCTGTCGCAAGTGTGTGGAGCACAGAGTCCAACGACCTGAACCGCTTATTCCGTCTGCTGTCCCAGACCGTCCCTGGCAGGTACTTGGAACGGATCTATTTACCCTGAAGGGTCGCACCTATCTCTTGGTGATTGATTACCGGTCCCGCTATGTCGAAGTGTCAATCCTGTTGTCTTCACAAACGTCTCACGAAGTCATCCGAGCCCTAAAGTCGATATTTGCACGTCATGGGATACCGGAAGTTGTGCGTTCAGATAACGGGCCCCAGTACGACTCTTCCGAGTTCACGAAATTTGCCAAGGAATGGGGATTTCAACATGTTACGAGTAGTCCTCGATATGCTCAATCAAATGGCGAAGTCGAAAGAAGTGTGCAAACTGTCAAGAATCTCCTCAAGAAGGAGGATGACCCCACAAAAGCCCTGATGGCGTATCGCTCAACACCACTGGAGTGTGGCTACAGTCCTGCACAATTGCTATTTGGACGCAAGCTACGCACTACAGTTCCTACTACACCAGTGGAACTCGCTCCTAAGTGGCCAGACTTCGGTGAGCTAAAGCTGTGCGAAGAGGAGTCGAAGCAGCGACAGAGCGATCACTTCAATATCCGCCATCGTGCTCGACCCTTACGAGAATTGTTACCAGGAGAACAAGTATGGATTCGGGACATGAAGGTACCCGCTACTACAGTTCAGACGACATGCCTGCCTCGGTCCTACATTGTCCAGACTCCTGTAGGAACGCCAGTGAGAAGAAACCGTCGTGATCTGATTCCCTTGAGTCCAGCGACAACACCGGATGCAGAAAACCACGTGCAGCCCAGCCCCATCAAACCAGTGACCAGCCCCGTCAGACCAGTGAGAAGAAACCACAGTTGTTTGGCTTCCTTGGATCCAGCAACAACGGCTGAAGCAGGACACACCGTGCAGCCCAGCAAACCAATTGTCCGTACCAGCGTGTCAAGTTCTGGACTGGAAAAAGCCCCAGCTGGTCTGAAGCCTGTTGTCACTACGCGAGCTGGCCGGCACGTAAAGCCGCCAACCAGACTGAACCTATAACAGCACCGTAGCTTAAGACTGATTTGTCCGACATGATTTATTTACAATAACAGTTAAGTCCCTTGTTGTTAGGGGAGATGTTGTGTAATCGAAGTAATATGCTAATTACAGTAATATGCTAATCGAAGTTGCATGTTGTGATATGACGGTTTATATGCTAATTAGGATCTTATAGCGAACGCACGGGTTCGTTCGAGTCAGTTGGCGATTAAACTTGTTACTACTCAGAGCTCCTTGTCTCGTCCTTGAAAGTTGAACTCAACAATATATATATATATATATATATATATATATATATATATATATATATATATATATATATATATATATATATATATTCTTCAAAATATGGAAATAAAGACAATAAACTCCTTGCCGATATTTCGTCTTTATTATAAAAGACTTCGTCAGGGCAACCTGATGAAGTCTTTTATAATAAAGACGAAATATCGGCAAGGAGTTTATTGTCTTTATTTCCATATTTTGAAGAATATTAATTAACATTTTGGAAGAAAGATCCAGACAAAGGATGTTTTTGAAACATTATATATATATATATATATATATATATATATATATATATATATATATATATATATATATATATATATATATATATATATCCAGGATAATATTTGTATTGTGTGTCGAGAGGGCTCGATACCATCGGTAGAGCGAATATAAAGAGAATAAGTGGACACGGTTAAACTTTCGACTTCGGTTTAATGCATACAGGTCTGTTTCGTACAGGGCGAACCTGCACTCCTCAGTGCAAGACCAAAAGTGAACTACAAAGAACATTTACAGTATAAAAAGCATCATATCTCCATGGGGATAACGTTCATGTCTAGACAATGTCACATCACGTTTTTCAGCAGAAATTTATCTTTATGTCTACATTTACTGATTAATTCGTTTCGTTTGTTCAAGGTTGCGGTTTCCGGTTTGCACAAAATGAAAAACTTTTCAGCTATACACAAATTACATCGCTTCGTCGTATTCGAGTAGTGGGGAGCACGGCATAAAATGCTCCACTTAATTGCATAATCTAAATTGTTGTCTTTCATAATTGTTGTCTTTCATAATCTAAATTGTTGTCTTTCATAATCTAAATTGTTGTTTTCAAGTGCCACATCTGGCACTTGAAAGACAACAATTTAGATTATGCAATTAAGTGGAGCATTTTATGCCGTGCTCCCCACTACTCGAATACGACGAAGCGATGTAATTTGTGTATAGCTGAAAAGTTTTTCATTTTGTGCAAACCGGAAACCGCAACCTTGAACAAACGAAACGAATTAATCAGTAAATGTAGACATAAAGATAAATTTCTGCTGAAAAACGTGATGTGACATTGTCTAGACATGAACGTTATCCCCATGGAGATATGATGCTTTTTATACTGTAAATGTTCTTTGTAGTTCACTTTTGGTCTTGCACTGAGGAGTGCAGGTTCGCCCTGTACGAAACAGACCTGTATGCATTAAACCGAAGTCGAAAGTTTAACCGTGTCCACTTATTCTCTTTATATATATATATATATATACAAGAGATGTATAAGCTTTATCAGTTGGTATACATGTACACCTGTAGGACCATAAATTATACAAATCAGCTGAGAGAGTTTTGGTCTCAAATAGCTGCAATCATTTATTACCAAGAAACTGATCAAATGAGTAATATGAAGAATGATATAGTTTCTGAAAAATACCAAGTCTGGGATAGAGTGGGGAATTTCTGGTGTCTAGTGTAGAATAGGGTTACATAATGCAGTTGCATGAACATGGTCTGGTATACTATAGGGTAAGGGTTTCAGAATCCCCCCCCCCCCCCTCCCCTCCCATGCATGAGCAGTACTTTCCTGTGGCACTGTTTATTATTAATACTGTGCTTGTAAGAGGTGCTTTTAATGAAATGAAATTGTGACCCTTCAAATAAAAACTTTTCTTATTAAATATTTTATTCATTCAATTAAAAAAATATATATTAATAGTTATTATTACAAAACAAAAATATATTATTAATACAACTTGGCAAACTTGTATGCAATGTTATTCAAATAAAAACTACTGACCCAGGCCAGTATTAAATCCAGTGGTGAGTGTTTATTTTGTTGTATAATCTTGACAATTCTATGATTTTGACCATTGGAATTACAAATTTTCTTAATTAAAAGCTGTTTTTTGATTTTGACTATTTCTTAGTAGTGATATTTCACAGGAAGATAAACTCAAGTTTGGACTCCTTAATCAGGTACAGTAATTCCTTAAAATGAAATAGGTCATTCTATATTTCGATATTCCATCGATAATGTACAGTTACAGTGTATGCAGTATGCATACTCATTTCATGTTGTCTGTTTCTTTAACATTTGTAGCATAGTGCAGGACGCCTTTCCTTCTCCAAACATGTTGACAACCAAGTAAGTTTGTGTCTTAAGAAAGAAATCAATTATATATACATGTACTGTACTTCACCTAAGAAAATAATCAATCAATAAATGCATTTTATGTGAAATATTTTTATTATTTTTCAAACAGAGAGTCTACTGCAAGAGTGTGCCAGAAACCATCTTCTTCAGGCTTGTACAGTACTTTGCAATTGTTTTATTTGAGTAAGTGCTCATGAATGGTTGTTTAAAATTATTTTTAACTTGTAAATGGGCCCCTTTCAGGGAATATTGGGCTAAAAGAAAATTGGCTAGAAAAAGCAAACCGAACTTGCCTAGTAAGTAACTCACAAAGTTGCTTTCAACTGATATTTCAAAGAGGATTGCAATGACTGTTTAACTGCAATGTCATGCAATTAATACTAGTGCGTCATGTACATGTACCGTAGGTCTTACCTTTTTCTTTGTCACACTGTTTGTAATTGACCTCTTTTCCTGAAAAAGTGAGTTTAACAATGCGCATAGTTTTTTCCAACTTTTTCTGCAATTATTATTAAAGTGTACATGTATATTATATAGACCCTTTTAATAAATACCAGAATGCATCACATTCCGTTATCAATATCAAATGTATTAATTTGAATTATAAAGAGAATTCAATAAGAATATGTTTGACGTCATTAGCAGAAAATGATGCATCATGGTATTTATTAAAAATGTCTATATGGCAGATTTTTTTTTTTAATTTGATCGAATCTACATGGTGTTCTGATAAGAAAATTCATTTTTTAAACTATTTATTTATTATTTTTAATTAGTTGCAAGCCGATAATTTTCATCTCAATTACTACAAGTATTGAAAATCACGCGAAAAGCAACAAAAACTTTGGACTTGATCCTCGTGCAATTTTCTATGCTGATTGTTATTCTAATTTCAACCCGTGAGGTATGTTTGAGTCTTTGACGTCATTTTCTCCCATTCGCAACCAAGCCTTGGAACAAGGTTGATTAATGGCAGCCTTAATTCTCGGAAATAAGTGTTAAAATAAAATGACTTTTGATGTTCGTAATGAATTGAAATTTGGCAAGATGAGTAAGAAAGTGTAATTGTACACGAAAATGTAAAAAAAATGAAAATCAAAGATTTGATCACTGGGTACTTTAATATGTACCAATACTTTTTGAACTGCAGAAATTCTGCAATGCTGCAATGCAGAAGATACACAGCAGTCAAAATATATAAAAACTTCAAGCACTTTCTCTGGGAGGATTTTTAACTTTTCATTGTATTCATTGTAGTTACATAGGATATTTTAGACTTCGTTCAAATAATCATTTATACAATTTTACATTTTTATTAATAGTATTATTAGTATTATTGATGTTATTGTAATTAGATACTGAAAAGCCCCAAGGGGAGTATATAATAAAATTTATTATTATTATTAAGCATTGCTAAGCTTTTTGTTAAAAAATATAATTCAAGTTTCACTAGCTTTATTTGAATGATTAAAAACGGTCATTGAAGAATCATTTTTGTGCTGTTTTTAAACTCACCCCATTGCTGTTACGAACTCCTACCCTGACACCTTCCTAAAAGTAATGATATCACAAATCATAAATGGTTGCTTGGTTTCAGTGTACAAATGCATCGTCCATAAATAAATGGAGTGATACAATGTATTTTCCATAGCATCAAAGATACCCACCCACCCCTCCAACCGTTTGTGTTTATTGTGTATTCAAAGCTATTTTTTGATGTCAATACATTGTTAAGGGACTTGTGCAAAAATATTCAGTCTAATTTTAGTTGAGATACATGCAAGTTTCGTTTAGTTTGCAGTCATTTTTTTCCCGCTCACTTTCATTGCTTCCGTGTTTAAAAGAACTTCGCATTACTTTCCCAAATTGATGTGAAGATGCCGGTGTAATTACGTGCAATTATCTCCGATCATTTGTGTTTATTATGTATTGAAAAGTTTTTAATGTCAGTACATTGTTAAGCCTTGTGCAAAAGAACTTTATTCTGTAGTTCTTTGAAATACATGTAAGTTTAGTTTGCAGTCATTTTTATGTTCACTTCATTACTGTGGTGATGATTTTAAAATAATTTCACATTCATTTATCCAGGTGAAGCCTAAATGCAATGCAAATCTTTCTTAGTTTTGTAATCAATTGCAACTGTAAAACGAATATCTTAAATAAAAATCATTTAGCACTATAAACATCACATTTAATTTATTCGTTCTTACCACTTTAGCTTCCTTGAGGTCCTTGAGATGTCCCAAAGGACTTATTTTATATTTTCCAAGCCCGTCGTCCTTTAGCTGTATATTATTATCCTGAATTAACTCGTTTGACGTGTGCCGCTCGGCCATGTCGCCTGTGTCGTCCTCAGCAACCCTTTGGTTGAGCCGATCGTAAATATACAACTGCGACAGTTTTAACTTTCCCAAGTGGCTCATTTTAGACAATACTTTTGACACACAAAGATTTATTCCCGACAATATTTATATTTTGGCCAGAAATTTTCCTGCAGAAAATACACTTGCAGTGGGTTGTTAATTATTGATAAATATATCTCTAAATGGAGTCTAGGTAATTAGCAGTAAAATTGCTTTATTATGTTAAAAACCTACAATGTATCTTATAATTAGTTTAATAGCGCTTTACGTTTTTTTTGTGTGATCTTCAACAACAAATAATCGTCTAAAGTCCATTAAACTAATAATGTAACAATATTTTACATACAATTTTGCGACATCTTACAGTGTTTAAGTAACGAATCACAAATATCAATTTAAACGTTTTTACGTACCGAATTCATTGCCTTTGGTTTATATTTCGTTGATTGTTATCTTGAAAGAAAAAAATAATAAATTCTTGTTTTATTTCATTATTTATGATCTTGCACACTGACAGTCTCTACACCTAACGTCCATACAATAATAACAAAACTAATTTCTTATGTCGAAAATATAATACCTTGTTCCCAAATTGACGTATTTGCGTTTTGCGAGTTTCCTTTTTTTTAGAGTTCTAACTGTTACAAAATGGAAGTTTCCTTTTTTATCTTAAGATCGAGTTTTAGATTTAAAAACACGGAAAATGTCCTAGCGTGTAGCGAAACAATTTGTGTAGCGCAAACATTGTTAAAACATTGACTCTTACCTTCAGACTAAAATTATCCGCCAAAGATCTGTCGCAGGACTGATGGAAATCTCGAGCACTTTCTCGATTTCATTTTTTTAAGAGCTCAGCACTTGTTATAATTGCCAACAAAATACGAGTTTTAGTTTTCTAAAAAAAATATATATCATTGTTTTGAAAGTACCATTAATAAGTAATTACTACAAGATTAGCATTGTTTTCTTTTTCAAGTGAATTATTAATTATAAATTTTACAAAACTTAAGGCTGGTTCTCATATCGTCCCGGTCGTCCCGGTCGTCCGAGTCGTTTCAAAAAGTGTACGGACGACCGGGACGATTATATGAGAACACTTCTGAGACGACCCGGGACGATCGCAAACGACCCGGACGACTGGGACGATCGCGGTCGCTTGGATAGAACTGTGCTCTATCCGGACGACTGGGACGATCGTGAATAATCGGGGACGATCATATGAGAGCTACTCTCAGGCGACAGGGACGACTGAGGCGATCGAAGCGACTCAAATCTACCCCAGAATGCAGTATTATTGCCCAAAACATGTTGTCGGACACAGTTTACGACTGCGCTATTGACGTTCGAGACGACCGGGACGATCATATGAGAACTCAAATCGCTTGAGTCGTCCCGATCGTCTGAGTCGTTTGCAAAAAAATTTTGAAACGACTCGGACGACCGGGACGACCGGGACGATTATATGAGAACCAGCCTTTATGATTGTTAATCACATTGTTTGGGATTTCTTTGTACTGTTCAGTGTCGGTGATTACTTGCTAATTACTTAACTGTACAAAAAATCGCGACGATATCTCCCCATTCTTTAAATTTCATTTCTATGAAAAAATAATAACTTGTTTCAAACTATGAATTTCTATGAAAAAATACTTTGCTTCAAAATTTTCGGGACCTTATTTTATCAAAAGAAAGGAATATTCTTTCTTCCTTTCCATTATTGAATTTAGGAAGGGTGTAGCCAAATAACTTGCTTCAAACTGTTAGAGCTCTATTTCCAAAGAAAATAATATTCTTTTTCCTTCTCGATTCTTTGTGACAGCTAGAAATTCAAATTCCTATAAAGTTTCTTCATGAACTTAGTGTTTCTACGCGTTTTTGAGGTGTGCAAACTTAACTGTTACATAAAATTGCCCTAACAAGGAGAAAATATTCCTTTAAACCAACTGAAAGATAAATTGTATTTTGTTTTTAATGTAATAAATGTGTGCTTTTTCTATTTAAGATGTAATCAAGCTGACGACTTTGAGCCTGCTAAGATTTTGATGAACATGTGTTTTACTTTCTTCCTTGAAGTCCACAAAGGTTGGTTGGTCCTTATATTTTCTCTGTAACAAACGTATTTGGTTGCCCTAATTAAAACCGTAAAATCGCTCGAAACTACGATTTAGTTTGATGTTTGCTATTAAATTCATAAAGCCGTGACCTAAAAATGTAATCACCGCAAAGATAGGCTTAGACTGAACGGTCGGACACATGGAGTCCTTTGTAGCGCCTTCACACAACATACTAAGTTGGCAAAGTCGCGTTCACGAAGTCCAAAAAAAGTTGTCAAACTTACACACACCTCAACCTCCCGTTCTCGGGGTTCTTTCTTCTCGAGGTTGGAAGAGCGAGGACCCTGTGATATAAGGTTGCATGTACTGAAGTTGCAGTAAATATTCCAAAGCGAAAGCGACTTTGCCAATTCAACAAGTTGACGAAAACGTTGGCAAGAATAGAAACAAGTTTGCCAACTGTTGATGTGACGTTCACACATGCCAACTTGAGTTTGCCGACTCAAGTCATATTCAAGTATTTCACCATCATCGGGTATATCATGAACTCACCAATTGACTATCTATCCATATGGCTTGGTAGCTCAGTGGATAGAGCATTGCATCGGTATCGTAAGGTCATGGGTTCGAATCTCGTTTGTTGGTGGTTAAAACTGTGGCGAATCTCCTTGGTTTTTGGTCAGTGTAAATTAATTGCGATGTCCTTTTTTTCCTTAACAGATGGTGAAGAAACAATAAGACAGTTCATTGTTCCATACTTGAGAGATCAGCCTATTTGGTGAGAAAAATAAATTTTTTGGTTATTTTTTTTTCTGGAAATGACTATGCAGTATATAAATTTAGCCATTTTAGTTGTTCGTAATCGTGCGTTTATGGATAGTTGTGATTATAATGTATAAGGTTTTTAAACTTTTTATAATTATTGTATGTAGAAGTCCACGGTTCACTGGAAGAGCATTTTTAAATGAAAGTGATCCCGTGTTTTTAAATAAAGATGATGATGATGGTGATGGTGATGGTGGGTACTTGGGTGTACAACAACAGTTAACTCTTTCACTCCCAGAGTCATTGTGGTGTAGTTCTAACTTTTGAGTCTGTGGACGAAATCATATGGTGTCACAATTCAAATGAAACCTCTTTGGCAGTACTTTTGCATGATATCATTTGTTTTTCAAAATTTTTACATTATGAAATTTGGAATTTTTGGTGATTTTTGATGTTTGGCACTCTTGGGAGTTAAAGGGTTAAAGTGGCTATGTCATCAACTTTTAGAATCACTCTCAAAATCCATACAAGTGATGGGGTTGATCGTACTACCTTTTAGGGGTTGAAATTCGTGGGGTTTGGTGTAAAAACAATAACCACTTTCAGAGTTATTCTGGACCTTTTAAGGAATTAAGCCAGACTGAAAAATGTGCTGTCAGAATCAACTATTCAGAATTGGTTCTGCTTATGAATAAAAACTAATGTTAGCCACACCCACAATACGGGTTGCTTGTACCTTTTAGGGGCTCCCCGGGGGGAGGGGACGGTGGGCCAAAGCTATTAATAAGTGTCTTTTAATACTTGCAAATGGCCAGGCAGAAAATGGGTTGCAACTCGAAAAATTGCGGCTGAATTGTCCCCGTGTCTTTAGAGGGTAGGATACGAAATGGCTGCGAATTGTTCTGATCTCCTTTATATCTTCATTTTGATGTTCAAAGAGAGTTTTATGTGCCCTGGTGTTCCAACCACCATTTGTTGGATGACAATGTTTGATGCTCGGGTAAACATTCCTACATTGTGGGCCAACATTTGTTAGATGGCAATGTTAGATGTCCGACTAAACATTCCTCCATTGTTGGCCAACATTTGTTGGCCAACATTTGTTGGATGGCAATGTTGGATGTCCGACTAAACATTCAAACATTGTTGGCCAACATTTGTTGGAAGGCACTGTTTGATGCTCGGGTAAACATTGCAATATTGTTGGCAAACATTTGTTGGATGGCAATGTTGGATGTCCGACTAAACATTCAAACATTGTTGGCCAACATTTGTTGGAAGGCACTGTTTGATGCTCGGGTAAACATTGCAATATTGTTGGCAAACATTTGTTGGATGGCAATGTTGGATGTCCGACTAAACATTCAAACATTGTTGGCCAACACTTGTTGGAAGGCACTGTTTGATGCTCGGGTAAACATTCCTACATTGTTGGCCAACATTTGTTGGATGGCAATGTTGGCTGCTCGGCTTAAATATAAAGTTCATTGCGCTAGGCACTAGACCACTTTCTACGTAATAGGCGTTACATAATCAGTGATATGTTTTGAATGCAGGAAATCTCTGCGGTTCTGGAACGCTGCGTTTTTCGACGCAGTCCATGGCGAGAGAGAACTTCCAGCTATTCCGAGGTTTGTGCATTTTCAAACATTGCTTTTGTTATAATTGAAAAAGCAGGTTGGAAATTTATACTTAGAACAGAGCGGCTTTCAATTGAGTGTCGTCGAAATCAAAACCAAAACAATAGAAAGTAACCACGCTGGCCAATCACATTAGACGAGGAGAATCCAATATACCAACCAGAACTTGAGCAAATACACGTAGCTGACGCCAAGCGCAGGAAAACGCGTGCAGGCAAGTCACGGTTTTGGTTTTACTGCTGATTGGTTGAGTAAGTGATTCGAGATATTTTAGTCAATCACAAAGCGTAGCAATGCAAAACCAAAGCAATCACTGGATAACTTTCGACACTGCTCTTAGAATAAAACTCTTTTTCTCTGGGATTCTAGATGAATAGACAAATCATTTTAGTTATCCACTTAGCTAACACAAATTAGCATTTTCAAGAGACAAACAATGTTTATTACACTGTTAATTATGCTGTACAAGGTGGTTCTAACTTTTGAGTCTGTGGATGAAATCCTAAAGTGTGACCATTCAAATGAAAGCTATTGAGCAGTACTTTACTATGGTACTGTTTATTATGCTGTACAAGGTGATTCTAACTTTTGAGTCTGTCGATGAAATCCTTCAGTGTGACCATTGAAGTGAAAGCTACGGACCAGTACTTTCCTGTGGTACTGTTTATTATGCTGTACAAGGTGGTTCTGTTTATTATGCTGTACAAGGTGATTCTAACTTTTGAGTCTGTGGATGAAATCCTACAGTGTGACTATTCAAGTGAAAGCTACGGAGCAGTACTTTCCAATGATACTGTTTGTTTTCCGGAATTTTACATTGTGAAATTTGGGATTTTTCTTGTATCGTGATTTGTTGTTTGTTTTGACTCTGATTTGTAGTGATATGTGGCACAGTTGGTCTCCACAAGAACAAACTGAATACCAGGAGTGCGATAAGAACAGCATGTTTGGTAAACTGGGGTCAGTAGAAAAAAAAAAACGTTTTTCTTCTTTTCAGGCTCAGGCAAAAGAATTAAGGTGGATCCACACGAGTCAGTTTTCCTCCTCCTAAGTTTTATTTGCTTGTGTGTACGACACAATCTGGCAAGTCTATCCACGCCAGATTGTGAACATGGAGACTTGTCAAGAAGAGACCTCACCAATGTCAATGAAGGGTTTCGTTTACACGAGCAAATCAGACATGTGGAGGATAACTGGTCAAGGAAAATACTTGTTCACTTGCTCACACAGGAGCAAGTGAACGCGCAAAGAAATGAGAAGTTTTCAAGGAAAACTTGCTCGATTTGGATAAGTTCTGAATAGAGCATTTTTCAATTGATTGTCGTCGAAAACCGAAACCAATTCAATGGCTGATACTGTGGCCAATCACAACCAATCAGGACTTGAAGCAGATGCATGTAGCTGTCAGCAGGCAGGCAGGCAGGCAGGCAGACAGTCAGTCAGTCAG
Organism: Cladopsammia gracilis; assembly: GCA_022457155.1. Lineage (NCBI taxonomy): Eukaryota > Metazoa > Cnidaria > Anthozoa > Scleractinia > Dendrophylliidae > Cladopsammia > Cladopsammia gracilis. The sequence continues at coordinate 265,291 of JAJGOT010000448.1, read as the reverse complement.
CCAGTCAGGCAGGCAGGCAGGCAGGTAGGAATCAGTCAGTCAGTCAGGCAGGCAGGCAGTCATGCAGTCAGGCAGGCAGGCAGTCAGTCAGGCAGGCAGTCAGTCAGGCAGTCAGTCTGCCAGTCAGGCAGGTAGTCAGTCAGTCAGTCAGTCTGTTAGTCAGACAGTCACGTCAGTCAGTCAGGCAGGCAGTCACGTCAGTCAGTCTGTCAGGCAGCCGTCTGTCAAGCAGTCAGTCAGGTATTCACGTCAGGCAGTCAGTCAGTCACGTCACTCAGCACTCAGTCACATCAGTCAGTCTGTCAGGCAGTTAGTCTGTCTGTCTCTGTCAGTCGGGCAGTCAGTCATTCACGTCGGTCAGCAGTCAGTCAGTCACGTCAGTCAGTGAGGCAGTCAGGCAGTAGTCAGCAGTCAGGCAGCAATCAGTCAGTCACGTCAGTCAGTCAGTTATCAATGAATCAGTCAAACGAGCAATAAGTCAATTAATCAACCATCAATCATGCAACCAATCTTTATTTGCCCCAATAGTAGTGCTGTCATTAAAATTATTAGAAGTATCGTAACAGTTAATGGTCTATCCAGCAGCAGCTCTCTCAACAAACACTTCTGCTGTGACATTATTTTTGGTTACCATTTTTGGAACTTGAACTTTGATCGGTCACGTGATATCGAGACACATGTGCTAGATTCTTGATTCTGTGAATTCTGATATAGTCTTCGTTGCCAGTTTTGTCTTCGAGTATGAATTGTGAAACCGAATGTATTTCGACCTGATTATTCCTGAATAAATCCTTTAAATGGTCCTTCGAGCCGGATGATGTCAGCTGAGATAAAAAAAACAAAAGTTCGCGCTGGTCATAGAGTTTATGTGAAAGGGATCGTCGCCAAGGTCAGAAATCTTGTAGAAAATTTGGATGACGAAGCGAAGGTAAACAAGCTCAAAGTACACAAGAAAACGCTGCAAGATAGAATTGCAATCCTTGACGCCCTCGACCAAGAAATTCTAAACTCATTAGGTGAAGATGAGGATTTGGAAAAGGAAATTGTCGACTCTGGAGAGTTCAATGGCTTCGTGCGCGAGGCTCTTATGGAAATCGAAACTGCTCTGGAAATGCACATGGCCGTGGCGGGAAATACCTCAAGCTCCGATGTATTAAATCCAGGATTAAATGTGTCGATTGGATCCCAGGAGACTTCTTCAACCAGTCAAAAAGCGAATTGCAAACTACCTAAGTTGACCTTGAAGGATTTCAGTGGGGAAGCCTCGAAATGGTCCGAATTTTGGGACAGCTTCGAGTCGGCCGTGCACAACAACACAACGATATCTGCAGTCGATAAATTCAACTATCTTCGCGGATTGTTAAACGGTCCGGCAGCATCGACAATTGCTGGGTTTTCGCTGAGTGCCGCGAATTACGAAGCAGCTATAAATTTGTTAAAGGAACGGTTTGCAAACCCGCAAACAATTATTGCGAGTCACATGGAAAAATTGCTGAAGGTATCGCGCGTGGCCGACGCGAACGACACGAAACAACTCAGGAGTGTTTATGACAGCATCGAGTCAAACATCCGGAGCTTAAAAACCCTGGGGATAGATTCTGAACAATATGGTTCTCTTCTGGTACCTGTTATGTTAAACAAGCTTCCAAGTGAACTTCAGTTGATGATCAGCCGGAAGTTTGATAAAAACATGTGGGATTTCGACGCGTTTCTCGAGGCGTTTCGCGTGGAGCTCGAAGCGAGGGAGCGCTGTTTATCAATCGGCATATCTTCAGACGAACCCACTCCGAGCAAGAGGCCACCTCTCTATCCGACTGTGCCTACCCCCCCAAGTGCAGCGGCCTTATTGTCTGCCGAAAATACACCGACTTGTACATTTTGCAAGGGCCCTCATTCATCTGTTAGCTGTGGAATTGTTACTGATGTCAACGCACGAAAGACAGCCCTGAAAACCCAAGGTCGATGTTTTGTTTGTCTGAAGAAATACCACATCGCAAGAGAATGTAGCTCGATGATCAGATGTTTTGAATGTGGTAGAAGGCATCATGCAAGTGTTTGTGAAGCTGGCGCACAACATCCCCCCTCACAGGGACCCAGAGAAGATCAAATGGAAAGGCATGAACTGACCAACACACCACAATTTGGAGTCGCACAAAAATCAGCCACCAATCTTTACCTGAATGCAAGAAGTAACATATTGTTACAAACTGCCTGTGCTGAAGTTTCAAATCCTAATTCTACTGGTTCCTCACTGAAGACCCGTATTATCCTAGACCTGGGAAGCCAGCGAAGCTATGTTACCTGCAGATTAAGGGAAGCCTTGCAGTTGCAGAAGATACGATCTGAAAACTTGCTTGTCAAAACATTTGGTTCTTCGTCAGAGCAATTTCGGGTGTGCGATGTTGTGCAAGTGTGCCTTAAGGGGCTTACAGATAACCTCAGTATGTATGTAACATGCTACACTGTTCCCACAATTTGTGCTCCATTGGACCACCAACCTGTGGAATTTGCTGCCACCAGATATCCCCACCTGAATGGTTTACACTTGGCTGATAGTTCCTCGAGAGATGAAGGCGTAGTCATAGAGATGTTAATTGGAGCTGATTTCTTCTGGCATATTGCTACTGGGCGAGTGTTAAGGGGGGAGCATGGTCCTGTTGCTATGGAAACCAAGCTGGGTTATGTCCTCTCCGGACCAGTGTCAGGGGAATGTACTGGCATGTCTACAGCTGTCAACATCACATCCACCCACATTCTTAAGGCTGAAGCATTCACTCTGCCTCCAGAGGATAGTTTACATGAGCAGTTACACCATTTCTGGAATCTAGAGTCAATCGGGATTCTCCCTGTTGAAGAATCTGTGCAAGACAAGTTTGAAGAAACCGTCAAGTTTATGGGAGAAAGATACCAAGTACATCTTCCTTGGAAAGAGAACCAACGTATGCTACCTGACAATTATGATCTCAGTATGAATCGACTTGGCCATCTGTTAAAGAAGCTTGAAGCAGACAAGCAGCTGTTATCAGAGTATGATGAACTGATAAGGAATCAAATCAAGTGTGGAATTGTCGAGGAGGTACCAACTGATTGTAAACTTGTGATTAGAAGGACCCACTACATCCCTCACCATCCTGTTATCCGTCGTGACAAGGAAACTACAAAGGTCAGAATCGTGTACGATGCAAGTGCCAAGAAATCAGGGCCATCCCTTAACGAGTGTCTTCATACTGGACCATCCTTGATTCCCAAGATTATGGACATTCTGATCAGATTTAGATATCACAAGATAGCACTAGTGAGCGACGTGGAGAAGGCCTTTCATCAAGTATCGATTGCACCTGAAGATCGCGACGTGTTGCGTTTCCTGTGGGTTGAAGACATAGCCTCACCCCAGCCGAAATTGGCGTTGTACCGCTTCACCAGAGCAGTATTTGGTGTCAACTGTAGCCCATTTCTGTTGAATGCTTGCATTTCACATCACATAAGAAGCTACTCAGATGATCCCGCATTCATTGAAGGATTTCTCTCATCACTGTACGTGGATGACTTCAGTGGAGGTGCTAATACAACTCCAGAAGCTTATCAGCTGTTCCTCAAGGCACGTCAACGCATGGCTGAAGGCGGATTCAACCTTCGTAAGTGGCAGTCAAATGATCACCAATTAATGCAGATGATAGAGACTGAAGTTGAGCAAACATCAGTAAAGGACCAACCGAAGCCTGAAGAAGACAAAACCTTGAACCTAGTGGAAGATGAAAGTACGTATGCAAGGTTGACATGCGGCACAGCTGAAACACTCCAGAGCTCTAAACAGCAAAAACTTCTGGGCATGAATTGGAACCTTGCTGATGACAAATTTATTGTGGAATTGAGTCACTATGCAACATTTGCTTCTTCTATTCCTTTAACAAAGAGAGCGATTCTGAGAATGACTGCGAGGATTTACGATCCACTGGGGCTGATTGCACCGATAGTGCTTCCCATGAAGCGGATGTTTCAGAAACTGTGTAATGAGAGACTAGACTGGGATGCACCTTTGAATGCTGAACTTAATTTAACAAGGAGGTGCAGAAGTGGATTACAGATCTAGACGCCGTCAAGTACATCAGTTTGCCGCGTTGTTACGTAGAGGAGGTCTGTGGAGAGGTGCGATCTGTTCAATTGCATGGCTTTGGAGATGCAAGTAAAATTGCATTTGGTGCAGTTGTGTTCATTAGGATAGAGACTGATGGAGGATGTTACACAAGTTTAATTTGTTCAAAATCAAGAGTTGCACCCTTGACAAACCAGAGTATCCCCAGATTGGAGCTTTTGGCAGGACTTACCCTCGCAAGATTAGTCTGTACTGTTAAGAGCGCTCTTCAGCCTATTGTCAAGATTGACAATGTCTATTGTTGGTTAGATTCCTTGACAGCAATCTACTGGATTTTGCAAGAGAATAAGGAATGGAAGCCCTTTGTACAGAACCGTGTTACCGAGATACAACGCCTCGTTGCCCCCCAGTTCTGGTTCCATTGCCCTACTAAAGAAAATGTTGCCGACATTGCCTCGAGAGGAGCCACGCCTAGTGAACTACTCAGTGAAACAAGGTGGTGGAAGGGTCCAACCTGGCTAGTGATGCCCAAGGAAGAATGGCCAAACCTGAAAACGCCCGTCAGTCCTACTGAAGAGGTTGTGAGTGAGATGAAGGTCTCGGAGAAACGTAAGGAGAATCAAACTGTGATCAACTTAATGACCACTGCAAGCAGAGCCGACATGAAAGGAATCATTTCCTGTGAGAAGTTTAGCAGTATACACCGACTGTTGAGAGTCTCTGTCCTTGTACAAAGATTTGTCAACAACCTGAAGAAATCAAAGAGCGGAGAGAAGAAGGAACAAGGACCAATAACTACACAAGAAATAGAAGAAGCAGAGAACCTATGGCTGAAGTCAATACAGTCCTCAATGTTCGAAGACCGCAAATACCCACAGTGGCGTGACCAACTGGGTTTGTTTCGTGATGAACAGGGCCTCATTCGATGCAAGGGAAGAATTGAGCATGCGGACCTGCCCTACACTGCCCGACATCCAGTATTATTACCGCAAACCCATCCATCCACCGACCTTGTTATCTTGGATTGTCACCATCGAGTTGGCCACAACGGAGTGAAGGAGACTCTTTCTGAACTGAGATCCCGATTCTGGCTTATCAGAGGCAGACAAGTGGTGAGACGAATCCTGTTCCGCTGTTGCAAGTGTCGTAGGTTTGAGGGTAATTCGTATCCAGCCACACCCCCAGCTGCGTTGCCGGAGTTCAGAGTAAAGGATGATCCTGCCTTTTCATCAGTTGGTGTTGACTTCGCCGGTCCATTCTATATCTATGGTTTATCGGCAAGACAGAATGAAGCATCCAAAGTCTATCTAGCATTATACACTTGTGCAAGTTCTCGAGCAGTCCACCTTGATATCACTCCAGATTTATCAGCAGATGCATTCCTGAGGTCATTCAGAAGATTCATCAGTCGTAGAGGCATTCCAAAACATGTTAGGAGTGATAATGCTAAGAATTTCAAGTCAGCATCAAAGAGACTATCGAACTTGTTCGATCTTCCCGAAGTCCAACAGTTTCTTTGTAAGAAAAGAGTCCAATGGAGCTTCCAACTTCCAAGAGCCCCTTGGTGGGGTGGCTTCTTTGAGAGAATGATTAAGTCTGCTAAGAGGTGCCTGAAGAAGATGCTTGGAGGAGCAAGGGTAACCTATGACGAGCTGTTGACCATAGTCGTGGAAGTAGAGGCCATCCTTAATTCGCGCCCTCTCACCTATGTGTATCCTGACGATGTAGACGAACCCCTTACCCCGTCACACCTTGTCACTGGCAGGAGATTACTGTCTATTCCAGATGACAAGGTTGCACTGGAGACAGAGAAGGAGGATGACCATCATGTGTTGACCAGGAGAGAGAGGTATCTTGCTACCCTATTGGGCCACTTCTGGAAGAGATGGAAGAAGGAGTACTTGTTGGAGTTGAGAGAGCATCACAACCTGTCAGTGAGAAAAAGCAATCTGCCGCCTATTTCTCCTGGTGACATTGTAACTGTGATGGATGATACAGGAAAATTGCCACGATCGCAGTGGAAACTTGGAAGGATTGAGGAGGTCATTAAGGGAAAGGATGGTGTTGTTCGAGGAGCCAAAGTCAGAATTAACTCTAGTGGGATGCGAGCCATGTCTGTCAACCGTCCAATCCTGCGGAGATTGCTACATGTCATGCTGAACCGCAACCGATTGTCAGAGAACGAAGACCGAGAAGAGCAGCGGCAGTTGCTGGAGAAGAACGAAGGCGATTTCTTGACCAGTGTTCGGACGATGACAGCGTAGTTTAACTTTAAGAGTTTTTTTACACTGGTCAAGGGGGGAGTGTGACGTTATTTTTGGTTACCATTTTTGGAACTTGAACTTTGATCGGTCACGTGATATCGAGACACATGTGCTAGATTCTTGATTCTGTGAATTCTGATATAGTCTTCGTTGCCAGTTTTGTCTTCGAGTATGAATTGTGAAACCGAATGTATTTCGACCTGATTATTCCTGAATAAATCCTTTAAATCTGCTTTGCGTTTCTCGAAACATCCAAAAACATTTCAAGCCCGAAATGCTCTATTACGTGCGGAACTTAAATTGCATGGGCAATTCCTGAAACATTGTCGGTTGTTACTAGTGATGCAAACTCGTTTTATTTTTCATCGATAGGACGTTTCTGTGTAACATGAAGGCGTTTGGTTTAAGCAGCGACATTTGCGGGGAATTCCTTAAGAAAATGAGCACCATAGGCGATCTGAATCCAGGTAAGCTGCCATGGTAACGCGAGTCAGATTGGGAAGATCAGCAATGGCTTGAGCAAGACGCATGAAATTGAGGCTACCCCCGGCTACCTTATATTTCATGTCACTCGCGCAAGCTCCTTCCTTGCACTCGCCATTTTGACATGGTGTTTCTTAGAATCGTTTTCACGCACTAAATGTTGTTTTCTTCTTTAGAACAAATTTCGCAATTGGAGAAAAGCTTGGCTCAAGCAGGGGAAGACGAACGGAGGCGGTAACACAACACTTACCAGTGGCGGGTCCACACTCCATTGTGATGGGGGGGGGGGGGGGGGGGGGAGCTAGTGAATTGGGGACAGAGTCGCCAACAGTAAGGATATCTTCAGACTACGTTTGCACTTGAAGAAAATTTTCTTGGTCGGCAACTTTTTCTTAATTTATCACAAATCAAGTATTTGGTTTCTTAAGCTGCTTATAGAAAAGAAGTATTCGGATTCTTATCCTGGACACTACTGCATCGACTTAATGGACGACCAGTTTACACTGAAAAGGTTTCAGGGTACCACTTAAATTTGGATTGGGCATTCCAGATACCCGGATCAGACACGCAGCCAATCCGGGACTGTTTTATTCTGGATCGACTGGATGTATCTTTGACTTCTTGTGTGTAAACGGGGAAGCGAGTCCGGATTTGTCACTAATACGAAAGCTTTTCATCTAGTGTAAACGCAGTCTGATTGTAAATAGACTGCAAAACAGTCGTATTCACACTCACCCCAGACCTCCGCGCGCATTCGTGTGACCAACGCAAAAAAAAATACGACTGTCTCGCAGTCTAGATTGTAAATAATATGATCGCCTAAAAACTGGGTTAGCATTAGATAACATCCACCTACTCCACCTCGGATGTCTTAATGAGAATTATATAACGCAAAAAAGCGAGGTCCGTTCTTGGGAAGGACATGCAGTATACCAGTCATATAGACTAGTAAGATTGAAGCGAGCAGCTCGGTGGCGCTTTACTAGTGTAGGCTTTCTAACAGCCGAGACACTAGCTGAAGTGACAGGTTCTATACTGATTGGGGATTTTTCTTTAAACCGGCACTTAAAACTGTTTTTCAATATTCCGAAATATTCCAAGTGTCTTCACTTCTAAGCCGTATGAAGGGGTAGGTGATGTGGGTGGGATGTTATCTAATGCTGACCTAAAAACTATAAGATAGTGCAGCATTTAATTCAAGCAAATACGAGGTTTTCATACAAAACCTTCAATTCACCAAATTTGTATCATCTTAACACATTTGTAAGTTATACAAGAGTATTTTTAACGGTTTTATCCCATCCCACTTTAAGAGTGTTATTACCAAAAATTTTATTTTGAGGAATAGGAGTTTTAATGTAAGAAACTAAATTATTTATTAATAACCAATTTGTTAAGGTATGATAGTTTTGCTACTGAGCGACACAATAAGAATAACGTATTTAAAAAACATACAAACACAAAACACGCCATTGCGATAGCAATAAAAACAAATGCAACTTTAAATCACTGATTATTTTTTTGTTTGTCGTATAGTCTACTGTTGTAACCGACTTATTTTTCGTATACACAGGTTCTTTATATCAACAATGATAATCGCCATGCCAAATTTCATGTCAATTTACATTACATTGCTTCGAATAGCCTGTTCCAGGCGTTCAGATAGTAGGAAAAGCGCGAATAGTTGGGGAAGGCGCGAAGAAAAGCGAGCGAAAAAAAATGCGGAGCCTCCCCGCAATTTTTTCGCTCGCTTTTCTTCGCGTCTTCCCCAACTATTCGCGCTTTCCCCGCTATCTGAACGCCTGGAACAGGCTATGCTTCGAAGGTAAAGCATTTTAAAATTGTTGGCGGCCGGAAATTCTTCAAATAAAGTGAAATATTCTTTATAATTGTTTTCATGTTACTACCCGAAAGGGGACTAAAAGTTGAAGGACTCACAAGTTAAACAAGTGTTTTGCGTGCCGGGACGTGCTCGGTTTGATGAATTGGACACAACAACCCTGTTTGGGATTAATTTACCACGGATGTGGCCTTTATTTCTAAGTTAACAATAATTACTCGTCCGTTTACGGAATGAAGTGTTAACAAAAATAACTTCCAATCATCAAAGGTGGGGACAGATAAAACGCCTACGCGAATAGGCATTTAACCTCAAAGATTACAAGAAATAAAAAGGTAGGCCGATGTTAATGAGCCGCGATGCATGGGGCCTGAGGAGGAATTGTGCTTTTAGGAAGATACGCAAATCAGAAGTTTACTCCAAGGCGGCTAAGAGCAAAGAGAGGATCTCTTATTGAAAACCAACCTTTTTATGGGAATCCAGATACCCATAGAAGCACCTGTTGGCCGGACACCTCTGACAATGACCCTTTCTTATCTCACATAAACCTAATAACTCGTTCCTCACAATTATTGGTATTTGATTTGCATCCTCGCTTTGGAAAAGTCTGCACACTGCTCAGTGAGATGTAAGCCCCTTTCCCACATACACGAATTTTCGTACGGTCGATCACGATTTTGGAATTTTTAAAAATCGCGGTCTCCGTGGCAATTTGCGCGCGAATCACCAAGATGCTGTTGCGGTGGAGCACGGCAACGCTACGGTGGTACTACGATGCTACTACGAAGGTGTTACGTTTGTCTAAATATTCGTTGGTGCTACGATGCACCACGATTTTTTTTTACATGTCAAAAAAATCGTGGTCCTTTCAGGTGTCGTCACGGTCCATTAAGGCGCACCACGAATTGCTACGGTCGACCACGAATTTCGTCCGACGCCACTGCGATTTTTAAAAATTAAAAAATCGTGATCGACCTTACGAAAATTCGTGTATGTGGGAAAGGGGCTTTACTTGTTTTTGTTTCGCACGTGCATGGAGACTGCCAGCCGCACCGCCAAAAATATTAAAATATCTAAATATCGATATCTCCGAAGCAATTTAATGTATTGTCGTGGAACTTGGCACGACGATTATTGTACTATATGAAGAACCTGTTAAAAGAAGAGCCGTGTACAATAAGCTGTGTTGATGACGTCAGGTGAAATCGAAGAATAGGGGATGTGACGCGACATATCGCTATAGACGTGCGGATATTTAACAATTATTGGATTCGGTTTTCGCATGATAGCGATAATTATCAAGGCCAAAGTTTGTGTTATCTGCCGAAGCCGGAGGCTGGGGCGGATAACACAAACTGAAGCCTTGATAATTATCGCTATCATGCGAAAACCGAATCCAATAATTGTTTTATTATGCATATTCCTGAGCTGCACTTGCGAAGACAAGAGCGCGCACTTCTGCACGCATAAAACTATTGTCTGTAGGTATGACGTAACAGAAAGAAGCAAGCAATAATTAGCTGCGTGCTTATAGCCAATCAAAATCGAGCTAGTGACACCAATGTATAATAGTTTTATAATTCAACACACATTGATAACAAAGCACAGTTTGAAGGAAATATATCGAGGCCGGTCCGTCATTTTTGCATTATCTTGTCAAAATGCGAAATTTGCCTCCATCGTTGGATATACGTCATGTAGACATAACGTATATCGATAACTTTTTGACCATATTTGGGCAGTGTATCAATGTGTTGAATTATAAATCGCTATGGACGTGAGGATATTGAGGGATGTACAAGATTTGCTTGCTGAGAAACTAACACCTGCAAACAATTCCAAATTCAATTACAACGTTTCAACTTAATGTCAAGTTGTTCTAATTTTAAAGGGCTCTCAGTGTTCATAAGTACCGATGGTTTGTCTATCTATTATTTTTTTAAAAATTCTACAAAAAGTACGAAGTGCTCTGTTGGCTTGAGTATATATGTTATGAACCAATAGCTCTTTTTCGAAACAGCCTGAAATTTTTAAATATCGAATTAAACGAGGTAATGAGGTAAATGGATAGATACCTCATGCTGAATTTAATAAAAATGTGAAGTCACGAAAAGACCTTGCTGAAAAACGAAGGTAATATAAAATTAGAAATACACGATTTTGACAAGAAAATGTATGCAGGCAGAAATGTATACATTTCGTTGCAAAACTGGCAATTATTACTGGCAATTTATATTTCCCTAAGTTTGTAGGCAGATCTCTACGAAACTTCACAACTTCACATTTTGTTAAAGTCAGAATGGGGAATCTATTTATGGATCCTGTTTTTCAGTTAATTTAATATTTTTCAGATAGTTGAAATTATGACGCTGTTTCGAAAAAAGGCTATTGCTTATCTCGGCAAATGCAAAAGCAAGAAAACAAGGGCATCGCACACTGCTCTACGCATTGTTTAGGTTTGAATCCACTGGTTCATTTTCTAAGGTGGTCAGGGGAAGAGTCTCTTTTGGATCCTCAGGATCATCTGCGCTCCTCCTTGCGATGCCCTTACTGGGTTTCTCTGCCAAAACGTACATGTTATCGCCATGTGACCCTGAATCTTGACAGCTGTTTAAAGAAAGATAAGAACATCTAGCTGTCCGCCTTAGAGAGGTGTAGAGAGTTAAGTTACAGACGAACAAGTGAATTCGGTCAGAACCAGTCAATAATTGATGTCCGTCTGACAGTTGTGTCCGGAGAGTTTACTGTAGCCAATCTTGACCGACAACGAATTGTGACATTTTCCGAAATATATCAGAAAATGTGATGTGAGAGATTTCTGTAAATAACATGTTATGTTCTTACTGTCGTTAGATAAAAAGTGTCAATGCCATGTTTCGATCAGCTACCTCGCACTGATTAGCCCTAAGAAGGGCGAACAGCTGTCTGCGAGTGCTTTCTAGTTTTGAGGGCTAAACATGTCAGACGGTCTCGCTAACCGCATTGCTGTGTTGTTAGAATGTGCAATGCCTTTATTGGCCATCTTTATTGGTCAACTTTCCGTCTTACCCTCTGCACGGTAAGGAAAATGGACACGGCCGAAGCTTTCCCATCCAAATAAAGCCATAGATCTCAGTCGACCTCTCGATGTCTTCTACTGTCTCACACATGTTTGACAGAAGCGTCTCTGGCAACCACAGGGACATCACACCAGCAACGAGTGTCATAACACCAATGATAACCAGAGGCAAAGTCACAGGCACACCAGGCAACTGACCCTAAAGACAAAAACATTAAACAATAAGAACGCCAAGGCATATTTCGTCGTTCACGGAATAAAATTAGATTTGACTAATTTTCACTTACAAGAATGTTAATTACAGCCACTCAGGACTGGATTTTAAACAACAGTACAGGTAGAAAAGGAACGTTCAATTTTGTAATCAAATATGAGGTTTGTTATTTTTTTTTTTGGTAAGTATGCACTCTCTGTATCAAATACCAGGACTGATCTTTACATCTCTTTAATGTGTACAAACTCACCAATGCAACAATGAAAGGAACCGCAATTCCTCCAATACGAGAAAACGTAGAACACGTACCAAGCGCCATATTTCTGAAAAAAATAGGATTTTTGAAAAGAGTCCTAAGACAGGGTGAATTTGACTTTAAGTGATGAAATACTTAAGTGTGTCTTTTGAAATGATGGTGGTACTGTTCATTATGCTGTACAAGGTGGTTCCAAATTTTGAGTCTGTAGGTGGCATACATAAATATCACCACTCAAATGAAAGCTAGAGTGGTTTTACTTCATCTGTGAAATAGATAGTAGGATTTTACGCCGTAGCACTTCGTATCAGTTTCTATTATCCTCGAATATTAGAGCGATTACAGTTAGTCTAACCCCTGAAATAGTTAGTAGAATAGTACGCACTATTAGACAATAATTCCATTGTTTTCTTTTGTTTGATTTGGACTATCACACACTAATTGTTAGATTGTGAATCACTCTATCAAGGTCTAGCGCTAGTGTAATAGATAGTGATAGGTAGTGTTACACACTAACTAATAGTTTCTGTTTCACAGTTGAAGTAAAATCACTCTATTATTGAAAAGTACTTTCCTGCGGCGCTGTTCATTATGTCGTAAAAGATGGTAATGTAATGCAATGTAATGTAATGTAATACTAATGTAATGTTTATACAAGGTAAAATATCAGTGTTTAAAAGAAAGATAACTCTAAGAATTAATATTCTATACACTGTTTTACATATTTGCAGTGTGGGAGACCGATGCAGAAAACCATTTATTGACACCTTTTTTAAAGTGGCCTAAAGACTCAGCTGTTCGTAGTTACGCTGGGTGATCATTCCGGAGGAAAGCACCACTATAGCTGCTGCGCCTTAGGTAGTCAGTTCTTGGTCATGGTATCAGTATTAATTGTTTGATTGGCATTACGAAGCTTATAGGATGTAATTTTGGGAGTAAGCATATTACACAGATAATCTGGGGCGAGCTTCTTTATGCATTTATACATTATGACTGCCTTTTGCTTCGCCCTTCTAATGGATAAGGTGTTCCAGTCAAGCGAGTGGAGACTTTTGATTCTGTGGATGAAATTCTAAAGTGTGATAGCTCAGATGAACGCTACTGAGCAGTACTTTTGGCCTTTGGTGCTGTTTATTATGCTGTTCAAGATGGCTCTAACGTCTACGTCTGTGGATAAAATATTTTCCTTCCCTGGCTTATAATCAGTCGTTTTGCAATGTATCCGATTTTCCTTGTAAAAACGGGTTAACAGAATCCGTCGTATTTTTACTCAGGTGTGCTTTTATTACCTTTTTACTTTACTTATTTACCTTATAGTCGTCGGATACAGCTCAGTGCTGTATAAGTAGATGTTGGAAAATGAAGCTGATCCAAAAAATCGTCCAATGATCGCCAATGCTGTTATAAAACCTTTCAAATCTGTTCACAAGATACGATAAATGTAAATTGAAATTTCGTACCCTAGCGGGACCTTCATAATTGGTCACTTTTACCCAAGAGTCGAGTAACATATTGTACCCAACAAAATTGCGCATCTCAATCCAGCTAATCTTCAAAGGAATGAATGAATGAATGAATGAATGAATGAATGAGTGAGTGAATGAATGAATGAATGAATGAATGAGCGAGTGAATGAATGAATGAACGATAGAACAGTTGAATTATATAGGTATACTCTTCGTGAAGTTTTTAATTGAGCGTGTCGTAAAACCAAACCAAAGTACCGTAGAGTTGCGAAAGTAGCAGCCGCCACGAAAGAAACGGCTACCCGAAGACGAAATTAACGTTAGTTTTCGGACCTTTCTAATAATTTCCAAACGCCGGCCCACCCGAAAGTAAAGGCCGGCACACACTAGGGGACATGTTGCGGGGACTTGAAGTGGGGGGGGGGGGGGGACATGTTGCAGCGACAGTTTTCCTCGTGTGACATCCCTGTTTTTGCGAAAAAGTTCTGTTGCGGGGACACAATTTTGTCCCCGCAGCATGTTGCACGAAATTCTGCTGGTTTGAATTCGTGCGTCATGAAGCGGGGACAAAATGACTCCCATTTCGATGTCGCATCGTGTGCACTGCTCTTGCAAACTGTCCCCGCTACAAAATAGGTGTAGTAGGCTCCTTTTTCTTCTATTCTTTTCAGCCACTTGCGTATTCATCGTTTTCGGTCAACATAATTACACATTTCTTCATCTAGTAATATCATTGACATAGTAGAAGCTTCTTTTTCCTAACCATAGAGTCCGCCATCTTTCTTTGCTCGTATACCAGTTCCCAGGCGCCCTCAGTGATTTCTGTGATTTTTATACCTCAATCCGCTTTGTGTGCACCAGCTTGCGTACTGTCCCTGCAACATGCGCCAGTATGCTGTGCACACGAAGGGGCTTGTCCCCGCTTCATGTCCCCGCAACATGTCCCCTAGTGTGTGCCGGCCTTAACGGTTTAATCGAAAATAACATAGTGACGTCTCCATGCATATGGAATGGCAAAGTGCATGTATAAACTGTACAAGAATGTCGAGGAATGCCTAAAAATCAATGAGAAAGAGATAATTAAAGTGACATTATGCCTATTCCGCGGTTGTGTTTACCATCATTTTTTCTTCAATCGTCACGCTTTTTAGGTGCCCGAAATTAACAACTACCCGAACGATACCCGAACTACTTATTCCGAAAGAAACGGGAGCCGCTAGCTACTTTCGGAACTCTATGGGAAATTACTCTGACCAATCACAAGAGACGTAGACATTACGACAAGCCAATCAGAACTGAAGGCAGATACATGTCGCCGCCGCAAAGCGCGGGAAAATGATTGCCAGCAATGTTCTGCTTCTGATTAGTTGAGGAAGTGGCGCGAGATTCTTCAGCCAATCACAAAGCGTAGCTATGCAAAACCAAAGCAATCATATCCCAAGATTACTTTCGACACTCAATTGAAAGCCGCCCTAAGAGTTAATGTATTACCAGCTACAAAGCTGCACTTTGCGTTGCATATGTAACATTTATTGCGCATGCACCAACCTTCAGGAATAACAAGCGCAAGCAGACAAGAGACACCGCTGATCAGCATAAACAGACAGTGTGGGACACGGCGGCCAAAACTGGAATGGAAAGACAGTCTAATAAATGATCAATACAGACTAATTTTGGATTAGTATATTTTTTCGTTGGCTGTTTTTGGAAGAAATGTGATTTAGTTTATCGGGTTAGAATGGTAATTATAACTGAGAAACGGAATTTCAAATGGTAGTCTGCGTAGCTCTGCGATCTGCCATGAGTAGTTAATGGGGGACCTTTAGGGGACATTCGCGCAACTACCACGAAATTGTTACTAAAAATGTGGTTGTTGTTCATCGTGGTGTGTAAGATGGGTAAACGATTTTTTGTTTGTCTCACGATGGAGTCACTTTAAGATGTTGATCGCAACATCTTAAAGTGACTCCATCGTGAGACAAACGAAAAATCGTTTACCTACCACGAAATTGTTCCTTGCAGCCGATATTTTACCGTAACGTCCTACCTAGCGGCCATGACGGCGTACATGCTATTTGTGACATCATTTGTTGCTTAGTTACCATGTCGCCTATATACTGTAACATCAATGCATCGATCGCCTTCTATTAAGAAACCATACCGACAAATTTCGTTATGCTTACAAGAAAATGCCTTTATGGGCCCCAACTATGCTACTCGCAGGGTTGAACGACGAGAGCGAAAGGACATGTCAACTCGGTGTTTTGCGGCTTCGCTTCTAACCTAGGGATGCAGACTAGCCAAATAGGCAAAATGTTATAAAATAACTGGGAATTGGCTAATTAAACTTCACCCTTGAGCTCGTATAACGAATACGTACTATTTGAAGACAATCCAGGACATGGGAGTGTGAGGCAAGTCAGTGACAAACATCAAAAACACATTCAGGTAGAGATTACCAGCCAGGCCTGGAACATACAGCATGATTCCGTAGAAAATCATGTTTAGCACCAGCCTAGGGAGGAAAAAAGGAACTAGAATAAACATCCCTGATAAGTGTACACTTACCAGAGATGTTTATAAATTCATAGGTCAGAGGGGAGCAGATCATGAGAATTAAGGTATCACCAAACCTTCACCATATGATATCTTTATTGCCGTGAAAATACCTTTTAAGCTACGACGTCAGATCTAGGCCCAGGTAAGTCTGACGATCTGCGCCCGTCTGACGCCGTTGCTCAGTCGGATAAAGCAGTGGAAGATTTCATCCCGTGGGCTGAAGTTTGATTCTCGCCGCGGTCAATGATTTTTTTTTTTTCAGATTTCCGTTCAGATCTCCATGTCCATTCCAGGACTCAATTTCTATTCAGGGTTTCTTCCCTCTCAGCACCCATTTCATTTCAGCATTTTTCTGGCACCGGAAAGAATTTAATCTTTTCAGTTGGACACCGTTCTTTCTTTTCTTTTTCCTTTCCTCCCCTGAGTTATTGCTGCTAACGATCCAGAATGTTCGGGCTATGCAGCAGCTTTCGTAAGGTACCACACCATTGGTTCTTTGAGAGAACAATACAAACAACAAAAACAAATTATGGCTCTTAGCCCTAAAAATAGAAGCCGCCGAAACGTCTTGCTGCATCTACATCGATCTCTGTCAACTTAATTTGATAGCAGCACAGTCTTACCAGTTATAGCAAAGAATCAGTGTTCTTTTTCGCAATCTCGGCGAACGCACGAGATCAAGCGGAGACCTCTTGATCCCAGACTTCACTTGGCTCTCAGCTGCCTTGCATTTCTCCAGCATGGTGGTGAGGGTATCTGAGTCCACATTCACGGAGCTCTTCTCAGCGTATTTCATCAGAATTGCATGCGCATCCTCAAAACGGCTCTGAGTGATCAGCCATCGCAAAGACTCGGGAAACACTCTAAAGTTAGATCAAAACTGTCAGCGAGGGAATATTGAGAGATACAAATTCGTTCGCGTTTTAAGACCAGCTTTAGTTACCCTTCAAAAAATTAAGTAAATTATTTTACCTGATAAAATATTACTATGGGAAATATGTTTTCGTCCTTGTTTGACCGGAATGACGATGATCACGTCATGATAGTTGAAAGATAAATCTCACTCAACATTAGTCGACTCCTATACTCGTTTGATCTGAGTTAAAAATACCTCCTACCCTATTCAGTAAACGGTAAAGTCGCACACGAGACACACGACCTGATGAAGCAACTGAGAATATTGCTTACTCCTCCTGGATGGAATGCTTGTCCATAGATGGGTTACTCCCAGCATTTTCCCGCCGGCACCAATGCGTTTATACACCTCGGTAGAACGAGACAATGTGGAGTAAAGTTTCTTGTCTAAGGAAAGAACATGACGGCAGAGACCAGGCTCGAACCACCGACCTTCATATATGAAGTCCAACGCGCTAACCACTCCGCAATACCGCGCCTCCACACCCTATTCGGTAGAATCAGTAAAACGCGACTGAGAGAATATGAATTTCCTTTTTAACCAATGAATACGCGCATGCGTAATGAACGGGTTATCGGCAACGGAGACAGATATGCAAAAGAGCACTCGCTCACTCACTCGCTCACTCGCTCCTTCCATCAGCTGTAAATGTATTTTCACGTGTTACAAGATGTTTTTTTTTTAAGGCATTGCGAGATTTGCACGCCTCAGCGTGCTTCTGTTGTTTGTCTGTTATTCCATTGTTTCAGATGTGTATATAAGAGTGAATCAGAATTCATTCTCCCTCTCTCTCTCTCGCAGAACCAATCGAGTTTACAACGTATTATATTATATATTTCCGTGACGTCCGATTCAACGCGGTCAAACGGTTCAACACGCGGTGAATTTTTTCACGGTGCACTAGTTTCTTCGCGAGTCGGCTATCGTCGGTTCGGAAAGGTTAAACCACGGCGACGCGCGGTGAATATTCTTCTGACGTTCAGTCTTAAACTCCGACTGTCGAACAGGCGAATCTCGTGATTATTCAGCGAATCTTTGGCTTGTTTAAATTGTTTCTGAACACGCGGAAGGAGAAGCAGATGGAGTCGAAGCTGTCGAAGGGCAAGATAGAGAAAGACACGGCCGAATTAAATTCAAAGGAAACCAGAAACAATTCAAGTTTTACGTCCAGTTAGATTCTGTTTTGAACCGAATTCGGAGTGCCACCAATCCGCCGAATATTCTAGAAATTAACAACCTTTATATAATGTTGCTGAAGGAAAAACCCTATCCCATAGTCATCAAAATTCCCGACAGGATTAAAGAAGGCTGGCTGATGTTAGACGATTTGGCGTCTGGTCCGGAAGGCGAGAAGAAGTCAGGAAAGCGAAGGAATCCGCTAGCAGAAAAAGCAAGACAAACTCCGCTGGAAGACGTAACGAAGACAAGAATCCGAAATATCCTGCTGGTAATTAGCTTTTTGGTGGTGAGTTCTTACTCGCGTTCGATGTTTGCGCGTTTACTTTGTAATTTCTTTTAGGATTCTGCTTGGGAGAATCCAACCATATTCTTGTTGCAGTTTTATGTCTGCGTTACAGGGCGTTTAAGGCGAAAATAATTTACGTTCGTTTGAACGTAGTGAATTAGAACGTAAACTTTGTGACGTAATGCTTTGTTACGAATGCGTTTTGTAACAAGAATAACGTGAATCCAGCGATAACAATAACTAAATTGTTAAAGTATATAAACAACAATAAGCTTAAAGATGTTTCCCATTTGGAGTCTTTAATGCAACGTTACAATCGATCTAAAGGGATTTTTCAACCGAGACATGCGTTTTGATGCGTATCTACCTTGAAGTGATTAATTTTATCTTATTATAAGTCAGTAATCACGGTGGCCGAATGTTGTAAAGCGCGGAATGACAGCCGAAAAGCCCCCGGTTCAAGTCTCGCTCGTGCCGTCCTTTTTTTTTTTTACTTTTTTTTTTCTTTCTTCGAACTGAACATTATGAAAGTGATGTAATGTATTTTTCTTTTTACGTTTGTCAAAAATCCTTACGTTTAATTTTAAAAAAAATATTGAACCGTGTCAGTGTGAAAACATAAGCTTACCGCAATATTGCGTTACGCGTTAGCATTTCTTATTTACGGGTTGGCTCTTAATCGCCTTTGATTTAGCATCACTAACACGCTCACCTCCACAGAAGATAGAAGAGACCAGGTGGGAAGCTGGCGATTAGAAGAACATGTCTCCAGTCCCTCACAAAGTACGCGATCATCACCGTGATACATGCGCCGAGTACCCAAAAAACATCCTGCACTTTTCCCGCCAGAGTCCGATAGCTAGGTCCAACCAGCTCCAGTATGTAGACGTAATGACTAACAAACATGCCTGCAACTGCCGCACCCGAGCAGAAACGAAGAAAGGTGAAGAACGACAGGCAGTCCACAAAACTAGATGCTAAACTAAACCCGAGCTAGGATATAGAACCGAGAAACTGATATGAATAAAAGGCCTTTTCAGTTACAATTATTAAATACATACAAGGGGAAATAATCTGAGTGAACAGATCCCCCATACATGGGCCTCTTCCCATGTAAATTATTTTAAATCTATTATTGGTTCGATGTTTTACAGCGTAGTCGGCGTGGTGACATAAGGCCGACACCTGATTGGTCAGTTTGAATGACCTCGATGTAATTTTAGAGCCAGTTTGCCTGTTTGGTGATTTTCACAGCCTCTCACGCCGCACGCGATTCTTCCCTCGCTGTACAAGCATAATACCTCCAGCAATGATGACAGCTATGTGATATAAGATATCTGATTCTGATTCTGTTCTTTTAGATCATTTTCTCTTGGTACATAATAACACAGCTATTATGTTTAGCTAAAAGCAACGTTTAAGTAAATATCAGCGACAGATTCAGGGTACGGGACCCCCCCCCCCCCCCCCCCCGCCCTCTCCCCTTATCTCAACAAAATTGTCACCCATCCCCCACCCTCCTATTTACACCCCCGCCCCTGTAACGATGGGTTCTGGATATGGAGTCATGGACCCGCCGCTAAATATAGTTCCGAGAGCACAAACCACCTTTGGTCTCCCATTGGGCTAACGTGAAAAAAGAAACAACGTTAACTATACTGATTTCGAACAGACTACTGTACATTTTAGTCAAGAATAGGCCTTTCCTAGTTGCCTTTAGCCTCATTTTGAAAGCGCAGCTAAAACCTTTCAATTGAATATCAGTTTTCATTCACATGCAGATAAAGCTCATGTCCTGGCGGATGTGGCCTATTGGTAATTAATCAGAGTTCAACGGCTTGCTCAGGTCTAAGTTGTAGCAACTAATGTGCAACTAGTGTCAAGCGCGGGATAACATTCAACTGGTGCCAAGCGCGGGAAAACATGCAACTGGTGAAAAGCGCGGGAAAACATGCAACTGGTGCCAAGCGCGGGAAAACATGCAACTGGTGCCAAGCGCGGGAAAACATGCAACTGGTGCCAAGCGCGGGAAAGCATGCAACTGGTGCCAAGCGCGGGAAAACATGCAATTGGTGTCAAGAGCGTGAAATATATACAGCGAACTCGTGCCAAGCCTGGTGGCAAACGCGCGAAAACATGCAATTAATAACCGGTCTCAAGTGCTGGAGAACATGATGATGATTCGCTCCTGATTGGTTACAAAATGAACGTCTGTCTGTGATTAGTTGGGACGCTTTATTCCAGCTTAAACCAACTTACCAGAGCTTTGCAAAAGCAGACGAAATAAAACACCTAATTAGACTTGACAGTCGATATGAAAAACGGCTCTGATTTCCAAGAACATTAGTCATACGTACCGCTAGTGCACTGCACAAGAACAAACAAAACCTTCGTCCAAAGAAATCAGACACCGCTCCAAATAAGAGAGAACCTGCCATCATACCAGCAACAAATAACGACTGAACTGTAGCAGCAATGTGAGCCTTGTCGCAAATAAGGTTCCACTGAAACAAAAAAAAAGAACATAAACATTGATAATTTAGGGTGTTCGTG
Organism: Cladopsammia gracilis; assembly: GCA_022457155.1. Taxonomy (NCBI): domain Eukaryota; kingdom Metazoa; phylum Cnidaria; class Anthozoa; order Scleractinia; family Dendrophylliidae; genus Cladopsammia; species Cladopsammia gracilis. The sequence continues at coordinate 244,124 of JAJGOT010000448.1, read as the reverse complement.
TTCATGTTGACGTCATTAATGTCCCAAGACGCTATCTTGGATCCGCCATCTTAGATTTTATGATTTTCAGAATCACCTCTATTTTAATTGTTTTATTCCTAAAGGATGGAAATTTCATTCTTCTGACCCCCAACATGGCCACCGTGCAAACCATCAATTAATCCAAAATTAACGAAAACAAAAAGAGATACTAAATGGACTAGAAATGTTAAGATACCAAAGAAAACTTACAGTAAAGAGCTTTTAACAATAAACCACACACTGAACACATGAATACAGTTGTGCTCATGTCGTGCAAAAAAATATTTACATCAAAAAATGTCCACAGGATCAATGAACAGTTACGGAAATTGTTTTCTTCCCAAAATTAAAAATGCTATATATCATGTTCAAATATGTTGTGAGGGGGTGCAGTTGGCATCCATCCGCCCTCCTTGTACCCTCCTTATAACCTCCTTGTACCCTCCTTGTACCTTCCTTGCCACCCGTACGAATTCAGCTCCTGGACAATTCAATCACATTAGACAAACTAAACAAGTTGGAAAAATTGCAGAGTAGTTTCACGTAATAGTTCGTTTTATTATTTTCAAGTGACGATTTCCTTGAATTGGCGTTGCCGTCGTCGTCGCTTGAGCTCCCAAATATTGCGAAGGCTGACGGAGTCCAGTCTCCCTAGTCTCCCCTCGTTTTCCCTGCTCATTCGCACGCCGATTTTAGCTGTTCTCCGGCCCCACAATCGTAACACCTGGAACATACAGCCTACGTACTGTCACCCTCGGACGTACAGCGGGGAGGGGGGGGGGGGGGGGGTTGGATACCACCCGCATTAACCCTATTAAGCTTGGGCTTTTATTGGGCTTTTATTATTTATTTTATTATTGGGCTTTTATTATTTATTTTATTGGGCACATTGTGCCCCGTCCCCCTCGTAACTTCAAGAACATTAAGGCTATGACAATGAAACCTAGAGGGTACACAGTACGTCCAAAAGTATCTAATTGCGGCCCGCACAATGGAACGATGACGTCATATGATTTAGTTATTAGGTAATTTGTTATACGGCCGCCATCTTGGATCCGGATGGATTTCTGAATTTTTTAAAACCTCTTAAAAACCATCCAAATTGACTCACAATTAATCAAAACCAATAAATAAACGCTAAATGACGTAAAAATATAAAAGTGATACCAATAAACATTGTTTTTCTTCATTCAAAAGTACAAATATGCCCCCCCCCCCCCCCCCCCCCAGGCTGAATAGGGTTAAGGTTTTTCTCAGATGTTTTCAACAGTAATTATTGTTGGTGCATGCCGTCTTCAGTAGCTTTTTGTTTATCATTTGACACATTTTGGTTAAGTTTGGCGACAACCGGTTGCTTTGAATAAAAATGCGTATTTTTCTCCTTTTATCGGCAAAATGTTTAATTGTATCATATTTTGTAATTTTCACATTTTCCCGATAAAGTTGAATTTTCGACCATTTTGAATGACGTCACAGTCCCCCAGCAGCGCTACCATGGAGGGGGTATAAGTTTGCGTGTACGTCCAAGGGTTAAGTTAGCTACCAACTGCTACCAATTCATCAAACGTCTGATAACTCTTACCTCAGTCACGGTACTTGTAAATGAGTCGTCGAAAACATAGCTTGTGCATTTGTCACAACACTTGTTCTCGCCGCACGTGACGTTGGGGGTCACACATTGAAATTTCGGTGTACCAGTTGCAAACACAAGTGAAGCAATCTGTATTGCGCTGGACACAATGGCGAGAAAGCATGAAGAGAAATACAGGAACTTTTGCCATGGACCAAACTCTCCGACATACCGTAAAACATCGTCAAAATGTTGGCAATCACTGTCAGCTTGTCGAGGCATTCTGTTAAATAAGCAAAGAAAAAATAGATAAACGTAGCTTTACCATGTTGAATAGAGCGTATGCACATGACGTCACGGCGGCCATATTGGTGTACCAAAACAATAGAACGGCGGCCATGTTGGTGTACCAAAACAATCCTGTGGGATTTGAACGCTTTTCTTATGTTAACACTTTCTTTTGTTCCAATAAATTTGCATAGCTGCTTGCCACGTGAGTGCATACGCTCTATATAACTGAAATTGTAATTTGATAATTTTGTAGTCTGATGTTGATGCAGGTTGATGTTACACTGAACGATTCGCAACGACGATTTTTAGCGCAACGGTTTTGCGTTAAAAGTTGATGCTATGTAACATGGGTGCGCGGACGATTTTCTTCGCAATTTTTGCGTTTCGAGTTTTTGAATTAATTTCAAAAACTTGAAACATGTTGCCGCAACAAAATATTGCGTTAAAAAACGTTCGTGCGCTGTTACACGGTATCAACTTTTAACGCTACAATGTTGCGTTAAAAATCGTCTCGTGTGACATCACCTTAAAATATTGATATTTGTTGAAAGATCGACACAATTCCTTAATTAAAGTTTCTTTACAGGTCGACGTAGGGTTCAGTGCGGATATCAGGCTCGGCCGCTTCACGCTCCGAGCACGCAAAGGGAACGCATAACTATAATTTTCACTATATCATCATACAGTAAACATCACGCAAGGTACAAATTAAAATTTGACGCAATACTGATTTGTTTGTTTTTTTCGTTGGACCTGACAGGGTGCGAGAGGTTTGTTTTTTATGTGTCATTTCGTCCTTTCTACATGGCTTTTCTCCAAACCACAAGAATACCTCTTGTGACGTCACGCGAAATAGATTACGAAATAAGAAAATACAAGCAACGATTGATCAATTTTGAGAATATTTAATATTCTCAGTACAAAAATCGCTTAAGGCACAGTGATTCATGAAGGTGTGCCTAGTTGTTGATTTCGCGTCAGTAGTTGTCGACAAGAACTGTTGAAAAGAGGGATTTCCTAAAGAAGCTAAGAGGTCTCTCTTCTCTTTAACGAATCTTGCTCAAAATAAAAGGAAGCCATGACTTTTTTGTAATAATTTTTAAATCGCAGACACACAAAGCTAACAAGAATGTCCAAAACTTTCCTTCAAATTATCCCGTTTGGAGATATGCAATCCAGGACACGGAACTTGTTCTAAAGATGGATAGCGCTATCCACTGGATAAATCACTATCCAGCGGATATCACAATGGACTGGATAGTGATTTATCCGGTGGATAGCGCTATCAACCTTTTGAACAACCAGGGCCAGAGCATTTAGCCTTATTCCAATAGCTTGCAACTAAAAATTCCAAGTATGAAATTTTGATTTTGAACGATTTAACGCGATTAATATTTACATTTATTTTATTTCAAAGCCAGAGTTATGTGACATAATTGTGCTTATCATTTACCATTAGGGATGGACCATTAGAAAAGTGATGGGGGGGGGGGGGGGGTGGGGCAAAAGCAAAAAAAAAAATTCCCCAGTAAATTATTAAGGAAAAAAAAAATATATTCCCACGCATTGTCGCAAAAAAAAAATCTGCCCAAGGGCAATTAAAAAATAAAGTATTAAAAAAATATATTCCAGCCATCGAGTGAAAAAAAAAAAAGATTTCCACCTTAGGTGGACAAAAAAAAATTCTTGCCTCTCCCAAAGTTCCCACCCCCCCCCCCCCATCACTTTTCTAATGGTCCATCCCTTATGCGAGGCGTGCTGTGAACGGCTGTATGTATGCGTACGTTTCGTGACAAGCTCCTTACCTCCGCAATCGCAAATGTGATGTGACTGATCAATGATCACGTTACACTGTGGAGTGAAGCAGACAAGAAGACCACGGTGAAGATTTGTTTCAGTTGTAGAATAGGCGATTCGTTTGGTGATATATGCGCCCTTTTGTGTTTCTGCATACTAATAAGTGTCTTCCTGCATTCTAATTTGGATAGGTGAGTAATTATTTACCTTTCGTTTTATACCAAAACAATAGTAACAATAGACAGGTCTAAACATGCCAGTTTTCAGTACTAATACTGAAAGGAATGGAAGGAACCGAAAGCGAGGGAAAAAGAGATATTTTTTAAGGAGCTATTTTTTGGAATGGTTTAACGAAAGGAGCTTTAGCTGAACAGGAAGAGCTAGCGGTTCGAGTCCACTTCGCTCCATTGTTTATTTTCCTTCCTATATTTTTAAACCGCTTCTTATTCGTATTTACCGCAACATTGTTATAACCGCTATATCGCTGGGCTCTATGTCGATTTTCAGTTTCGCGGCCATCACCCACTTAAAGTTTTGCGTTGATAACATGACTTTATGGATGAGTCAATTCCAGCAGTACCCATCCCCCCCCCCCCCGGGCCATTTACACATGTTGCTATCCCGGGGGTGGGCATTTTTTTCAGTAGTTTTATCTTGGCCGGGGGGGCAGTTATTAGCACACCCGACATTTACCCCGAGGAATTTGACAGCCACGTGGCTTCGGCCTCGCAGTTTGACAACTCTTCAAACATGGCATCAGTCAAGGACTTTTATTGGCAAGAATGAGGAGTTTGTCGGAGAATGGCTGGTTCAGCAAGGGCTAGAAAAGCTTGTAGACATTTTTAAACTTATGTTTGACCGTTTTGTTTCTTTTTAATGTATCGTAAATGTTTTCATTTCAAAGGCAAAAGAATTTAAGAAGATGCATACGTCTGTAGCCGCTTCTTGAATTGATAGCCGTTCGAACTCTGCAGTGGAACTTCGATTTCTTGAACCCTTCCCGACTCGAACCAAAAGCCGTTTCCCTTCGATACAAATACTATAGTTTTATAAACAACATTAAAACTTGTACTGCATGATTTAATAGATGAAAACGGATGAATATATTTAATAAACCTTATTTTTTCTCAACTTACAGTACTCTAGTCTGTTCACTGGCTCTAGCTACAAGGCAAATTTAAACTTGAGCTGTATGAACCCGGGGGTGGGGCATTTACCTTTTATTTGGGCCCGACCGTGGGGAATTTGAACGACTTACTTGTCCCCACCGTGGGGAATTTACCATCATTTACCCCCCGGGGGGGGGATGGGCACTGCTGGAATTGACTCATCCATTATACCATTACCGGTGGCTTCAAAGTTCAAACTTTTATTTATACGAACTTACACTGAACTAAATTTGCATGGAAGACTAGCACCTCGGAAAAATAATAAACAAAGCAGCCAATTACATGCGCGTGCTAAAACAATAAACCCACACTTTGTTTAAGTTCAAAATATATTTATTGATAACAAACGATTACATAATCGCGTTCGAAGAACGCAATCCTAATTTTCGTGTTGGTTGTCCTGTGGTTTATGTGCAGTAAAATTTGAGATTTTTTGGTAGACGGTCTTCCAAATGGCCGCCCCTATTGGTTTTTTTCAGGGGCTCATTTCCGCCGGAAATTCCTTCGAACGCGTCTTCATAATCTGTGATTACTGTAGTTATATTTTACAGGGTTAACCTATTCCCCGGAAACCAGAATCCGGAATCATGAGCGTGAAATCCTAAAAGCCGGAATGAATCAAAACATGAAAAATAAATGAATACCCGTTTGATACCCGTTTAATTTTTGTAGCTACTTCTCGAAGAGAAATAGCTACTATGTCATCGAGTGTGTAAGTCCGTAAGTGGTCCAATCTTCGGATTGTGTTCGGAACATATATCGGTTTTATTTCGGATTATCGGTTTTATACGATTCCAAACTCGATGAAACTCGATCACGTCGACGATAGCCGAGACCAATCTCGATGTTACCCGATTCATTTTCGTCGGCTCTCGTCAACGATCGACTACTTATCGATTGAGACGTTCCAGCGACGTGCTTTCTTTCCATGTGGTCGATGCACGATTACATGTAAGAGAATTTGTTCACAATGTTTTGCTATTTTGCACCAGTAACCAGGCACAGCTTTTAAGTAGTGTGCACGATGTTTTCTAGAAAAGACTTCTTTAGGTTGTTTGACGGTCTGCTCAGAATTGCCACCAGAAAAACCAACGCTGAACCGAGATGTTTACTTCGTTGGGCGGCCATGATGGAGCGATTTGTGCAGCGAAACACCTCGAATTGGTCCATGTACATCATCTGGCGAACCCTTATACGGATTTGAGTAACTTCCTTCGGGGAACCAAATATTTCCTTCTGTAAGTCCTCTGGTACGCATTGTGTTTTGTTTTTTGATCAAAACCTCAAAACAGTTGTATGTCGAAGGTATTGAATCCACATGGAGACCAGCAGAGACCAGTCAAACCAATTAGGGCAGGAATAGAACTGTACAAGTGGTAAGAAAACAGTTCCCATTAAGACCTGCTGCTGCTAAAACTATATATAGATCCATAGAGGATCAAGTTGTTTTGTTAAGTTAGTTTTCATAAAGGATCAAGTTGTTTTGGTTAAGTAATAAGTAATATTGTGGCAAATGCTAAATTATATTTCTAGTTAAACGAATGTATAGTTCCACACGTTGAAACTGAAAAGAGCTCTATCTAAGAAAAATACACTTCCATTTGCTGTTAGCAGATTTATCTACACCCATAGATGATTTTAAATTGTTATTACCAAAGTCAAGAACTATTGTACCTTGTGTTAAAAATAAAATGTTCGCTTTTCATCTTGTGGTATTCAATCATTGACGTCATTCTCACTCACTCACTCACTCACTAACTATGGTGTAAATTTCCGTGTTAACATTTCACTTCCAGCGTTAACATTTCCAGTGTTACCTTGTATTTGATCAAGGAAATGTTATACCAAGAGAACAGGCCTGCCAAGAGACTGAGAGACGAGAGAATCTGCGAGAAAAGGGTTCAGCACGAGAACTGAACTCACCGACTGTGAATACTTATTTAGATTTAACATATAACTTACATTGTACAACACAATAATAATATTACTTACAATAGAGAGCTACATCACTTGCATAACATAATTACTTACAATTTGTTTCTTATAATTATACTTGCATACATTATATTTTTTATAATTCAATACAATTTCAATAAAAATAACAAACAAGCATTACAGTACAGTGCAAACAATTTTACAATAAAAAGACCAGGAATTAATTACAACTGAGTAATATGTTAAACCAATTTGCACTAAAACATAAATTGTACAACAACATTGCCTTGTGACTAATAAGTTCTATGATTCATTTAAACAAAAAAAAAATGACGAGAAGTCAATCTTTGTAGACGCTTTAAAGTGAGGTGAAATTGATATGCAGCAGTTCCACAGGCTCGATAGTCATTTCAATCGATTATTTCCTACTTTCATTAGTTTTGCACTTCTGTATTTCCCACGGTAACCTCGTCCTCTCAGAGGCCTATTTTTAATTGGTCGAGAGACCAAAATAAGTTGGTTTCCATTTAAGTAGCCACATGTATTCCTCGACTGTCTATTTCTCTTTTTTCATTTCCATCCTACAGAAGTAGCTACATGTAGTCCTTGACTACCTATTTTTCGTACTTTGACATCGAATGGCGTAGTTTTAATCTTCCGTCGCGCAGTTTTCCGATTGCTTATTTTACCTTTTTACGCCAAAATTTTGACTATAGTGTGACCTGATTGTTTAACGCACGCTGTGGTCTAAACTGAGTATAGTGCGACACATCGCGCTTCATTGTCAAGCACATTCACAGGCTTAGCCTGCAATCTATAAACAGGATATATGAGAGTGAAATCGTGGCGGCACAAGCGGCCCGTTGAAACGAAATAGTTGCGATTTAAAATTTTCCGTACCGTATTTTTAATGCACTTTTGTATTCATACATTTGTACACATTTTTAAGAATTTCACCAAGGCGATTGACAATGTCGCATCGCCGCGTGGAGAAAATCGTGTTTTAAGAGCTCCTGCCCGTAAATATCAAGAATTCGGCGACAGAACCGAAATTTCATAATTCATTTTATTTCACCTAAAAGACCGCCTGGGTGAACTGTTTTAAAAAATCTCATTTAAAAGTTCCACCGCTTTTTTGCTTTTGCGAAAAATAAAAAAGTTCAAGATACGGCTAGACCGTCGCTTGACCCCCCGGAAAAACGATGAAAAATCGTGCAACTTCAGCAAGTCCGTACGCAACAACGAGAAGCTTTCCCGGTTTGCCATTTCCTGACTCAGTAAACAATCCTTTAATCTTCCCTAAAATGTAAAATACATGTAAGTTTTTTAATTTTAAGTCTGCTTATTGACCCGTCGAAAATTATGACCTTCGGGTGTCTTGCTCGAGGTAAACTTTTGGTCAACTTCGGAGGCCTATAAAAATCCTAGTACATAAATGTCTGTTTGCTGGGGGTGGGCAGGAGCCGATTAGATGGAGCCTCCATCTCCCATATAAGCCCTTGGAGACAACCCTTTCCGATGAAAAGTTATTTATAGAAATAGTTTTCGCGGCAAATTTGTCACGCCCTAATGCGTTGTTGGTAATAACCAATCAGAGCGCAGCTCAGTCATGCTCATTTACATATGCTTTTTATTGACAACAATGGCGGAAAGCGTGGGGGAAAATTCATCGCAGTCATCGGATGATAGTTCGGCGAGTTACGTGCTTTCTAGCGACTCAGAAACATCTTCTGATAGCAGCGAGGAAGGAGAATCAAATGAGGAAACTGCTTCGGCTTCTTCAAGCCAAGGAAAGCGAAAACCCAAGCGGACGGAGCGGCTCTTCGGCAGCAAAATCCACGCGGACTCGAACAAAGTAAAGATGCAACTCTTAACGATGAAGAAATGGAAGCGCTGGTCTCTTGGATTTTTAGTTCGGAAGAATCCAATAAAGTAGAGACCGAAGTAAGGGCAACCATTAAGGGTGACGATCCACGAATAAAATTGGAGCCTGAGCGCAGCCTTAGATGTCGCTCAGAAGCAGTTGTTTGAATTGTGATCGCTGGATTTTGCCGGAAATTTTCAACTTTAGCCAAAGAAGCTTTCGACGGTAAAGACAAGTACAAAAATGAGGCCTTCTCAGTGTCGTGGATGAAATTCTTGGCTAATTTTCATCCCGAAAAACCTACACAGGAGCGAATGATTTTAGAAAGATTATTGGCGAATTTAAACACAAGCTCTCGAGATAATGTCATTGTGTTGTGAGTGTTATTCACGAGTTGGTCTATAGGGATGACATCTGTTTACAAACATTCTCTCCTACTCGGGCCAACTTTTCTCCATATATACAGGCCCTTGGGTTAACCCCTCCTGCAAACTCTTAGTAGCCATCTTTTCCACTCTTCCAGGTTAACTGGTGAGAAAATCATATTTTACTTCCTTAAACGTTTATTGATTAAAATACACTTGTCCATTAGAAATGCCCTGAATAAGGGCCCTTCTTTTTTGCAATTCATTTTCATTTGAGGAAATCCAATAGAGTCCTCCCAAGATGTAATTAATAATGTGTCATGATGGTGTTATACCTGTTAGTGTACATATATATACTAATACTAATCTGTTGAGTGCAAACTTTCCTTGAATTTGATAAATGAATACTTGTTTTAAATTGCAAAGCAAGACTTTCTTTATTATACTCAGACATTATTTCAATGAGTGTGAATGTAAGAAGAGAGGCCAGCAACATTCAGCCCACATATGTAGTAGTGCACAAAACCTACTCTTTATAATTATATTTACAAGGGGCAAAACTAGAGCAAATTCTGTTTCAACATTGCTTATTAAGAATCACTATGGGGATACAATTCCTTTGAATGTGATTGAGGCAGTTACAGTCAACATCTACTCAAAGTGTTTCCAACACTTTTGTTGTGACAAGTTCCCCTCAACAAATGTCTCATTCACACTCATACACTTTATTAACTGAACCTAGTTAAAAGCAGTAATAAGATTGCTTGGAAAATCAGCCATCAATATAACAGCACCTGTTGTTGTGGACATGATTATCAGTTAAGGCACAAAGGCCATTTGCTTGAACTAAACTTCCCACTGACTTTTCATTTGCAATTAAGACTACTTGCCATACGATGGTTGCAGAACATTTCTTAAATGTGCTGCTAAATAAGCAAATCCACTGATCTGCATTATTAAAGCCAAAATTTGCGCTTACTGATTGGACATTGCACACAGTGCCTGCAGCCTTGATTATGTCTTTTACATCTAGTAAACAGCTGTGTCACCAAAAAGATCATATATATATATATATATATATATATATAATTACCATCACATATAGCATTTACAAATAATGTGATCCACAACTGAGGCAATTGCCCCCAAAGTAATGAAATATCTAGTTTATGCATCATTGCATAGTCCACAAACCTAACCGCGATAATTGTACAAGCATTGCTGCCCTGCCTTCTTCCTAGCGAGGACTGTGCTATCGTTGGAGGAAAAGAAAACTGACAGAGACTAGAAACATTTGTGCACTTAACAGAAATCTGGTTGTCAGCTGTAATTGACTGCCCGTCTATGTTTAAAATTTGGTCTGTAACCTTTCTCTGAATGTTGATTTACAACTAAAACTTTCCTGTTATAAAAATTATCAACCTGCCTAAAGCAGGTGAGTAGGCAATGGCAGACAGATTTCTTCCACTTGTGTGTTTAAGCACACTAAAAATTGACTCTAATGCACTGCCATTGATTCTGAGGGGGGCTAATAAGGGGGAGACACAGGTAAAAAACCATTCACAAAATAAAAGGAATCCATGCACAACTAGAGAACAAAAAACAATTTATTATTAACATGAAAATTATTTTTTAATGAAAAATGGTTTCCTTGCTCTCTTCGTATGCTTGGAAGGAGACTCATTAGTGAAAATACATCAACTCAAGCAAGTTTTCCTATCACTTTACTGCAAAGGCAAGTCTCTTGTTTGCCACGGACATTACTTATGCCTTTTTTCTTTTGGCAAGTTGACATTGACTTAGTAGTTCTGACATGACCTACAGCTGTAGTTCTTTACATGGAGGCATTAAAAAAAGTTTGATTCATTGACTGTAAACTTTTGAGCTGAGGAGGTGAATATTGTTGAATATTATTTTTTTAGTCAGTGTACTGATACTTATTCAAGCAATAATGAAAAACTAACTCGGTCTTTAAATAATACTGCCATGCAAGAAACTTTGTCTGGATTTCTTGGTGTTGTCAGGGTAAACTGTGAGCAAAAATGAAACCTCTTTGAGTGCTATTTATTTCACAATCCCAGTGGTAAGAGTTCATGGCAGTGTTTATTGCAAAATATTATTCACTCACCAGCAAATGAGTGTCGGTAGACACATTAATATAGGAAAGGAGTGGCAGTTTCATCTGCGCTCTCGAAGGGGGAGTGCTCCAAAGTAAGATCTAGTATCTCACCAACTAAACTTGCGGCTAAAATTTCTCGGAGCCAACTTTCCAGTATCTCAGCCACGTCATCTTTCTTCTGAAGGAGTTTTCTTTTTAACTTTTCCTTTGCAGTTTCCGAGCCGGCGACATCGCCAATTGAGCTACTAGAATTAACTTGCGTTTCCTTCGGTACCATCGCGATCGGCGCGGACGAAATTTAACGTCTTCGTGCTTTACTACCTCGTTCTCTCTCAGAAAAATTGAACTCATCACCAGAACGCTTCATTTTTAAAAAAAAACCTCTCTTTCAAAAGGATTCTTTCCATAGCATACAACTAAATAAGCATTCGAACTAGGTAATCGCCCTGGTACTTCACTTAACACGCTGGATATATTCCAGCACTTTCATTTCAGTCAGAAATTAACTTTTTTAACTGGTAACCAGCTTCCCTCGGTCGTAAAGGCAGGAATGGGTAAAACATATAAAGGAAAACGGTGATGGAACAAGGAGTAAACTTGTTGGCCAATTTCCCCCTTCCGCCGCCATTTTTTTTTCTCACTACGGCAATATGCGGACGTCCTCGGAAACATTGTATTTTCGCGGGAAAGCCTGTTCTAAAAATAATTCTTTACGGGAAAGGGTTGACTCAAGGGTACAGCACATATGGAGGCTCCATCTAATCGGCTCCTGGGGTGGGCTGTTGTTTCAGGTCTACTCTATTGCGGCGGTAGATCCCACTCGCAGACTCTACTTCGTAGGATCTTTCGTCCGAGTCTGAAGGGTCTCATCCTTACTTCATCTCCTTCTTCCAAGGGGGGAATGTCTCGGGTGCCCTTGTTGAAATACTCGGCTTGTCGTACTTGTCTTGCCCGAGTCTCCTTCTTAACTGTTTCAGCACGTACCAACTGTGGCCTCAACAACTCTTTGGTGGTAGGGAGTTGCGTTTTGCAAAGTCGGCCTAACAGTCGTTGGGCGGGGCTGGTATCCATTGATTCGGTTGGAGTGTTTCGTAGTGCTAGGACTCCAAGGTATAGGTCTCCTTTGGTATCTTTCGCCTTACGAAGGAGTCGTTTTGCATCCTTCACAGCTGCTTCTGCTTTGCTGTTGGTCTGTTGGTGTCCTGGGCTCCCTGTGCGGTGCTCGAAACCCCACTCGCTTGCAAAGCTGGTAAACGTCTCGCAGGAAAATTGCAGGCCATTGTCACTGATAACAATGTCTGGAATTCCCTGCCTAGCAAAATGGCACTTCAACTTCTTAATTACGGTGCTCGCTTTTGTGTCTGGTAAATTGTCTATTTCCCAGAAGTTTGAGAAATAATCAACGATGATTAGATAATCTTTACCATCAATAGTGTACAAATTTGCACCAATCTTCTCCCACGGGCGTTCCGTAACTTCGTGACTCATCAGGGTCTCTCTCTGCTGCTTCACTTCATATTTGCTACAGGTTTCGCACTCGGCGACATACTCCTTCAGTTCTGCAGTCATGCCAGGCCAGTACATGCACTCTCTGGCTCTTCTTAAACAGCCATTCACGCCTATGTGTGAACTGTGAATACACTCCTTCATCTTTGCTCGCATTGGTTTTGGGACGCGAAGGCGCTCGCCTTTGAAGACAAGACCATCATAGACACTCATTTCATCCCTGAAATTAAAGTATGGAGCTAACACGGCTGGGAGCTGCTGCTTTTCTTCTGGCCATCCAGCATGGATTACCTGCTTAAGCTGCTGCAAAACTTCATCATCATGGGTGCTGGCTCTCATCTCCTCGAATCTTTCCTCAGTCATCGGCAGTAGTTCAACAGCATTGACACGCTCAAACTCTCCTTGGGTGTTCTGCGTGGTGGGTAGAAATGCCCTGCTCAAGGTATCAGCAAGGTACATTTCTGGCCCAAGGTTTGTAGACGATCGTGACGTCATATTTCTGTGTCTTCAATAGCATCCCTTGAAGTCTTTTGGGTGCAGTTCGTAGTGGTTTCTTCGCAATCGCCGCTAGTGGTTTGTGGTCACTCTGAACTGTTACAGGGCAGCCATACACATACTGATCGAACTTCTGTAGCGCAAAGACTACTGCCAGCATCTCTTTCTCTATCTGGGCATAACGCGTTTCTGGGTCTGTAAGGGCGCGACTGGCAAATGCCATATGTTGCCCATTCTGCATGAGGGCTGCCCCGAGTCCCTTGTCGCTAGGATCACATTGGACTGTGAGCTCTTCGTCAGGGTTGTAGTATTTAAGCAAGGGTGCCTGTGTCACAAGCTCTCTGACTTTCTCAAAGGCTGAATCATGCTCAGGTTGCCACTGCCACAATGCTTCTTTGTGCGTTAACTGCTGTATGGGCTCTAGTACTTCCGCTAGTCGGTGCAGGAACTTGGCGAGGTAGTTCACAAAACCACAAAATCTTCTCACAGCTTTCACATTGCCGGGCTTGGGCATATTGCGTACTGCTTCGATCTTCTCTGGATCCGGTTTAAGACCATCTGCTGTCACCAGATGTCCCATGTAGGGTATCTCCTTACATAACAACTTCAGCTTCTTCTCATTCAGCTTTATCCCCCTTTGTCTACATCGCTGGAGGAACTGCTCTAACTTTCTGTTGTGGTCAGCTACTGCCTCTTCTTCGGTATCTCCTGTTCCATAAATGACCATGTCATCATGGACTGTGAGCAAATCATCAAGTCGGTCAAGCGCCTGGTTAAGCCTCTTTTGGAACATTTCACTGGCTACACTGACTCCGAATGGAAGTCGTCTCCATCGGTACCTCAGTCCCATAAGGAGTGTCAAAGGTTGTCAACTTGCTCGACGCCTCATCCAGTTGGACATGCCAGTAGCCATTTCTTGCGTCCACTTTTGTGAAGACGTTTGCTCGTGAGAGGTCTTGGAGTACATCATCAATGACAGGTAAGGGGTATCTCTCTCCCTTGAGTGCTCTGTTTAGCTGTTGTGGATCTAAACAAAGTCTCAAGTCCCCGGACTCCTTTGTTGCGATAACTAGGTTGCTTACCCAGTCAGTGGGCTCATCAACAGGCATCAATACTCCGATGTCTATCAGTCTCTCAAGCTCTGCTTTGAGCTTTTCCTTAACGGCAAATGGCACGCGTCGTGACGGGGCAATATTTGGCGGCACTGTAGGGTCAACATCAAGGTGTTGTTGCCCTTCAAGTGTTCCCAGTTCCCCTTCAAATACGTCACTGTATTCTTCTATGATCTGTTGGGCTGTTAGCGGTTTCTCACATTTCGCTTTTGCTGCGGCCACTTATCGAAATTCTCTTCGTGAATTTCAATGAGTCCCATTTGCTGTATCACTTTTGCTCCAAGCAATGGGGTTAGATTCTCCTTGACAACAATGAACTCGACCGTTTTTCGGGTTGCATAACGTCACGCGACAAGTCCCTTCCGGTTTGAGTTCAGTTTTGTTCCACATCTGTAACACTCGTTTTGTGGGCTGAGTATCTTCCTTGTTGACAAATTTCACTGGTAGTACATTCACAGTGGCACCACAGTCAATATGAAACTTTATGGGCTTCTCGTTAGTAAGCATTTGTGCGTCATATGACGTCATCGTTTCATTGTGCGGACAGCAAAGGAGACAGTTTTGGACGTACTATATGCCCTCTAGGTTTCATTGTCATAGCCTTCAAGTTCACCTAACCCCCATTTTTTTTCTTTTAATCAACTCAGTGTACTTTGAAAAGTCGAATAGTGTGTTTTCACTGACGTCATATCAAAATTCAAAAGCCGTTTTCGATCCTAAAATGTTTATGGAATTGTAAAGAATTTAAAACTACACATCTGGGCCAAATTTTGAGGAGCAAAAGCATTTCATTCAAGAGTTATAGGCGAATGAGTATAGACATGTATGGAGCGGTCATCTTGGTGTCCCACTTAGGACACCTACATGGCGGCCAAAAATTTAAAGACTAACTCTTAATAACACCAACAATCTCATCACAAAATATTGTATTCACTATAAGAGGCATGAAATCGGCTTATAAGCACCTATAATTCATTAATAACTTTCAACTAGTTCAATTTTGTTTATTTTCACGGCTTATCTGAAATAGCGTGACGAATAGCGTGACATATTTACAACCTTTATTAATCGAAAACGAAACATCGTTAAAACCTGAAACTTTTTGGTATCCACATTCTACGTTAGAAACAGCTTTGTAGGATGTATACATTAGATTTTTTATTTTTTATGACGTCAAGTGAAAACACTAGTGAAATATTTCTTGTTTTTAACGTCACGTTACTGAGTTATACACATTTGAATAATGCTAATTAGATGACGTCAAATCAAGACTTTACCATTATTTCTACTTCAATTTACAATACACAGTTCACAGCTTAAAAACTGTTAATAGTCATTTGATTTGTAAAAAAATAATACTTGGAGGTGGAAACAAGTAGTTTATGATAAACGATTCTTGATTTGACGTCATCTTATTAAATTTTGTAAATTCAAACCTCTATAATTCACTAACGCAACGTTAAAACAAGAAATATTTAACTATTCAACTTTTTTACGTACATAGAGTTGATTAAGCGAAAAAAACAATTTTGGGTTGATCTGCACTTTAATATTCTTGATGTGCCCCAACCCCCCATAACATAGATTCATGAGATGGGCTAATAGTTTTTGGATTCATTGAAACGTGAACGAGACATTGCGTAGGTTTCCAGACATGACGTACCCTTGTATTTCGGATATGCATACCTCTTTCCCTTCGCAATGCAAGACAACGGACAAACCGACTAATGAGCATAAAATATACCGAGCATATTTATACACCGAATGCAAATATGGCCGTGGGGCAATTTTCTGTTTGGCCAAGTTTTCAGAGAAATTATAATGATATCACGTAAACAAGTGCTGCTAAGTGTATCATCTTGCAAAGTTTGAGTGTTTTTGATTTAACGGTTGCAAAATTATGGCTCGATGAAATTTTAAGCATTTGTATAATAAAAAGCATTCTATCCTCACAAGCCTCGTTTTCATGTTTTCCCCAAAATTTGATTGCCTATAACTTCAACTAAAATAAGAATATGGCCTTGAAATTATCTGTGACCTGATCTTTATCATTATTTAATTGCTTTGCTGTTCTTGAGAACCTGTCCAGACAAAAAATTGTCGGACGGCCATATTTGTATTCGGTGTATGCTCGCCACACTTTTATGCTTACATAAAAATAGCAACCACTAACGTACTATGTTTGAATAAAAATATTTTTATCGAATGAAAATATACTTTATCGAATGAAAATATATTTCATGGAATGAAAATATACTTTATCGAATGAAAAGATTTTTTTTTTATCGAAATAATGAAAATATATCTTTATCGAATGAAAATATATTTCATCGAATTAAAATATATCTTTATCGAATTTTGCTACATTTCGGCTACCATGACCCCTCCCAAAAGCGGACAATAGCCACATACTGAAACACTGCATTTTTCAATAACCTCAATAACCTCCATAAGCGGACACCTTTCTCACACTTTTTCTGGTCCCGATCGTGTCCGTTCATTGGCGAATTGACTGTATTTATAAGAAAACTGAATAGCGTGTAGTTTCATTTGCTTCTACCTCTTGAAATACAGCGAGAAATAACGGCAACATTTTTACTACGTTTGCTTCAAGCGAACATTTTCACGGGTGTTGCCGTTCAGCTATAATCAGCTATAATGCGTTACTTTTGGATTAAAATGGGTCTAAATAGGTATATTCAAGTTTGTTTGACTTGTAGGAAAACTACCAAATTTTTTTTCTATAATTCTAAGAATTTTTTTAAGCATATATACAAACGGTCTCACCTATTTCAGGCCCTTACGAAGGATGATGTGAATTTTGGTCGTCAAGTGCCCTTTCGTCCCTGTGCAATTTTACAAATGCTTTGATAACCTGTCGTTTTTCGACAATAATTCAACCTAGCGGAGTTTCTGACAACCTCGTTCCCAGTGCTTTTCCCTTCCAAAACAGGGGACGGGCGGGAAGAGAAAAGCGCTGGGAACGAGGTTGGAGTTTTTTTGCCACTTGGGAACTGAACAAGGATAGTACCAAGACATCATACTTTCGAGCAGATCTATTTCAAGTAAAAGACATCTGGAAAATAGATAGAATGATGTAATGAGGATAATTTTAGTAAATAAATTGAGCAAACCAAATTTAAATATCTTTGACGGTCACCTGTTAATTTGGTGCATTTTGAAAAAGAAGTAGTGGCTTTCATATGTCGTCATAAAAAAATCAAAAAATCTTAACTATAAATCCTACGTATACATAGCTGTTTCCAACATGGTACATGTATGTAGATACCAGTGTTACAATCGTTCACAAAAAGTTTTAGGTTTTAATGATGTTTTGCTTTTGTAAACGTTTTAAATGTGTCACGCAATTCGTCACGCTATTTCAGATAAGCCGTGAAAATAAACAAGATTGAACCAGTTGAAAGTTATGTTTGCATTGTAGATGCTTATAGGCTGATTTTATGGAACTTTTATTGAATCTAATCTTTTGTGATGAAAGTTTTGGTGTAATTAAGACTTTGAAGTTTTGGCCGCCATGTTTGTGTCCCTTCCCTTAGTGGGATACAACTTAAGATGGCCGCTCCATACATTTTTTTTTACTAAAAATGACTATTCTACTCGTTCATGTATAACTCTTAAGCTTGAACGAAATGCCCTTGCGCTTAAAAATTTGGCCCAGATGTGTAGTTTTAAACTCTTTGCAATTCCATAAACATTTTGGAATTGAAATCTGTTTTTTAATGCTCTTGAATTTTAATATGACGTAAGTGAATACCAGCAATTGAATCTTTCTTAAATTTGGCAATCGACATTGCTTAGGCGTATGTTAATTGGAAAAAAAATATAAACTGAATATTTGGAAAATAAATGTCTGTTTTCTAGAAGTCACCGTATCCCAGAACAGTTAAGCAGTGATCAGTCATAAACTAAGGTCTTTCACACAACGTTGGTTCAGTTCTACATATGTCGTCCTTTGTTCAAAAGAAAAGAGAATTATAAAGCGGGACATTTAGCAAACTTGCCAGTTGACATCAAGCTGAACCTAACTAAATAAAATAAGCAAAACAAACATCCCCAACGGTCACATTCAGTTCCATTTAAAAGAGAAGTTTGCAAGCGGGACTGGTGCAGCTTTTATTGTTATATGTCAAATTAATATATGTCGGTTTTCCAAAAAATGGTTACCCATAAGATAGTTTGTTACATTAATTGCTGCAACATTTTAAAGAGTATTTGGAATCTACACATTTGTTTCTCTTAAACGAGAAGCTGGAAAGGAAAATAACTCGGCTTACCTGCTAACAAGCTAAATTAAGTCATCAAACCTAACTAAATAAAGTGAGCAAAACAAACATCCCTGGCGGTCACCTGTTAATTTGTTGTTCACTGTTGCTGAAAATTCGCAAGCAGTACTGTTAATTGAAAAACATAAAATGTCAGATAAGTCTCCTTTCCAAAAGTTACTTTTGTGCAGTTATGTTATAAAAAAGTGTATTATCTCTCTTTTTTTTTTTACATTCATTTGGTGTTAACACATTTATTTGAATCTCTATCCGATTCAAACACTCCTGTCACAAGATTTTCTTTTGCCTTCAAATATACTGATAAACCATGAAGAATTAGAAACGTTTGGCTTGACACATTCTTATATGTTTTTGAAAAACACTCTGAACGGCGAGTTTAACATGAGACGAGCCTAATTTTTCTTATCTTTGACATTCTGTCGCGGGCTATATGAAGTGTTACTAATGCCCATCAAGTTTCGTGAACAAGTTTTAGCAAAAAGCGATGAAAATGAAGGGAACAAAGAAGATGACAGGTATATTTAGTGACGCGCCAAAACAATTCAGGACGTCGGAGGATAAGTCTTACATCTTTTCAACCACCACTTGATGACCAAGTCAGCAAATTGAAGTTGTTTCGTTTTCTGTGTACTTTCTGTATAAAGCAAACTTTACCAAAGTTTTCCAAAATTTACCTAGTAAGTGGAGTTGTTATGTTATAAAATTGGTGTTGAAAACATTTATTTCAATCTCTATCCGAACTCCCCTGTTAAAAGATTTCCTTTTGTCTTCTTAGTGTTTATTATACTGTCTCGTTTTCTCCCGAAAAATACAAGAGAAAAACCTTCGGTAGCCATAGCTTGCTTAGATGCTTTTGCAATTAAAGAGCCGAGGCAAGCAGATCAATGTCTTTCACAGAAATAGTTGCTCAGATCCCTTTGCAAAGTTCCACCAACAATACAGCAAATATCAATTCTAATGATAATTTATGAAATGTTTTTAATATTCTTATACCATTTTTTGATATTTTTTAACAATATACAGCTTATACAGTGAACACTCGGGATAACATTTCAATAACAATAATAATAATAATAATAATAATAATAATAATAATAATAATAATAACAATAATACAGTATCTTAACTATCAAGGAATTGATAATAAAACTATAATTCTTTTATTGCATTACTTTTTTCTAGTCGCTGACTCTATTTCCATGCACTACATATTGTAAAAGAAAACCTCTCCCTCACTCGACAAGCAGAGTGCGAACTGATATTAGTCCACTAAACAACTGCTTTTTTATGATTTAGTTCATAATTGTTCTGTAAGGTGTAAGAAACTAAGCTAGGTAACTATTCCAGGTGGCAGGTAGAGACTAAAGAAGAAAATTCATTTTTGGTACAATTAAAACCCCATGGTAGAAACAAGGGATTTATGACCCTACGTATTCATTTCTTGGTACCTTCAGAATTATCTTTTTATCTTCTTCACTTTGATAATAAAGTTGTTTAGATAATTAGTCAGAAACTGATATATCTACTTGGCTCTACCACCGTCAGTGTTTTATCTTATTCGTTATGAGCGAATATATTTATTTGTCTTATCGTTTTCTTTACTGTTTGTCTTACTTCCCTGATCTTCCAATAGTATAGAAATGGGTTTAGCGATGAATTAAAGAAAACTAGCAAGCCAGTTGCACTCCAAGCAACAGCGATGGAAAGCGACAAGTCACATAATGCCCGGACTGCTGTGCTAATGGCGTAGGGTAGATAACACACTACCAACGCTACATGTATCCACAATGCACTGGAGACTGTCTTTTTGTAGCGAGCTATGTTAATTCCGGATGAACCAGGCTTTTGTCCGTGAACCCGATCCTGTATCTGGGCTTGCTGATGATTAAGGGTCAAGTAAATTTTCATATAGCAACAAGTTGAGATGACCAGACATACCAAAATCCACAAACAACCTCCTAAAAAGAAGAACCGCTTGTTCCACATATAGGTCAGTGCGAAACCGAAGATTGCAATCCATGAATAGGCTACAAATATGCGAACGCGCGTTAAAGTAACAACCTGTCTGTACCTCAGCCCCAACAACAGACCTAGTAGTCTATCCACGCTTATCGCAGTTAATGTGCTGATAGATTCTCCACACAGGATAGCATTGACGGCGTGCGATAAGCCTTCTGTTATAACACAAATGTCCCAGTTTCTGTTTGCAATTGTCATCAAATAAGTTATATATAACGGCTGAGAAATAAGTCCGACACATAGGTCCGTGGACGAGAGACAATAAAACAGAAGTTTGGATGGCGGATGAAGACATGAATCTTTGTGAAGACCGATGAGAATCAGAATATTTCCTGACAGTGCGACCAATGATAAAATAACATTGACAGATACAAACCAGTAAGGGTTTAAAAGAGATTTGGTCACTTCACTGTTCTCGATAGTCGTTGCTGCGGAGCACAGAGATAGTTTGGTCTCGTCTTCCTTTTGAGGTGTGGTAAAGTTGATCATTTTCGATCCTTTTTCCAAAATTATCCAGACTTTGCCTCAGGACTGGTGGCAGCTTGACTAAACAAGTGAACCAAACAACGCTAATTCGGCATATTGTTATTTTAAGAAACTGCTATAAGTGTCATTCAATCCTGCTGAAAATTTGCAAGCATCAAAAGTGTCGGTCACCTGCAAGTTTGGTGTAGTTATGTTTAAAGAATTAAGACGTTTGTTGTTTCAATTTTGAAATTGGCAAGCAGCACTGTGTCGGTCAGCTGGAAATTTGGCATAGTTGCATTTAAAATGGCAGTGACTGCATGTCTGTTTTCTAAACATTTCCCAACCGAAGGTTTGTTATGTTTATTGCTTCAAAATGTTTAACAGTATTGTGTCACCTGAACTTGTAAAACAGGCGCTAAAAAGTGAGCAGAAAAAAAAACATTCTTGACGGGTACATGCTGATTTAGATTGGAGTTGTTGTTCAAGACAGGTTTAACAAATAGATTCCATTTGGCCGTGTGCCTGTTCGATTATAGATCACAGATAACGTCAAAATGTGGTAAGAACAAACAAGTGGCACAAGAGCCGCAGGCGAGTGTGTCACTGATGTTCTTGCCACATTTTGACGTCTTCTGTAATTTATAACTGAACAGACACACGGCAAAATGGAATCTATTTGTTTTATACAATGAACAGAAAAGTAAAACGACTAAAATTACGAACTTGCCTCGTAGCGCTCGACTGTTCGAAAATTTGTTCAGTTTAGGTATTTTTCAAGTCGCCAAGAACACTTTTCGTCTTGGTTTCTTCTTTTTCTTACTCGTAAACAACTCTTGCTAAACATTTTTCGAGGCTTTCACTTGCTCAATCCTGAATAATCTCGCAAACATTTTCAAAACTGTGCGCCATGTTGGACAAAACAAAGCAAACAATTTTCCTATGACGTCAGCCGTGCGTCTGTACTCTGATAGATCATAGGCAACGACCAATCACTGAGCGCGTAGTGTTCAGTTCATTGTATAAATCGCTATAGACCTGAAGATATAGAGGGATGTACAAGATTTGCTTGCTGAGGAACTAACGCCTGCAGACAATTCCAAATTAAAAAACAACGCTAATTTTAAAGAGCTCTGTTCATAAGTACCGATGGTTTGTCTGTCAAAGACTATTCGTTTGTAAATTCTACAAAAAGTACGAGGTGGTCTTTTGGCTTGAGGATATATGATGTGAATCAATAGCTCCTTTTCGAAACAGCCTAACATTTTTAAATATGAATTAAACGAAAATTAGGTAAATGAATAAATACCTCACACTGAATTTAGTACAAATGTGAAGTCACGAAGAGACCTTGCTGAAAAACGAAGGTAGTATAAAAATTAGAAATACACGATTTTGCAATGACAAGAAAATGTATTGCAGACGAGTACACATTGCCCGTCTGTTGCAAAACTGGGACCGGATTCACGAAACCCTCCTGTTTTTTTTAACAATAGTCTATTGTCATTCCAACAATAGACTATTGTTAAGAAACAGTACTTAGGATATGTCTTAACTAAGGAGGGCTTCGTGAATCCGGCCCCTGGCAATTTTTGCCTTTTATATTTCCTCAAGTTTGAAGCAGATCTCTACGAAACTTCACAACTTCACATTTTTGTTAAAGTCAGTATGGGGAATGTATTTATGGATCCTGTTTTTCAGATAATTCAATATTTTTCAGATAGTTGAAATTGTGACACTGTTTCGAAAAAAGGCTATTGGCCATCTCGGCAAATGCAAAAGCAATAAAACAAGGGCATCGCACACTGCTCTACGCATTGTTTAGGTTTGAATCCACTGGTTCATCTTCTAAGGTGGTCAGGGGAGCAGGCTCTTTTGGGTCCTCAGCATCATCTGCGCTCCTCCTTGCAATGGCCTCACTGGGTTTCTCTGCCAAAACTTACATGTTATCGCCATGTGACCCTGAATCTTGACAGCTGTTTAAAGAAAGACAAAAAGGCAAGAACATTTAAAGTGGACGTACCACGAGGATTTGGTGCCATTTTAAAAACCAAAAGATGTCTTTCTAGAATCGTCCTGTTTTGTAATAAATTATCACAAAATGGATCAAAACGATGGTACTGATGATGGACTGGGTCTCAATGAATTGCAACTTTTGCAAATTTTTGTCAAGTTGCCACATTTTCGTCTTGAAATGGGATAGAACAGACCTTTTAAAACAAGAGGCTCCAAGTAGCCTATACTCATGCGCATGCGTAAGTAAGTTTTTTAAACAAGATAAGAACATGTCCGACATGGAGAAGAGTTACTCTTTTCTTTCAGTCATCGTTCCTGCAAACCATGTTGTTACTACTGAGTGTTTTATAAATGAAGGCTGTACCACTAAGAAGGCAGTGATTCTTCTCTGTGCTATATATACCTAAAGTGAACATTAGTAATGTAAGTGGAGTTGTAGGACACGGTGGGCACAAAAGGCTAAAAAAGATGCATATATTCCGTCGTAACAAATGTCGTATCTTTGGGTCGCAACAACATATTTACGAAATTTTTTCACTTTTGAAATTATTATGGCGTAAACTTTCAGAAGCTGTCATCAGATATCCCATCATACTAATATAAAATTTTGGCGTCATCTTTGTGACGTCATTTTCCCGCCAAAATACCTAACTTTGAAAACAAAAAAAACACAGCAATTTTGCGAATGATAACTTCTATATTGTTGTAAAATTTCAGCTTCTTAGGTTCAAAACTGTTGAAGTCATTTGAAGCGCTAGTTTTTCAGTCGATTTGATTCTAAATGACCTTTGACCCCAGCAGAAAATGGGCGGGAAATTCAAATTTTGAAACGTCATATCTTTTGATCGGATCAACATATTTACAAGATTTTTTCAGTTTTGACATGCTTGTGGCGAGTACTTTCCGAAATTGTCATCAGATATTCCATAATACTAAGTTAGTTTTTTTGGCGCCAACTTTATGACGTTATTTTCCCGCCTTCTGTGCCCACCGTGAGGAGGCGGTGTCGTGACACTTCAGTAACGCTGTTGAGGCATTGACATTGGTTTATTGGATTTCAACACTGTTACATTAATTAATTGATCTAAATTTAAAGAAATAAAACTTAAATATCTACAAACCCGCTTATAGCATAGCTAATCTAGGCGGGTTGTACTAATTACAGTCATATTTACCAAAGATAAAGTGATTTTAAAAAACAGGCTACTAAATAAATAAACATAGACATTAATAATTAATCAAGCACAAAGGTAAAAAAGTAAAGCAAATTAAGAGGTGTAAAGTAGATAAACGGCTAAATGTAGGTTTGAAAGCTATAGTGTATAATAATTACTTGTGTTTAAAATCGGTATTAGAGAATGGGCATCAACATAATAGTCCTCAATTTCAAGTACAGTTAGAAGCAACTTATGAATTTTACTTTTAAATGCTCTTTTCGTGAGCTTACGCCAATCGGGGTGTAGACAATTCCATAATCTCGTACCAAAAGCAGGAAAAGACTTAAGTTTTATATGCAATCTGGATTTCTGTACAAAAAGATTATCTGCACACGAGAAACGCGTGTTGTAAGCATGAATGTCAGATGAATGTATGAAGAGTTCACGAATATTTTTAGGTGTAGAATGAGTAGAAACATCATGCATTATGGTTGAGACCGTTTCAAAGTAGAGCATATTAACAGGTAAGATGTTGGAAGCAACAAAAAGAGGGATGGCATGAGATCTTTTGCTGGCAAAGAAAATTAGGCCAAGTGCACGCTTTTGCAGAGTAAGAATCTTTTTTAAATCACACTGAGATGCCTGGCCCCAAACAGGGAGACCGTAGAGCGTGTAGGGAAATATCAGCGAACGGTAGATTTGAAGAAGGGTATTTAGAGGTACATGGTGCCTCAGCCTGGCAATTATGCCTACTGTTTTACTGATCTTCGAAGCGATATGATCAATATGAGGCCTCCAGGTTAAATTTTTGTCAGTCAGTACTCCTAAAAATTTTACATAATCTTTGCATTCAAAAAGCGCGAATCCATTATTAGTAATATCCAGAATTCTGATACACGGCTGATAATTTATTCTTTTTTGTGCTGGCCTAAAGATGACAAAGTTTGATTTCTTCGCATTAATGGTTAGTTTATTAACATTAAGCCAGTTACAGACATTATTGAGCTCATTATTAACAACGGTTTCCAGGGTTTTCAAGTCGTTGTCAGCATATAACAGGTTTGTATCATCAGCAAATAGATAAAAGCTAAGTTTATTGCTACACAAATAAATGTCGTTTATATAAATCAGGAAGAGTAAAGGACCTAGAACAGACCCTTGTGGAACTCCAGTTACCGAGCTCTTCTTCGATGAAATATGGTCATTGTCAATGTGCGTTGTTTGTGTTCGATTAGCCAAGTACGACGTAAACCACTCATGTACAATACCTCTAATCCCATAATGGTGCAATTTATCAAGTAAAATCGTGTGATTGACCGTATCGAATGCTTTCTTAAAGTCCAGAAAAATGCCACAGGTAAACATTTTCTTGTCCATATTAGTTTGTATCATACTCACAATGTCCAGAATTGCATGCTGAGTGAAAAGTCTCCCTAAAGCCATACTGGGCTTTATATAATAATTCATTATCTTCGATGTATGATTTCAATCGGTTGTACATAACTTTTTCAAAAATCCTGTTAAAGACGGAAAGTAATGAAATAGGACGGTAGTTGCTAGGGTCGGTCTCATCGTCGCCTTTGTATACTGGGATAATTTTTGCATGTTTTAACTTGGAAGGATATTTGCCAGTTTGAACAGAGAGGTTGATGAGCTCAGCTAAAGGTGATGAAATTACGTTCTTTGCGCACTTCAAAACGCGAATGGAGCATGAATATAGCCCATTAGCCTTTTTAGACCGAAGAAGCGAAATTCTAGTTCTATGTCTGACGAAATGACCGGTTCAAAGAAAAAGGAGCTGGTGAAATTAGTATTAGTTAAGTATTCGCGATAGTGACAATTGCTATCTGGTACTTTTGGCCAATCGTAGAAAAGAAATCATTTAGCACGTTCGGAAGTTCCGCTGGGTTACGCGTCACGCCATTTCCATTCAATCGTTTAAGACCAACAATGGGTTTAGATTTCCTTTTGTTGCGATTCATTACCTCGTTGATTCCAGTCCATGTTTTCTTCATATCGTTCATGTGTTGTGTAAAGTATGTATGATAATAAAGCTTCTTACTTTGTCGGATTAGCGTTGTAATTTTGTTTCTATAGAATTTGTATTTGTCGATATTCCCTGAGGCATTCCCTGAGGCAAATAGAGCGTTTTTAATCTTAATAGATTTGAGCAACCTTTTGGTAATCCAGGGTTTCAAGGATTGCTTGAATTTACGCTTTGATAGAGGTTTAAGCGGAGCATGTTTATTAACCAGTTTGTTGAGTTTGTTGTAAATTTTTGAAAAAGCAATATCAATATTTCCTTGCGTTCTTGCAAGAAGCGATTCCCAATCGATTTGCGCTAATTCAGAGTTTAAGTCCTCTTCTGAAAACCTAGAGAAGTCACGTATCATAGTCTTTTTGGGGAAATCCGTTTCACAGGAGGATTCTGTCAAGCAAAATTGAGAGTAGTGATCACTTATATCCGAGATGATGTTACCACTAGTGATTTTCCCGCAATATTTATTTGTAAAAATATTATCAATAAGCGTGGCCGAGTTGTTGTATACTCTAGTTGATTTATCAATCGTTGGAATGAAAGAATAGCTTTGTAAGGTGAATAAAAACTCTTTGGTGAAATTGCATGTTTCGGCATTGAGGAGGTTTTGCCGGAAGTGAGAGTAGCCAGAAGTCACTAAACCGGTAGTGTATATGGCAATGCTATGAACCGGAAGAGCAAAATTTAAAATATGCGTACATAAATTTGCATTCATTAATGTAACACAAAAAAGAAAAAAAAAAAAAAAAGGAAACAGAGCCCAAACCTTAACTCGTGCCGCTCCGCGCATGGGTAATTACAATTTGGTCCTCTTTCAAGACTTGGTTGATTTCGTTCTCTTGGAGGTTTAGTGTTATTTTAAGATATTGTTAGCTATTGTAGCATGTTTTTGACCACAAAAGGTCACAATCCCCGTGATCATTCACCTTTAAGCATGCTAAAATTAAAGTCGATTTAAGCGTAGATTGTGATGACGCTGTCTATATTTAGCCGTGGTTTGCAGGTTACGTGTGGCTTGTACCTTCATCGTCGTATAAGGAGCGAGTCACATAAGACTCCACGCCAATAACGAAACGTCGATGGGTATAATATAATATTGTTTTATATGAACTAGAATCGCGCCATTGATGTTTTCTGATTATCAGAATAACGGCACTTTTTGTCCGCTGACAGAATTTGAATTTAGCTCAATATGATCCTTTATTAACCCTGTTCATCTCTTGACGTGACTCACTTTTAACGTTAAGAACTTAGAAAGCATTTACAGCGAACTCTATCTAAGCCCGACACCCGTCTGCCTTAGAGGGATATCCACCTAACAGAGAGTTACGTTACAAACGAACAAGTAAAATTCAGCCAGAACCAGCCAATAATTCATGTCCGTTTTAGAGAGATGTCCGCCTTATTGAGAGTTCAAATACAGACGAACCAGTCAATAATATAATTGATGTCCGCCTCAGAGAGGTGCCCACCATACAGTTGTGTCCAAAGAGTTTACTGTAACTAACACTTACCAAACAATGTGACATTTTCCGCAATATATCTAAGAAAATATGATGTGAGAGATTCCGTGAATAACATGTGATGTTTAGACTGTCGATTCATATATGAAATACTTAGAGTGTTACTGATCAGCTGTCTCGCACTGATGAGCTCTGAGAAGGGCGAAACAGCTGTCTGTGAGTGCTTTCTAGTTTTGAACTCTAAACATGTCAGACGGTCTCGCTAACCGCATTGCTGTGTTGTGAGAATGTGCAGTTCCTTTATTGGCCATCTTTATATTCAAATTTCAGTCTTATTCGCTGCATGGTAAGGAAAATGGGCACGGACGGAGCTTTCCCATCCAAATGAAGCCATAGATCTCAGTCGACCTCTCGATGTCTTCTACTGTCTCACACATGTTTGACAGAAGCGTCTCTGGCAACCACAGGGACATCACACCAGCAACGAGTGTCATAACACCAATGATAACCAGAGGCAAAGTCACAGGCACACCAGGTAACTGACCCTAAAGACACAAAAATAAAACAATATGAACGTCAAGGCATATTTCGCCGCTCACGAAATGAAATTAGATTTGGCTCATTTTTACTGACATGAATATTAATTACAGCAATTCAAGTAGTTTAAGGCCTGGGTCAAAGGCTTAAATCAAAACAGTTTATTCGTGTATTTTGTGTGTTTGTAGTAGTAGTAGTTTATTGGTATAGATGTAGTAGTGCGTGTTTATAATTAAATAAATAAAAATTAAAAAAAAAATAAAAAAAAAACCAGTTTATTCGTGATAACTTTAACCATATTCAGCCTGGGCTTACTCTTACTTGAGTTCCCGAGTCTGGGGGGGGGGGCACATTCCCCCCCCCCCCACCCCCCGCTCCCCACTCCCTCGTAACTTCAAGAACATTGAGGCTATGACAATGAAACCTAGAGGGTACATAGTACGTCCAAAACTGTCGCCTTTGAGGTGCGCACAATGGAACGATGACGTCATATGACGTAGTTATTAGGTAATTAGTTATACGGCCGCCACCTTGGATTTCTGAATTTTTTTAAAACCTCTTAAAAACCGTCCAAATTGACTCAAAATTAATCAAAAGCAATCAATAAACGCTAAATGACGTAAAAATATACGTTATACCAATAAACATTGTTTTTCTTCATTCAAAGGTACAAATATGCAAATTTAAAAAACATGGCTGTCAAAATCTTGTTGCCATGGAAACATCAAGTCACGTGATCAATAAATCACTAAGTCACGTGACATGTCACTTGGCCATTTTTCTTAAAATAGCAAACATATGACGAATTGGTGACGGGTTTAACCCTCGGAAGTACACGCAAACTTATCCCCACACCGGTGTACAAGTGGGGGAGGTTGTTGCAACCGCCCCCCCCCCCTCCCCCTTGAGTTTTTGCGATGTTGCAATATTTCGGAAATATTTTACATCTAATAGATAGCCCATGATGTGCTCTACAATATAAGGTAAATATTATGGGTTGTGACGCTGCTGGGGTCCGTGACGTCATTCAAAATGGTTGCCAAGATGGCCGCAATCTTGGATTTTACTAAAAATTCAAATCTATCGGGAAAATGTGGAAAAGTTAACAGAATTCATCGTATTTTTACTCAGGTGTGCTTTTATTACCTTTATACTTTACCTATTTGCCTTAAAGTCGTCGGATACAGCTCAGTGCTGTATAAGTAGATGTTGGCAAATGAAGATGTTGCAAAAAATCGCCCAATAAGCGCCAATGCTGTTATAAAACCTTTCAGATCTGTTCACAAGATACGATAAAAGCAAATGAAATTTCGTACGTTAGCGGGACCTTCATAATTGGTCAATTTTACTCAAGAGTCGAGTAACATATTGTATCCAACAAAAATTGCAAAGCCCAATCCAGCTAATCTTTAAAAGGAAAGAATACCAAATAAACCTTGAGGTCGAGGAAAGTGGGTGGGCGCATTTTCGGGAAGGGATATAGAACAGTACCTGATGTACCTCAAACTAGTACTGAGCTCAGTATTTGAACTATATAGGTATACTCTTCGAGTTGTTTTAAATTGAGCGTCCTAAAACCAAAACCAAAGTACCGTAGAGTTCGGAGAGTAGCGGCCCCCACGAAAGAAACGGCTACCCGAAATTAACGTTAATTTTCCGACCTTTGTAATAATTTCCGAATACAATAAAATACAAGAATACAAGAAAATAACATAGTGACGTCTCCATGCATATGGAATGGCTAAGTGCATGCATAAACTGTACAAGTATGTCGAGGGATGCCGAAAAATCAATGAGAAAGAGAGAATTAAAGTGACATTATGCCTATTCCGCGGCTGTATTTACTATCATTTTTTTCTTCAATTACTCACGTATTTTAGGTGCCCGAAAGTAGCGGCCCCTTTATGCCTGCAAATTCCGAAAGTAACGGGGGCCGCTACATTCCGTACACTTCGGGTAATTACTCTGGCCAATCACAAGAGACACAGACAATCCGATGAGCCAATCAGAACTGGATGGCACATATGAAAGTCAACTCTAACATTTTTTCTTTCTCGTTTGACCGGAATGACGATGATCACTTCATGATAGTTGAAGGAAAAGTCTCGTTCAACTCTTGTCGACTCCTATTCTCGTTTGATCTGAGTTAAAGATACCTCCGACCCTACTCAGTAAAAAGGAAAAGTCGCACACGACCCACAGCTGGCCCACACGACCTGATGAAGCAACTGAGAATATTGCTTACTCCCCATGGATGGGATGGTAGTCCATCGATGGGTTACCCCCAGCATTTTGCCGCCGGTACCCATGCATTTATAGACCTTATACACCTGGGTGGAAAGAGACAATGTGGAGTAAAGTTTCTTGTCTAAGGAAACAACACGACGGCAGAGACCAGGCCTCGAAACACCACCCTTCGGATCTGAAGTCTAACGCGCTAACCACTCCGCACTACCGCGCCTCCACATCCTATTTGGTACAATCAGTAAAACGCGACTGAGAGAATATGCATGTGATTTATTAGCGTAACTAACACGCTCACCTCCACAGAAGATAGAAGAGACCAGGTGGGAAGCTGGCGATTAGAAGAACATGTCTCCAGTCCCTTACAAAGTACCCGATCATCACCATGATAAATGCGCCGAGTACCCAAAAGTATTCCTGCACTTTTCCCGCCAGAGTCCGATAGCTAGGTCCAACCAGCTCCAGTATGTAGACGTAATGACCAACAAACAGGCCTGCGATTGCCGCACCCGAGCAGAAACGAAGAAAGGTGAAGAACGACAGGCAGTCCACAAAACTAGATGCTAAACTAAACCCAAGCTAGGATAAAACCGAGAAACTGATATGAATAAAAGGCCTTTTTACAATTATTAAGTACATACAAGGGAAAATAATGTACGAAAACAGATCCCTCATAGATGGGCCTCTTCTCATAAAAATTATTTGAAATCTATTATTGGTTTGGTTCGATGTCTTACAGCGTAGACAGCGTGGTGATATAAGGCCGACACCTGATTGGTCAGTTTGAATGACCTCGATGTAATTTTAGAGCCGGTTTGCCTGTTTGGTGATTTTCACAGCCTCACACAACACGCGATTCTCCCCTCGCTGTACAAGCATAATACCTCCAGCAATGATGACAGCTATGTGATATAAGACATTATACAATGAACTGAATACTACGCGCTCTGTGATTGGTCGTTGCCTATGATCTATCAGAGTACAGACGCACGGCTGACATCATAGAAAAATTGTTTGCTTTGTTTTGTCCAACATGGCGCACAGTTTTGAAAGTGTTTGCGAGATTATTCTGGATTGAGCAAGTGAAAGCCTCGAAAAATGTTTAGCAGGAGCTGTTTACGAGCAAGAAAAAGAAGAAACCAAGACGAAAAGTATTCTTGGCGACTTGAAAAATACCTAAACTGGAACAAATCTTCGAACAGTCGAGCGCTACGAGGCAAGTTCGTAATTTTACTCTTTTTACTTTTCTGTTCATTGTATAAAACAAATAGATTCCATTTGGCCGTGTGCCTGTTCAGTTATAGATCACAGAAAACGTCAAAATGTGGTAAGAACATCAGTGACACAATCGCCTTACCACATTTTGACGTCATCTGTGACCTATAACTGAACAGACACACGGCCAAATGGAATCTATTTGTTAATCTGATACCTGTGGAATAGAGACCGTGCGGTCATGGAAGCTAGAATACAAAATTAATACACTTCACAGCGTGGGTGTAAGCTAATATTAGATTGAAAAGAAATATCATGGGGCACGAGATCCTGTTCTCTTAGATCATTTTCTCTTGGTACATAATACCACAGCTAATACGTTTAGCTAAAGCAACGTACCAATCGAGTTGCGGAAGGCTGACTCCCTTAGAGCATTCCGGGCTGGCTGCGAGCGTTTCTTCTCATCACGAAAATTTAGAATTTTTAAACACGGCACTCATGTAAAGCAGGTTTTTAAATTTCGCATTTAATGTTATTGTTGTATAGTTATTGATTATTTAAGGTAATTTTAGTAATACAGTTCTAGCTATTACATATTTTATAATAATTTTGTATATAATTAGGTTTTTATAGTTGTACTGATGAGTTTACCGTACGCGTGTCTTATCCTAAGTTAATATCAGCGGCAGATCCAGAGGATGGGGCTGCCCCCACTTACCTCAACAAATTGCCCCCCCCCCCCCCCCCCCCACCCCCCATTTTACACCCACCACGATGGGTTCTGGATATGGACCCGCCGCTGAATATAGTTCCGATAGCACAAACCACCTTTGGTCTCCACATGGGCTAACGTGAACAACGAAACAACATTACCTATACTGATTGCGCACAGACTACTGTACTGTATCTGTTTGCATAAATTTCCGTCAAAAATAGGCCTTTTCCTAGTTGCCTTTAGCCTCTTTTAGAAAGCGCAGCTAAGGTCTTTCATTTGAATATTAGATTTCATTCACATGCAGACCAATCTCATGTCCATATATGAATAGCTTCGCTCAAGCATGTTAAGGTTACAGTGTACCTTCAGATCGAAAATTTATCGAAATTTTTTTTTTTTGGCGTCAAAATAAAGTTTACAGAATGAACTTTCATTCAAAAAATAATTATCGAAAAATAGTGAAAATTGACGGAGAAATGACAGTATAACTTTTGTGAGCGGAGTTTGTTTATGAGGCGATACGTTTTTTTAAGCGCTGTTTTCTCAAAGTTAATTTTTCGCTTGTTGGGGACACTTTAAAGAGCTACAACTCAAAGGAAATTTGTTCGATTTTCCTCAAATTTGGACAGAAGTTAGGCTAACATATCATCAACAAAAACGTGTCGGCAAATTTCTTATTTCCGAAAACTTTTTCGTCAAGAGCCATTTCCGTGCGATCATTCCAATTTTTTTTCTCCCTTTTTCGAAAATATTCTGTAACTTTTCACTGCAATTGAATATGGGAAATCGCCGACACGTTTTTTTAGCGCTTCGTGTCCGGAAACCCGAGAAGAAATCAAATTAGCAAAATACAATAATCGCTTTGAGTTATAGCGTTTTAAAGCTGATTCGGACGTTCGAATTTAGATATCGTAAAAAATTCGACAATTCACTTTATTACCAAATGGTTTCCATATTTAGATAGCCAGCTCTATAAGCTTTAATTTGATATCTGGGTTTAGGTATGTTAAGTGTAATCTTAAGACACTAGAGTTGTTATACTGGAGACACCCCCGAAGGTACACTGTAACCTTAAGGCATGGCTCAGAGCCTAATTTGCATAAAAACTGAAAACGATCATAACTTTAAAGTGATTCACCTGAACAGGCTCAAACTTAGCAGCAGGATAAAACTTGTTAACCTTGAACCATTGTTTACTTTAAATGTCGCATATTTGCATCACGTGACCTGTTATGATTGTTTTCCTACACAAAAAGAAAATTGAAAATGGGATGCCGAGATGGCATATAATAGAAATAAATTGAACCGTTAGCGTATTTGTATGCCTCTCCCCTATATGAATCTGGCCGTAATGATTGACTATGATTTACAGTTAAAGGGTTATTTCGTAAAACAGATCACGTGACATATTTTGTCGCTTAATATCTTGTTAATAAAATACAAAAATTGTCCATTCCGGGCAAGGATAGTATTTATGCATTGAGGCAAACAATTGGTCATGATTTTCTCTTGGCTAAAGTTAACTATCCTTACCTCATTTGAAGTTTCCTTTTTGTCCAAATTATGATGTCATCAGACACGTGACCATAATAATCAAACCTTAAGTTATTTAAGGACGCTAAATCCAGTTTGTTGTATACTTTTGGTGACTCTTGGGGCTAAAATGCATTACTTCCAAAGGAAAAAAGAATTTACTTCGCGGGGTGTCTACACCAAGGGACGAGCCATACCTTAACATGCTTAAGCGCTCTTGGCCAGGGGGATGTGGCCAATTGGTAATTAATCAGAGTTTAACGGCTTGCACAGGTCCAAGTGGAGCTACTAATGTGCAACTGGTGCCAAGCGCGGGATAACATGCAACTGGTGCCAAGAGCGGGAAACATATACAGCCAACCCGTGCCAAGTCCAGTGGCCAGCGGGCTAACCCAAGTAACCGGTTTCAAGCGCCGGAGAACATGACGATGATTCGCTCCTGATTGGTTAAAAAATACATGTTTTGCTGCATGTGATTAGTTGGGACGCTTTATTCGAGCTTAAAGGGACACTGTCACCTATTTTTAGTATCACTTTGAAAATCCAAAAAACATATTTGTTTCAATGGAAACCTTAAAATAACGGTCCAGTTTTGTTAAGAAATACTCTACCAGTTTACAGAAACTAGTATAGATGGTTTTCACGTTACGTTACGGCGGCCATATTGGTGTACAACTACAAAAGAATTTTAATGAACTTCTTTTGTTATGTACACCAACATGGCCGCCATGTCCTTTGTCATTTGAGTCCCACAGGACTGTAGGTCACGTGAGTGAAAACCATCTATTAGTTATCTTTGGCTGCGGATGGCCAGGATGGAAATGGATTGCAACTTGAAAAATTGGCCAATTTTTTTCAAGTTCCTCCCAAGAGTCGTGGAAAAATTGCAGAAAAACTTATTATGGTTTGTTCTTCCTTGAAGAAATCAGTTGATATTATCTTCTTGGTGTTCTAAAAGCAATTTTATGTTTGAGCAAAGGTACTTTGTCATATATTTTGTGTATTTTGACCAAAACACAACAACATCTGCGTGACAATGCCCCTTTAAACGAACTAACCAGAGCTTTTTAAAACGCCTAATTAGACTCGACAGTCAATATGAAAAACTGCTCTGATTTCCAATAACAATAGTCATACTTACTGCATGTGCACTGCACAAGAACAAACAAAACCTTCGTCCAAAGAAATCAGATACCGCTCCAAATACTAGAGAACCTGCCATCATGCCAGCAAGAAACAACGATTAAACTGTAGAAGCAATGTGAGCCTTGTCGCAAATAAGGTTCCACTAAAACCAAAAAAAACGTTACCATTGATAATTTAGGGTGTTTGTGTTCATCTTGACGTCATTAATGTTCCAAGACGCTATCTCGGATCAGATACCATGTACCTTTTCAGAACCTCTAATTTCATTGGACCTGATTATCAGGCACATGTACTGTTTTCAGTGCTAGGGTCCATTGTTCTGTTGTTTGTTCAAAATTGTTTTCTCGGCCAATCCTGTGAGGCGTTCAGAGACGTGCATACCGCCTCTCTTGGATCCGTCATCTAGGATTTTATGATTTTCAGAATCATCTCTATCATCTCTATTATTTGTTTTATTCCCAAAGGATGGAAATTTCATTCTTCTGACCCCAATGGCCACCGTGCAAACCATCAATTAACTTAAAATTAACGAAAACAAAAACAAGATACCAAATAGACTAGAAATGTTAACCATCGGATGTACACGCAAACGTATACCCCAACCGTGGTACAAGGGGGGGGGGGGGGGGGAGGGGTTGCTACAACCCCCCCCCCCTTGGGTTTTTGCGATGTTGCAATATTTCGGTAATATTTTACATCTAATAGATAGCCCGCGATGTGCTGTACAAGTAAGGTAAATATTATGGGTTGGGGCGCTGCTGGGGGTCCGTGACGTCATCCAAAATAGCTGCCAAGGTGGCCGCCATCTTGGATTTTACTAAAAATTCAAATTTATCAGAAAAATGCGCAAATTGCCAATATTGTGTGCTAGAGTTGCAAATAACATACAATCAAACATTTTGATGCTTTTGGTAGCATTTTATATGTTTTCTCTCTGAGAAAAAGGTGAAAAACGCGCTTTTTTCTTCAAAAATGGGTTGACAACATGCTACTTATGACGTCATATCTCGTTACCATAGCAACCGGTTGTCGCCAAACTTTACCAAAATGTGTCCCAAGGATAAATGAACAGCTACTGAAAACAGCATGTGCTAATCTTAAATGGTCTTGAAAATATCGGAGAAAAACTTTAAGGGGGGTGGCAACCACCCCCCAACTGTACGTCCGAGGGTTAATCCTCAGACCTACAAGGGTGGAGAGGGTGGGTGGATGCCACCCTCACTTTAATATTAGCACATGCCGTCTTCAGCAGCTGTTCGTTTGTCCTGGAGACATATTTTGGTAAAGTTTGGCGACAACCGATTGCTATGGTAACGAGATATGACGTCAAAAGTAACATGAGGCCAAGACATTTTTTAATAAAAATGCGTGTTTTTCACCTTTTTTCGGTAAAGAAACTTAAAATGCTTCCAAAAGCATCAAATTGTTTAACTGTATGATTTTTTTGTGATCAGCAAACTAAGGGCTTTCACACGCCGTTGGTTTCTACATATATGTCGCCCCTTGTTCAAAAGACTGAAAGCTCTAGAATTATAAAGCGGGAAATTTAGCAGACTTGCCAGTTGACATAAAGCTGAACCTCACTAAATAAAATGAGCAAAACAAACATTCATGACAGTCACATTCAGTTCCATTTAAAAAAGAAGTTTGCAAGCAGGGCTGGTTCAGCTTTTATTGTTACAGTGTCAAATATATGTCGGTTTTCCAAAATATGGTTACCCTTAAAACAGTTTCTTACATTAATTGCTGCAGAATTTTAAAGAGTACTTGAAATCTACACATCTATTAAACGAGAAGCTCAAATGGAAAATAAGTCGGCTTGCCTGATAACAAGCTAAATTAAGTCATCAAACCCAGCTAAATAAAGTGAGCAAAATAAACATCCCTGGCGGTTCATGTTAATTTGTTGTTCAATGTTCCTGAAAATTCTCAAGCAGCACTGTTAATTGAAAAACATAAAATGCCAGATATGTCTCATTTCCAAACGTTACCTGACTGGAGTTATGTTAGAAAAAAGTGAGTAATTCTTTTTTCACAATTGGTGTTAAAACATTTATTTGAATCTTTATCCGAACTCCCCTGTCAAAAGATTTTCTTTTGCCTTCTAAGTGTTTGTTATACTCGTTAATTGGCCGTCGGCTAAGAACCCCAAATAAATGCAAGAGAAAAACCTTCGGTAACCAGGGCTTGCTTAAACGCTTTTGAAGTAAATAGCCGAGGCAACTGAACAGATCGATGTCTTTCACAGCTTAAATAGAAATGGTTGCTGAGACCCCTTCTCGAGGTTTGCGAAGTTCCACCAACTGTACAGCAAATACCAATTAATGAAATGTTTTTTAATATTCTTGTACTATTTTTGATATTTTTAACAATATATATACAGTGAACACTCTGGATAACATTTAACAATAATACAGTAGTATCTTAATTTAAACCTCATCAAATTGAGCGCTGATTAAAGTTCTATTTAATTTAGTGCGCAACGAAAGTAAACCACAGTAGATAGGAAATGCGGGTTTCAGCTCACAGCAGAAATACGCCCAAAAATTTACCCACCAATTCAACACATTCTCGGTTTCAGCTCACGTAACATCAATCACCCCAAAAAACCCCACACGTTTCACTTCTAATTTTTTCCCATGATTTCTCATACAACTTCACTTCTTCTTCTTTCCACACAACTTCCATTCCCTCAATTGTTCACAAACATTTCAAAGTTCCACTTCCACTGTTCTCCTACAATTCCCCACAATTCTACCAATTGCAACATGTTTCACCAATTGCAACATGTTTTTCATCAATTCAAACACATTCGAATTAAGGTGGCCTCGGATCCCACCAGAACCAGCGATTATTATCTACTATAAGGGTGAAAAATCTATTTCAGAAAGCGAAGCTAGAAATCTATTCCTGAAAGAAAAATGTCTGATTCCGAAGAAGAAATCGATTTCATTCCTGAACTCGTTCAGGAAACCCACACAACATGCCATACTCCCAAAAATCCCCGACTGGAACATTTCAAAGATATCATCCGAAAAAATCAGGGGAAAAATCAAATTCCACTCAAAGATCTCGAGTTTTATCAAGCACAAATTCTCTCCCAGATTCCCCGTGGTGAACTCACAAGAAAAAAAGTCAGGGATTTCGCCAAAGCTGCCAAATGGGGAAAGAAAGCAAATGACCACGCTCATGAAATCTTCAACCACATAACAGGTCACGACGGAAATGATTATGAACATCTGGAGAAATATCTCATCGACGATTTCAAATATTTTTCCCTAGCATATGACGATCTTCATCTCAACAGGAAAAAGTTTCTCAATTGCCACCAAGTTCTTTTCGCCCTGTTGCAGAAGAACGGTTTCAATCCCAATGAAGATGATTTCAAACTGCTCAAACTTTCATCCAGACGGGCGGAACAAGAAAAAATAATCCAAACCATTTTCAAAAAATGTAATTGGAATTAAAATGGATCCATTTAAAAAAATAATTTACAATGAAGACGAGCAAAGCGAAGCGAGCGAAGCGAGCCTCAGTGCGAGTGACCATGACGATTGTTTCACATGCTCAGAGGAAGAAACAAGAAGCGTGAATGAGACTCCGACAACATCGGATGATGAATTTATTGTGTCTGACTCGGAGATGGCGGAAGCTGAGCGAAGCGACGAAATCGAAGACTCAATTGAACTTCTCTTTGAATCATTCGTCAATCTCCAGGAGGAACACAAGATTCTCAAAAAGGAACTCCAAAAGCAAAGCGGTCTTCTCTGGGAAATCCACCGGGAAATGAACGAAAGCCAAGCGAAACGAAAGCGATGCTAAGCGGTGTTTTGAAAATAACAGACTTTGTGAATATGAATGTAAAACATTTATATTCTGATACGCCCACGCAATAAATCGCCAGATGGTATTGCATCATATGTCACATGTCTACAACGTGCTAGAAGGTGATAAAGGAAATGTCGTATGATTTACCTCAACCAATCAGATGCTTTCATTTTTTATGTATTTTCATGTATTTGTTCATAAACTTTCGTTTGTACATGTACTTCTGTTTGTATGTGAAAATACATATATCATTAGGCTACGCTGTGGCCGCATATCATTAAAACTTTTCAATAAACTATTAACCGTGTGCTAGTTTTTCCACATCGCTCAATGGAACCCAAGAATTAAATTTGTCAGGGTAACTTTTCCATTTTACAAGCGCGAGTTTTCGCTTATTATCGCGGCGAATAACTTTTTCAATTCGAAACACATCTTGCGTTGTCTTTTGAAGTTCCACCTCGTAAAATGATCCAGTGATGTTTTCTCCCAACAGATCAACTAATTTATACGTTACAGGGTTTGTGTTCTTTATTTCGTCAATCACAAATATCTCCTCTGTCCAATTCGACGTGTAACCTTTGTCAAATATCTTTCGTTTAAACTTTGAAATTCTCACCCTGTCGCCGACTTTGAATTTTGCTGGGGCATGTTTAGCATAAATTAAATCTCCGAAAAGATTAGCGAACACCTTTTTCTCATTTTCCTGTTTGCTCGCCTCTGCGGGACTCATCCGAATGCTCGAATGAAAACGATGATTATATTCATCCAGTAATTTGCCAAGTTTGTCCCAGTATATTGTATTGTTGTTAGCAGAAAACATCCGGAAGAGTTTCTCCTTAAAAGACCTGTTCCAGCGCTCAACAACAGATGACTTTTCTTCGTTTTGTGTTGTGTACAATTTTACCCCATTCTTATCAAGCAGATTTTTCATTGTTGCGTTGAAAAATTCACTCCCCTTGTCTGTCCAGAGCATTTTCGGTTTTCGCCCCTTGAATATATCTCGGAAAGCATCAGCCACTGTTTGACCTCGCTTGTCTTTCAGGGGGCGAATCCAACCGAATTTTGAGAAAACATCAATCACCATCAGGAGATATCTGATTCCCTTGTTCCACCTCGAAAATTTCCCCATCTCGACCAGATCAGCCGCCCAGATGTTGTCAACCCCATATGCCAAAACTTTTCGTTTTGGAAAGCGCCTCCGGATTGGCCGGTGCAGCTCATTTGCCAGATTTTGAGCCCAGCCTTCACTCAAAATCTTTTCCCGTTTTTTGGGGCGCCGAGCCCAAGTTTCTGTTTTGCATCAATCACGTTTCGCGCCAAAGCATGACCCCACTGTCTTTCTTTCCAGGGAATGGCATCCAAAGCGGCAACCATTTTCCTGTCGATCTGCTTCCTTCTTGCATTTACGCGGATTCTTTTCCTTCGCGCAGACTGAATAATCAACATCGTGTTGCATAGCAACTGCATCTGTTTTTCCTGTGG
Source organism: Cladopsammia gracilis (assembly GCA_022457155.1). Taxonomy (NCBI): domain Eukaryota; kingdom Metazoa; phylum Cnidaria; class Anthozoa; order Scleractinia; family Dendrophylliidae; genus Cladopsammia; species Cladopsammia gracilis. The sequence continues at coordinate 203,718 of JAJGOT010000448.1, read as the reverse complement.
GCTGCTGCCAGATTTCGAGAATCTTTCCCTTTTCATCAAATCTGACTTGCTTCTCCAATGGGTTCCAGGGCCCGGTGAAGTTATGTCCAGGCAAAGTGAAACCTTTCTTTGGTCTTGGCAGCTTCCCAATCAGGGAATGAACATCTAAAGCACCCCCATCCAAATCTGCTCGATCTGTTTTATATTTTCTGTTTGGTCGGATCGCCGTGGACAGCTCATTCATCATATCAGCAGAGGTTTTGGCAAAAAATGGTTTCATCTTGTCCAGGGCAAAATCCAATGCTTTTTTCTGAGTGTTTTTATTTCGCAATAATTCACTGGCTCCATAACGACCCATTTCAACTGTCTTTTTTCCCAACCAAGGCAGCGCATGCGCAACGCCAGTCAGCGCAAGTTCACCAATGCCCCCACCTTGTGAGGGCAGATTCAGTTTCCCGAATTTTTCACAAATCTTGTTTTTTTGATTCCGCAGGAAGCGCAATGGCAAAACCACATTTTTCTGCCATTTTTTGCAGTCATGTATCCAGACGGTTCCACGCATCCCGTCCTGCGTTTCTCCTTCACGCAATATGATTCCATTTTCAATCGAAATATTCTTTTATGAATTTCTCATTCTTTCTTGGATCACTCAATGAAAAAACCTTCAACGTGTCATAGAAGGATTTTCGTCGAATCTCATTCAAGAAATATAAGCAATAATATCCACATCGGACAGATTCCAAAGCTTGAATTGGATGCCCATAATTGTAAATTATTTCTTTCCCAATTTTATCTGCATATTTTACCAATTCAATTGGAGGTGATATTGAGAATGAATCAAAGTAATAGACAATATGTGTCTTGATGAATGTGGCAACCCAGTGCGTTCCATTCCCAATAGAATCATCTAGATTAATTATGCAGGAACCAGTTTTATGTAAATGATCTTTTGAATCTCTTGAAAAGATTCCTTTGAAATTGGGAATTTTAAGAAACCTCACCCACTCAAGAATATCAAAGTTTGAAATCGGAATATCTTTCCAAGCTGGCCTCAAAGGATGGCCCCTACTAGCGGTATGTTTTGAAAGGGACTGTTTGGCCCCAGCAGAAGCCCCGATCCAGATTTTTTTTTTCGCCCACGACCTTCCCATGTTCCAAAAAATGGCGGCGGCATATAAGGATACAGTCCCGGTTTTGGACTTACCATCAATCCTTTGCCTTTGCCTTTGCCTTTTCTGGGTACTTGAAGCCCCGATCCGAATAATTTCGAAGCAAGCTCAATAGCCATTGGGATTCCTATAGCGGCAAGTGTTCCCAATAACCCACCTTGAATCTGTCTCTGCGTTGGTTTCAACGTAATTCCACTTCCGCTTTGAATTCCTTTTCCCACCAAGTTTCTCTGGCCTTTTGTCAAGAGGTCTCCAAGGGAAGCGAGTTTTGATAAGAATACTGCGGGAACTTCAATGCCTTTCTCAATCAACTTCATAATGAAGGACAACGGATCTCCTGGCACTCCTTCTCCTTTCAGTCGAGGTCGCTGCGCTCCTTTTCCAAATATTTTATCAATCCCCAAGCTCCCCAAGGCACTCAACGCTCCAGTCGCAAGATGCGGGGCAACTTTTGAAACCCCTTTTGTTGCAAATGGAAGCAGCTTCGATCCCAGGGAAATCAACGAAGTCCAAAGACTCCCACCCACAACTTTTCTGATTTGTGTTTTAGAGATTGACAATTCAACTCCCCGCCCCAAACTGATGGCTTTTTGAACTTTGCTTATTTGAGTCTTTGTCAGCAACAGTTCATCTGGCCCTTTCAATTCATTTCGCGAAAGTCTCAATGTTATGGAAGAGTTATTTTTCACAGCTCTTGCAAGCTTTGTTTTTTGCCCATCTGATAATTTCACACCATATGGAATATACGACGTCATTTCAATATTTTGAATATCGAAATAAGTTTTCAGGCCTTGACCAGAAGTTTGTTTGATGCTGTATACAGCTCAATTTCTTTTTCATGCAACACCAAGGCGTTCAATGTGTACTGTGTTGGGTTGGCGCCACTCAATTCGTATCGGAAAGTCAGAGACACAACTCCATCTTTCACATCATCTTCTTGGTTTCGGAGATCGAAGTAAAGCATGCCGAAGAGGTTTTTGAAATTTGCTCGGGTAATCAATGGCCCGCTTAAAACGTCATTATAAGCGGAATTGAATGCCATCAAAGCTCGATAAAGCCTAGTTTCCTCATCCGTTGTCATTTCCAATTGAGGGTAATAAATTGAGTTGTTCAACTCCAGTTGGGCTCGACTGAAGTGCCGGTTGTTTGCTCCAATGCCGAATGTCGTGAATTTGAAGATATCATGTGTCTGGCTATTGTAAGATGCTGTTGGAACAACCCAAATCAACACATGTCGCGGCCTTCGAAGCCCCGTGGAAATGCGAAAGTAGCTATTCACAGCTGCTGTTTGTGTTATTTCATGGTGTTCTTTCAAATATGTCCACTTTTTCGGTTTCAGATAATCTTCAAGATATTGTTTCAAGCCTTTTCCGTTGAAAATGATTTTGGGGCACCACAATCTGAGTTTAGTGAGAATTACTTTTGAATCTGGCGCAGCGCCTTTTTTGAAAATCAGATTGTTGTCATTTTCAAGTTCCAACAGAAGAGTTGTCTTTATATTTGGGTGAAGGTTATTTTTGAAAGCAGCGAAATAACTGTATAAATTCAGGGGAATTGATATTTTGTTGATATTCGCCGCATCAGTCAGGATCTTTCGTCTGGCAAAACCCTCATTATAAAGTGCTTCTGCTGGCCGTGCTTCTGTTGTTCCCGTTGATGTATCAGGATAGAAGAACTGATCTTGCCCAACCGAATCGGCATAGGTTTTCGTGTATTTCAAGAGCGTTAATGCATTTGCCGATTCATTTGCTCTTGTGTTGTTATAAATTGATTGCCCGTTACATTGAACTTGGATTTTTTTGATGAATGTCAAACCATTAGTTGTCGTGCAATCTTGGTTACCATTATTTGGCCCCGCGGTTATTCCAGTTGCACTGTCAGCCGTTGTAACAAGCTTAAAGTCAACCTCCAGATATGCATTATACCAATCAATTGGGTTTGCTTCGGAGGAATTATCCACGTTGAAGCAATAATTATCTTTTGTCTGCCGGTTGTCGTTCGCAATGTTGTCATTGAGTGGTGTTGCTAGATCATAATATGTATATTCGTATCTTTTTACGAATTCCGGGTTTCTAAAATTCACTGCCATTTTATTATATAGTTTTTTCTTTTCAGAGGAGGCCCTTATAAACATCTTTCACATATTGAAATTTGTCAGTGTCTTCTTGGAAGCGGACTTTCTTCAGTATTTCCCCAATTTCTTTTCCTTTTGTTTCCGGGGGCGCTGGCACTGAGGCTCCCTCCGGTCGCTTCGCTTCACTCACTTTCTTTGTTGTGAATTTATCATAAATTTTTTCACCAATGAGTTGTCCAGTCTTTTCTCCAACTTTCTCTGCTCCTTTTTCAACTAATTTTTCTGCTGCCTTTGAAGCTAATTTTGAAGCTGTTTTTCCTGTTAATTTAGCTGCGAGTTTTGAGAAAACATCAGAAAAACCACCTCCATATCTTATTTCACCTGTATCAGGATCTCTTTCTCTTCTTTCATCCATTTTTAATTACCACAGTCAAAGAAATATCAATATCATTCAAATCAACTTCTCGGTCTTCATCATCAGTAATGTAGAAGGTGACCTCAGAAATATGTGGAGAGTTTATTTGATTCCACAAGTAATTTATTGGTTGAATTTCGAATGGCAATGATCTGGTTTTAGTGTTGGTTGAGAACGTGTAAAGCGCATTTGACCTTTTCCCGGAGACAATTGAATCGCTCAAAAGACTGCATCTGAGATAGAGATTGTCAACACTGTTTGATATATTTGGAAAATTCGTTCCGTAGCCACTAGCTGTCAGTTTAGCTGCATCAAATCCCACCAAGATGTGAAAGTTTCCACTGTTTGCAAAATCAATTTGAAAGTTCTCTTGAAGTTGAATGAAAACTTTGAAAGTGGTCAAATCAAACAACACATTGATTCCATAACTATCACCTGTGGAGGTCGCTTCGCTCCTTTTCCCAATGCTTTTGTGAATGAATTCGTTGATGTCTTCATAGTCATAAATTCCTGCAGGAAAGGTTATTGTTTCCCATGTCTTGCCCTTGTCTTTTGAAATCACCAACTTGTTGTTGTGGTATTTAGGCTTGATATTATGCCAGCTTGCCGTCATGGAAAGATGATCCAAAGCCAGCCAGTGCGGTTTATTCTCTTCCAGCTGCAACTCTGGAGAAAACCTCGTTGTGAAATTCCCTGGTTTATTTTGTGGGTTTTGTTTTCTTGCATCAATTGATTTAAAGACAAGTACTCGATTTACATCCATTATTTTAAATACTTCTGATAAAGTTTTTCATGCATTGTTCTATCGATTGCTCCAATTCTCAAGAGTTCATCATTTATTTGGGAAAGATCATTCCTCAAGACATGCGAATTGTTGCCAGCAGCCATTGAGCCAATCAAAATTTTCATCCGATCTGCCAGCTCTTCTGGCTTTTGATAGAAGACAACGCTGGATCCCACCATCCTTGATTTACCTGAGGATTTGTGAGGTGGCATATTTGACAGTGTGTTCAAATCGTTGAAAATCCTCACGGCATTCAAGGAATAGTTCTTTTTCGGGTTGAATCTTTTTGTTAGCAGGTCGATGAGTGATTTGTCTGCATCAGCCTGATAGATCAATTTACCACCTCGGAAGGCATTCAGTTTCATTTCATTGAAAAGTTTGGGGACATCGATGAGAAGCCCACCATAGTGGTCTTTTTGAATCTTGAAGGCATTTCTGCGAGGTTGTTTGTATTTTCGAATGCCTTCCCCATGTTTTGGTTGTGTGTAGTATTTTCGCAAAGATATGATGTCATTAATTGTGCTTGCATAACTTGATAATGTCTTTTGCTCTCTTTTATAAGATTCAATGTCAGATAAACCTTTTGGTGTGTCTTTTTGTTTGCTCCTCTTTACTCCACTTATTTTATTCGAAATAATTTTAACAGTTGCCTGAGCACTCTCTTTGAGCTTGTTTAGCTCTTGAGTTTTCATAGCCATCAGGTCATTAGGCTTGGGAAGATGATAATTATTTAAAATAATTTTATCATCTTTATCAAACCTATTTTCTACAGCTGCAATGGAAATACCAGTGTCTTTTTCATCCGGCGGGCCCGAAAGTTGTGGAAGCTCGGTAGACAGCGTAATAATATCTCTGTTCGTTTCTACCAAGTCTTTGAAGCCATCAGTCAAAGCAAGTTGATTTTGCCGGAGTTGCTCAATCACTGCATCTTGTTTTGCATCTGTCTTCTTTTGTTGCTCCAGCAGGGGTTCTCTGAGAGTCTTGAAATAATCACTCATGACAACATCCCGCCCTTTTTCTCGGTCTTTCATTTCATTTTTCACTTCTGTGACGGCTTTCGCGATTTGATACCCTTCAAATTCTCTACCGACAAACTTTCGTATGTTGTTAAGATCCATTTTAAGTGACAAAATAACATTTATCTCCAAAGATAAATGTTATCTCAACACTTAAAATGAAGATTCCAAATTATGATCGAAACGCGAGCGGAGCGAAGCCAGACCGAAAATATTGTGATTTCCTTGATGAAGATTTCCGAATGCTCATTGCGGGTCAAACCCGTTGCGGAAAAACAAACACTTTGATGCACATGTTGCGAAAACCTCTCGTCTTCTATGATAAAATTTATTTCTACTCTCCCAATCAACATCAAGACAAAATCGTTGATCTACAAAAGTTGATGGAAGGTGTCAGCCAAAAAGTCGGATATCCAGTTCTCGAAATTCTGGGGCCAGATGACATCATGAATACCTCAGATTATCCAAGCAACAATCGGAAAGTCGTCGTGTTTGATGACCTCATGAACTCATCCGATCGAATTCAAAAACAAATCGCAAATCATTGGACAGATGGAAGGCATCACGGAATCAGTCCAATTTATCTTTCCCAGTCCTATTATGATGTTCCACAAAAGATTCGTTTGAATTGTTCACACATGCTGCTTTATCCACCAGCAACAAAAACTCACCTCGATCTCATTGCAAAAGAGAATTTGATTGACCCCCATCTTTTCAACAAACTTGGACCCTTCGAATTCCTTTTCCTTGACAAAGAAAAGAAAAGTGTTGCCAAAAATTTTGATGAAACCTTTTAAAATGGGCATATTCAACAATGTAGGACGATACACCGGTGTTGACATGAGGGAATACATGAAAAATTTCAACAAACAAGTTCAACAAGGTGGTTTGAAATTAGACACCAACAATAATTATGATATCCAACAAAAACGACTGGTTAATGTTGCCGAAGGAGTTGACAATGATGACGCAATCACAAAGCACCAAGTTGACACGCTTGCAATGCAATTGCGGGCAGATTCTCTCCAGGTGGATGGGTCTTCCCATATGACTGGGGATCTTGATCTCAGGGGGCAAAAACTCATCAACCCCGGGGAAATAGAAATGAATCGCAAATTGATCGTCAATCTGGACACGGATGAAAACCAGGATTTGTCAGCGGTGAATATGGTCACTCTGAAAAAATTCCACCCTGATGTATCAACTCATGAAGTCACGAAGGACCTGGATTTGAAAGGGCTTTTCAACGTGAAAAACTCAAAACAACAAACATGGCATGATTTGGGAGCGCATTATAACAACCTGGTTTCTTATAATGACGTCAAGAATATCTTTCTCAGCCGCAAAGAGACGTTTCCAATGGAGACGGCTTTGGATATGGGAAATCACACCATTTTTAACGTGAAAGATCCCGAAGTTGCCGATCAGGGCGCAAATATGCGATATGTGGATGCCCAATCCGCGAAAAAGCTTTCGTTGGAAGGTGGGACAATGACCGGAAACCTGGATATGAATTCGCAACAAATAAACAATATCGCAGCGCCAACTCTGAAGCATCAACCCACGTCAAAATCTTATGTGGATAACAAGATAGGAGGTGTGGTAGCCCACACGATGGAATTAGAAGAGAAACTTAAAGAATATGTCAATGAATCGCATATCACGTCAACCTCTCACCCGAAGGACGCATTCCGCTATCTGATGGAAAATGTGGATGAATCCAGCTCTGAACATCATATGACAGTGACTGGGATAAGTGATTTTCCAGATTCACCGCATCATTTCAACAAGAAGGCTTATGACTTGGAAATCACAAAAGATCTTTTAAATGAATACTCTGGGAGACTTGGATTTAATATGTTCAAACTCCCAGAGGGAGAATACACGATTTGTATTGAATTCTTCCCCGCGTCAATGGATGGCGTGAGCGTCAACGTTGTGAGCGCCAGTCTGAATATCAATCAACAATCAACTAAGAAGTTTTCGGGGTATTCCAGATCCATTATCCATATGCATAAATGGAAGATCACTCCACCTGAATTTATTTTCCTGGATTTGAAATGGCGAGGCACTGCCGAGTCCGCTGAAAAAGGAAATGCAAATCTGATCATATATGGCATTGCTGGTTCCCAACCTGATGTTGCAAGCAGCGTCTTCGATTTCCCTTTCGTTTTCGAAGCAGGGAAGATGGTTATGGAGACTGACTTGGATTTGAATGGCCACAAATTGCTCAATTCAAATTTGAAGAATAATTTCATGCTGATTGGAAGATTTAGAAAATCATCTGGAGACGCCATAAATATACTTTTTGATAATTTTTTCAATGATATAGTCATCCCCATTCGATGCAAATTAATTAAAGCGTTTTCTCAAATTTTATCGAAAACATCTTCTTTTCCACAACTAAGTTTATATCTCCCAGATAAAGAATCACAAAGTGGAACGAGGGTTAGCAGAGATAATAGAATTCAATTATTTTCTTTTTCAAATGTTGTTTATAAGGAAGGAGAATTATTTACAGCAAGAATAGATGATCGAACATTAAATATTGGCCAGGCCCAAATCACATTTCTTTTTGAAATTATCTAGAAAAATGAGAGCGAGAGAAGCGATCGAAGGGAGCGAGCGAAGCGAGCCGAGCCGAGTGAAGCGAGCGCGAAAACAAAACATTTTTGCTTTCAATCACATTGACCCCACAATTCGGGAAGAAGAACTGGAAGAGATTAAAAAACTTTTTCGATTTTATCACAAAAGATTTTGGTGCCTCAAACGAGCGCATGGTCGATTTAAGAAAATGAATCTGCTCATGAATTTGACCTCTTCCGGTCTGGTTGCAATCGGGACGATTGCTGGAGCCGCGACTTTGAACCCAATCGTGTTGGGAGTGATTTCAGGAGCAGGATTAGTTTTGAAAACCGCGAATGAAATGAAGAATCTGAAAAGCAAAATTAAGATGGCGAAATTCGCTTTCACCACCTATGAAAAAACATTGAGTGATTTGCGCTTCGCTTTGCGGGGAGGAAAATTCGACAGGGATGAATTTTTGTTTTCAATGGAAGCGATTGATGGGATTGTGATTGATTTGGGGTTGGATTTGGAAAAGTTTGAAGCTGAATGGGAGAAAAAATTTGAGGGTTGAGTGAGCGAAGCGACCGAAGGGAGCCGTTGCGAGCCGGGAGTGATTCAACTCCAAATGGAGTGAAATCACACATTCCCAAGCGGACCAAAATCTGGTTCCATAATCATTTCAACAACTTCTGCTGCTGAGAAATCTTCTTCAAAATCATTTCCATCAAAATCAAAAAAATCTAAAAGTTCCCCAAGAAAATCTTCTGGGTGATGACCTGATTTTTCGAGTTCAAGTAAAATTTTTATTGCAAAATCGTCATTAAAATTGAGATTCATCAATTCTATAATATAATCACTGTCTTCCATCATTCTTTCGAAATCTTCTGCTTCCATTTTTAAATAAGAAAAAAAATTATTTTTTTTTTTTACTCCATATAAAATGGAGTTGAAGGAATTGAAAACGAACCAAATCACAACCGAAGAACCGCAAATGAAAAAACAATACAACCATTTGTTGAAATCCCTCTCCGGTTCAAAGAAAGACCAATCACTCTCAAACTTGAGAAATGCGTCTTCAAAATTCATAAGAATGAAAACGGATTTTCATTGGGAATCAATCTAGATCAATCACCCCCTGAAATCAAAGAAAAGATGAAAGAGATAGAGGGGCAGATCAGAAAGCTTGCAATGGAGAATAAGTCAAAAGTTGATAGACAAAATTGGAGATTCGGAAATTTTTCAGAAACAGATTTCAACCTGATTAAAACGGATCGAAGCGAGATGGAAAAAGTTTGGGGAAAGTTGTGGTTGACTCAAAAAGGAAACATCAGCGTTCCATTCTCGAAATTTGGTGAAGGAGAAGTTGGGCAAAGAAAATCCATTCGGTTTGACCCGCATGATCACATTGGAGAAAAACTAACAGGGCATGTGATCTTTCGAATTTCTCGCATCTTTTGCGGAAACTGTCAATCCATTTCATGTTCAATCAATTCAGTTTTTGTAACAAAATTCAATGGAAACGTTTCAGCGTTTGATAACTTTGAAGATACTGAGGAGGCAGACTAGTAAATGAAGTGAATGAAGACTTGTAAGTTTTTTTTCATTTCTTTGAAATGAAAAATTAAACGTTTTCAATGAGGTTAATTTTTTACCTTGATTTTTTTCCCCTCTGATTTTCACTCAATTTTTCAATGAAGAAAACAAAATCAGGAGATTTCCATGTAAGATAATGAGAAATTTCCTCAGAATCAAGGAAATGAGTTTTCTTCTTGAGGATTTGATTGATAAAAACTTGGCTTGAAATTTTAAACTTTTCTAGTTCATCCAAATCAAAAATATCTTTTCCATCAACTTGGAAAAAAGGTTCATCTGTTATTTCATCCCGAATGTAAAAAACTTTTCCATCTTTCCTTTTAAATTTTTTGTTTGCTCTTTTGAGAACTCTCCAAATGTTGGCAATTGGAATTCCTGTTTGCTGGCTGGCTTCCTTAAATGTATAAAAAATATTTTTTTCTTTTCCTTCTTCCTGAATCGAAAACTTCATTTTATTTGGGGAAATATTTTTTTTTATTTTCCCAAATAAAATGAATCTGCGAGATTTGAAAAACTGGGCCCATGAAGAAGGAATTGTTGGATTCTCTCGAATGTCCAAAGCTAAATTGATGGAACTTTGGGAAGAATCGCAACCTGAAGAACCGAGAAAATACTATCCTCAAATGAATAAAGCAGCTCGTTTGAGAATCCGGAAAAACACAAAAATCAACCCCCTGAATTGGAAAAATAAAAAAATTGATGTTCCTATTTTGATTCCGGAAAGAAGACCGATTTCTGCTCAAGAAGTTCCTTCAGTCGTTCAACAAAATGTTGAAACAGTTTCTGATTGGTTGAATTGGTTGGAAACTGCTGAGATTGAGAGGCAGCCTGATCCACGAGTTGAAGCCTTGAGAAGACAGATTGCTCAGTTGCGAACTGTGGAACGAGCTTCAGCATTCAATGGATTTGCGAGAGAAATGGTCATTCCAGGAAGAGCAGGAGAACTTCCCAGAGAGTTTTTCAATCGTGTGCGGCCACAAATTGGGACCTTGTTTGAACAAAATCGATTGACCAGAGTCAAATTAATTTTAACTTGCCTGATGGCTCGGACTGAATTAGCAACTGGTGATGAGATTGAAGAAGAAGCAAACTTTCACTCACGGGTGTTGACAAACCTTGAAGGCACTGACAGGTGGGAAGCTATTGATGAGATGATTGAAAGAGTGATGGAGAACATGGCGACTTTTCAAATGCGAGGATCGAATTGGAGATTTGTGAGAGTGATGCAGTTGGTCATTCCATTCGCTAAATTTCAGCCTCTGCAAGGAAGTTCCTGGATGAAGCTTCCAGCGGGGTTGAAGAATAAGAGAGCGGTGGTGAACATGAAGAATGAAGATGTGGGTTGTTTCAAGTGGTGTGTGACACGAGCTCTCAACCCAGTTGAAAAGAATGCTGAAAGAATCTCAATCGAATTGAGAGAACAAAGCAGGGAGTTGGATTGGAATGGGTTGTCTTTCCCAACACCCCTGAGTGACATTGGGAAGTTTGAACGAAGGAACCCTGGATTGGCCGTGAATGTCTTTGGGTATGAAGGTGGAACTGTCTTTCCTTTAAGAATCTCCCGAAAAGATGGACAAAAGATTGACCTGTTATGGTTGAAAAAACATGAGGATGAACTGGAGAAAACTCATTATTGCTTGATCACCAGCCTCAGCCGGCTTTTAGGAAAGCAAGTGTCGCAACACAAGGGTGCAGTTGTGTTTTGTCGGAGATGCTTGAACCACTTTCCTGATGATGAAAAGTTGAAGCGGCATGAAGAGTCTTGCTCCTAGTTTGAAGCAGTGAAAATTGTCATGCCAAATGAAGGGAGTGTGGTGAAGTTCAAAAACTACAACAGGAAGATGGAATTTCCATTTGTGATCTTTGCTGACTTTGAAGCAAAGCAGCTGTCAATCTCATCAGTGCAGCCGCCAGGTGAGAACTCTTTCACTGAAAAGTTCCAAAAACATGTGGCTTGTTCATTTGCATTTCATTTAGCGTCGGACTTTGTGAAGAGAGACCCCGTCTTGTACCGAGCTGAAAGTAATGAAGAAGATGTTGGGAAGAAGTTTGTTGAGGAATTAACCCAGTTTGTGTTAGGTATCCAAGAGGAGGTGAAATTCCCTAAGAGGATGGAATTTGGGAGAAAAGAACGAAAACAGTTTGAGGAAGCAACGTGTTGTTGGATCTGTGAAAAAGAATTTACAGTAGATGATGAACGAGTTCGAGACCACTGCCACTTCACTGGGAAATTCAGAGGAGCAGCTCATGAATCATGCAATCTGAATTTCAGAAAGCCAAAATTCACTCCGGTGTTTTTCCATAACCTGAAAGGATATGACGCGCACTTCATTGTGAAAAGCTTGGGGTTGACGCCAGGAGATATCACTTGCCTCCCAAATAATGAAGAGAAGTACATTTCCTTCTCCAAAAAGATAGAAGTGGGGGAAGTGAATGGGAAAAAGTTATGGCATGAAATTCGCTTTCTAGACTCAGTAGCATTCATGGCTGCTCCTTTGGAAAACCTAGTGAAGAATTTAGAGGATGAAGATTTCAAGGAAACTCGAAAGGTATTTGGTGAACAGTGGGAGTGGTTCAAACAAAAAGGAATCTTCCCCTATGAGTGGTTGGATTCAGTTAATAAGTTCAAAATAGAGAATCTCCCTAACAAGGAGGCTTTCTATTCAGCTTTGAATGATGAAGGAGTTAGTGATAAGGACTATCTATATGCAAAGTTAGTTTGGAAAAAGATGAAGATGAAGAACTTGGGCGATTTCCATGATGCCTATTTAATGTCAGATGTCACTCTATTAACGGATGTGTTTCAAAGGTTCAGAAAGGTGTGCCGGACTCATTATAACTTGGATCCAGCTTGGTTTTTCACTTCCCCTGGTTTGGCATGGGATGCAGCATTGAAAGAAAGTGGAGTGGAATTGGAACTGTTGACCGACCCAGAAATGCTGCTTTTCTTCGAACGAGGAATTCGAGGAGGAGTTTCAACGATCTTCCATCGAAAGGCAAAGGCCAACAACAAGTTCATGGGAGATGACTTCGATGAAAATCAGCCATCAAAGTATCTAGCTTATTGGGACGCGAATGGACTATATGCATGGGCCATGTCAAATCCATTGCCAGTTGGGAGCTTCCAGTGGATGACTGAAGATGAATTGGAAAGATGGAGCGATGAAAGTTGCGTACTGGAAGTGGATGTGGATATCCCCAAAGAGTTGCATGACCATTTCAATGATTTCCCACCGCTTCCAGAACGACTGATGATGGGAAAGGTGGAGAAACTAATTCCCAACTTGAGGAATAAGCGGAAAATGGTTGTGCATCAAAGACTTCTGAAACAAGCTTTGGAGTTGGGATGTGTGTTGAAGAAAGTAAGAAGAGGAGTTAAGTTCCGGGAAGAGTGCTGGTTGAAGTCATTCATTGACAAGAATGTCATACTACGGCAACAGTCCAAAAATGCATTTGAGAAAGATTTCTTCAAGTTGATGAACAATGCAGTCTTTGGGAAAACTATGGAGAACATCAGGAAAAGAAAAGATGTGCGACTGGTGTGCCAGGGACATAAATTCTGCAAGTTGGTGGCTAAACCAAACTTTGAGCATTTCACCATCTTTGATGAAAATCTTGTGGGAGTTCATATGAAACGGACTAAGATGACATTTGATAAGCCAGTTTATGTGGGACAAGCGATATTGGATGTTTCAAAGAGTTTAATGTATGACTTCCATTACAGTTACGTTAAGAAGAAATGGGAGAAAGCTCAACTGTGTTTCACAGATACGGATTCGTTGCTATATGAAATTGAAACAGATGACTTGTTTGTGGATATAGCAAAGGATGTGCCAAAGCACTTTGACACGTCAGAGTTTGCTGAAACACATCCCAGAGTTGTTGATGGAACGATAAAGCGAATGAACAAGAAAGTATTGGGTTTGATGAAAGATGAAGCTTGTGGGGGAGTGATTGAAGAGTTTGTGGGATTGAGAGCAAAGTGCTATTCCTTCAAAGTGCATGGTGGGGGTGGGACAAAGAAATGTAAGGGTGTGAAGAAACGAGTTGTGAAAAAGCGAATCACTCATGAAGACTATGTTGACTGCTTGGAAACGAAGAACCCACAGATGAGGATTATGAATTGCATAAGAAGTTCAAAACATGAGATCTTCACCCAGAGAATTAACAAGACAGCTTTGAGTGCTGATGACGACAAACGATATGTGAGAGAAGATGGAATTAGCACATTGGCTTGGGGGCATTGGAGACTTGGGGAAGAAGCGAACGAAGTGGAGAAAGTGGAAGTGGAAGTGGAAGTGGAAGTTGAAAAAGAAAAGATTGAATTGAAAATGGGAAGAACGGAAGAAGATCTTAAAGCAGAGCGGCTGGAGAAGAAACGAAAACAAATTGTTCGCTTTCTGAAAAAGAAGGAGAAATTCGGAGAACGTGTTGAGTTGTTCATTCTGGAGAACAAATTTCATGTGAAAGAAGATGTTCTGTTGGGAATGGGAATGAAAATTTTGAAAGGATGGCCAAGATATGTGGTGCAGGAAGAGGAATAGATTTTCCGGAATAGATTTTCAAAATTATTTTCCGGAGTGGATTTAAAATTATTTTCCCGGAGTGGATTTTCCGGAATAGATTTTTCACCTTAATAGTAGATAATAATCACCGATTCCGGTGGGATCCGAGGCCCCCTAATTCAAACGTGTTCGAATTGATTAAAAACATGTTGTAATGGGTGAAACATGTTGCAATTGGTAGAATTGTGGGGAATTGTAGGAGAACAGTGGAAGTGGAACTTTGAAATGTTTGTGAACAATTGAGGGAATGGAAGTTGTGTGGAAAGAAGAAGAAGTGAAGTTGTATGAGAAATCATGGGAAAAAATTAGAAGTGAAACGTGTGGGGTTTTTTGGGGTGATTGATGTTACGTGAGCTGAAACCGAGAATGTGTTGAATTGGTGGGTAAATTTTTGGGCGTATTTCTGCTGTGAGCTGAAACCCGCATTTCCTATCTACTAACCACTGCAGGTTCTCCCTGTTTATAACTGTAATTGTTTTATTGCATTACCTTTTTCTAGTCGCTGACTATATTTAGATGCATTGTATATGTAAAAGAAAACCTCTCCCTCACTCGACAAGCAGAGTGCGAACAGATACTAGTACACTAAACAAATGGTGGAAAGATTTAGTTCATAGTTGTTCTGTAAAATGTAAGAAACTAAGCTTGGCAACTATTCCAGGTGGCAGGTAGAGACTAGAGAAGAAAATTCATTTTTGGTACAATGCCAAACCCCACAGTAGAAAGCAAGGGATTTGTGACCCTACGTATTCATTTTTTGGTGCCTTTAGAATTATCTTTTTATCTTCTTCACTTTGATAATAATGTTGTAAATAATTACTTAGAAGCCGACATATCTACTTGGCTCTACCACCGTCAATGTTTTATCTTGTGTTTTATTCGTTATGAGCGAATATATTTATTTGTCTTATCGTTGCCTTTACTGTTTGTCTTACTTCCCTGATCCTCCAATAGTATAGAAATGGGTTTAGCGATGAATTAAAGAAAACTAGCAAGCCAGTTGCACTCCAAGCAACAGCGATGGAAAGCGACAAGCCACTTAATGTCCGGACTGCTGTGCTAATGGCGTAGGGTAGATAACACACTACCAAAGCTACATGTATCCACAATGCACTGGACACTGTCTTTTTGTAGCGAGCTATGTTAATTCCGGACGAACCAGGGTTTTGTCCGTGAAACTGATCTTGTATTTGGGCTTGCTGGTGACTAAGGGTCAAGTAAATTTTCGTATAACAGCAAGTTGAGATGACTAGACATACCAAGATCCACAAACAACCCCCCAAAAAGAATAACCGCTTGTTCCACATATAGGTCAGTGCGAAACCGAAGAGTAAAATCCATGAAAAGCTACAAATACGCGAACACGCGTTAAAGTAACAACCTGTCTGTATCTCAGCCGCAACAACAGAGCGAGAAGTCTGTCCACACTTATTGCAGTTAATGTGCTGATAGATTCTCCACACAAGATAGCATTGACTGCGTGTGCTACGCCTTCCGTTATAACACAAATGTCCCAGTTTCTGTTTGCAATTGTCATCAAATAAGTTATATATAACGGCTGAGAAATAAGTCCGACACATAGGTCCGTGGACGAGAGACAATACAACAGAAGTTTGGATGGCGGATGAAGAGATGAATCTTTGTGAAGGCCGATGAGAATCAGTATATTTCCTGACAGTGCGGCCAATGATAAGATAACATTAACAGGAACAAACCAATAAGGGTTTAAAATAGATTTGGTCACTTCACTGTTCTCGATAGTCGCTGCGGAGCACAGAGATAGTTTGATCTCGTCTTCCGTTTGAGGTGTGGTAAAGTTGATCATTTTCGATCCCTTTTCCAAAATTATCCAGACTTTGCCTCAGGACTGGTGGCGGCTTGACTAAACAAGCGAACCAAACAACACTAATTTAGCATCAGTTATTATAAGAAACTGCTTTAAGTGTTATTCAATCCTCCTGAAAATTTGCAAGCATCAAATGTGTCGGTCACCTGCAAGTTTGGCATAATCATGTTTAAAGAAGAAGTTTCTTGTTTCAATTTTTTCTGAAAATGGCAAGCAGCTCTGCGTCGGTCAGCTGAAAATTTGGCATAGTTGCATTTGAATTGAGAGTGACTGCATGTCTGTTTTCTAAACATTTCCCATCCGAAGGTTTGTTATGTCTATTGCTTCAAAATATTTAACGGTATTGTGTCACCTGAACTTGTAAACAGGCGCTAAAATGTGACCAGAAAAAGACGTTCTTGACGGGCACATGATCATTTAGACTGGAGTTGTTGTTCAATCTTCCGAGAAAATTGGCGAGCAACACAAAAAGAATGTATATGTAAAATGCTTTTGTCTTCTGAACGCTGTCTAAAGTTAATGTGTTTTGTTTCTGAAAGTCACTCACACTGCTTCCATCCATCGTTTAAGGGGACCCATTGGATTGTTGCAGCGAATTATCTGTTCTGAAGGCCTTAGTCGTGCCTCGCATACCTGTATGAAGCGGAAACCCTTGGGACCCTCACCAGTGTCCGCTTATTAGAGAGGTCCGCTGAATACTGGTTCGTTTTACAGTAAATATGGGAAGAAGATTTAGGGACCAAAGTAGCTGGCGTCCGCTTAATCAGGGTGTCCGCTTACTATGGGGTCCGCGTAATACAGGTTTTGCTTTTGAGAAAAAATATTAGTTTTCTTTGGTATCGGAGGGAAACGGGGCGGAAACCGACTCTAGGGTCTACGGTAGTAGGTGGAAAAAGAGAGGGCAGGCATGACAGCGAGATTCCTCATCACATTCTTTGTCATATGAAGAATATGAATATGTTGCACCATATTCCACCAAGGGGCCCTAAGAGCCATCTCGCGAACACGAAAGAACGTGAAGTTTATTTTAGTTGTTCTCTGTGATGTTTTGTAATTAAGTTTCAAGCTTTTGATAATCCTTTAACTTCGAAAAATTATCCATTTTTTCAGCTAGCAAGGCAGTAAAGCGTGCCAAAACCCTTGTCAGTCCGCGCGCAGTTAACACTTATAAGGGGGTCGGAGCGAGGAGGGGAAGAGGTTATTTTTGCGTATTGAATTCGCTAGCGGACACGCGCGAGAATCCAAGCTCTCGGGGCTTCATGCGATTTGAGCGAATAAGCCGAAAACAAAGCGTAAAAAAAAAAAAACAATAAAATGATAAATGTTAACTTGCCATTTTAATTCCATATGCAGTTTACGAATAAATGTATTCTGCAGTTTACAAATAAGTGTATGGATTCCGTATGATCCGGCCTCTGAGACCAAGCGCTTGCCCGTAGGCTATACATTTAAAACTGGCGTTTATCATCCTAAGAGTTAAAGAATAATCATTAAGACTGACATAAAAAAATATATTCAAGACTTTTATAACAATATAGCTTTGTTGTATTTGCATTCTTTGCTTTTCTGTAGACTCCCTAATCGCCTGTATTACCAGAATGAGATAATTATTTTTTGTATTGTGCGATGGAAGCAAAATAAAACTTACAATTCTGTAGCATATGTTCAAGTAATATATATATATATATATATATATATATATATATATATATATATATTGAGTTGCCCTGACGAAGTCTTTTATAATAAAGACGAAATATCGGCAAGGAGTTTATTGTCTTTATTTCCATATTTTGAAGAATATATATATATATATATATATATATATATATATATATATATATATATATATATATATATATATATATATATAGGCCAAGCCTAACAGCGTAGCACTTTGAACAAGCTTGACTAAGGTGAAACGTAACTAAGGTGAAAGGTTGGAAGCACAAGAATTAAGATTGACGAACGGGCTATTTTCAATTTTAGCAATTCTCAAAAACAGTATTACCCGACCGTCTGCACAGTACATTTAAACCGCACAAAAGTTCACAAAAACAACTTTTCTCTGTCTAGAATAACTAGTACGACTACTTTCCGAATAAAATACAGTTTTTGTTTGTCAAAAATTGCCTGAAATCAAAATTGCAAAAATACACAAACATATTTGCATAACGCCTTATGCAAATATGTTTGTGTATTTTTGCAATTTTGATTTCGGGCAATTTTTGACAAACAAAAACTGTATTTTATTCGGAAAGTAGTCGTACTAGTTATTCTAGACAGAGTGAGTGACGCGAGTGAAGAAAGAAAATCTAAGTCTTGTTTTATTTACATAAAATCCCTTTTTAATCTAGGTAATGAATGAACAAAGACATAAAAACGGACAACACAATCTTCTTTCGAAAAATGTTATTCAAATCTCCATTAATTTATGTTTAAAAGCAGAACACGTACCATTTATAGCGCATCAAGGCAGAGCTGTCCTTGTTGAAATTCAAGATAACACGACTTAATTTGAACGTTTCATAAACATGTCTCCAAACCTTAACCCTATTCAACCGGGCTTTTTTAGGCAATCTGTGACTGGGGGGGGGGGGGGGGGGGCTCCTCGGACCCCCCTTCATATCTCTGGAACCAGTAAGGCTAGGACCATGAAATTTTCACACAATGTTCATCTCCATACAAGGAAACCTCACACCCAGTTTTGACCTGCTACACCCAATTATGACGTCACAGTGACGTAATTTTTGTTTTTCCGACGTTTCTTTGATATTTTTCCATCCAGATACTTAAAATATCAAATATAACTGTAAAATCATCTCTTTAATGTTAAAACATAATAAATACAAACAAGGACACACTTGTAAAGCGAGAAAAGGCAAAAAAGGCGATAAAACTATAATTTTGAAATTATTGTCCGCCATCTTGGATCCGCCATCTTGGATCCGCCATCTTGGATTTCCTTTTTTTTCGATTAAATTAAAATTTAAAAAATATCTAAAAGAGAAAAGGATCAGAATGTATAAAACACGTATCAAACTAATGTCTATTATCCAAATAATGAACTTAGAAGCGTTATTTAATAAATAGTACAACATTTTTCTCTATAAGTAAAAGTGAGCAAAAATTTACCTACCCCTCCCCCCAAATATTTGATGTTAAAAATTTTTGATGTCTTTCAAGAACTAGTCCCAAGAAAAAACTATTCTATTAAGAAAATGCACTATAAGTCACAAAACAAGATCTTAAAATAAAAAATTCACCATATTTTAATATTTTGAAAACCTGTGTCAAAAACCGGTTGCCATGGCAACATGGTTAGTCACACTGACATGTTATGGATACCAAAATGTCCCTAGATAAGTTCTAGGAAAAGTCAGAACATTTCAGCCTCATAGCTATTTCGGTGTAAGAGTTATTACAATTTTACTGGAGGGGGGGTTCGAAAAGCCCCCCCCCCCCCCAGTCTGAATAGGGTTAAGAGAACACAAAGGAAAAGTCAATCAAAAATTGATATCAACATAAATTCCCATCGAAAAATGTGATTTATTTTACCTTTAAAGCACTGGACTGCTTGGAAATTCGTTAAAAATCCGCTTCTTCGGTTCTGAAATCCGTAATAACAACAAGGCATCTCCCCGCATTGCTCCTGCATTGATAATATGAATTCGAAGTTCCTCGAAGCAAGATTTTATCCCTGAAAGCTCTTCTTTTTCCACTAAAGCGGCTTCTGAGTATCCCTTAATTAGTATCCCTGCATTGAGTAGCAAACCGCGAAAAAATGCAGGGAAATAACGACTTTACTGTTCCGCCTAACACTGCGAAAGATCCAACTTTTTTGAAACTTTGAAAAGTGTTTACCGAGCTGACGGCTGTGTAGCCGCGCGTGTGGCGTCATGCGCGCATGTTTTGCGACGTCATACCCGCCCGCGATCGAGCTAGTCCTGCGCGACGGACGCCCAGCGGGCACACGACGCGCCCGCGAAACATTCCGCTAGCCATGACCATGAAAAATTACGGGCATAGGTTCTATGAGTATGGGGCTGCGCAGCTGGGCCTTCGGCCGGGCGAGTGCTCCGCTATTAATTTTATATGGAGACGTTAGACTGGCTGGACTCGTGTTTTTCGACGCTCGTGAAACGATTACATTTTAAAACCGCACGGAGAAACCGTCTTTGCTCTGATGCAAATCCCTTCTGAAACGACTAAAAAAAGGGTGTGTTCTATTGGAGACAACCGTTTCAACCTAAACCAGTTTTGGTTGATTTGGTTGAGGTGTCCCAATAGAACACTTCTCTGACATTTCTAACCGTTTTGGGTTGAAACGCGGTTTTTCCTGGCGAATTTGTTTTCATGTTCGGAATAAAGTGAGATTAACAATTTGACGCTTTCATCCGTCCACCGCATAAAACCCTCATCTTCAGTCACTAATGAAGTAGAGCCAATATAACCGCGTAGCAAGCGTTCCCGTATGAACGAATTTTTCCGCATTCTGGCCTCGCGAATAGTGGAGCGAGAGCAAAACATCGGAGGACGCACTTTGAACAAGCTTAACTGAGGTGAAACTTAACTAAGGTGAAAGGTTGGAAGCACAAAAATTAAGATTGACGAACGGGCAATTTTCAATTTTAGCAATTCTCAAAAACAGTATTACGAGACCGTCTACACAGTACATTTTTATAGACCGTAGAAAAGTTCACAAAAACAACTTTTCTCTGTCTAGAATAACTAGTACCACTACTTTCAGAATAAAATACAAAAATTGCAAAAATGCACAAACATATTTGTATAAGGCGATGCGAGTGAAGATAGAACTGTACTATAAAATCAAAGTCTTGTTTTGTTTACATAAAATCGCTTTTAAATCTATCTAATGAATGAACAAACACATAAAAATGGACAACACAATCTTCGTTCGAAAAAATTTATTCAAATCTCCATTAGTTTACGTTTATAAGCAAAACGCGTACCATTTAATTATACTGAGCTCATCGAGTTCAAGCTTTCTTCGATGAAATTCAAGAGATCGATACAACTGAATTTAAGCACGTTTTAAAATCAATTCTCCAAAACGAACAATAACATCAATAAAAAGTCACTCACAGATTGATGTCAACATAAATTCTCATCGAAAACTGTAATCTGTTTTACCTTTAAGTCCCTCGCTTGCTTGGAAATTCAAATCTCCGCTTCTGGTTCTGAAATCCATAGAAAACAAACATCTCCCGCATTGATAAAAACGTAGTACATGAAGTTCCTCGAAGCAAGATTTTATCCCTGAAAGCTCGTCTTTTTCCACTAAAGCGGCTTCTGAGTATCCCTTAATTAGTATCCTTGTCTTGAGTAGCAAACCGCGAAATATTCAGGGAAATAACGCCTTTAATTTAAACGGTTTTCTCCGCTTAGTAAATTCACAGCAAAACATCAAAGTGTTTTCTAGCTGACGTGACTCTCGGCCGTGTAACCGCGCGAAAAACAAAGCCTCGCTTTGGTTTCAACATAACGTCGTACGCGCATGTTTTGCGACGTCATACGCGCCCGCGAGCTAGTCCTGCGCGAAGGCGGAGGGTGGAGGGCGGCGGGCACACACGCGCCCGCGAAACATTCCGCTAGCCATGACCATGAAAAATGACGGGCATGGGTTCTATGAGTATGGGGCTGTGCAGCCGGCAAGTGCTCCGCTAAAATCCAAGATGGCGGCCATCTTGGCGGCCATTTTGTATGACGTCACGGACTCCCAGCAGCGTCACAACCCATAATATTTACCTTATCGTGCAGAGTACATCGCGGGCTATCTATTTGATGTAAAATATTTCCGAAATATTGCAACATCGCACCCCCCCCCCCCTTGTACCACGGTGGGGGTATAAGTTTGCGTGTAAGTCCGAGGGTTAAAATTTGATATGAAATCGTGGAGTCAATTGGAGTCAATTAGGTTTTGAGAAAGATGAAACCTTAAATGGCTGGATTTTGGTATTATTAAAAAACGCATTACCGATGACTACAAACAGACATGGACGACAACCGGTCAAACTATACCACGATAATTTTTTTCAACGGGTCTACTCTAGTCTAAGAAAAACATTTCCTGGCCTATTATTACTTGGGCGTAGCGACCAAGTATAAAAATGCAGTTTGGTCGTCCACAAATGTGCAGTATTGTGCAACTCTGGGGACGGCGGGATTGTTCAAACCTTCAACGCGGTCACGCGTCCGAAGTGTCTTTCGTTTTTTTCGAAGTTGTTTTGACCTCGGGTCCGGACCAGGGGGGCGTTTCTCGAAAGACCCGGTAATTACCGGGCCCGAAAAGCTGTTTTATTTTCATTGAAGATCGAGGTTTCAAAAGTTTTGCAGATAATACGATAAAACGATCAGTTAGCAAAACAAAATGGACTGGTTTGTTCGCTACGATCCGCACTTTTAATCTTTAGATTTTGATTTCAATATTTGGCTTCGGCCCGAAAAGTTACCGGGAGTTTCGAGAAACGGGCCCCAGGGGGCCGTTTCTCGAAAGACCCGGTAAGCTGTTTTATTTTAATTGAAGATCGACTAGGTTTCAAAAGTTTTGCAGATAATACGATAAAATTATCAGTTAGCAAAACAAAATGGACTGGTTTGTTCGCTAGGGAAACTCTGATATACGGCCTTTTTTTCAACGGTAAGTACAAAGTAGGCATCGATTTGTATTTTTCAGTATGTTCTCGTCTTTTGACACAGTGGACACGCTTACTTTAATAATTTGCGTGCGATCTCGCACGCTAAGTGTGCTCTGTCTTCTTGTTTTAGACGGTTAAACGCGCTTCTTTGTTAGACTGCTCACACTATCCGAATACTCCCTATCATCAAACCGTGAAATAACGTGCATGCAGATTCCCAAGACAATTATTTTCCAATATGCCTAATACAACGACACCCAAGTATACGCTCCCACAGCGTCTTGTTGATAGAGAAATAAGGTACGTATTGCTTTCTTTGCATGCCTTTACATTAAAGCGAGGAAATCCTTGTGTAACTTTGACTAAAATACGTGCTTTCTTCGGAATTTCCCTTTTGTGTATATCGTCCAAGCAGTCCAGTTTTTCATTTAAATCGCACGCCGTCATCCCCATACAATTTATCTCTACCACTTGATTCCGAATTATGCTTTGCAATGGAGAAATAACAATAATACTGGAGTAGCCTGTACCCTGTACCTCCTTGCCTTTTACTTAGCACTCCGCACATCATAACAAACCACAGGCAACCCAAGCTTAGTATGTGATGTTTCTTTGTTAAGATTACGCATCGAACGATTTATAGACTTTGTATGGGAAATTTATTTTAGTCTTTTATGTGCTAAAATAAAGCTTTAATGTAGAAATAAACTTTGCTTACCTCAACATTGTGTTTTCGTTGTGTCTTTTATGCAATTCGGGCGCAAATGATGTCCATTTTAGAAGGTTTTGTCGCTTACGAGTTTTCGCGATGTCGTTGGTTGTCGTTTCCACTCATAAAGCGAAGCAAGGCCGGTGACTCCAGGCGACCTCGTCCCACAAATCGCTCTCGCATGACAAAGTGACGGACCGAATCGCCATAAAAACAGCACAGCCATAAGGCCACATACATTTCCTATCACATCGATTCGTTTCGGCTATCGGCTATATCTATTTGGGGGAGTGGGAAGAAGAGAGACCCTGGGAACGAGGTTCCATCGCATTCCCTCTCCCACCACCGTCCTCCGATTTTTAGGCCCCCCAAAAAACTCCAAACCCGAACCCGAGAGCTTGCTCGCAGGCTATCCGATTTTTTTGCTCTCGCCCCAATTTTCGCGCGGCCAGAATGCAGAAAAATTCAGCCGATTCGCGCATAATTAACCGCATATAAGCGAGTCTAATTAACATCAAAGCAAGCGGTTAAAGTAGGCCCTATTTACCTACTGAGAAATAACGAAAATAGAGCTGATCTGAAACTGGCTTTTGTCTTTCACTTGAACATTTTACATAAAGTAAAACTACTTTTTTGGAGTAAAAGAAAGAAAAACATCAGAAGGGTGTATGCCTCGAACCCGAGTGGTTTGCTTAATAACTAATACCCATATCCACTACACCAACGAGGGCTAGCTGACAGGAGTTGTAATTTTTAACATATTTATGGAGTTACCCATAACCATGTATGAAAGCTAACCGTTTTCAAATCAGTACTTAGCCCTAAACACTGCAGTCAGTGCTAAACTGGAGCTCTTTTCTCTTATTTCTGGAGTTCTGTTCTCGTGTACGTCAGTAATATAAAGAATATTTCTCAGTAGGTAAATAGGGCCTACTTTAACCGCTTGCATGCGGTAATTTGATGTTAATTAGACCCGCTTATATGCGGTTAATTACACGCGAATCGGGTGAAAAATTCGTTTGCACTTACGGGAACGCTTGCTACGCAGGCAAGAGCCAATAGAGCTGGATTCGCTTTGGGTTGAATGTCCTGATTCAAAAAGCCGCTATTTTGTTTGTTGACAATTTTGGCAACATTTTTTTTTGCGAAAATCACGCAATCACGCGCAAAATGATTGCGACACGGCTGATCACGACAAGCGAAAATTGTCGTCCGCTACTATGCCAGCGGGCGTTACCCATCGTTTTCAACCGTTTCAACCAGGTTCTGAGCTGGTTGAGAAAGTTGATCGACAAAACCAACCCAATTTTTTTTCATTAGAACACGAAAAAACCCAACCAACCCAACCCAATAGAACACGCCCAAAGACATCCTTTTTTTATTACATAATACATAGTATTTTATAGCTATAAAGCGCTTGAGTTCCCTGTGGCTGGACCAGCAAACAAAAGTGATTTGAATCGTTAAATTTTAATATTTAACCCGTGTTTATGTTAAAATAAGCGTACAGTCGAACCCCTATTAAGCGGCCACCCTCAAATTCCCGAATTTATTGTTACAAGACTGAAAACATCTTAGCGTGACAAAAATATGCATTGTCTGAAACGAAACAAGTGGATAGGGTAAATAGCACCTCACTGTAGCGAAAACACTATATATTCTTTGAGGAAACAACAGATAAAAGAGCTAAACAATGTCCTTAGCCCTGTTAACAGTCAAGTGTATTGTTAAAGAGAACGAATGAAATAAGAGGTGCTCATGAGGTACTGGGCTCGTATCAAGAAAAGCGGGTCAAATTCGACAACAATAGCTATTGTATTCTTGATCGTTTTTGTCCATGTAAGGGCAAAAACGATCAACGGTGAAACAATGGCTTATAACAAGCGAGGGAAATTCAAAATTTCCGATGAATCTTCGGCGGGACCGAGCTAAGTGGCAAGTTCCCCCGTGAGGGAGGTACAGAGCTATAACTGACACGACAAACTAACAACAGCGAGGCATAAAAATTCCTCTGACAACAACACATTGGTTACGTTCTTAAGGTTTAAATTAAACGAGCTTCGTTCTCATTTATAAATCATTCAAATCTTGTAGCCGCGCAAACAGTTGTTACGTGAACGTGCTGCTTTATTCCTCATGCCTGAAAGTCTATTTTGCGAGGCTAACGGCAGCTACTTTCATCGGATAACAAACTAGCAATGTACTCAACTCGTTTTATTTTGGATTTTTGTTTTACTACGGCTTTTAGTTCCGTGGTGAAAGCATTCAAATCTTACGCCGCGGAAAATAATTGTTTATGTAAATATGTGTTTTTATCTTTATTCATGAATGCACATGGCGTTTTGAAGCAAAAAAATAACACCTCCCTAAAAGTCACACCTTTGCGCTAAAGTGCGCTTGTATGAGCACACATTCTACCGAAATGAAAACGAAAATCTTAGACCGAACCAGTTTTATGAGTCTATTTCGGAAAGATGCACGCGCTCAGGTTGTCAAGCCGAAGATTTTGCGATCATGCACGAACTTTTCGGCGTGGTTTCGGCAGTGTCACTTAAAACAAAAGACCTATTGTTTAAATCTTAATGTGCGAATTTGACCCGGTACAATAGACCATTTCTTGATACGCTACTCAACTTGATGACGTAATACACTGGGGAATTACAAAAAAAAAAAAAAAAAATACAGCCGATGGAAGGAATTTCCCTGTTTCGCCCCTTTTATCATTTTCTTTCATAATACCATTAGGAATAGCACCTCCAAACCATAAGCCACCCCCTCATCATAGCTAAAACTGGTTTCTGGAGTTTGAATATTAAACCATGTATGGGGGAAGGTAATGCTGGCGAGACTGACCTCCCATTCCCCTTGGAGTATTTTCCGTAGCAGGGGTAGGGGCAAAGGCGAGCTCGAGCCACTACTCCCCGTCCCAGAATTTTTGGAAGTTGAAAAACAGTTAATGTGCCAAAAAAATATTTAATTAAAACAAATTAATGTGCAACCATCAGTCTTAAATTCTGATGCTCAAAAGTGCCTTTTTCACAACTTTTAAAGTCTGTTAATTACCTGCCAGGTTCCGCTAACAGTTGTTTGTTACAACAGCAAGGCACTCTTACCTCGAAATCAACGAATCGCAAACGATAAAACCAATTGGCCCTGTAACTTTATAGGCAAAAATGTTTGAACAAAAAATTTCAAAAAACTGCGTGGCACTTGTAACACAATAAACAATGGAAAAAGTTAATTTAGAAAAGTGCCGAAAATTTAAAAGTTTTCAGACGTTTCGGGCTTAGCCCTTCTTCAGTTCTTCAGTGAAATGTCAATTTTAAACGGTTGACGGTTCTGTTCTTGTATAACACGCCATTTAAACGGGGTGCGCGCGCCTTAAATAAACCGGAAGTCAGTATTGAGGCCGCGCGGCCGACTCGTACCAAGCTTGAAAATTAGCCGCATCTCATGTCTATTTCTTTGCTTGCTTGCGCCGCAGAGCTTCACGCCACGCACTTCAGCGTCATGCAGAAAGTGGCCGTTTGCATTGAAGTGTTGTGCGACGGGGAAACCAGGCAGGTTTTTTTCAATGCTACGCAGGTTTTTTTTCAATGACCGTCATGCGAGGTTATTCGCCGTCTTCTCTTCGACAAGACCTCAACAAGTTACGTCAACTTAGACAGATCGACGCCCTTATTACACATATCGCCGTAATTTGTCGACAATGGCAGTAGGATCCCTTTAGTTCTCACATACCATCCCTTGAACGATAGAATTAAAAGAATCCTACTTGGCAACTTTAACATTCTCACTGATGACCCCGCAACCAAAGACATATTTCCCCAGCCACCATTGCTTGCATATCGCCGTGATCAGAACGTGCGTGACATCTTGGTCCACACTGTTGATAGAAATTCACCGGATCGTCTCGCAGGCTCTTCTGCTTGCCAACAAGCTCGCTGTCGGACGTGTCAACACATCTCCTCCGACACCACCCTGCAAAGCCCCAAAGGTACCATCATCATTAAAGAAACCTTCACTTGCGAGACATCAAATATCATTTACTGCATCTCCTGTCGTCGTTGCTCTGCAGTTTACATTGGTGAAACTGGGCGCGCTCTTAGGGAACGCTTTGGCGAACACCTCCGTAGCATTGAAAAAAACCCTGCCTGGTTTCCGGTTTATTTAAGGCGCGCGCACTGTTTAAATGGCGTTATACAAGAACAGAACCGTCAACCGTTTAAAATTGACATTTCACTGAAGAAGGACTAAGCCCGAAACGTCTGAAAACTTTTAAGTTTTCGGCACTTTTCTAAATTATTTTTTTCCATTATTTACTGTAACCTTGTACTCCATGAGAGTATTATCTGGGTATGGCTTGCGTAAAATGTAAAAAGTTGAACTAAGACATGAAACTATTGCTGGGAAGAGTCATAAAACTGTCGCTGCATCGCTACTGCTTGTATCAAGTCAATAAATGACAATTAATAGCTCATTCGACATTCTTTATACTTTATTTATATTCTTACTAGAAAATGTCAGGATAATCATCTATTTTACCAAATATAGAACTTAACTGGACAAACATTCTATAGAGCAAAATAGGAGTGCGGGATGGAAGTGGATCGCAGTTCATCAAGTTTGATTTCATGACAGGCGGTCCAGAAAAACATGACATAATTTTCGAAAATTTAAGGTGGCTCTGAACGTTATGTACAGAATTTTTTTAAACTTTGCAAAAAGTTGTATCTTAAACATGTTAAAATGCCAATTACAATTCGATAATAAAAAATGGGGGTCATCCAGCTCGTTTTTTAGTTATAAGCATGTAAAGCTTAAATTAAGGGAGTCTTTAACAGGTTATACTGTTACTATGGTAACCTGTTACATCATAAAAGAGACCACAACTTGTTCACCAATGATTGGGCATTTGTTTGATACCATTATTGAAGTATTAACTGAGCGAGTAAGTATTAACAGGCGAGTACACATTGCCCGTCTGTCATACATTTGTTTGCAAAACTGGCAATTTTTGCTTTTTATATTTCCTCAAGTTTGAAGCAGATCTCTACGAAACTTCACAACTTCACATTTTTGTTAAAGTCAGTATGGGAAATCTATTTATGGATCCTATTTTTCAGTTAATTCAATATTTTTCAGATAGTTGAAATTGTCACGCTGCTTCGAAAAAAGTCTATTGCCCATCTCGGAAAATGCAAAAGCAATAAAACAAGGACGTCGCACATTCCTCTATGCATTGTTTATGCTTGAATCCACTGGTTCATCTTTTAAGGTGGTCAGGGAAGGAGGGTCTTTTGGGTCCTCAGCATCATCTGCGCTCCACCTTGCAATGTCCTCACTGGGTTGTTCTGCCAAAACGTACATGTTTTCGCCATGTGACCCTGAATCTTGACAGCTGTTTAAAGAAAGACAAAAACATTTAAAGTTGACGTGCCATTTTTTTTTCTATAATGTTCCGGTTTTTTGATAAATTATCACAGAATGTTCCAAAACGATGGTATACTGATAAGGGACTGGGTTTAAGTGAATTGCAACGTTTGCAAATTTTTGTCAAGTTGCCACATTTTCGAGAACAGACCTTTTAACCCTAAATGTTCAGCCTGGGCATTTTTTGAGTTCCTGAGCCTGGGGGGCTCGTGAGCCCCTCGTAACTTCAAGAACATTAAGGCTATGACAATGAAACCTAGAGGGTACCTAGTACGTCCAAAACTGTCTCCTTTGCAGTCCGCACAATGGAACGATTACTTTATATGACGTAGTTATTAGGTAATTAGTTATACGGCCGCCATCTTGGATCCGCCATCTTGGATTTCTGCATTTTTTAAAACCGCTTAAGAACCGCCGAAATTGATTCAAAATTAATCAAAACCAATAAATAAACGCTAAATGACGTAAAACTATAAATGTTATACCAATAAGCATTGTGTTTCTTCATTCAAAGGTACAAATATGCAAATTTCAAAAAAGATGGCTGTCAAAATCTTGTTGCCATGGAAATATTAAGTCACGTCATCAATAAATTGTCATATAAAATTGTTGCCAGATAAATTTTAGGAAACATCACAAAGTTTGATGGTGTATGAATACATATTAAAGAAGTTAAGAATGTTGAAAGTTAGCGCGGGCACTTTGTCCCCCACTCCCCACCCCCAAAGCCAAATAGCGTGAAGCTAACCCAGGGTTAGCATCAATTTTGATTACAGTTAAATAATTAATCAATGGAGATTTTTTCAAAGAAGTTTTGCACTTTAGTTTCGTTTCTGACTTGTCTTCGCATGTAACTTATAATCAGCTTTTGAAAACACTTCTAACAAGAGAAATTAAATCCTCGGTTAAGTTTCAATCCTGGGTTAGCTTTAACCGGCTTTCGAACAACCGGGTGCTGGAATGTTTTTTTTTTTTTGCCACTTAGGAACTGAACAAGGATGGTACCATGACATCATACTTTCGAGCAGATTTATTTCAAGTTTTGGCGCGCGTGGCATTGGCAAGAAAATGGCGCGAGCACGCGTTCGTTTATTTTGATGAAGTGCAATCTTTTCTGACGAGATTTTTGGTGTAATTAAGACTTTGAAGTTTTGGCCGCCATGTTTGTGCCCCTTAGTGGGACACAAGGATGGCCGCTATATACATATTTACCAAAAATGACCAATACCCGTTCGTGTATATCCACTTCGCTTTGTTTAACGTAGCTCTTCAGCCATGCGTCTTCGCTCAATCTTGAATGGTTTGCAGAATGACCTTGCGTCCGGGAAAGCTTCTGAGATTTCTTGGAACCAACTCGCTGGTGGCAAATCGGTTATTGCATCAACACCTTCGTACATGGAAGCGAAGTCAGACGTTTGAAGTAAATATCAAGCCATTCCTAGTCATGGAACGCAGCGTGCTCTTCAAAGACGAATACTTTAAAGCCAAGCATCCGTAAAGCCCTCGCCATGGATGTAGTTCCTGTTTTTGACAACCCTGCACATATAATTTTCATGTTGTTTCAGTGTCCTTTGCTCTTTAGAACAGATCGAGAACTCGAAAGTGTAGTAACTGAGATAACATCAATGATATAAAAATATGATCGGCAGATCTGTAAAGTATTAGTGGTTTGCACGGCGGGCAATAGAAATGACAAATTTCCATAAAATGATAGAAATTTCCACGGAGTCCAAGGACTGCCATGGTTACCCTTCTGTTTTGAACCAACTCGCTGGTGGAAAGACGGTTACTGCATCAACACCTTCGTCCATGGAAGCGAAGTCAGGCGTTTCAACTTTCAAGCAAATATCAAGCTATTCCCTTTATATGAGCCCAGTAACCTGCCTGGCCTGTTCACATGGGAAAATTTGTGGCCCGGTTACCGAAATCCCGGTTGGACAAACCGAGAACTCGATAACCGGGCCAGCCCGCCTTCTCGTATGAACACATTGCAAATGGAAATACGAAGGAGCGGCTAGATCTCGGGAACCAGGCCATCCTGGTCAACCAAGCTCGCATGAAGAAGCCCTTAAAGTTTGGGCTTCCTGTGCCTCAATGTCGCACAGTTTGTGACGCCAGCCAGCGTCCATGTCCCGTTCATTCTATGAGCTGTAAACCTTTGATTTAGATTTTTTTGCGATTTTCACTCTCAATTTTCACAACGTAGAATGCAAATAGCACATGTAAAAATATGGGTCGTTAAAGGCGCTGTTAAACCATCAAATTTCCTAGTTTCCCGCAGTAGAAATTAGTTGCCGCCGTTCTCTTGGGACAGTTATGAAATAATTAAAGTGCACATGAAGTAAAATTTCACTACCGTTTTGTTTTAGGGTTTTATGTTCTTCATATCACCTTTATTTCGTTTTCAGTCGTTTTCCTCTTTTGCGCGGAGAGGATACACTATTTTACTCCCGCCGGGGCTTGATATTTGTGACATTTCGAGCGCGGCCAATTGCGACGGTATATGTGACGTCATTCGTGTGTTCGATCACAACAAAACATGGAGGATAGGGGGACGAACCCGGGGCTACAATACGCGTCGCATTCAGCCATATTTAAAGGGGCAGTATCACGAGGTTCCACGCGCGGCACTGTTCACTATTCTTGCACCGGAATTTTGGACATATCACTGTTAAAAGTGATGTTTTCTTTCTTCCGGTTTTCAAAACGGATTTTTTAATTCAACAAATACCTCCACTTCTCGACGGCCTTTTTGAACTTGCGGAATCAAACTTGAAAACGGGGGCCGCACTAATGATGTCACTAGACCCCAGGTCCTTGTCTAATATGACCAACTTGTGTCGCTTGTTAAAATGTTCCCGCCACTTCAAGTGACTTATTTTGCCATCAAATTTATTCT
Source organism: Cladopsammia gracilis (assembly GCA_022457155.1). Classification (NCBI taxonomy): domain Eukaryota; kingdom Metazoa; phylum Cnidaria; class Anthozoa; order Scleractinia; family Dendrophylliidae; genus Cladopsammia; species Cladopsammia gracilis. Next base: position 172,009 of record JAJGOT010000448.1, on the reverse strand, counting down.
TAAAACACTTTTTTTTCAAATAACCGAAAAACATGGTAGTGACATTTCACTTCATGTGCACTTTAAGCCCTTTAGTTTATTCTTCCGAGTGATTTTTTATGGATTTGAGTACGATTTGCGACCCAGGATCGGTGATGATGTTACAGGAAGCGATGAACTTGTCGTTGTTGTGCATGCGCAGATTATCAAACAAGGCGTTTGACAAATCAACTGCGAAGACAGTACCTTCGTGTTGTACAAAATTATACACGCAGATCTAGACAGAAGTTCTCGTTATCTGCATATTATTGCAAGGAAAAAGCGCCGACCAGGAAAACAGTAACGGCAAAGCAAGAGGGTTTTTTTATAATATTTTATTGAAGACAAGAATGAAGATTAAATATATTCAACTACAAAAAGTGTCACAACTGTGGTTCATATCGTTAAGACATCTGCAGCTACTTCATGGCTGTGTTGTGTTTGAAGATCACTCAGTTTCTTCTTAAGAACAGAAAGCCCCGACAGCACAATGGTTTCAGGCTTCAACGAGCCACAGGACTGCAACAAAACGTGAAGAGTTGTTAGGCGGACTGTGACTTTGACATCAGAAACATAACATAAGCCACCATCCCCGTAACCAGGAAAGGTGGTCACTTACGGGAAATGTCGAGGCTCCACGTGCGACAACCATTCGTATGCGACCAATCGACCAATTCCGATATATTAAAATTCATACTTGGCTCCGAGGCTTAGGGGAATAAAACAAAACAAATTAATTATTCATCCCTGAACCTCGATGTGATTTCTTTTGTTTTATTCCCCTAAGCCTCGGAGCCAAGTATGAATTTCAATATATCGGAATTGGTCTATTTTCTAAATAGCGAATTTTCTTCAGTCAAATCATTATTCTTTGTTTGCACATGACGTCATAAAAGTTCAATGTCTCTAAACTATACATCCTACAAAGCTGTTTCTAACATGATATGTGCATACCGGTGATACAATCTTTCACAAAAGAGGAAATGAAGGAATAAAACCGCCAACATATGCTAATTTAGATCGGGTTTCCAAACCGCTGTTCTATTCTCTTTCACTAGGTTCAGCCGAAAAGAATATACAGATTACTACATGGGCAGTGCGGGCGTGCGGTATTTACGCACGAGTTGGTTCGTATCAGAAATCGAACGAGCGAGACTTTGCGAACCAACTCGTGCGTGAATGCCGTAAAGCACTGCCCATGCTGTAATTTGTTTACCGCGTTCTTCGAACGCAATCCTAATTTCGTGTTGGTTGCCCTGTGCCTTACTGGTCTTCCAAATGGCCGCCCCTATTGCTTTTTTCAGGGGGTTATTTCCGCCGGAAATTCCTTCCAACGCTTCTCCATAATCTCTGATTATTGCTAGTTTAATACATACTGAGATTTGTGATTGGACGAAACGCTTTCTTCACGTGTGAGAAAGTCGTTTCTCATACATCGAAAGATGGGTTTTCACACGCCAAATTTCAATAGAAAATCTCAATAAGTATGAAAGAAACATGTCTATGACAAGCTAATTGAATACAACTGTATAGGGAGAGGCCGACCAGCCGTACAAGCTTTATTTGATTTCATGTAAATCAAAACAATTTTTCATTTTATAATAAGTATCATTAACACTGTGTAAAACAAAAAAAAAACTAGTAAATAAAATAACCAAAGCGACTACACGCCGGACGCGAAAAACCGGACGATTCCCGGAAACATGTTCTCCAAACCAAGTGCGTGTTAGTCAAATAACTTCCCTGAAGGTTAAGGAAGAGCCGTGTCGGAATTAATCAAGAATAGTCGGAAATTAGTCAGAGATGTTGCTTGCCTAGCAGCTGAGGGTAGACTGTTCCAGAGGACTGCACCACCGTTGGTGGCGCCAACGGGTGAACCTCATGGAAACGAGCATTCGAATTCCCAAAGAGGAATTGCGAATAACATTGCCATGCCGCAATGTCAAGAAATATGATCACGTTTATGATTTTCTTTGTTCAAACTTGATGAATTATTAATGAGCTTTTCATTGCTACGCTTCGTGATTGGCTAAAAAGTCTCGCGCCTTTTTTTCGACCAATCAGAAGTAAAACCAAAACCAATCGTGACTTGCTCGCACGCGTTTTCCCGCGCTTGGCGCCGCCGACATGTAATTGCTTCGAGTTCTGATTGGTTCATTGGATTGTTTACGACTGCCATGATTGATCAGAATAATTACTTTGGTTTTCGTTTTACCGCACTCAACTGAAAACTGCTCTATACCGTACCTCCACATTGATGTAGAATTTGTCTGCTTTAGCATTCGGGTCAAAAGGTGCTTGGTCTGAAAAGAAATAAAAGATGTTATCATATGACCCGTACGGCCCTGCGAACCTTTTCTTTGCAAAACCATTGATGAATGTCCCGTTTGAGGGCCGTACGCATTTGCGCGAGTGGGGCCGGAAAAAGGCGTACGGCCCTACTACAAAAGCGGACGGCCTCGCGCGTTAAAATTTCAAGTAATTTTGTCTCCAAATTGGTCATATGATAAAATACTTATTGACTAAGTTAGGTCGGGCCGGATGGGAAAATATTTGGCTCTTGGTCATGGCGCACGGAACTCGCTGCGCTCGGTCCGTATGCCATGACTTCGAGCCAAATATTTTCCCATCCGGCCCTCCCACTTAGTCAATAAGTACATAGTATTCAGGACATACAGGGCACAAAATACAGTATGTCTTAAACAAAATTCATCAGTAGTGCAATACGTAACTTAGAGACAAATATTACAACTGACCTATGCTTTGTTCAAATCAGCACCGAAACATGTTTGGAGTAAACATGTTTGGAGTAAACATGTTTGGAGTAAACATGTTTGGAGTAAACATGTTTGGAGTAAACATGTTTGGAGTAAACATGCTTCAACCAAACACGTTTCCAGTAAACATGTTTGCAATTTCATTGTTCACATAAGTTGTTTATTTCAAAACACGTTTCACGTCTGGTTCAATAATTTAAACTGTTTTATGAAGCAGGCATAAGCTCGCATAAAATCTTTTTAATTGCATATGAACCGAAAAATAAAGAGCTCTCGAGAACTTTTTTAGCTGTCACATGATTTTGTGGTTTAATCTCACATTTAAGTTCTTCGGGAACGAAGGGCGATGCATTGTTTGACAAGGAGACGACATTTGCGCTGTCGTGTTTCGTCTGACTTACATCAAAACTAGCTCATGAAGTACTTTCAATTATGCTCAGAGTAAACATGTTTCTCAATCTCGTAATGCGCCGCCTGATGTGAACACTTTTCACAGTGAACCATGTTTCATTCGTGATCAGACAAAACATGTTCCGCCCTAGTGTGAACACAGCGTTAGAGATAAAAGCATACATGTGCTGTCAGACAAACCCTGTTTGAATTACTCATGTTTATGCCTTTTATTTCGATCACTTGTTTTTCCTTTCTGTTTCTTCTCTTTTCTATTGTTTGATCCTTTCTTTTTATTTTAACAAATATAGTGTGTGTAGCGATTTCTATACAAAAATCACGTAATTTGACAGGCCTGCCAAGATTAGCTTTTGCTACCTGTAAGTTGTATAATAACTAAATAATAAAAATTTTTGCTGTCGTTAAAAAAAAAAGAAAGAAAGACATTGAAGGGACCACGGGAACTGTCCATAATAACAGGGTGTTCGTATTAACCGGGTCACATGAATGACGTAAGTGAAGCGTTCTGTTGTTCTTATGGAAACCTGCAGTAAATTATCACATCTAATCCCACCACTGCTGTGTTCACACCAGGGCCAAACACGTTTAGTCTGATCACGAGTGAAACATGTTTCACAATAAAAAGTGTTATCATCAGGCGGCGAAACATGTTTACTCTGAGCATGATTGAAACCATCCAGGGCATCAAATAATTATTTTTCTTGAAAGGACACATGTCCAACTTGGGCACCATTTTGGTAGGACAAACGAAAAATTTGGTCGGACATCACATTATTTACCATGCATTACAAGCGGGCATACATGACGTATATTCAACGCTCAAGGGTTTGCAATGCATTATAGGGCGATTTCAAACACGGTCAGCCATTTGCAAGTTTTCCGGACATAATGTAGGACCACGGTTGCGATTTCGTCGGACATTTGCAAATTTTGGTCGGCCATTGTCCGATGATCGACTGTTATTTGCAGTCCTGTAGGGTGTCTTGAAATTAACAACCAATGTGTACAATGAAATTGCAAACAGTAATACCGGAAACGTGTTTCTAGATACATGTTTACTCTAAACACGTTTCGGTCCTGATATGAACACAGCATTGGACACCAAATAGTTATGACCAGAGAAAGGCATACTGTATGTTTAGCTATATGTTTGTTATTTAACTATATGCTTTGGCATTTTGAGAAAATTTAACCCTTAGGATTAGCAGATTTTCTTTTTCATTGGCCCATTTCACACTAGGAGACGGACAAATTGTCTGGACGGACAAGTCGTCCGACGATTTGTTCGTGTAATGTGAATTCTAGACGGACAACTCACCTTGTGTTGGTCATCGTAAATTCATATCTGAACGAACAAACCGACGATTTTGAAAGCAAGGGGCCTGGCACTAACAGGCTTGGTTACCTTGCTTTCCATCCGCCATTTTGATTTTCCCATAAACCATCACTCCCTTTACGAGTTCCATTCCCCTTAGCGAGTACTGGGACCGTTCGTCTGGTGTGAATTTCAGTCGGACTTCGGACGACTTATCCGTCTAGACGAACAAATCGTCCTCGAAAAATCGTCTTAATAGACGGCCAAATCGACGGACAAAATCAGACGACTTTTACGTCCAAAATTTTGTTCGTCCCGTTTTCTCACTAAGACGACTTGTCCGTCTGAGACGACTTGTCCGTCCAGACGATTTGTCCGTCTCTAGTGTGAAAACGGCCAATGACGAGGTTACTTTGTATGAGATAGTTTTAGTCTGGACGGGAAAAACTGTCTGTTGTCCGTATTAACGGGCGTCCGTATTTAGCGGGCAAATTTGAGAGAAAATGTATGGGCTTTCGGTCGGGAACAAGAAAACTATCCCTGATAATGGGGTGTCCGTATTAAGCAGGTGCCCGAGCTCGACTGTAGAAGATAAAAAACGTAAAAACAGCTTTTCACAAACGAGTCACTTGTCTTTACTTACAGGTGTCTTCATCTAGTTCTGTGTATTCACTTTTAGGCCTGCAGAATTTTAACAAATAAATCAAGCATTTAAATGAAAACAAAATGAGATTGTTTATGCAAAGTCTAACTATGTATCTTGCCCAAATGCCTTATTGAAGCAAACACAAGAGGGAGAATTTGGAGGAATTAAAACGTTTACATGTATGTTAACCTAAGTTGCAGGGAGAAAACACAAAATTTATTTTGTGTGTAGTTGTCTTTGGGGCAACCACATTTGTTGGTATGTTTTTCCCAAGAATGTACTGGATGTCCAGGCCCTTATTCCTGAATGGAAGTGCGTCCTTCTAGTCTAGAGCTTTCTTTGGGCAAGTATAAGGAGTTGTGCGGCCCTCTTCCGAAATTGTCCGAGAAGGTGAAGAAACGTCGTCTGCGGTTGGCGGGACACTGCCTGCATCGACACCCTGAACTGCCCGCCAGCAAGGTAGTAGTATGGGAACTAACGCATGGCAGACGAGATCCTGGACGGCCTGCGAAGAGGTTGCTTAAAATTTTAATGGAAGATACAAAAGTGGAGTCTAGGGAAGAGCTTGCTGGCCTGTTGGCTGATCAGGACGTGTGGCGTATCAGACACAGCTCAAATATGGTGTTTGAGTGGACGGATGAGTGATGAGTATAAGTTCTTCAGTTTCTCATAAACATTGAAACAAATCATCTTTGTGGGACTAAGACATTCACAAACATGCTTGACTGCACTACTGCATATGCAATGCATTATACGCCATGTATGGTGATGCTGCTGGTAGAATCATAAAGCAAAGTCAGATCCATGTTTCGATAAGATGATCTATAACATACAATTACAATTCATGTTACTTGATCAAAAATTTTATAAAAAGAAAGCTTTATCACAAACCATTCCTCGGGTCTTGGGTATGTGGTGTGTCTTAAGGCATTATCAGGGTCATACTCAAATGCCACGCCAGCTGTGGGATTCCATTTTGCATGTTCCTTAGCGAAGCCCTGTAATACAGAAGTTATTCTTAGCCCTAACATCCTCAAAGTGTTAAATGTGCTCAGTATTAACTGGGAAAAAAGTCTGTTACATTTAACTACTTGAAGTTACCTTTTTAGCGTAGGCCCGAAGTTTGAGTTCCTGTTGTTGATAAAATGAAAATACAAAATTTATTTACATTTGTATTATTTACACACTAACCAAAGAACTAACTGGGACTCTGCGGTATGCATTAACTACAGTAAAGACTACACAACATACTACAAAAACGACTCAATCTAGAAAGTAGAAGCAAACACCACTGTTGCTGAACCGATGTCAAAAGCTAACCTGCGGTTTACAAATACATGTAACTTGTCAACAAAACAGGCAAACAATAAACTGAACTCACCGACAAATTTGACTAACCGTAGACTGACAAAAATTACACTAACAATGCACAGATCGAAATGTGCCAATCACTAACTTGAGTCTCAACAGCCAATAACAACATGACTAAACTGACCAATGACAGCAACAACCAGACATTTATAACATGTGGTTTTCAAATCACATGACTCTGACTTCTGCTCAGGTCGTTGAAACATCAGTCATTGTCAACAAGAACAATTTTTTTCAGAACTACACTACCAGTAACCTGGTCGATCACACTCGACAGACTAAAGGTAATTATTGGCCACTGTTAAGATATTCAAAAGCTGAGGTTTCAAGTGTTAGGCCTTCGTCAGAAACGTCAGCTTTTGAATTTTATCACAGTGGCCAATTTACCCTTTCACTTCCATAGTCAATTATGGAGGCATGTAGTGTTGTTCTAACTTTTGAGTCTGTTTAACCCTTTCACTCCCAGAGTCAATTATGGAGACATGTAGTGTTGTTCTAACTTTTGAGTCTGTTTAACCCTTTCTCTCCCAGAGTCAATTATGGAGACATGTAGTGTAGTACTTACTTTTGAGTCTGTTAACCCCTTCACTCCCAGAGTCAATTATGGAGACATGTAGTGTAGTTCTAACTTTTGAGTCTGTTAACCCTTTCTCTCCCAGAGTCAATTATGGAGACATGTAGTGTAGTACTAACTTTTGAGTCTGTTTAACCCTTTCTCTCCCAGAGTCAATTATGGAGACATGTAGTGTAGTACTAACTTTTGAGTCTGTTTAACCCTTTCTCTCCCAGAGTCAATTATGGAGACATGTAGTGTAGTTCTAACTTTTGAGTCCGTTTAACCCTTTCTCTCCCAGAGTCAATTATGGAGACATGTAGTGTAGTACTAACTTTTGAGTCAGTTTAACCCTTTCACTCCCAGAGTCAATTATGGAGACATGTAGTGTAGTACTAACTTTTGAGTCCGTTTAACCCTTTCTCTCCCAGAGTCAATTATGGAGACATGTAGTGTAGTACTAACTTTTGAGTCTGTTAACCCTTTCTCTCCCAGAGTCAATTATGGAGACATGTAGTGTAGTACTAACTTTTGAGTCTGTTAACCCTTTCTCTCCCAGAGTCAATTATGGAGACATGTAGTGTAGTTCTAACTTTTGAGTCTGTTAACCCTTTCACTCCCAGAGTCAATTATGGACACAAACATGTAGTGTAGTACTAAAGAAAAAATGTTTACTCAAGTCAGTTGATAAAACCAATTTTTTTGTTTCTAAACATACTGATTTGGTCGGAAGAGATTTAGTGATCAAGCCAAAAACACAGGGGTGTAACTAAGAAAACACTTAGCAGGTTCATTAACAAGTTCAGCCAGTTTTCCTGGGATTTGCACCTTCAAAATCTCCCAAAGTCTTTGTTTCTAGTGAAATTTCAGCCGGTGATAAGTTCTCTTTCAGGTGGTAAAATTAGCCGGTAGCCGGCTCCTAGCTACACCCTGAAAACATGCTATGTTATGCATGTACATTGTATGACATGTAAAAGACCAAGGTAACAAAGTAAGAAAATAACCATATTTATACATCTTTGCCAAGGTAACAGAGTTATCTTAACTGTCGTACACATGAATTGGTAAAAGCCTTTTTCTATGTAAAAAGAGCTAAGTAAACATCTACTCAAAGCTTTTTTACCTGATTTTTACGAAGCTTTACGATCAAGATATCTGCAAAAATAATAGTCAGAGGAACGAAGAAAAGAAATCAAGAAAAGTTCTATAAAAGACAAAATATTATAACGTCCATTGATAAGGTAGGAAGTAAAATCGAATTAAATAACTCAACAGGATTTAAGATAAAAAAGCTTACCATCTTGTTCACCATATTCACTGTTTTCGTCATCGTGGTGTCGTGAGGTTACCTACACAGTGGAAACAAAATTAACAATATTGAAGGGTTTATGCAAGACTTAAAATGTACATTGTGCCGGTAAGTGACTTTTTTGCCTTAAAATTGAAATTGCTCCCAATAAGAAATTTATGTAACAAATTTAGGCTTTAGAATTAGCCTCTTTGTATGTGTTATGGCTCAAAGTTTTCTTCAGTTTCGTTTGTCCCAGATTCATTTCCATATAAGAGGCAAAAGGAAAACAAAAATCCAATTGGTTCCAAAATTTTCAAGTTACATGTACCAAAGAAACAATTGAGCCATGACATATAAGCTTGAACTAAAACAAAGTAAAATTAATCAATCAAGCATAGGCTCCGCGTTTTCTCATTTGCAAGTGCTGTGTTGTCATTTTTGGTGAAATGACCATTCCCACAGATAAAAAACAAGCAACATAAGCATGCACAGTGTTGTTGGGTTATTGTGCTTGTTCTGCTAATTTCATGCCAGTTCACATTAGTCTAGAGAAATAAACACAAGCAGAAGAAATGGAAAAAGTTTCTTTCTTGTGCCTGTGCTTATCTCAGGTCAGTTCACACACACTTTTTCTCAGGCTCATGCTTATCGCACAAGTGAGAACCTGGGTTTCGAGACACACGTGCAGTCCTTAACTTGTTTTACTTACAGGAATAACTCTTGGATCTGAGGAGATGAGGTCTCTTGTTGTGACATGTCTGGTTTGATCATCTGTACATTTGACATCAAGAGTGAGCTCCACAGAACAGTCAGGACAAAACTCATCACAAGTACAATCCTTCAAAAAAATGCAAAGAAGTTAGCAAGGGCTGCTAAGCCTTTCACTCCCGGTATGTAAATAAATGTAGTTCTGAATTTTGAGTCTGTCAGTGAAATGAAACCTCTTCTGTAGTACTTTTTCATGGTACACACCCCCTTTTTAGTTTGTGAATATGCAGAGTGTTGAAGGAGACATACTGTAGTATATATACGGGACATATATGCATGTTTTCACTTGTTCCGTTATCTGTAATTCCCCAGTGTATTACGTGCCAAACGATACATACATACATACATACATACATACATACATAAACTTTATTTTTTTCTCGAATTTAAGAGTAGCTTTTAGTAGCTAATTTCTCCGAGAGAAAAATAACAAATAAAATATACAATAAAAATATTCAATATCATTATAAAATACAATTCTGTGCAATATTTACAATTAACGGCTAAAATGAAATAAATCTGTTTACTAAGTATTTTAAAATACTGTATTGCTGATGATTGCTGTAGTAAATTCCCCAGTGAAAATTACATCATCCCGTTGTCTTGACAGTCTTGTTTCACACAATGCATATTTATGTCTGTTTTACTCTTCAATTCTTTGACTTCAAACTCGGTATGGAAAATTAAAACCGATCTGTGGACTTACATTGTTTCGTTGTACGAGATGGCTATTAAGAGCCCTTTGATATACTTTGGTAACTTACCCTGGAATATCCCAGGCGATCAACAACTTCATCACTAGTCAATGGAATAAGACCTATATAGTGTAAATATATATATAAAAAAATCACTTTAGTTTAGCACACTTCACCTTAATTTCATGATCAACATTTATGTAGTGTCCAATCTTTTAGTGAATACCTACATGTATTAACTAAGGGCACCCACTGTCACAAGTTTGCTTTATGTATGTCATCATTTATATTTATATGCCTATTCAGGGCATGAAATTAAGCCTGATACAGTCGCCAATGCGCCCAAGTTTTCCGCGCTGGCGACCAAGATTCCAAAGTTTAGTTAATCGCTACATTGGCAACCAGAACTCTTTGCTTCATCCTTTTTGTTTAGCACCCCTGTCCCCCCAGGAAATTCCAATTTAGCTTCATTCTTTGCCTCTAAAATGTTGGCTTTTAAGACCCCCCTCCCCCTAGGAATTTCCAATGACCTTCCATAGGGTGGGTATGGATTTTTTCTGGAACTGCACATTGTGCAATTAAATAAAGCTTGAAGGTGGGTAAATTGGTGCGAATGACGAGGTTTGTAGCAAACTCTACCAAGTGAAACATCAACATCCGCCATCTTGGATATTTCAGAGGCTACGTTGTATATTGTGCATTCAAATGTCCCTTTTGCTAACAGTGCATATTGCAGGCTCAGAATATACCCCAAAAAAGAATGGCTACTAACTTTTTGGACTTGGCGACCACTTTAGAATATTTAGGAGCCAAATGTCTCCTTGAGAAAAAAGTTAATTTCGTGCCCTGCTATATTAATAATAGAATTTTGGAATATTGAAATTGGCCTATTAGCAAGTGCACTGTTTCTGATCATTGTCCCAAGGTTCATGTACATTGTATGTATTTGTAAAATAAATGAGATACTCTGTAGGTGTCTGGTTGTTTGAAACCCATTTACCATTATCTACCATATACCTGGGTGCATAGCAAATAGGGTAAATCAAAGATCAACATGGATCTCTGCCTGGACATGGACATTGAGCCATACAGTATAAACTAAATGCATATTTTAATTTACCTAGTCTGTGTGCAATAAACTCATCATGTAACACTGATGTATTGTTCTCAATCTGTACCCAATCTATAGCTACAAAGGAAACAACACAGATAAGGTTAATTGGGGAAAACACCGCAATTAATTGGGGAAAACACCGTTCCCATTATCACTGTTACAGAGATTTTAACGAGTTAGATAGAACCATAAGAAAATCAGCAAGTCTTTCAATTTTTAAGAAGCATCTTTTTTCTGCTTTCTATAATTAATTTTTTTTTTATGTAAATTGTTAATCTTTGTGTATTTTGTACATATTTTAATATCTTGATTTTAGCTTAAATTTTTAAAATTTTTATATTTTAATTGTATCTTGTAATAATGATTTATATTTAGGACCTCTATGAAAACCACAGTTTGTGATGGAGTTTCCTAATAAAAGATTGTTATTATTATTAAAAGAGATGCATGTAAGGCCTAGCACTAAACATTTATAAAAATTAATAAGCTTAAGCTTGCTCAGAGTAAGCTTAAGCTTATTAAACTACAATTAAGCTTGTCTTTAATACATAAGCTTAAGCTTACACATTTGCAAATGTAATTAACTAATATTATATAGGTTAAAAGTGCTGACCTACATGCACATCTAGCTGGTAAAACTGGAAATTACCTATGGTTGCAGTTTCGGCGATGAATATTCTTCGGAGTCCATTAGCCATACTGCAAGTTTACACAAGAGATCAAAACACATCGTGAGGACCACATGTTGTGGATTGCAAACAATTGATCTGTCAATGGAAGGACCATATTATACCTTAGATCTGTATTCTCGATGACAAACTTCACATTTTCCTCCGTAAGTTCAAGAATTTTGACACTAGGTTGGTTTGCGTAGGGCATTTTGGAACAACTTTATGTATCAGGATGCAAACACAAAAATCCAATATGGCGATTTGTCAGACCGAATTGATTTGTGGGAATGGACGTTTGGAATCTGGGAACTAAATAAAACAACAATTGTGATTGGCTAGTCGATTGGCTATAGATGTATGAGAAGCACTCTGATTGGCCAATTCAAATCATACCGGTTTTAAAAAAACCTTCATCTGCGCGACGTTCCATTGCCGTTCAGTTGCTGTTCCATTTCACGGTGACGAGAAATTTGAAGTTTACGATTGACTTCAACGAGCTTTTATGTAAATTATGGCCGTCGAAACAGAGTGTGTTAAGAGGTAAGCATTTCAAAAAGTTCCTGACCTGCTTTTTGGTTGATATGTTTTCTTGGAACAGCAAATTTTTCACTGGTTTTGTTGAATATCTTCGCAGGTTGAAATTGGATTTTTTCGAGCTGATACGCGAAACGACGGTGAGGAAGGCAAATTGTGTCGGAGCTTTCTGCCAGTTACATTTAACATTTTACTTCTATCTAGGCATGCTAACGGTAATTCAAAGCTGTTTTTTTTAATCTCATTTTTCGTTGTGAACTCCCTTTTCATTCACAGAAACCAGGCGCAGACAGCGTTGTATCGGCATGTCCACTCGATAACATGTTGGAATGGGTTGGAACAATACGAGGAGGAAAGGGAACGGTAAAATGAACATTTCATGTGTATTTTCTTGTCGATCGTTTTGTCAGCGCGTGAAACCAACTTCAAACGGTATCGATCGGGACGTACATTGTACCAAAAATTTGCCGTGTCTCCCAATGAAAGAGCAGATTAATACCTACAGGACTCCACCGTGTCAAAGTTCAATAGTTAACCATAAGCTTATATGAAATGTACTACAGTGTTAATAAGATACTGTACAGTGGAACCCCGCATAATTACCAGGAACTTCACGGTCAGTTTTGTATGTCCCGACGAAACGCTTATATATTTTCTGTTTATTTAGCCCGCTTTAATAAATTATACGGACAACAGACACTTTTCTGTTACCCGAGTGACACGCTCGCATACAAAGTTAACCACGTTTTACGGACACTGGTTTACAACTATGCACTGTATAACTGTATAATTTCTTGTCATGATTGTGTTATTGTACCTTGTCAGGATTTGACTAAAATCCTACGTAGAATGTGATGTTTAAGTTTGAGGCTCACCGATATTACTCCCATTTTAGTTTTCGGTTCAGCCAGACGGACTGAACATTAAACAAATCCTTTGAAAGACTGTTGGCCACTTCCGTTACATGTAGCTGATTTAACATTTTAAACGTTCAATCAGCTACATGTAACGGAAGTGGCCAACAGTGACTGACTATTATACCAAATTCAATAAAGGTTGCTTTGAGCATTGGGCAATTGTGCAGTGGGAAGCTATTGTTTTACGGTCACTCAACCAAAGCATTGCATTGTGTTCCGTATGCCCAATGACCAATTGCCAAAGCAACCTTTATTGACTTAGGTACATGTATACAACTATTTCAACTAGCAGTAATCATAGATTATGGAGACTCGGTCGAAGGAATTTCCGGCGGAAATGAGCCCCTGAAAAAAAACAATAGGGGCGGCCATTTGGAAGACCGGCCACCAAAATATCTCAAATTTTACTGCACATAAACCACAGGACAACCAACACAAAATTAGGATTGCGTTCTGTAAATGCAATAAACGTTGTCGGATGAAAGCTTGAAGCCAAGACCGCAAGGTAGTATGGGTTAGGGTGAAAAGCCATTGAATAAAAATCCCATGCTACCTTGCATTCTTGGCTTTTCGCCTTTTTCATCCGACAACGTTGATTGAAATAGCTGTATACATGTAAATGATAATGTTGTTTCATTTGGAACAAGAAAAAATATCATTTTGACTACTGTGTATTTGAATGCGTGTAGGATTTTTTCAGTTTGGACTTTTTCAGTTATCTAGACATTTAACATTGTTGTAGTCTTTGTAGCGATAAAACATGTGTCCTTCATGTTTTTTTTTTTTTCTGGGAGCCCTAGACCTCTTAATACGGACACTTTGGCATGTCCCTTTGGTGCCAATATTAACCAAGTTCCATTGTATGTGTGGTCATGACGGAGGGGCTATTAAGTGACTTTCGGAGTTCTGCTATATTTATGCAGTTGTAATTTGTTTGTTAAAATGTAGGTATATGATGGAAAAGAGTACAAACTAACATTACAATTTCCAAGTACATATCCTCTGAAACCGCCCGTAGTAAAGTTCACGACACCATGCTACCACCCTAATGTCGACCAGCAAGGAAACATCTGTTTAGACATTCTAAAGGTATTTTACAATTTTTTAAATTACCGGTAACATACTGTGTGTTAGAAATGAGCTTGATCATAGAAAGTATTACTAATGTACTTGTATCTGTTTTATTTTTCCAAGGAAAATTGGTCATCAACGTATAATGTTAGAACCATATTGCAATCCATACAAATCTTATTGGGAGGTATGTTAACTTTACTTATAATCACCGATTACAGACATTATTATGTAACCCTTCGTCCTCTTTTAAAACAGAGTTTAGGGGCCGATCACACAAGTTGACAACTGAACCAGTCAGGTTAGCTGCAGGGTTCTCCTTATCAGGCGGTAACCAGTAAAATTTACCGCTTGAAGCAGCACTTATTACCGCCCGTAACCGCTTGCCCCTGGAAAATTTTTAAGACACACAGTTTACCCTTTACCGCTTAGCAAAAATCCCTTACCTGTTGAGCTAAAATTTAGGGAGAACCCTGTAGCTGCAGAGTGAGTCCCTTGATATCAGCAATGTTTAGGCCAGAACAGCATCTCAGGGACTTGTAAAACACATTGATGCCCACTTTTTAAAGAAGTTTATGAAAAGTTCACCAGGTGGAACTAGAGAGCAGCATGTGCCAAAAAGAGCTGGCATTCTTTGAGCCCAATCAACTGTTACTGAGTGGACATGATAAGTCAACTCTCTTAAATCAATGGACACCTAAAGCAAGTCGCTACTGCACTTCATGAGTCACTCAATCAGACATTTTACTGTTATAACTGAACTCTCTATTAGACAAACACCTCTAAGACGGACACCTCCAGTAAAGGGTCTCTACCGCACTTCCAGGGATGTAGAACATAAGAGCCGGTTACCGGCTAATATCATCGGCTGAAAGAGAACTTATCACTGGCTGAAATTTCACTAGAAAACAAAGACTTCGGGTGATTTTGAAGGTACACAAGTGAGAGAAACCTGCTGGGCTTGTTTATGAGCCTGCTAAGTTTTTTCTTAGCTACACCCCTGCACTTCAGTCATTCATTTTACTGTAAATGAGCTCTCTATAAGACAATGCAAACACCTCTTTAAGATGGACACCTAAAGTTGGTCTCTACTGCACTTCAGTCACTCATTTTACTGTGACTGAACTCTCTATAATACAGACACCTCTACATGTAAGATGGACACCTAAAGTTGGTCTCTACCGCATGTCAGTCACCCATTTTACTGTACAGTGTAACTTAACTCTCTGCAAGACAGACACCTCTCTGAGATGGACACCTAAAGTTAACAGAACTCTGTAAGACGGAAAGCTGGTTCTGGTCCCGGCGGTGTCAGTCTTACAGAGAGATGTCTGTATACACATATGTACTTTGTTAGCAAAATCGCGCCATTTCAAACGCGGTCATAAATAACTATGTTTTCATCCGATTAATCTAACATTTTAGACCAGAACAGATCTCCTCATTACCGAGGTACGCAAGATTTTGGTTTTTCATTTTAACAGATTTTTTGGCGGGAAAATGATGTCACTAACTTGGCGCCAAAATTTAAATGTCACATTTTGAAATATTAATAATTACTTATTCTGAAAGAGCAATTTGTTTCCATAACTCCAAAACTGAAGAGATAACTGAAATATCTTAATTCAGTCAAAATATATCATCAATTTAATTTTGAAATTCCCACCATTTTGTTACTAAAAATAGCACAAATTGAAAGTTCAAGTGATTATAACTTTGGACTCAATTAATATATTTCAGTTATCTCTTCAGTTTTGGAGTCGTGGAAACATGCTCTTTCAGAATCAGTAATGAAATATTTCAAAATGTCACATTTAAATTTTGGCGCCAAGTTAGTGAAGTCATTTTCCCGCCAAAAAATCGTTAAAATGAAAAACCAAAATCTTGCGTACCTCGGTAATGAGGAGATCTGTTCTGGTCTAAAATTTTAGCTTAATCGGATGAAAACATAGAAAGTTATTTATGACCGCGTTTGAAATAGCGCGATTTTGCTTGCTCCTGGCCCGGCGTGACTGGGTATTTATGATCAAGCTACACTGTAACAAACTGAATTCTTTTCAGATCCAAATAATGATAGCCCTCTTAATGCTCAAGCTGCAAAATTGTGGAAGAGCGAAGAAGGTATAAACATAGTGAATTGTTTCAATAATTTATTTTCAGCATAACTGCACCAGTACTCTTCACTATAAAATTATAGTCAACATACATTACATAATTTTTTATTTGTACTGTCTGTATTACGGCTTGGGTTAATACTGGATCACACTGATTCAATTCGGCCTATGGAAATAGACGTCTGGTTGGCCTGGCCCTGGCTGGTCCAGATTTTCTTACAAATTTTCTTTATTATATAATTACATCACAGGGAGCAGAGGAGCCAAATTTGACCTTTACGTGTTCGATATCTTCGATCTGTTGTTTACGAGTCTGTTTTTTGCCCCATCGGGACCCAAGCGTAATCGGAGGTTTCCGTTGGGTGACCACAGACTGATGACTGTGGGCACCACAAAATCGTAACTTTGTGCCTCGCTCAGAAAGCTCACACTTTCCGAAAAGCGCCGATTACGCTTGGGGTCCCGGAGAAAAACTTGAAAACAACAGATCGAATAATGCAAGACACGGCGTGCGTATAAATCTCAAAGATCGAAGGCGTATTAGGTCAAATTTGGCTCCTCTGCTCCCTGTGTATACATGTATAGATTTAATGCTCACAAATTTATTTCACAGAATTACATTTTCAAACTAAGACAATTCAAAAGAATTTAATCTTATTATTTTGTGTAAAGAAGGGACCTTTACCTTGGCATTTAATTTTGGCAAAAATAACTATGAATAATTATTATTTTAAATAATTTATAACATACAATACAGTCATGTGGTTTGACTTGTTCTAATATACTCTGTTTGTCTATAATTCCAGTTTACAAGAAGGCATTGGAGAAATTTGAGAGGGAAATGGCTGGGAAAAAGTAATTGTCAAATGAATTCAAAATTAATTTTAGACAAAAAAAGAAAGACTTAAATTATGCTCAAATAATGAACAGTTTTATGTTGTTACATCAGAAACCGATAAGTGGGTTGAAACGTGTAACCCGCATTCACAGCTTCCAAATTATCATTTTTTTTTGCTTTAAGTGCCATATTTGGAAACCCCTCGGTCCCTCGAGATTGGAAGCAAGTTGTTCTAGCAAATTGATTGGTTAATATTTTTATCTTGATTTTTCATTATGGCTGTAACAACTTTTTTGCAAATTGAATTATCGGAACATTGTTTTGAAGCGTACAAGAGACAGTTGCATGTTTCAACCCACTTATGGGTTTCTGGTTACATATAATATTGTTCCTTTATTTTTAGTTATTAAAAACTTGCAGGTTAGAAGATCCAGTTTTCCTAACCAGAGCTTGCAAGAAAATGTCTTAGTTGTTCATTTTATTAGTTAAGGAATTTTTCTTGAAAACTACATGTATCTTACTTTGAGTAAAGAAAAAACTTTGTAAATACTTGACATTTATTATAACAAATTACAGCTGATTTAAATAAATGCTAGCTTGCATTAATTATCTGCTGAGTGCAACTTCATTCCCATGGTTTTGTTGTTCATTAGTTTTAGGAATTTTTAGTCTTTAACTTTGAGTAAGGAGAAACTTTGTAAATACTTGAACTTATTGAAATAAAGGCCAGTTTTATCGCATCATTCTTGTCCATCTTTGTCAAGGTTTTTGTTATCTTAGGCCTGCCAAGTCTCACGCCTATCACGCCTGCGAGTCCAAAACAACGATCTCACGCCTATGGAGCAAATTCTCACGCCTAATTACAAATCTGAGATCCAATTTAAAATATAGTAACACTCATGAAAATATGGCACTTTTTTTGTAGGTATATTATCTGAATACAACCAGTCATTTCCATGCCTTCTCCTTGTTCCATTTCCTTGAAATACTCCAAGAATCAGGAAGACAGTATTTCGTCAAATGACACATCTGATATGATGATGATGATGAATTTCTGAAGTTATTTTCCGACAATTGGAGCCATCTGGGACCCTTGTTCATTGTGGAACAAAGTTAATATATTTCATCATGTTTCACTTGACAAAAGGAATTTAAGTTTGATATTGTTTCTGCCTCAGCCATACAATGAAGACAAAGCAAATCCATCTATTTGTAATACTCAGCCCTGTCAAAATGTGATGGCAGTCTGCATTTTTGCCCCCTACAGTCATTGTAATGACTGTAGGCAGGCCTTATGCATGTGTCACTAGCTCAAAAATTCACCACCAAGCCACTTGGTAAGCCACCGACATGACTGCGCGCCAATAACGTAATTAATAAGCACGAGGATGACCAATCACAATCGAGAAGTTTGTTATTGATTTGATAAACACTAGGGGTGACTATTGAGGAAATTTTAACTATTGCAATAGGCCATTTCCGAGTTGCCTTTAGCCTGTCCATCAAAGCGAGGCTAGGTGCGAAACCTTTCATATGAAAATGAGTTTTCATTCACATGCAAATAAAATGTATTTGCATGTGAGTGAAAACTCATTTTCATTGGAATAGGTCACATGGGTATTACGATAGTGGAGGTACTATTGCAATAGTATTGCGATAGTTTTCAGGAATGTAAGAAATAACTAAGAAGTAGTGGTCATACAATACAGGTACTGTGGAACATAGTGCAATGGAATTTAATCAATTTATTCAGAAACCAAATGCAATAAAATGTTAAACACAACTGTTGTTAGTGTCAGTGGTACTGTGGTAGTAGATTCACGAACACTGCAGTAGAATTAAAACAATTTGTGGTAAAACCAAATAAAATGTTGCAAACAGTCAAACTGTTGTTGGTGGTTTTTGTTTGCAATTACAAAATAAAAACTGTAGTAGTTCATTTTGAGAAAAATCTTAAAACATGAAACTACTAATTACAAAAGTACTATTTATAACACTTCTATAACGGTAGTCACAGGAGCACGGCACCAATCTATGGCAATGTATAAAAGCCTTTTTGTATGGTTTCATTGGTTTGGTTTCCAGTTCTTCTTAAGGAAAATCAGTCTGTCTAACAATGTCTCCTGCAGTTGAAAACTCTGTTTCAGATAACACAGATGTTGCTGGAGTGCATGATTGAGTACTTCTTTGCAACAAGACCTTAATGGCGGTCCAAGAATCAAGACGCTAAAATATTCTAGGTGCAGTAGGTAGATTGTTTTTCGTTTGTTCTTTTTTACCGTTATTGTGACCTTGAGAATCAAAGATGGGTAAAACAGGTGTCTTTATTTTCCAAAGAAGTTAAAATGTTAGAAGGACCTAGAAGTATAGAAACTGTCGAAACTATTGATAGTTCGTTCCACTATCGCGATCATTTTTTTAATTTTTCAATTTTTTCACATGCAAATATATTTAATGGGTATTCACCGTATGCACCTACATTGCAAGCTAGTTCCAGTTCAACATAGCGGAATACGAATATGCAGGGAGCTATCAGGGTTGTCTAAAGTAGCTGGCTTATGGTAAAAATCACCACTTACTTTGTCCTATCAGCCACCTACTTTGCTTGCCAGTTCTTTAGACGAAATGACATTTAAAAAAAACATAATCTGGTTACTTTCCAAAGTCAAATATCTACTTCAAACTTTTCTGATGCTGGTCTATTTGTCCATTAGGTGCAAATTTAGTTCTGACAAAGAACAAGAGTTTTCAGTAAATGGTCACTTTATTTACATTCTCATGTACAATATGAAAAATAACAGAAATGGAAAACCTAACCCCTGCATTTTAATAGAAACTTCCATAAATATATATTACTTTGCTTACTTGATAATTGTGTAAGTTTTGTTATAAGTACTCTCTGCAGTCAGGTGAAAACCCTTGTTTTCAATGTGTCATTTTGCTAAACTGCAACTGATCACCTAAACAGCACTAGAAAATCAGTCTGAATGAAGGTTAGGTTGGTCATTATATTATGCTGCTACAGTTGTTAAGTCATGGAATTTAAACACAAAGTTCCAGTATGAAAAGAAAGGTCAAAACATTTTTTTTTTCAAGAATGTAGGATGTTTTGGTGTCATTGAATCTCTTTTACTGTTTACTTTAGATAGTATGTTAACCAGCTATTATCCAAGCAACAGAATGCTTTTTTGGCTCAAATTTTATGTTGTGCTTTTTATATTATTACTATTACTTTTGACAGCCAGTAGATTTTACTAACTTGTTAAATAAAATAAAGTAGAAGTAGAAACACAATATAATTTGTGAGTGCAAAATATCAAAATTCGACATGGGCTCTTTATGCACCCAGCCCATTTGATCAAATCACGAGCTTATTTCATGGCTAATAGAGTACCGAAGTGTAATGTCAGGGTCGGCCAGGGGGGGTAGTGGAATACCAATATACCCGAAAAAAAATCGACAAAATACCACAAAATACCCCAAATTCCTCCAAATATACCCAAAAATAATCGAAGCTTTGAATACTTTATACCCGAAATTAGAAGTTAGCGAAACAAACACTTATTTGGTTGTCTTACCTTTTTTGGTATTCCTTCAAATGGATTGTCATTACTTTCCCACGATAACAGATCACAAGAAAAGGCCACATGTCAGTTTAAATGGAAAGATGGTTGGCTATGTTGCAGATTATCTGCTGGATGCCAAATCAAACGCTATTACAAAGCAACGGAGGTTCATCCTAGCTCCACTGAGACACACTACTCAACTACAGAACTAACTTAGGAGCTTAAAATTATTGCAAGAATTCATGATTTCACTGCAGTGGAATTATAGACTACGGCTTTTT
Source organism: Cladopsammia gracilis (assembly GCA_022457155.1). NCBI lineage: Eukaryota > Metazoa > Cnidaria > Anthozoa > Scleractinia > Dendrophylliidae > Cladopsammia > Cladopsammia gracilis. The sequence continues at coordinate 151,058 of JAJGOT010000448.1, read as the reverse complement.
GAGAGTCGGATCTAAGACAACCATATCCGTGATGCCGGAAACACACTCTCTCAAGTCTTGCACGCCGCAGACTTTAGACATTTAATCACGGCCTGAGAAATTTAACGATCCTAGCACTTTCAAAGCGATAACAAACTTTAGCCGATAAGTATTTATCTTGCAACAAAACCACAATGTAATTATGTAAATAGAGCTATAGCACCGAATAAAGGCATAAAGAAATAAAATAATTCTAACGGCTCTGGACAGCATGAATCCTCCTATCAATATGAGAGATAATCCGCCGAGAACAAAAGGTTTATATCATCGAAGAGAACAAGTCTTTAACTGTGATCTAAAGGCGCGATCCTCTCTGAAGTCTTACTGGGAAAGCTTTACACTTTAGGCTTTTAAAATACTTTTTGCGACGAGTGGGAGTCGTGTTTAGCCTGTCCTTTTTTATAACACAAATTTCGTACAATTTCGTAAATTTCGTACGATTTAGGATATCTAATCACTGTCTAAGCAAAAGCACAGGAAACAACGAGGAAAGGTAGATATACTTTATACCTGAAATTCAAAGAAAGTGATATACTGAATACCCATATTTAAGCTGCAATATACCGTATACCCGATTTAAAACGCCCCTGAATACCGAATACCCAAAAACCCTGGCCGACCCTGTAATGTCACAAAAATTGAAATTTGGGAAATTATGGGATTTGATAGATATTTGGAAAGGGCATGACAAAAAATGCCCGCTTGCCAAAAATCAGCATCTTATTGCAACTTGGGGGTGAGATATTGGCACCGTTATGCTCTGATGACTCCATACAAACCCTACTAATTTTGCATTGGTTCATTACGTAATGAACCAATGCAAAATTAGTGGGGTTTGTATGGAGTCATCGGAGCATAAAGGGGCCAATATCTCACCCCCAAATTTCACTAGGATGCTGATTTTTGGCAAGCGGGCATTTTTCGTCATGCCCTTTCCGAAAATCTAATCAAATCCCATAATTTCTCAAATTTAGTTTTTGTGACATTATCATTTTGTACTATATTTGGCAAATAATTGAAATTATGAAAAAAATTGAATGCATTTTACAATAAATTTACTTAACTTAAATGCTAACTTAAGAAACTCAAACAAAAACCATCACATTAAACATCCAATAAGTGCACTCTCACCCAGTACGTAAAAACCAAGAAAGCAAAAAAAAGATGAGAAAAATACATGACAAGTAGCATGTTGGAGATACCCATGACCCTTTAACCACGTCACTAACAATCTTTTTTTTTTTTCACAACCTTTTTTATAATTAAGAACATCAAGGCAGGTATTGGCCGAAATTTTAAGAACATGCATGTACTACCTTAAAGGGAAGGGCACTGTCCCGCCGAGATATCAAAATTATATAACGTTATTTCCATTTTATATTCATTTGCCAAACTGCCACCAAACATACAATCCTTAATTATTGGATAAATGACAGTCAAGAAATCAAAATAATTATTGCTATTCTTTTGGAATTTTGACCTTTTTTAGCTGTCACTTTGTCTCTTTAGTTAATATTATATTTTTGCCTTCATCATTTTTGGAATTTTTTTCTTCCCATTTTAAGACAATAAAGTAAGCTTAAAGCAAGCTCCTGGCAATAATCAAGGAAACATGATATATCAGCCAGGACAGTGTCCCTTTAAGAACATACCCAGGTTGAAGTTTTGTTAAAAACGTTAAGTCATTAATTTTTTTTTGTACAGAGTACGTTTTAAGTCCAACTGAGCCCGAAATGGTAGAATGTTTTCAAGGTTGCAGGTCATTTTTCATTATCAAGAGTGTGCATGTAATAATATTAGTTACAATAAATTATTAAAGCGGCTTATTTTTTTATGAACAGGCAGTTACATGTAGTAAAAATAACGTCAACAATGTGGGATTAGTCATGTCCAAAGTAACTTGCAAGTTTAAACAGTTCATAAATCACGAAAACTAAAAATTACTTGGGACATTCCTAATTCTACTTCAAAAATAATAGGCAGTGTTTACACAGACACAGATTGACAACATTCAAGGAGTGGCAAATGATCTTGCAACTACAATGGATCTCGCAATTAATTTTAGTTGAATTTTACGGGTCTCACAGAGGAGACTCAAGTACTTTTTTTTGCAAAGCCATTTCAAAGTCTCAGTCTCCATCTTGCATTTTAAAAAGTCAAAAATCTCGGGCTCACAGCCAAACATAATATATTAGTTTAAAAGTCTGAGTTTACCATTTGCCATCTGTTATCAACGACCTTGAAACTGTATTGAAAATGATATAGTTGTTTTAAGGTGTTTGAAAACATGGAGTGTTTTTGCTGACAAAAACAAAGAATTAAAAGTTGTGGTCTGAAACAGCTTAACTATAGTTATAAAAGAATAACAACCTGGTTTTTATCGGTGTTTACAAATTTGTGTGGTTCCAGGAAATATCCCACTCCCCCATGGAAGGTTATTGGAAATTCAAAGGGGGTGGGGGGGGGGGGGGGGCAAACTGGAACTTTCAGAGGGGTGGTGGGGAGAGGTTGAAACCAAAAAATCTCTGTGGGGGAGGTACATGTATGGATATTTTCTGGAACACCACATTACAGATCCAACTCAACTGCTTTCAAAAATTCTCTGAACACTATGGCTCCCGCAGCATTTTGAGTAATGACCTCAATTAACAAAACCATGTAAAAGGAAACTGAAAGTGTACATGTAATGGCAATAAAAGCCATGAAGTTACAAATGAAACTGCAGTGTACAGTGTATGTCGATGCAAACGCTGCCATTGAATAGTATTTTTACAATCCCCTTATTAATGTATGTGCTACATATGTTTTGAAGTTTAACCAGTCCATGTTTATATAAAATATCATGCTTATCTACAAAGTATATACTATAATACCCGAGTCACTTCAATGTTACATGTATTCTTCTACACTAGCGAATGCACAAGCTCCTAATCCTGTTTTTGACATTAATTTCAAACATTCCTGAGCCTGTCCCAAAATTAAATCCAGAGGTGGTTTTCTTGGCAAGTGATGAGAATCTAAAACCAAATAAAAATATAAATTTATGCATAAAATGTTTACAATAGCCAAGCAAGCTAGTTTGCAACAAATCACATGTTCAAATGTTTCAGTTTATGAATTTGAGATGTAAGGTTTTTCTTTAGGTAGGGCAGTTGAAATCTTCCTTGCTACCATTAATTCAAAATTTAAGTGGAACGATCAGGGGGGGTGGGAGGGGAGCAACTTCCCATACATTCCCTTAAAAATAATGAAATCTAAACGATGCTCTCACGGACGGGAAGAAGAGAGACCCTGGGAACGAGGTTGCTCTCACAACTTGCAAAGCAATCACAGGGACTTGCCAGTGGATTCTGTTCTTGCGCGTGCACATTTGTTCAAAAAATTCTACACCACAAAGATTGTGCCACCATTATATATTTTCATTCTAGAGAAAAACAAAAAGATTAGCCTTCATCTCTTATTTCTTCTCGGCCATTTAAAATTCTGTAAACACCGCTGGCCACGATGTAACAAGACAGACTTGCAAGTTGTGATTAAGAAATGTGGGTTTTTGTGGAAGGAGGAAAATTGGAGTCCATGGAGACCAAAACAAAATTGAAGCAAGGATGAGAACCAACAACAAACTCTACCTACCAAACCACAACCACAATGGCTGCAATGCTGCTTTCCATCATGCAGCACAAAAGCAGTCCTTTTATACAGGCAAGGGGTGACCACAATGGTGAGTGCCCTTACCATTGCACCATCCCAAACTTTCTTTTGTTTCGTTCCCAAGGTCACAAATTGGTCATCTGTTTTTACTCACCTAAAATAGCACTATTTAAAGTAGAACATATTGGTTCCCTTTGAACAGGATCGAGAATATAGCCAACAGGACTACTCCAGGGATCTGTGTATGCCAGAAGACTAAAAGCTTCCTGAAGAAAAAAAAAAACAGTACATTTGTATTATCTTAGCCGGCATGATGGTTCAATGGTTAGTGCATCAAACTTTCAATGTAAAGGGTCAGTACACTAGACTACAATCTTGGACTCAAGTGTTGGAAACTAATCCTCATCCTCATTTTCCATGTTGTTGTAGAAATTATTGTCCGATCTACTGAGTTGGTATTTCCGATCTTGAGAACTGGGGAAGCGGGAGTTTCAAGCAAGTTTTTCATACATAAACACTGAAGTGTATGCAACAAGACCAAAAGCTCATTGTGAAGAAGCGGTCCATGCTCTGAATAATAACAATAATTACACTGTATAATGACATACATGTAAAGTACATGTAACATGAAAGGAATGGTTTCCAAAGGTTCTTTGTCTTGTGTTTTTAAAATGCGTAAACACAAGCTATCAAAAGAAACTTATAAACACAAGTACTTGCCTGTAAAGACTTCTTATTTGTTTCGTTTTTGCCATGTTCTCTCCTCAGTTGGACACTCATATTTTGCAGATCCCTTCCAAATGTCAATATCTTTTCTAGTACAGTTCTATTGTGACAGCATGTTTGCCTGGATTCCACTGCATCAGAAAACAACAGTGAGATGCCACTTCCCCAAATAACGGAGGTATCTACTTGCATTATCATAATTATTGGCATGTAACCACTGGTTGCTTCAGGGCTAAAAATTGGCGGTCGCCCAATCACCAGTGGCGATTTAAAACTGACCAGGGACACCAAACGTTTAGGTTTGATCCCCCGATGTGAGACTATGATATAGAATTTTGAAAAGTTGTAATGTAAATTATGTGAAGTACTTGTAAAGTTAAAATAAAACTAATAAATGGACTATTTTACATGTATTCTTCTTTTCTTTTCCTCAACTTAAGTTCATTAATTTTGGTGAATTTTTTTGTTCTGAAGTGGAACAGTCTGAGCTGTTTTAATCATGGTAGTTTCATGAGCGATCCACATTCACAGCATCTAGACGCCATTTTGTTTTTATGATTGCCACATGACTATAGACTTATGCGTGGGACGGTTTTGAAGTCGCACATGTTTTCACTTTGGGAACAGACTGAGGAATTTAAGGGATACTTTATTTTTGGATTGGCCACTAAGAATTCATTCGACAAGGAAACTAGTCCGTTAGAGGTCCGCTAGACCTCTTTACCTTGTATGTTTTGTTTTCCCAATGTAGATCATGTGATGTTACCCTAGAGAACTGTTTCTTTTAAATTTTATTTTCTTCACGTGCATACAAGTATGTACATGTATGCATGAAAAGACAAAGGACAAATTCCCTTCAGAACCACACATGACCTACATTGGGAAAACAAAACATACAAGCTAAAGACAGGGCCTCTGATATTACGCGATGGTGCGATTTCGCATAATCGGTCTCAAATCGCATCCGATCGCATAATTCACGAAAAATCGCATAATTCGTAGAAAATCACACAAAATCGCATAATGTGAACAAACCACACGATACACTATCGCTTTAGCGAAGAAACTTAAGCTAAAATTTGTTTTTTTCTATTGAATTATCCTGTATCAAATAAACAAACCGCCACTTTCGATCGAAACTGCGTTCATTCTTGGCCACAACAAGCTTGGTAACCGTGTAAATTTCTTGGGCACATGTTTTATTTAACCTGGTTACTAAGGTTAACCAAGATGGCCGCTCGTTTACAGACTCTTTTCCTGGATTCTGTCGTTCGTTTTGGATGTTCCTTCATAGCTAAAAGTTTCAAAATGTCCCACAAAGATAGCGAGCAACGTTTTAAAACAGGTATTTTCGTTTTCTTCCTCTGAAACCTAGTAAAACATGCATAAAAAAGTTCCAGGAAAAAATCGCATAATTTGCATATTTTTCCGCATAATAGTCCTTGCTTATCGCATAATTTGCCACGAAAAAATCGCATAATTTCCATTTTTTTATCGCGTAATATCAGAGGCCCTGTAAAGAGGTCTTACTGGCCACCAAGCACTGGAGTTACTTTTTAGCCCTGTTGGTTGCTCTGTCTTTCTCCTGGGAGTGAAAGTTAGTGACCTTGGATTGACTGAGAATCATTAGGGCCCCCGCAAACAAGGAAACATTGTTGCGGAAACATTATTACTCACGCACATAGCGGCATGAGTTATAAAATGGCCTCCGTATTTTTTTTCCTTTAGGCAACATTGTTTCCTCGGAGCACAAAGAAATAAAATGTTTCTGAAAAAAGTCAGAAACATTTTTTTGTTTCTCAGAAGCAAATAATGTTTCCGCAACAAGTGTTTCCTGTCTGCGCAAATGGGGAAACATTTAGGGAAACAATGTTTCCGCAACAATGTTTCCTCGTTTGCAAGGGCCTTTAGGTTCTACGTACATTTTTGTACCTTCAGGAGCCATAATGGCAGAGGTTACTTGGCTGACCATGTGACTTTTGACTGAGGAATTCATAACCCGAATGATGTTGACTGACTTTGAAGTCTCCACTTGAAAATAATAGCCCTGCTTTTGCTTGCACATAGTAGCTGCAATACTCATGAAAACTAGACTAACCTGATTTTGTATGTAGCAGATTTACTAAAACCAGTGACTCAAATGAATCAATCTACATGTTAATACCTCTACTTGGACTATGATCGTCCTCGTCCGCTTTTGCTGTTCCGTTTAACACTCCATGACTAGATGATTCATCAAACTCTTCTTCTACTTCCATTGGCATATTATCGGCTTCAAAGCCATTGTCTATACATGTACCATTCGTAACAAATCCATTGGTAGCAGACGATGAGCTACTTCCAACACTGCCTACTGAATTAGCACTGTATGAATGTGTTGGACTAACATTAGGGCTTGAACGCGGACTGTGTGCCGCTGGGCGCACATCACTATCGCATCCACTGACCATTTCCACAAACTGCCGGCATTTTAGAAGGAAAAGTAAGTTTGGATTCCTTTCTAAGAGTCCTGGATACAATGTCTGTGTTGTTTCAATTGCTTCTCCTATTCTGCCAGCAAGAACAAGTTTTTGTATCCCTGAAACGAAAAATAAACTGGAGTATTCTATCATGTGACACACAATGAAGTGGCATTTTTGGTGGTTAATTCCAGCAATATGCAATAATAGCAATATGCAATCATGTTTGTTTTCTGGTAATCTCATCATGTTTACGCAATAACATGGAGTATTTTGGCAGTCTTGCCGGGGGTTTCTCTGTTACCATTTTGAACATGAAGAAGGTCTTGGAGACCAGGTTATACAGAAAAATCATTTTGAATTGCACTTCATAAATGTCGCCTCAATATAACAATGCTTTGCCTTTATTAACTTCGCTCAAATGACAGCAAATTTAAAGAAAATGAACAAACAGAGTAGGAGAACTGGGTCCTAGCCCCTGATAACGCCGCGGTCCGCCCCACAATCCTCGTCTTTTTGCTTCGCTCGTGTGAAGAAGAAGTCATGTCGAAAGACGGAGAAGACAAAAATGGTTCAACTGAACAGCAAAATCCAGGTAATCCTGACCCATCTTCCGTTGCTTCCTTTGCTTCGGTGTTCCAGAGCCCGGAATTTGTATCCATCATGTCTAAGGCTTTGTTGCCGACCATTGTAGACGGCGTTAAACATTCTCTGAGCTCGCCAGCACAAAGCGAGTCACATGGTTCAGGCCAAGCTGAACGATTAACCGGTTCATCCTCCGGTTCAACAAAAGGAAAGTCCTCTCCCAGTACGTCCTCTGGGTCAACAAAAGGTTCAATGTCTCCCAGTGGTGCCGCTGGGTCATCAAATGGTATTTCTTACGAACCGCCCGCAAAGATCGTTCGTTTAACTATAGATGACGCGAACAACGGGCCGACTGTCTCTGACAATATTGAACAACAGGAATATGATCCACTAGACGTTGACGATATTCTTGAGTCCTCTTCTCAGCGCTGGCAAGCGTCGGAAGAACTTTCAGCTTTGCTGAACGTCTGTTTTGTAAAGCCTTTGTCAGGTTTTGACAAGCGAGAAATTGTGCGATCTTGTCCGCGCCCCGATGTGGACTGCGTATACACACCAGTGCTGGACAAATTTCTACCGGACCTGGTACCAAAGTGTAAATCTGAAGATAAAGTCCTCCGCAAAACTCAGGACCTTCTTCTTGATGTGGCTGGTCCTATTGCTATGTCCTATGATATGGTCTGGCAGGCCAAAGAAAATTCCCAGTCGCTAGACCTTTCCACACTGTTAAGCTGTCTGACAAGATCACTGCAACTTCTTGGCGATGTAAACAATCATGTATCCGCCAAACGCAGAGCTCAAGTTCTCAGCAAAATTGGCCCAAAATATGCCTCCCTCTCAAATGAATCATGGGAAACTAATGGCAAAGAGCTGTTTGGCCAGCAGTTCGAACAACGCCTCAAACAGCAGTCTGAAACAGCAAAGGCAATCTCCACTGCCACCTTTGTCCAAAGAGGAAAGCCGTTTTTTCCAAGAGGCACCCCCTCAGCAAAACCCTGGAACCGGGGGGGGGGGGGGGGGTGCAGCCAGTTACAGGAGCCCTCATTTCCGAGGCCAGACCTATCGTCCTTCCAGACCATTCAGGGGAAGGGGAAGAACAACAGCACCCTTCACCCAGTCAACCCCTCAGAGCCAGTGAGGAATCCTCCAGCTCATTCAGGTATGCCCATAAAACTTTCTGTAATTCCCTCAGTTTCAAAACTGCCCTTAGGGGGCCGAATAGCTCATTTTTATCAGAACTGGCAGAACATAACAAACGACCCTTGGGTCTTGGAAACTGTGGTGGGGTACAAGATAGAGTTTCTGGAATCCCCCCACCAGACCTACATTCCCAGCATGCATGCATCAGAGGAGGAGACAGACTTGATAGATCAGGAAGTGCTTTCTCTCCATCAAAAACATGCCATCCACAAGGTTCTAAAACCCAATGGTCACGACCCGAGCCAGTTCATAAGCCCCTTATTCACTGTTCCCAAAAAAGGGGGTGGGCACAGGCCAGTAATAAACCTCAAAGACTTAAACCAGTTTGTAGAATACCAGCACTTCAAAATGGAAGGTGTAGCAATGTTAAAAGATCTTTTAAGACCAAACGACTTTTTAACCAAGATCGACCTAAAGGATGCCTACCTTACTGTCCCAATATGGATCCATCACCAAAAATTCCTGCGATTCATTTGGAGGGACACTCTGTGGGAGTTCGCATGTCTTCCCTTCGGGCTAGCCAGTGCACCCCGCACGTTCTCAAAGTTACTAAAACCAGTTGTAGCCCAGTTAAGAAAAATGGGAATCAGACTAATTATTTACCTAGACGACATGCTTATTATGGCCGAGTCCAGAGACTTAGTCATAGAACACACCACCATTGCAGTCAACCTGTTATCCAGCCTCGGTTTTGTGTTAAACGAGGGAAAGTCTGTTCTAGTACCTACTCAAGAATTGGAGTTCCTTGGCTTTCTGGTGAATTCAGTAAGAATGTCTTTGTACCTCCCAAGGGACAAAGTAAAGAGTATCAAGAGGGAGTGTCAGAGTCTGTTAAACAACCCCTCCGTGTCTATCAGAACACTGTCTCGACTTCTGGGAAAACTGTCCTCTTCAATCCAAGCAGTATTCCCAGCACCCCTGCACTACAGGTTTCTTTTGACGGCCAAAACAATGGCTCTGAAGGAAACTCAAAGTTATGAATCAACACTCCTCCTGAACCGGGCAGCTCAAGAAGAGCTCCTCTGGTGGAGAGATCACCTTGCTGCCTGGAACGGCAGATCCCTCTTGAGAAAGAAGGACGATCTGTTGATCGAGACGGATGCTTCCAACCTAGGTTGGGGTGCATGTTGCAATGGGGTAAGAACAGGCGGAATCTGGTCTCATCGAGAACACCTTCAACACATAAATTGCTTGGAATTAATGGCAGGAGGTTTTGCAATAAAATCATTTTGCAAGAACAGAGCCTCAATCCAAGTAAAACTGTTGATGGACAATACCACTGCCATAGCGTACATCAACAGAATGGGGGGCTCATCCCCTGTTCTAGCCAGCCTAGTCTACGAGATCTGGCAGTGGTGCCTCCAAAGAGAGATCTCTCTCACAGCACACCATATCCCTGGCATTTACAACAATGCAGCAGATCAGGAATCCAGAGTGGATCGAGATTCATCCGACTGGAAACTGGACCCATCAGTTTTTGCTCGCCTCAACGAGCTGTGGGGTCCATTAGAGGTAGATCTGTTCGCGACACGGCTAACAAATCAGCTTCCCAGGTATGTGAGTTGGAGACCGGACCCAGAGGCGGAAGCGACAGACGCTTTCTCTCAGGACTGGTCTCAGCTAAGGGGTTATGCATTCCCCCCCTTCAGTCTGGTAGGTCGCTGTCTATCCCAAGTTCAGGAACAGGGTACTCAGCATCTGTGTCTTGTAGCCCCAGTATGGGAGACACAGCCCTGGTATCCCCTACTGTTACACCTGAGTGTAGACTTTCCGCGCCTGTTCCCAACAGGCCCGTGGCTCCTCAGCAAGGAGGGGTCCCATCATCCTCTCCCCCAACTCCAACTAGCAGGGTGGCTTGTCTCAGCCAATGCTACACTTCGATGGGGATTTCAAACCAGGCTCAAGGACTCCTTGTCTCCGCCTGGCGTAACCAGACCTCTAGCTCCTACGAGTCGGCCTGGCGCTTGTGGTGTAGCTGGTGCCGTCAACAAGAGGTTGATCCCCTTTCTGCCTCTGATCAGCATGTAATGAATTTCTTAGCATCACTCTTTGCTGAATGTAAAGAATATCGTACGATTAATGTTTATCGTTCTGCCCTTTCCATGACCCTCCCTAAGGTAGAGGGCCTAAATGTTGGTCAACACCCACTAGTTTGTCAGATGATGAAAGGTATCTTTCAAAAGAAACCACCTCTGCCAAGGTATTCTGCTACCTGGGATGTGTCAAAAGTTCTCACTTTCATCAAGTCTTTAGGTGATAACGAGTCACTGTCCCTTAAACATCTCTCCGAGAAGTTAGTGACTCTCCTTGCTCTCACTTCAGCAGATCGTGGTTCTGAGCTGGCAGCACATGACCTCAGATTTAGGAAGTTGCATCCTGAGGGAGTTGAGTTTAATCTCCCTGAACTCACCAAGTCTGTTCGTGTTGGAAAAAATCTTAAATCTTCTTTTCATGCCAGCTTCCCTCAAGACAAGCTGTTGTGCCCCTGCGAGTGCCTCAAGGCTTATGAGTCGCTCACATCCACCTTCAGGCCTATAGACCCTGCACAGCCTAATAAGCTTTTTCTAGCAACTATCAGACCACATAAACCAGTTAAGTCTGCAACTTTAGCACATTGGATTAAAAATATCCTGCTTAAGTCAGGTATTGATTCTAACGTTTTTACAGCTCACTCAACTAGAGGGGCTGCATCCTCTACTGCTGCAAGAGCGGAGTTGTCAGTTAGTGACATTATGAAAGTGGCTGACTGGTCAAGTGACAACACCTTTCGAAGGTTTTATTACAAACCTGTCCATGACCCATCCTTTGGCAGGTCAGTTCTTGGTCTATCATAGGCTTTGAACTAGCATTGTTATATTGAGGCGACATTTATGAAGTGCAATTACAGATTATGCAAGATCCGTAGGGTTGTAGTATAAGATGAATTGCACGAATAAATGGAGACGAAATATAACAATGCTCCCTCCCTCACCTCCCCTCATTGTTATTTCTTCTTTTCTTCTTTCACAGGTTCGCTCAGCAAAAAGACGAGGATTGTGGGGCGGACCGCGGCGTTATCAGGGGCTAGGACCCAGTTCTCCTACTCTGTTTGTTCATTTTCTTTAAATTTGCTGTCATTTGAGCGAAGTTAATAAAAGCAAAGCATTGTTATATTTCGTCTCCATTTATTCGTGCAATTCATCTTATACTACAACCCTACGGGTCTTGCATAATCTGTAATTGCAAGTAATATTATATATGTGACCCTCCACGGGAAAACCAGCAAAAAGGTGATGACACGGGCACGCTATTATAACACGTTAAACAAAAGAATATTTCTTTAACACGGTAGCACCGTGCGACGATGCACGCCTCATTAAAATTTTCTTTTGTCTCATATTGCACGGTAAAAACAATAGCGTGTGTTCGGTTGAACAAAGGAGTGTGTCCAGTCGTGTGACCGTGCAAAATGACACGCTAGTGAGCTAAATGGCACTCAGCCGTGTCAAAATGCACACCAGAAATATGGCGCATGCTGTCGAAGCTGTTTGCCCGGGTGTTTTAGAAACTTTTATCCCAGCCACTGGAGAGCTCTCGCATTATATTTATACTGAAGCGAAATTCGCGTTGTACACTTCACCTTTAAATCTTCTGCTTCAATAGTTATTAAACAAAACTCAATCACAAATGACATTGTAAAGACTGAAGGTTTCTTTTGGAAAATATTAACCTCAGTGACCGTGGAATAAGCGAGATTGAAAACTGATAGTGTATGCAAATTTCTTGTTGAAATCTGACACCGTGTGAGTTCGAATGCATGCAAATTTTACTGTTAAAATTCTTGGAGAAAGAGAACACTAGCAATAAATCGTTGCCAAGATTCGATGATAACTTTTATCATTCCTTCTAATAATTATTTATAACAATCTGTGACCAAAAAGTGATGTAACATGTGCGGGATGAAAATAATACACATGTATTTCCCGGGAAAATTTACATAACACCGAGATGGCCGTGACCAAAGGCGCTTTGATCCACATAACGGGATTCAAAGTGTTTTAATACGAAACGAATGTTCTTGATATTTCAGGCCGACTGAGCTCATAAAAATCACACGGCCCTGATTCGTATAACGAAAGTGTTTATTCCCAAAACATAATTATATTCTTAAAATTTCGTGCCAGCAGAAGTCATAAATTTGTTTACATAGCACGGGCTGCGAATTAGCGCTTTGATTCTCGCAATGCGAACAAAATATAGTCCATGATATTTCTGCCGACAGTCAACCGAAAAATAACACGGCTGTTACCAAAAGCACGTTGATTTGCGTAACGAAAGTGATTTACAAAAAGAATGTCCTCGTTATTTCGTGTCGAAATAACTCATAAAAATAACGCGGCCAACAGAACTTCTATCTTTTGTTTACACAACACGGCTGTGACCAAAAGCACTTTGATGATCTCGCTTCGATTCTCGTAAAAGCGCTTTGATTTGCGTAATGAAAGTTTTATAGAAAAACATTTATTAACAACATCCTCAATATTTTTTTTATTTTAAAAATAAACTTCCCTCATTTAATGTACATTTGCCTACACAACATGGCCGTGACCGAAACCGCTTTGACTTGGCGGGATGAAAAGAACATTTGCATTCTGTAGCATACGCTTTGCAAGTGTGAACCTTCATCTTACAAAAATTTGTTAATGTCCATCAGATAATAATACTTTCTCTTTTACTCCATGAAAAACATGAAAATTTCCGAGGTTGTTCTAACAAAGCTGTTCTGCTACAATTCTCCGTGCCATATCACACGATTTACTGAGTGATATCGCACGCTTAGCGATCGGACACTATCCCAAGATAAAACCCGAAGATCCCTCCGAAGATTCTATTGTTACATTACGGACTTACACAATCCGCAGCAGCGATCGAAAATTATATTCGGGTCGTGTATTTAACTATAAACACAACAACGCCGTAGTGTATAAACACAACGCCGTAGATAGAGACGATGTTTGCGTTCCCGCCAGTAACTTTTAAATCTAAAAGCAGTGTGCCAAATTTCATGTTTCTGCGAAAAACATTTTATCAGAAAAAAATTAAATTACGAGGTTTCACTCACGATTTAAAAATTAATCTGTTCACAAAAGGACCAAGTACTAAGTAACAGAGAAGGGAAATATTTTTATACCTTGATCAGAGCATGTACCACAAATAAAGTTACATCTTTTACATACAGCTATTTCAATCAACGTTGTCGGATGAAAGCTCAAAGCCTTGACTTGTGGGCTTTGAGCTTTCACCCGACAACGTCAATTAAAATAGCTGTATAAAATCCGGTTTATTTGGTCAACAAACACATCCTGTATTAAACAAGCTTTATACAATGTTTCGCTCATGGAATATACACTGCTTAAACGGACATAAATCACTAATTAATTTCTCTCACAAAAACTAAAGCACAATAAAAATACCGCTTTCGCGAGCCCCAAATCGCCAAAATAAACACAGAAAAACAAAGTTCAACAACCTAACAATTATTTTCACTCATTTTTATTTCATTTTTATCGGTTTTAAGAGCCCTAAATTTCGCGTTAGTAAAGCTAGTTTGAAAAACCGATACCGGCCATTACAAATGCGTAGCACACCACACACAAACAGAGGCTGGTAAGCCTGTGATAAGACATTGCGTGAACTCAAGTACGGCGTGAGTCACATCCGAAAAACGGTGGGTCTCATTTCAGTTAAGAAATGAACCGCTCAAAATATACCAGGAATTTATCTTGCATTCGTCATGTAACTTCAGCGACTATAATTCTTTATTCAAGTACATATTTTTAAACAATAAAAATGACATTTATTAGCTAGAGTACGTGAGTTGTCCGGTAACCGTACGCTTCGCGTTAAAAGCTTGCTTAAGTTTAGTTTATAAAATAATCATAAAAAAATAATAGTAAGCTTAAGTGTTAATATCATGGGATAATTTTCTTCACAGTTCGGTTATTTAATATATTTTTTCTCAGCTTTCTCTGTCCTGTTACTGTATGAAATATGTGAAAACTTCTGTCAGTTAATTTCAAAGCTGGGCTGCGGAATTTTTTTAATACGCGAACAACCTCCTTTCGAGATCATCCAGCTGCCTGGTCTGCTCCAATGCTTTATTTACCTTTGTAACTTTCAGAGCTGAGCGCTACCGTGCCATATCACACGATTTTCCGAGTTAAATCACACGCTAAGTAGCGTGACATTTAACACGCTTGGAAAACAAAAGTTTAGCGTGTTAAGCCGTGCCAAACAAAACCCACCGTGACACCTTTTGTTTTGCTTAAAAATATGCGCATATTCCGTGTCAGTTGTCACGCTTAGCGTGACGTGTTATCGCAGGCGTGCGCGTGTCATCACCTTTTTGCTGGTTTTCCCATGGAGGGTCACATATACAGTCATGTACTACAGTTGCAAGTGAAGGGATTTTAATGCAGTTTGGTTTTACATGAAATTTAAGTAGCAGATAAGATATGAGCGGGAGATCTGCATGGGCATTTACAATGGCGAGGCTAAATGCCCATACAGATTGGACACGAATATTTTATCATACTTATGAAATGAAACAATGAGTAGAGATCTGTATCAAAAGTTAATTCTACCGTTTAATAATTCATCAACTCAGTTGATTTGTATTGGGGTTCACAGAGGTGTACATGTGACCCAAATACCACCTATTGAGTCATTTGTTATGAATTATTAATGATTTTTATAAAAATTGTTCATTACTCTGTCCTGTTGGTAAATTATTTAGATCAAAGAATATAGATGTAGGCAATTTAGGATTTTTTTTAAAAGTGCTTGACTCACTTTGTCTGTTTTTAATGGAAGCCATCTCCTCTGTGAAAGACTGTCCAGTGCTCTTAGCAAAGGCCTCAGCAGTAGCACAGTAACCATGGTGGACCAAGTATGTTGAAACAATTCTATGATTCAACAGAAATACACAAAAACAGATTTAAGGCCTCTAAGAGCCATCTCGTGAATATGAAACAATGTAAGGTTACATGTAAGTCCACTGATCAGTTTTAATAAATTTTCCATACTGAGTTTGAAGTCAAAGCATTGAAGAGTGAAACAGATTTAAAACAACCAAAACATTTTACAGTAGCATGATATAAATATGTGTTGTGGTTCAATTTTATCCTTGGTTCAAATTTTACTTTCCTTTGTTTTTGGTAATGTATGATAATAACGAGTGTTAAACAAAGGAAAATAAAATTTGAACCAAGGATAAAATTGGACCACAACATACCAGGGTTGTCCACAACTTTTCAAGTAGCTGGCAAAAATTTCTAAGTAGCTGGATAGCACCAGTAAAGAAACAAATAATTTGATTTAAAAAACTATATTTATCACAAAAGTAGCCGGCACAAATGACCGAAGTAGCCGGTTAATTCTGCCGGCTGCCGGCTGTTAGGGACAACCCTGAACATACATGTATGCATTGTGTGAAATGACTTAATTACTCTGGGGAATAAAAAAACTTCACTACAGATTAATAATCTTTTAACAGGTAATACACTAGGGAATTGAAAACGTTTACAGATGATAAAACAAGTGAACATTTGCATATCTGTCCCCATAAATTATACCACATCTCACTCAATGCTTTGTATAATCACAAGACAATTCACAGGAAAAAAATAACAAGAGCATTATTTAAAATTTAGTCACTTACTTTTGTAGCGTTGTTTGCCAGAGTCCTTCTTTGTCTGTAAATGGGAATGTCTGTATTGTGTGTCTTGTCCTAGCATGGACCTCCTAAAAAATAAGAATTGAAGGAAAAAGTTGTTAATGCTGTTGACTGTGTCTTGGCATTTTGGAGACTGCCTTCTTTAAGAGTTTTGTGTTTTTAATTAACCTGTGAATACGTGCAAGGGTAATGAATGGGTTATCGCTAACTGTGGCTAATTCGCTCGCTCGCTTACTAGCTCACTCTCTCCTTCCATCAGCTGTAAACTTATTGATGGAATGCTATGTTACAAATGTGTTTTGTAACAAGAACAACATGAATCCAGCAATAACAATAGCTAATTTGTTGTAAACGAATATAAACAGCAATAAGAAATAATTTGAAATAATTAAATTTAGTCTTACATGTATCTACAGTGTAAGTATCTGTTCCTCTATGGACTGGTGTTCTAGCGCCAGGAATGACAGTCGGGAGGCGAGAGTTCAAGTCCCGCTCAGGACCTTCATTCTTCGGAATGGATGTTATGAAAGTGATGTTCATGTACTGTTTTTTTTTTGTGTGTGTGTTCGTCAAAAATCCTTACGTTTAATTAAAAAAAAAATCAAACCGTGTCAGTGTGAAAATATAAGCTTACTGCAATATTGCGTTAAGCGTTAGCATTTCTTATTCAGTTTCTTTACAAAACATGAATAAACACGTAAAAGAGAAAATAAATTCAAGAGCTTTTCAAAGTAATAGGTAATATTGTTGTTGTTTCAATATTCAAGTATTTCAATCTTTCAATGTGTACTATACACACCTTCATAACTTCCTCTATATCATAAACAAAAGGCTTTTGTCCAAAATTAGCATCTACCACTTCTCCAGGAGTTTGGAGTCCAACAGTTGGGTACAAATTTGGCTGTGAAAAAAATAATAGTCACACACAAATAAGGTATAAGCTTGGGACAAAGAAAGGTTGGATATAAGGCACTTTTTTTAATCATGTTTGCTAAAAAACTCAACAATGCACTTGGTCAGATTTACTATTCCATTAATAAAATATAATGCACACAACTAACACCAAAAGTTTGAGTGTCGTCCATAACTTACAGGGAGCTATTTAACTATTTCCTAACCAATAATATTGATTCTAGCTTAAGTCAGACAGTGAAACAAAAAGTGTGCAACTTACTGGTAAATCTGGGAAGGCAATTCCTGAAAAAAAGTTAAACAACACAAAACATGTCAGCTAGTAAAAAAGGAATATTGTTTATAACTTCTATACAAGCCCTTTCTCCCTCAGAGCTTGAAAGAAAACCAATTTAACTCTGCAAACAAAGAAACAAAGAAACAAAAACAAAAAACAGCTCAAAGAAATGCAATATTGATCGAT
Source organism: Cladopsammia gracilis (assembly GCA_022457155.1). Lineage (NCBI taxonomy): Eukaryota > Metazoa > Cnidaria > Anthozoa > Scleractinia > Dendrophylliidae > Cladopsammia > Cladopsammia gracilis. Next base: position 133,312 of record JAJGOT010000448.1, on the reverse strand, counting down.
TGCTTTCAGCTAAATGGCAAATGTTGGGATTAATTCATCGCAGACTCAAAGACAGACATTAACCCTTTCACTCCCAGAGTCAATTATGGAGACATGTAGTGTAGTTCTAACTTCTGATTCTGTGGACGAAATCCTATGGTGTGACCATTTAAATGAAACCTCTTCAGCAGTACTTTTGCATGGTACCATTAGTTTTTCACTATTCTACAATAAAATGAAATTTGGAATTTGTCTTGAATTTTGTCCTTTGGCAATCTTAGGGTTAACTGAGAATGCCCTAGTCATATACATGGTTTTCATACACAATTGAATACAGTACAAAAGGTTGAAGGCTTGAAGTAAAAGTCAAGAGTTATGTCAGCTTAGGACCAGTAAAGTCTGTTTACTTAGTAAAATAAAACCATTACTTTGCAATTAATTATTACCAAGATTAACTCCATTCTTGGTGTAAAAACAAGTGTTGTCAATGAGATTGATGCCACAGCCAATAACATCTCCTGTTGTGAAGGTAGGGCCATAGGGCATTCCATTTCCTGATGAACAGAATGAGTGACCGTCATCTCCATGGTAACCATAAGAATTCTTCTCCCAACCTGAAAATAAGAGTAAAATAATTTATTATGAATAGACAATCACTTTGAAGAAGCTTGCAAATACAGATTTACACTATTGAAGCTTTTGCTCCTGGGAGATTCTTCAAAAAGTGGTGGATTGATTGCACGCTTCTTTGGTATGTGACCTTTTTCGATCAAGCAACTACAGTGTAGATGTTTTTAAGACTACTGGAAGATCGTATCCGATGACCCTGTCCAACTCTACATGTACTCTAATAGTCATTTTCTTCTGATGTGGATAGCCTCCTTAAATTAAACAATTATTTTATGCCAGGGATGTAGCTAAGAGCCGGCTGCCAGCTAATTTCACCAGCTGAAAGAGAACTTATCACCGGCTAAAATTTCATTAGAAAACAAGGACTTGAGGTCGTTTTGAAGGTGCACAAGCCAGAAAAACCGGCAGGGCTTGTCAGTGAGCCTGCCGAGTTTTCTCTTAGCAACACCACTGTTATGCACTCTTTGATTGGCAATTTACAAATTTTATTTTGTAAGACTATGCAAAGGTAAGTCTTCACAAGCCTAATGACTCATACATGTAACTGCTGAGCTTAACCTGGTTTCTGTAGCATGAGGCGACTGAGAGTATTACTTCTGCCCCTCCTCGATGGGATGCTGGTCCATCACAAGGTTACCCCCCAGCATTATGTTGCCAGTGCCCATTTTTACACCTGGGTGGAGAGAGACAACCTGGAGCAAAGTTTCCTTTCTAGGGAAACAACATGACAGCAGAGACCAGGCTTCAGGAACACTGTCCTTTAGGTTGAAAGTCTGACTAGACCACTACACCTCCATATTTTGTGAGGCTATGCAAAAATAATATATAACTAGCAGTAATAACAGATCATGGAGACGCGTTCGAAGGAATTTCCGGCGGAAATCAGCCCCTGAAAAAAAAACAATAGGGGCGGCCATTTGGAAGACCGTCTACCAAAAAATCTCAAATTTGTCTCCAACACGAAATCAGAATTGCGTTCTTCGAACACGATTATAGTCGAGATGTGACAGTCTAGATTAGTGTCAGTGGCAGATCCTGAGTACTGAGTAGGGGCCAAGGGAGGGGAAGGGGCCCAGAGTCCAGGGTAGTCTCATCCCCATCTCACCAAAAAATAAAGACCGAAAGACCGAAAAACACTCTCACTCTCTCTACTACTACACTCAGCCATCTCGGATGATGTCACGGACCCCCAGCAGCGCCACAACCCATAATATTTACCTCCTCTTGTAGAGCACATGACAGGCTATCTACATGTATTAGATGTAAAATATTTCCGAAATATTGCAACATCGAAAAAACCCAAGGGGGGAGGGAGTTTGCAACAAATCCCCCCCCCCCCCCTGGTGGGCGTATAAGTTTGCGTGTACGTCCAAGGGTTAAGTTACCAGTGCCATTTGTTTTCCTTTGTCTCAGATTATGATAATGAATCTGGGACAAAGGAAAATAACAATTAAGATGGCTTATACAGTTTTGAGGGACAATAAATTTCCTTCCATGAGCGTGTCACGCAAGCAATATTGCACAAGCAAAAATCACTCGAGTTCTGACCTTGTGCATGCAGTTAGTAATGTGTGCGCAGAAAAGTGAATGGCCGTGGTGTATACAGCAGTGCACATGCTCAAAATGGAGATCATACGAAACGTTTTTTGGTCGTAAATTTGTCAAAATGTAGCCACTCAACTTTTGATATTTTAAATCAATCGGCAGACAATTTTTTCCAAAATATGTAAGACAGATTTTAAAATATTTTTTGAAATTCCTTTTTTTATATATTTTTGTTGATATATGCAAAAATCTCCCTTACAGATTTTTTCTTTAACTTGTAAGAATGTTTATTTTTATCCAAATTTTAAATGCTAAGATTTGAGGTAGGGTCATACAGGTGGTTTTCGAATAAAATGTCCTCATAGATTTAGAACCCAGTCTTCTAACAACCACTCAGTCGTTTCTTTTAAGCCACTTCTAACAAAAAGATGGTGAAATTACAAACACCCATTGTCTTGTACGATGGTTTTGACTTTGCTTGTTCCCACAAATGATCGCCTGTGATCGATATTACTGAAAGCATCTGGTGACCCCCATAAACTGTAGTAAGCCAAAGAAAGCCAAAGAAAAATTTGAACCACAACATATACTATATGTCTTGAGCAAATTTTTCATGAGTGTTTTAGTGGAAATAGACATAGAGCTCCAGCAGTACTTGCCTGGTAATCTGTTCATGTTCACTCCCTGAGCAGACAATCCAATACCCATGTACCTAAACAGGAAATGACATAAGGTCCATTACAGAATAGAAATGTTTTGGCCTGGTTTGGATAAAAATGGAAAATTCAACATGCTAAATTACATCAGGGCTCGGAATTGTGACTGATATGCAGCCCTAGCCTGTCAAAATGTTTTGTAGTGGTAGGCAGGGTAACAGAAGTAGTAGGCAGTAAGGGTTAAAGATGTATTTTGTTATTAGTCACGATCTGTGAACTGCAGTGTGAAGTAGACGGCAAATAATTGAGTGTAGATGGCAAAATTGCCGGCTGACGGCACATTTTGACAGGGCTGGATATGGTCACTTACAACAATGGCTACTGCTCCAGTCCACTGTACAACAGCCATGATAACGTGTTGCAACAACCCTTCCATTCATTCAATGGCTAGAAAATTATGTCTGAATGTGGCCATGGTAGAGACTGTACATGTTTCTTGTTTCCCAAACAGAGAATAACCAAATAAAAAGGAAATAGAGGTCAATGGCTCTTAATCACGCAGCGGCCATGTTGACACCCCAGAGAATAAAATGCTTTGTTTTCCCCCAATTAATCTGGCTCATTTTCAACTTTTTCACTATGACGCTAAGCAGGGTATATGTATCTCTTTTGCCTTTATGTCAAAATGGTGGGCCATGATTAAGGCCCATTGCAGGTCAAAATGAAAGCCTGGTCCTTTTCAGCTGTTTCATTGCAGATTTTTTTTTTTTGGAGGAGGGGGGGGGGGGGGGGGGGGTAAGGAAGAAGAGGATAGGGGAAGATTGGATTTTTCAACATTACAATATTAAAAGTAAATTTGGCCCTTCATATATGTGAAATTATACTAGTTTTCAACATTCTCCAAGGAATCCTAGGCAAGTAAAATAAATTGGAGTATGCGTTGTTTTCAATTAATAGAGAGAACCGTTGTTTAACAAAAGGAATGCTATTTCTTTGTGTGTCAAGGAAACAGGAAGACATATCAGTGAATTCTTAACTTCACACGATAGACAAATTCAGCTAACGCATTGTTGTACCCAATTCAAACCTTTTGGGATTAGAACTCTTTGTTCATCATATTTCCATATCAATGAAGCATTGACATGGAAATTATATGGAAATATTGTGAACAAAGATCTTATTCCCAGAAGGTTTGAATTTGGTACAACAATGCGTTAGGCAAATTTGTCTATTGACTGGACTTAACAAGCTTAAATTATTATGTTCATTGATTATTTTATATTAAGAACAACCTGTCACTGAAAAATTTAATAATAAACATTTACATAAAAATTTCACTGTCTAATGATTTTGTATCCTAAAAATTAAACAAGAACTTGTTTTTGAGATTTGTGTAAGCTGTCACACATTCTTTCAGTACCAGCTAAACAATCAACAAAAAAAACTGGTGTGAACGTTAAAAGTTTGCATACATGTATGGGTGATTTTGATGTTGTTTTGTTCTTTATTATTTCATTTAAAATAATTAAAGTTATAACTTACCCATCGCGTCCCTTGCTTACTATTCGTACTTCAAAATAATAAATACCACAAGCTGCTGGGATAGGATGTGTGGCTCTAACCGAAGCCGCGTCCTTGTGTGTTTTTCCAACACCTGTAATAAATTTGCGCGAACATAATAAAGGTTTTAGTTTACAGCTAAAAAATACATGTACACCTAAATTATATCTTTTATATTGGGAGCAGAACTTTTCCTCGAAAAGGCCATGATTTTATTACTCTCAATATTTATTTCCAGAATAAAGCGTAGTTATCAAGCGCTATCCGTGTTCAATAATTGACTTTATGCATTTCGTACATGTAGCTTTCCACCAAAGATAACATTCGATTTCTGATAAACGCACGCAACAAAAAAAATTTCAAACGGTCATTTCCTTGCCCTGCGATGCTTGCCAAAATACAAACGTCATCACAGATTTGCTTGCTTGTAAAACAGATCTATACAAGATTAAAAATGATCACTAATAGCATTCAGCTAAAATCGCAAACGGTATAAAATTCTGCGCTCGATAAGAGCGAAGAAGAGAAAAATGCTCAAGCTCGCTTACCTTTGTAATGCACTTTGAGATTGTTCTGTGAAAGCCCTATAAAAGTAAATTTGTCTTTAGGAGACCAAGATCTTGGTAGAGGGGTTTCAGATTCATCTACTTTGGGATATAATAAAGCTATTCGATCAACTTGTTGGCTTGTATCAGAGTTTGAAGAAGAAGAACTACTGACTGCCGCCATGTTGCTGTTCGCGCTATCCATTGCGTCATCAGGGTCTGTAAGGGAGTCTGGGACATCTGTACCACAGGATCACCAATATTTTTTAGTTCTGATTTTTTTGGTTTCAAATATTTTAATTTACTTTTTCACTAAAGATTTTTTTTTAGAAAAATGAAAGATTACTTCTTTCTTTTGCTATCGTTAAATTTTCTGACAGTGTATTTCTTGATATGTCTAAGTAAAAGACTAAGTCCTCCCTCTCCACTCCAGAAAAAAGAAATACAGAGATACAATTTATACAAATGGTTAAAGTAAATGACAATAAACGCTTCATTATTTTTACTATTATTTCACTTGAAATTATTGGTATTTTCACGTGATGGGGCTGTGGTAAAGGACGGACCATTTTATTTTTGAGGCGGGGGGGGGGGGGGGGGGGGTTGGGCAATTACCAATAAAAAATTCCTGCACAGCAAAAGTACATTGTAGAGAAAAAATCATGCATCCCTAAAAAAAACTGCGTAGCTGGCGGGTTTTTTGTTGGCTCAAAAGACATATTTGTTGGTTTCTCGTGGCATAGCCCTTTTCACGGTTAACTCTGCTCATTTGCATTACAATGAAATCTAGCATGTATGTGAGGCAATTTCGGGCTATTTTGTAGTTTTTGCCCGAAATTGCCTCGCATCCACGTTGGATAATATTGTAATGCAAATGAGAAAAATCAACCGTGAAATTAAGGGCTACGGCGGCTGTTTTACATGAAGTATAAGACGTTTTCATTTAGGTTTACATGACATACCTACCGAAAACAAAAAAGGGAAAATCAATATGGACGGCAAATAGTCATTCTTGTAGTTGTTATACGTACAATATTTAGAAACAATCTGACGTTTATTTTCTCCCTCCATCATGAGTTTTGTTTCTACAATAGTTTTTATGCTGTTTGGATTGTACGTAGCTAACAGCATCTATGTGATTTATCACCTTTTCCACTTGCCTGGATGCCAGGGAAATTCTAGAAAATGTCTTCATCCACATGGTGTTATTGACAAAAAGTTGGAGGTAACAGCTCTAGTTAAGCTTCAAATTTTGTCTTATTATACTGTTTTCTCTGTGTACCTGAACTTGGTATTGCGAAAATGTAACATTAATTTCAAAGCAAACATTAAATCAAACAGTCAATCATGATCAATCAAACAGTTACCTGGTCAGCTAGATAGATAAAATGGGCCATTCCATTTAATGTCTGCACCTCCCCTATTGAAGGGTAGGGAAATCCTAGGGGGAGGGGAGGGGGTTCAAGAGTCATTTCTGAAGGGGTAACTTTGTCGGAACCTTTGATCAATCAACAACATCTTCCTTTTTCTGAAGGGGGAAATGTGTCGGCACTTTGATCTTTTTTTTCCTAAGGGGTAAAATTCATAATTACCCCTCAATAGGGGGGGGGGGGGTGCGGATATTAAATGGAATGGCCCAATATTCGCGTCCGATTTGTATGGGTATACAGATCTCCCGCCCATATTTTATCTACTAATGTACTTATCGATTGATATCGATTGGTCGATTGGTTTTCCGATCATCGATTTCCATCGATTGGATACCCCAGGAATTTTAATTCTAACAATAAATACTTAGGGTAGATTTTCTAAAGAAGATCTAGCTGCTGTTATTATTTTTCAAAGTTCTTAAAAACAGCTTCTAAGATAGATTAAGATCTTGTCAAAAAAAAATAAGCCCTTTTCATATCAGAAAGTAATGATTTGCTAATAGACACACAAGCCTCTCAATCAGTGCCTACAGACTTCATTTTGGACCCTTGTTTGATCCTCAAGGATGTTCCAAAGATTTTCACTGAGTCAGTCATTCCTAGTAGTTTTCTTTCACAATGAGGACAGGGAAAACACTGGATGTAAGAAAATAATGTCTGCTTTAAAAGAGATTCCAAATACAGTATATTAATATGCTGATAACAATTTTTTTAGATGGGATTTCAAAAAAGATAGTTGCTTTTAAAAGGTACAGTAGATGGTCAGAGAGATTTAATTTAAATACTGCCTCATATTTTTCAGATATCAATTTGCACATCCCTTCAGCAACACAAGATTAACAGCAGAAACTGTCACTTACTTTGGAAAAGTGAGAATTTTAGTTTGGCTGAGCAATTTACAATGTAAGTCCTTACAGTAAATAAATTGAAATCTTAAATTATTTTTATCCTTTGAGGCATTAACTGGTGCAGGATAAAATGTTTGCCAGTTTTTGCACTCTGAGATATTTTGTGATTTATAATTATGTGATTGTGTATCAAAGTCTGAATTAACTTTTGGATCTAATAATAATTGTTTGGGCCAAAATCATCATTAACAGGGTAGTCCCCTCTTGCTCTCTAAGTCTTCCAGCAGAGGTACATGTACACTACTTATTAAGTGATTAGCATTTTGGACTTTTGATGTGTCCTGGGTGCTATCATTACATGTATGTTGTTTCCCTAAATAAGAGCTCTAAAAATTAAAAAAAAATGTATCTCATACATAATGCCGCCAGGGTCGGCCTCGTTACGTAAGTCTTCCTTGCACATAATCAGACTCGTACCCAGTCGCGTCGGGAAGGATTTAGTGAGTTCGCAGTGCATCGAGGGAAGGACAAATGAAATAAATAAGTGACGACTGGGTACGAGTCTGGCACATAATCAAAATGTTATTTTACCCTTTGAGTTGATTGAGCAGATTTGCCCAGGGTGACTGTAAATATGAGCATGACCTTCAGCATTACACTGTATGTTAAGAATATGCTATCACATTGGAGCCCAAACCCCCTTGTTTCGCTCGCTTAGTGCATTTAGGCCTGGGGACAATGCTAGCTTTGGGTAATCCTATCTAATGTGGCATTCAATTCAGAATAAGTAGCATTCCTAGTTGATTTCACTGGAGACTTAGTACAGAAACTTGGTGGGTTAAGCTCTGGAAGAATGGGCTCCCTGTGGCTTGTATGCATCTTAACCTACATTGTTGTAACCAAAGCTTTCTATTGGGTGATTGACTTTATAATGAATTTTCTTTTCTCACAGATCAGTAAATGCTAGCTTACCACAGCAAACACGAGACAATGGATCATTGTACGGTCACATATTTATTTATCCAACTGGAGTGTCTCCTTTTGACAGTCCATACGCTTCACATGCTGTTGCTCCATTGACAGTGTACTCATTGCCTCAAGATGAATCAATTAATCTTCTGAGTTCTGATAAAAAAGCAAAAGAGGTGAGGATTGAACACCATCTACAATTCTTCTGAGTGTACAAAAATTGTAGTGGTTAGCGCATTGGACTTTAGATCCAAAGGATGGTCAGTGGTTCAATTAAGCCCTTGGCCATTGCATTATGTTGTTTCCTTAGATAAGAAACTTTACTCCTATATTGATGTTTCCCAAATACTTTGTGATATTAAACAAATGAAATTGTTATAATTTGCATATTTCATTTATTTCCCGTGTCTGCCACCAATATCATGATTTTATCAAAAGCTTTAAAATAATCTGTAACTCTACAGATCAGCTTCTGTTTTCTTATATTGTCTAACCTTCATTATTTTCAATTACATTACTTTTCCCTGTCTCGAATAGCGTTTTTGCTAATTTGCAGGGGAACTGTACTTAAGTTTATATGTCTAATAAAGTTTTGTTTGTTTTTTTTGTTGTTTGTTGTTTGTTTGTACTCCACATTGTCTCTCTCCACCTATAAATAGGTACTAGCAACAAATTTAATACTGGGGCAACCCAGCAAGCAGTGTTTATTTTCTCATTATTTTCTTAATATTAAAACCAAAATTGTCTAACTGTAGTAAAAAAATAAAGTTAAATAAAATCTAAATAATTTATTTGTTTTTATTATTTTATACAGAAAACTAGTTCACCTTCTAGTGAAATTCCAGTAACACATTGGAAGCCAAGACTAAATTTTCATGTTTTAAATGAAAAAGCCGATTTTGAGCGTCAGGCCATTCCTGGGGAAATCTACCCATTTATCAGGTACATCAATGATTGAATGATATGTTTTGAAATAGTTGATACACTCAGTCTGTTAAACTGCTATATTTATTGAGCTTACAGCAATTAATGTTATTCATTTTTTTAAGTAATTCAGTTCTTGTGGTTGTTTTTCTTAATGTAATTATTTTTTGACTGTATTTAGCTCATGTAGTAAAACAGGATGCATATTTTATGCATGCAGGGAAGGGGGAGGGGTCTGTGATGAATGCCATAAGGCAATGTTTAATAGCCCTTATGCATGTTTACATCTCAAAGGAGATAAGTTGAAAAGAGCACCCACCCAAAAACAACGTAAACTTGTCAAAGGTTTGCAAGGAATGTGGTACAAATGAGGCTTGGTGGCGAATTTTGAGCCATTATTTATTTATAGTAGATCTATAGAGGTGTCTGGGAGCCAGACTAACTACCTGTAGATAAAAATACATGTATATCTAAAAGATCAGAAATTCTTTATGCAAGATATTTTTTCCATAACATATTAATTAACACAACAGTGAAATTTCTGTGTACATTTTTTATAGATACAAAAGTATAATTTTTGGTACACTCACTCGTATCTTCCATGTGGTTTTACTGCCTTTGTTCCAAAAATAATTTCACATTTATTTTAAGTTCTAATTATTAAACTAACATTGATTCTTTGTTTAGAACAATTTTACACTAATTAATGTAGTTACAAACTCAATTTAATGATAAGAACTTCACTTATCATTAGTAAGAACAACATTAATTTTATCTCTCTGCATGCCCCCCTTCTCTGATGTTCTTAATTATGCCACTCTGTCACTTGGCTCAGGGGAAGATGGATACAATGGACATTAAGTTTATTAAAATGATATCGTACCTGTAGGATTTAAAAATATACAAAATGTATATGATCGGTGTTGTTCTTTTTATCAGCTTAGCTCCAAATAATGAATACCTTCCTGTGTTGTACATTGACCAACTTGGAGTTATTTATAGATACCTCAAGGTAAGAACAGACTTCAGTGTCACAACTTAGTTAAAATGGACTAATTACTATTAGCAGATACTAAAACAGTGGATAGCATTGTTGGTACACTCTGATAGGCTACTGAAACTCGGGATAGCAAGTGCTATTCACCTCCAAGCAATTTGTGTGTAAAAATTGTAATCATTGATAGGAATTAATGAGTGTGGCACATTTTGGTTTTTACCTTAACTTTACCCACAAGTGCCCAAGAGGCACACATGAATGATGGAGGAGGCACCTGCTGCCTGGAAGACCCTGCTTTTCTGAACACTTGTCATGTTCATGGAACTACCTGTATTCATGTTATTAAAAATGTGGTTATTGTTCAACATGGTTTAAACACTATGAATACTTAATATTAATTTGTTTCATGATGGAGTCACTTTGAGATGTTGATCACGACATTTTGACTGCTATAATTACTTGTAGTCTTCATCAATGAGGTGATGAGGTCGACTGACAAAATTAATTTGTATTCATGTCCATGATATACTTAGTTTAAGAAGTACATGTTTTTTGTTTTCCTGCAGCCGGTGAATAAAAATAGCACAGAGATGGCACTTAATATAAACTATTCACCCATATCCCTTGGGAAACTTCGCGTCTGGACATCTGTCTATCATTCATTCAAGACTATGAAGAACTTAGGTAAGAAATAAAATAATGATAAAAAGATTTAAGAGAGAGTGGACATCCTGCTAAGATAAAAACGCAAAAAGGTAGTGTTTTTCTACTCTCACTATTTTTTAGCATTCCATGACATGGGCTTACGAATTCAATGATCATTTACATGTACTTGACAAAACGCATTGGGAAAATAGTGAACTGCGAACATGCCACTCTATTCCTATAGCTGTATAATACTTTTGGGTGTATGTACCCATTTATCCACCTGAAGAACCAACTTCATAAAGACGCTAGAATGGAATCACAGTCTACATGTACATGTACAGTAAACACCCGCATATAAGAACACATGGACTAAGAACATCAGGCTGAAATTTTGCAAATAAAGCACCATTTTTATAACAACAAAATCAGCCTGGAAATATAAAATGTTCTTATAAAATGGATAAGACATTAAAAAAATTTCAGATCATACAGAAGGCCTGCTGCCAAATAACTACAGCTCATCAGCTGTGATGCTGTTTTGCATTTGTTTTGAGCTTTTTTCCCTTCAAATGATCTAGTTACTTGTAGGGAGACATACAGTACTGTGCTACATTTTCTTTGCCATTAAATATGCTAATTTAATCTCAAGCATTTTTTTGCATTGTTACAGTTCTGAATTCCAACAACAAAATTTAAGAACAATTTAAGAACACCTTCAGGCTGATTTTTCACTAAGCACCCGATAAATAAGAACCTGATCAGCCTAACCTCCAAAATCATGTGTTCTTATATGGGGGTGTTTACTGTATCTGATTGAATACATGTCCACCTTGCTATTAATCCACCAGATCACTGTACCTTTGAACTCTAAAATCCATGATATGCTTTCGACCGTAGTGCAGAAGGTCATAGGTTTGAATCCTGTCAGCTGGGACTCAGATTTTTTTCTTTGTCCGACACTCGTGACATGATAAACATAACATCGTTCTCCTTTCTTTACCGAGCTTAGCATTTACCAATGATGATCATTCTTTATTAATTTATCAATGAACACACATCCGACCGGGAACTCAGAAGTTTTTCTTTACACCATGCCCGTGACATGATAAACATCACATCTTTCTTGTTCCATTATTGTTGTCATAACTGTCAAACCCATTTCACAGTGTATTTCACCTTGATTTTCTGAAATAAAATTGAAACCCTTATTTTTTTATCCACTTTTAGGATTCTCAGACAAGGACTTGGATGAAATAAGAGGAATCTTCACAGACACCAATCTTTTGTTACTTGGTCTAACTTTTGGAATAACAGTACTTCATGTAAGTTATATCATTCTGTACCAGCATAATTTATTCAGTGTTTGTAAATCAGGGATGTACTGTAGCTATTAAAGATTTCCAACAGGTGAAATTTTGTCCATCACTGGCAGAGTTAAGCAGGTCTATGCACAGTTTCTAAGGTGGAAAAATCAAGAAAAGTCAAGTCTTACACTAAGAGGAAGATATCGAGTGAATTTTGGAAGAGAGAATCAACCATTGCAAGTTATCTAAGCGAGTTTTCCAAGATGCAAGGATATTAACTTAAAAATACTGGCCCATTTTTCATGTTGCAATCCATTTCCATCCTGGCCATCTGCAGCCCAAGACACTTATGTACTTTAACTCTTCGAGCATGAGTAGGGGAATTTCAAACAAAAATGGACAATTATTTTGGATTTCCATTGATATGTCTTTTGGGCTTTTTTGAAGTAGCATTGAAATAGTGACATACTCTCTTTAACGGCATTCTTTAACAGCTGTAGTTGGTTGGGTTGTTCAGAAACGTCAGAAAGAGTTTTAATAACAAAGAGGATAAAAGGGCCATCTCTTGAATACGAAACAACGTAAGGTCAAGTCTACAGATCGGTTTTAATTTTCCATACTGAGTTTGAAGTCAAAGAATTAGAGTAAAACAGATTTAAAACGACCAAAACATCTTAACATTACATAATACATGCATTGTGTGAAATGAGACTGTCTAGACAACTGGATGATGTAATTACACCCGGGGGGGAGGGGGGGGGGGGGTACTCAACAAAATTTTGTACGGGGATGCTCCGCCCCGAGTTTCAAACCCTTACCCTTTCATATACCGTTTTTGACAGAAAAGGTACCCCTTTCATATACCTTTCATTGAAAATGGTACCCCTTTCATATACCTTTCATTCAGTGAAAATGGTACCCCTTTCATATAGCCTTTACGTGCGTCTGTTCGATATATTTTGAAAGGCCCTTTTATAATACTTAAATCACAGTTTTCCCTACGTTTTTTATACTTCAACTCGTGTTTTAGCTACCCTTTCCTATTCTTTGTGAAAACCCTACCCTTTCATATACTTCAACTCGTGAAGTCCCGACCCTTTCATATACCTCCAGCCTCAAAAAGGTACCCCTTTCGGGCGGAGCATCCCCGTATAGCTCATTACAGGGAGTACCCCCCCCCCCCCTCCCCCCGGGAATTACACTGGATAGAGATCATCTTTTAACACGTAATACACTTTAAAAAAAGTTTACAGATGATGGAACGAGTGCAAATTTGCATATCTGTACCTTTTTCGGTATCGGTTACTTATCAAATTTATTCTTGTAAGCAACTAGCTCTAGTCACATTATATGTCTACTTTTTCCAAATCCTCAAGGTCAGCTTCAACTGTAGTATTATTTTTGTTGCAGCTTTTGTTTGACTTCCTGGCATTTAAGAATGATATAAATTACTGGAAGAGCAGGAACAGCATGGTTGGACTATCGATGAGAACAGGTACCACCGTGCAGGCAAACAACCTCTATTAAGCAGTCCTTTGTTAAGCGGTCACCCTCTATTAAGCGGTCACTTATTAAATCCCCGGAAATCGTTCCCCATATTTACTGTAAACTTGACCTCTTTTAAGCGGTCACCTCTTTTATTTGACTGTATTGTAAGCGGCCCCCGTTACTTTTGAATTTAGTAGCCCCGAGGTGCCGCTACTCCTTAGTTCGAACTACTAAAATACGCGAACAGTTCATTCAATGAAACTTATCTAACAAGGCAAATAACATGGGTTCTAACATAACGTACAATGTACTTTGGTAGTCAACGCTACAAATTTAGAGTTGCTATTGAGGGAATACATGTATACGTTCTCTACCAAAGTTTTTATAGCAAGGTCTTAAAATTAACACTACTTTCGGGTAGCTGTTGCTTCCGATTGCGATTCTTTTTTTCTTTTCTTTTTTTTTTTGTTAATTTAAGACTGGTTTCCATATAACCATAACTACCCCGTTATTGCCGTAAGCCAGGCCCCGGTAGCACTGCGGCAGTGGCCTGAATGCTACCGTATACATACCGCCGGCAGCCGCAGTTGTGTGATTCCATTTGTGACCGCATGACCGTGACGAGCTTTTAGCGCGGAAATGGCTGCGATTTGATTGGACAGATCTAATCATGTGTTGTCATAAATACAATGCAACTCCCCCGGGATGTCGCTGGTTCCCGCCGGCTTGTGTTGCCATTAAAATCTTATCAAGCCTGCGATGCCGTAAAGCCGGGAAAAGTTGAACTCAACTCAACTTTCCGGCACCGGGGACGTCGTGCCGCCGGTCATCCCAGATGCCGGAACAGAATGTTTCCATTAAAAATAGAACTACCGCCGGTGTGCCCCAATGCCACCGCCGGTTCGGCTTACGGCAGTTACGGGGTAGTTACGGTTATATGGAAACCAGGCTTTACACTAGAACGTAAGGCTCCTTACGCTTTCGACTCCGACTCCGCTTCCGTTTATGTCGCTAGTGGGAACCAGTCGGATTCGTAAGAACCTAGATTGTCACAGTCGCAAGCAGAAACGGAAGAATAAACAAATCGCAATGTCCATTCCCAGGCCCTCCGAGAGCAGATTTCTGCTCACTACTCTGACCACAGGCTTACCATCCTCTGTTTGTGTGGTGTACTGTGCCATATGTAATGGCCGTATCGGTTTATCAATCTAGCCTCACTAACGGCCAAACGTAGGGCCCTTAAAACTGAGATAAAAACTCTCAAAATCACGGTTCGACTCAACTGCGACTCGCTCTATTCATGAAAGTACGTCGTTTTTATCTCCTGTAAGTTAATGTTTAACTTACAGGAGTTTATGTGGGCTAACATGCATTCTTTATGCATTTTTGTTAGCAAAAAATGCGTTAGATACTATTAATAGACTTTTTAGTGAATTTATGGGGACATTCCTATTGCATATTTGTTAGCAAGATGTTATCGATAAGAACACAAGAGTCGAGTGGCATATTTTTGAAAGCGGTTTAGCGAGCGCATGTTTGTGGCCTGAGAAAGCGATATATTCATACGTTGATGATTTAGTTAACTAAGATTTTTGTTAGACACTATTAATAGACTTTTTAGCGAATCTGTGGGGACATTCTTGTTGCATTTTTATTGCATTTTATTTTTTAGCAAAATTTCTCGCATTTTTGTTAGATGCTATCATTCATAGATCAGAACACACGAGTCGAAGGATATGTTTTTAAAGCTGTTTAGCGAGCGCACGTTTGTGGCCTGACAAAATTTTTTTTCAGTTAGGTAACATTCCTACTGTTTAATATCTCTTTTTCACAGCGATGATTTTTAAGGCGTACGATTATGAATTCTATGTTTTTTTAGGAACATGTTGCAGCATATATTTCATTGTATCGAGCGTCAAAAAGTGTAACGTAATGTAATCTTATCTCACCTAATGTAGACTGTGGTCAGATATTTGGCACGCTAGATCAAGCGCGCTTGGCTAATATCCTTTACGATGCGTTTAATTTGTTTGTCCAGTCTGGTTTGTCAAACTGGTTGCTTCAGGACATTTGGTATTATTTTTTGTTATAGCACTACGTTTTAAGAAAGGGAAAAGAGACTTTGAGGTAAGCTGACATTGCTCACCGAGAATGGTTGTATGCGATCGTATGCTGTATTGCTGTAGGCCTATTTACACGCTGCGATTTGTCGGGCCGATTTGTCGGCCACGACAAATCGTGCGCGCGCTCTTTGTACAGTGCAAGCATTGTACATGAACTTTTTTTTTTATTTCAAAACTTTTCTGCTAAGAACTTCTTGAAAAACAAATGATATCCAATAGGTTATTTAGGTTGTTGTTAGTTTAAATACTGCAGATATAATTTGTTTTGCGTGATTTCTTGTCCAGATTGCGTTTTCGTTCTTAAAATCGGGCCCGACACGCGAAAATCTGTGAAGCGATCACAGATTTTTTCCGAATCGGCCGACATGTCGGACTGAAATCGCGCGCGCATCGGGTCGCCATTTACACGCGCCGATTTGCTTTTCTCGGGGCCGACAAATCGGCACGACAAATCGCAACGTGTAAATAGGCTTACAACTAGTAGTAATCATAGATTATAGTGCGTCTCCTTATCCCGTGGCACCTCGTCTTGACCTAGTACCTCAGTTTCATGAATTAATTCAGCCACTGTTTAAAAGGAGATATGTCACGCAGCCAAAAACGTCGGGCCGACATCAAACAAATTCACGCTATAGCTGTGGGATAGGGCAAAATCCTGCCGTGCTGTGTACTCCGAAAGGTCTCAGATTTTTCCGACATATAAATAGTATATTTGTCTTGATTTCATTTCGGTTATTTCTCCGATTCTGAAATCATACTCCTCAGTACATGTACTAATACCGGAACCGTAAATGAGAAATTTCTGAGAAAGCCTGAAAAAGTGCTCCCGCGTGTGATAAACTTCTTGGACACCGCGTTAATGGAGCATGAAATCGACGATTAAGTCACGCAACATTCAACGTGAATTTCGCATGATTTTTCGGATAAAATTACAACTACCAGTTGCAAGTAAGACACAAGACTGTTGAATATAATTCCTTTATTAGCTTGACAAATTTTAGTCACAAAACTGCGAAAGTTTTCGTCGCAAATGCGCCCGATACAGGCGCAATTTCGAGCACTGTAAAATTTAATCTCCGTTCGCCTGGCGCGGCCGGTCAGTGAATTATTGCTACAAGACATACAGCGAATTGCACCGTACCGTAGAACATCGCGAAGAACGACGTCGGTATTTAGGTGAAAGCTTCCCAAATCAGGCCGAGAACCACAGCAAAATCAAGATAGAACATTCAAAACATACCAGGACGGTAGCGAGGAAAATCCGATAACTTCTTGCTTGATTCCATAGAGACCCAACAACTTACTTGGTCTGGAGAAGAATCTTCGTCCAATTTTTCCACTGCGTACTTTTAGTAGGCATTGAAATATTGAGCCGTACAATTCCAAAATCGAGAAAATATCCGAAACTAAATCAAGACAAATAGATTATTCACATGTGACATTTCGGAACCCCATGCCTGATTTCCACGCGCTGAGAATGCTGTATATTATTGTGACGTTTCAAGATGGCGCAGATTTGGTACCGACACTTTTCTCGATTCGTTCCGCCTAGACGACGCGCTAAGCATGCTGGATACTATTGTGACGTTTCAAGATGGCGCAGATTTGGTACCGACACTTTTCTCGATTCGTTCCGCCTAGCCGACAAGATTAGGAAGCGTCTCCTTCGTCGACGCAATGAAGTTTTGTTGAAATAACGTGTTTGTTAATTTCCATGTTATATCCGGCCAAATGTCACCAAATATACAACTAAATTGGATTAAAAGATTCAAGGAGAAAAACAGAAGCAGTAGTTTGGAGAAAAGAAATATTCAAAGTTTCGATTCGATTCTGGTGGAATTTTGTCGTTATTTTGTCTTTGCGTCGACGAAGGAGACGCTTCCTAATCTTGTCGGCTAGGCGGAACGAATCGAGAAAAGTGTCGGTACCAAATCTGCGCCATCTTGAAACGTCACAATATCCAGCATGCTTAGCGCGTCGTCTATAGCGGAACGAATCGAGAAAAGTGTCGGTACCAAATCTGCGCCATCTTGAAACGTCACAATAGTATCCAGCATTCCCAGCTCGTGGAAATCAGGCATCATCCTGGGGGGCTGGGGTTGTGAATAATCTATTTGTCTTGATTTAGTTTCGGATATTTTCCCGATTTTGGAATCGTACGGCTCAATATTTCAATGCCTACTACTACTGGTATGTTTTGAATGTTCTATCTTGATTTTGCTGTGGTTCTCTGCCTGATTTGGGAAGCTTTCACCTAAATACCGACGTCGTTCTTCGCGATGTTCTACGGTACGGTGCAATTCGCTGTATGTCTTGTAGCAATAATTCACTGACCGGCCGCGCCAGACGAGCGCAGATGAACTTTACAGTGCTCGAAATTGCGCCTGCATCGGGCGCATTTGCGACTAAAGATTTCGCAGTTTTGTGACTAAATTTGTCTAGCTAACAAAGGAATTATATTCAACAGTCTTGTGTCTTACTTGCAACTGGTAGTTGTAATTTTATCCGAAAAATACTGCGAAATACACGTTGAATGTTGCGTGACTTAATCGTCGATTTCATGCTCCATTAATGCGGTGTCCAAGAAGTTTTCACGGGAGCACTTTTTCAGGCTTTCTCAGAAATTTCTCATTTCCGGTTCCGGTATAAGTACATGTACTGAGGAGTATGATTTCAGAAATCAAGACAAATGGGTGTTTCTTGGTGTTGCGGAAGCCATTGTTGGTTAGCTTTTGTGTTGTGGTGTGGGTATTGTTCAGTGTCTTTTGAATCTTTTGTTTTACGTCATTTGGTGATCACACCATCCGCAACACCAAGAAACTACCAGACAAATAGACTACTTATATGTCGGAAAAATCTGAGACCTTTCGGAGTACACAGCATGGCAGGATTTTGCCCGATCCCACGGCGATAGCGTGAATTTGTTTGATGTCGGCCCGACGTTTTTGCCTGCGTGACATATCTTGCGACTTAGCCCTTTTAAACAGTGGCTGAATTAATTCATGAAACTGAGGTACTAGGTCAAGACGAAGTGTCACGGGATAAGGAGACGCACTATAATCTATGATTACTACTAGTTTTAATTCATATTTTTCTGCGTTCATCACTTTTGGCTATTTTTTCTTCCTATTTTCGGATGATAAAGCAAGCTAAAGCAAGCTCCTGGTCATAATCATGAAAACACGATATTTCTGTCGGGACAGTGTCCCTTTAGTTAAAAATGTCCTCGGTTAATTTACCCCATTTGCAAGTTATATAAGAGACTGACTAAATTAAACAACAATAGGTTTTAACGAACTAGTGCTTTCAGTTTCCTTGTAGGTTGATAAACAAATATAGAACTTTTCAATAAGTGCTTGTAAAAGCGATCAGAAATAATCCAAATCTATTTTGTTTAATAATTTTGTCAAAAAAGGTATTTCGTAGCTCATCATATAACATACAGTGCATACAGTGAAATAAACTTCAACTGAATTAAGTGTACAGTGGGTGCAAATTCTAACTAAAGGTGTTCAGGAGTTTTAGGGATTGTAATTCGACCATTTTCAATTCTTAAGGTATGATTTCCTATCCTGAATTTAAAAGTAATTTTTCTATGTTCAGGATATGGTTAATTAAATCGGAGTATTTCGTTTCACTTTTAAAGATCGAATAAAATTTATTTATTTTTTATTTACATTAATTAGATTGAGTGGTTATTTTTTAGACGTGTAAAAATGTTCTGTTTTGCCTTTGACAAGAAAAAAGATGGGATACTTAAGTTTATCGCAGTCTTCTCAATATTGAAGTTTGTACAGAAAGAATCAATCTTACTAAACAAACCTGTTTTTTTTTTCTTGAGCTATATCATTAGAAATGATTAAGCAGAGTTTTGCAATACTGTCATCAGGTTGATTTTCCAGGTCAAACAAACCAGTGTCAAACAGTCAGATTTCAGTAAGGTTCGGGGTTTTAGTTCATTTTTGTTTTTTACTTTTTTAGGTCTCATTTTGGTTCATTTTGGTCAGAAGATTCATGCCCAATTTAGTCTCTGCTTAAAGAGATAATTGTGGTACGGATAGTCTTAGATTTTTCCTATCGATGGTTTTATTATATCTGGTATTTTGTTAACAGTGACATTAAAACAAAAGTTAAGATGAGGGGATGAACACTGAGTAAGTTTACAAGAACTAGATTTCCACCTGAAACAGATTTTGACGATAAGATTGATGATGATCCCAATAATGAAAACAGAGAACAAAGTTGTAAAGAATTTTACTTGAAAGGAGGAATGAAACTTTTTCGCAGAATGAAAGCTAAATCATTCATTTAGTTATGTTTAATAAAAAGGATGCTGAAGATTAATTGCAGAGAGCTCTTGATGCTTATCCCAGGTAAAAATAAGATTTTAGCAAGTTAAACATGTTATATTCGAAAGGAAAAATAGGAGAACTCTTAAGAAAAAGCCATGGGAGATCCTGAAAATAAGGAACGTGATCAGTTAGATACTGTAGCTCCGTCTGCTCAACATAACGATGAGCAGGATATAAGTGAAGAAACACAATACAGTGAACTGTTTGGTTGTTTTAACCCATGTTTAGATAACAATCACCAAGGGAACAATCTTTTAAGTAATGTTGGAATTTTTTCAGTCTACAGCAAATGATAATGAAAAGCTGGTAATTAATCGTATGGAAAAAAAGAACTTGTTCATTCTTTGAACAGAGAAAAAATGGAGTTTTGTTACCATATGTTACTCTCTGTTAAAAACAACGAGAAGCAATTGACACTTTTTAAGTAGTGGCGCGGGTTTAGGGAAGGCAACAGTAACACAATGTTTGTGTGTAGCTCTTGATAATAAACCAGGTGAAAATCCAGACGAGTTGAAAGTACTGAAATTTGTTCCAGACACAAGACAAGAGGACTGCATAACCATTACCAATTACATACAAACAAAATTGTCAAAAGAGAAATTGAACTCAAGAAACCATGCACTATAACCTAAATGTCCAATTGCAACATCAAAAACAACATTCGGACATAATATGACAGCATTGCATGAAGGGAAAAACTTACAGGAGATAGCCCAGAGGGCACTTTGATCTGTGTTTAGTTTGGTGATTTGTGGGTTCCGAAAGCGGTATTTTCACGAATAGAGTGATTAGAACGGTGATTTTGAAAGTTTTTATTTTATAATCATCAATTTTATGAGCCCTACATTTGGCCGTCAGTGAAGCTAGTTTTATAAACCGATACGACCATTACAGATGCACAGGACACCACACAAACAGAGGTTGGTATGCCTGTGTTCCGACAATCTGGTTTACATGAGATCGAAAGCGAAGGAATCATCACCGCAATCCGCGAAAACTCTGCTTATGACCTTATTGTTTAACGTTCTACGCTTCTGATTACGACTCCGACTTCGTTGTTAGTGAAAAACAGCTTTTAATTTCCTATATTAAACCTGCGAGGACAATGGTTGTAAATACAGCTGCAAGTGTAAATAGCAATGATGTCTGTTTTGTGTTTATTGTTACTTTACAGTTATTTGGAGATGTGTGAGCACTTTCATAATCTTTTTATATCTGATGGATGAAAAAACTAGTCTTCTTGTTCTTATCCCTGCTGGGATTGGCTCATTGATTGAAGTAAGTTGTTTTCTTGTAACTTGTAGAAATTCCAAAACTGAATGCATGGCTGGTACTACGGCAAAGGGCAGATTTATTAAATGGCCAATATTTCGACTAATAGAACAAGTCTTCCTCAGGGAACCCTGAGGAAGACTAGTTCTATTAGTCGAAATATTGGCCATTTAATAAATCTGCCCTTTGCCGTAGTGCCAGCCTTGCATTCAGTTTTGTATTTTCACATTCAAGTGACGCCTGGCACGAGATCTTTCACAAGGAAGATCCGGCAACTACTAGCAAGTTTAATTTCTGCGTCGTGTGGATCTCTGCATTCAAAGGTTTTTGTAGAAATTCAATATCAGAAAAAATCACACAATTGCTTTGCAACTGTTGCGATTTGTTTACTTTGTCCAATGTCGATTAATTGTCCAGGAGCTAAATTCGTAGGAATGACTTACAAGTTCAAGTATGGAAAGGAAAATTAACCGTCGTGTGTTCACGTTCTCTACAAAACCCGAAATTTGATCATTTGTCGTTCCTGCTTTGCAAAGCAGGAAAAATAAATCTACCAAAATGTAAAACGCACATGCAGAGGCATTGTTTTTAGCGATTAAACCCATTGTTTTGCGGCGTTGGCGCCAGTGCCGTAGCTTGCCGGGGATTATTATACCGGGGTACTGAGTGTTTTTTTTTTTGGCAGACCCACGATCGAGAAGAATTGGCGGCGAAGCCGCGAGGAGAATGAGGCTTCGCCGTTCGCGCGGCGCGCGTGGTGGCTCCGCCGCCCAAACAGCACCCTGGTATAATAATCCCGCCAGATACGCAGGCTACTACTGCTGTTGCCGTGCCTGTCGCTGTTGCTGTTGCTTAAGCTCCGTAAAGATAGTGTTACACGAGGCAATTCTCCCTGCAACTTGCAAGTCAACGCTGACGAGAGCTGTTGTGAGACAAGTTGCGGATGAAATTGTGCGTGCAACATCCCTCTTCGTAACTCGTTTCGTGAAGTAAGAATTGCGTTGTGGTTTGCAGAAAAGGGTCGAACAGTTATCTTCTTATCGCAGCAGCGTTGCGATATAAGTTGCATGCGTGCAACACGTTATCACAGGCAACATCAGAAGGCTCAAGTTTACAACTTTTGTTGGAGAACAAACAATTGCAAAGTCATGTTTTCATACAGCAAACTTGTTGTCAACATGGTGTCTCCGAGTGTCAGAGTGGCATCTAAAGAGAACTTTAGCTGCGAGCAGACTGGGAGACTGGATAGTCGAGCGAGCGAGTAAATCACGTGATCGGCAATCGACCGAGCGATCTAAAGTAATACGAGCCGAGAGGCGCTGGGGAAGAGCTCGTTTTCTCGCTCCAGTCTCTCCGGGCTTGGTTTCGTGACTTGCTTGCCTGCTGGACTAAAACGCCTGTTACAACATCGTAAACAACGCGGTGGTGATTTTCAGATTGTGCGCAGCTTCCCAACTATATTATATTTTGCTCAACTCGGACAGGAACGTTCCATTATACCTTTTAACTCACTTTACTCTTTTTTTGTTTTACTTATTATTTCTTTTTTTAATATCCGCAGATGTGGAAAGTTACCAAGGCGTTTAAAGTAACCATAAAATGGGAAAATGGCTCAAGGCCTACAATACAGGTGAAAAACCAATCCAATACCGAAATACATGTACACCTTATTCGGTGGTTTAACAGATAATACTCGCGAATATTTAACGAATTACGTAGTATTATTTCGAGCCGTGCAGCGTAAATGCGAGCAATGAGTAAAATGTCTGCACGTATTATTTGTTAAACCATCGAATGAGGTGTGTATTATTCGACTGAAATTCTTGCATTATAATATCTTATGACTTAAAACCGGGATGCTAACGTGTAATACGGCAATCTACTGTGTAACACGCTCGGATATTTTACGTATTCTCTTTCCCTTATATGGTAAAATGACGTCACATCGAATAATAATCGCAATAATCTCGTTTTCATCCTTTCAGATTGTTATTTTTTCATAATTTATAAGCTGCTAAGAGTTGTACATAAGAATAGCGAACTTACTTGCATGAGAGGAATGCTGGCCTTGTCTTTCTCAAATCAGGCAAAACGGGTGCCAATGCATTGAAATACTTGTCCTGGGGCCATTGGACTGATTTATTATTATAATTGACATTTGGTCCTTAGGAAAAGTAGTCTATTGAGTAAGCATATATTTTCTTAAAATACGTTGATAAAAATACTGATATTTTCTGCTTGTTGACTGATCTATTTTTGTCATGAAGTTTGGACAGCGAACAAGCAAGGAAAAGGAGACGGAAGAGTTTGACAGCGAGGTAAGAGGACAATGAAGAAACGACACCGAATTATTTTAGTGGGGATCAGGGAAAGTGTCCGTATGAAAGAAAATGTATCTTGGGCTTCAATTCTGCCCGGACAGAGAAGAACGAAAAAAACTGTCCGTAATATTAACGAGGTATCTATATCGGGTGGGGGTCTGTAAGGTGGGGCTTTCTTTATAAGTAAATATTCTAGTGGTGTTCAGTTGATTGGTGTTATATAACCATATGATAACTAACACCACGCTATAATGACGAGAAACAGGAGCCGCTTTTGCGAGAAAGAAATCGAATTGCGGTCGTTTCGCGTACGAGTCGTTTCGCATATGTCCAGTTCGCCAACGTCTTCAGAAAAGTAAACAAAAAAAACGTTAGCGTACTGACCCAAGACGTTAGCAAACTGGCATATCACACGTTAGCGAACTGACCTAAGACTTTAGCGAACTGAACGTAGGCGAAACGACCGGTTTCCGTTTGTGGACGAAACATTCAAATGAAACCTCTTCAGCAGTAATTTTGCATGATACCGTTTGTTTTCAATAATTTTCAATATTTCCTGAATTTTGATTTTTGGCACTCCTGGGGGTTAAAATGTAAAAGCGTCTATTTTTTCCACTTTTGATTTTTATTTTAGGCCATGCGTTATCTATCCTATGCCTTGTACCCTCTGTTGGTCGCTGGTGCAGTGTACTCCCTTGTGTATTATCCACATAAAAGGTATGTATAGCGTTGATCGTGGATGCTTGGTTCTTGGATGGTCCGAGGTCGTTCGTTCTCACATGGAAATACGGAATGTATTAGCAATTATAGCTATAGCAGGTTTGTTTTTGGGCATTTCTTGTTATAACGTGCAAGTCATTTGATAACACAAATTTGTTTCCGATTCCCAGAAAACCATTCGGTCGTATCATGGTTTATACGTTTTACGCATTTACGTTTTTATCAATCGGGTGAATATAGCATATTTATACAGTTACAACATATTTTATCTCCTTTATTTCTTTCCAGTTGGTATTCCTGGATTGTTCGAAGCCTAGTGAATGGTAAGTTGTCAAAACACCCTAAATGAATACTGATTCGTGTCATTTAATTTACATTGTGTATTTTGTCCACTTCAGGTGTGTATGCGTTTGGTTTTCTGTTCATGTTGCCTCAACTGTTTGTTAACTACAAGGTGAGTTCTTAGGACAATTAAGGCTGGCACACACTAGGGGACATGTTGCGGGAACTTAAAGCGCGGACAAGCCCCTTCGTGTGCACAGCATTTGCGCATGTTGCAGGGACAGTACGCAAGCTGGTGCACACAGCGGATTGAGGTATAAAAATCACAGAAATCACTGAGGGCTCCTACTACTGAAGGCTCATGGGATAATCAATGGCGCGTTTTTATTGGTTCATTTCTATTTTGTAGCGGGGACAGTTTGCAAGAGCAGTGCACACGATGCGACATCGAAATGGAGGTAATTTTGTCCCCGCTTCATGACGCACGAATTCAAACCAGCTGAATTTCATGCAACTTGTTGCGGGGACAACAAAACGTTTTTCGCAAAAACGGGGATGTCACACGAGGAAAACTGTCGCTGCAACATGTCTCCGCTTCATGTCCCCGCTTCATGTCCCCGCAACATGTCCCCTAGTGTGTGCCGGCCTTTCAGAAATGGCAAACATGCAGCGTGTGCACATCAAGTTATGGATGCATGCGAGAGGTTGCTAAGCACGAAAGAAGCGTAACGCCAAGAGCGACTCCAGCTTCTTGGGTGCTTAGCAACCCTCACAAGTGTATCCATAACTCGATGTACGCACAGCTGCGTCGTTTACCATTTCTTTTATAACATATCGTGAAGACAAATATCAAAGTTGCCGCAAGACAAGCTGAGTGACTTGACCGTGCTACCTACGGGCAAATGGATGGCATGAATCAACCAATCAGAGTGCGCGCTTTTCTTGAGGAATGTTATCAAGCGGTATTGCTGAATGTCGGGCCGTTTACCATTTGCACGAAAAAATCGGTCGTAGTGGAATGCTGCCAATCGTGTACTGTCAAAAAGCGCGCGAAAATGGACCAGGGGGTGTGAGGCAAACATGACTTTGACAAATGGTACACGAATTTTCCGGTCATTTCAGCTGGAATGAAAAGAGAGGAATGCGTCTGAAGATTTCCATCGTTTCCAGAAACGTTTAATTGGATTGAGCTGTACCATTGAATTTCCGACCTAAAATTCTAGTTTCTCATGACAAATGGTGAACAGCCCGGATTAAGTCATATTCAAACGCGGGAAAAGTTCCATTGCAAGGGCGGGAAATGTGACAGTTGCGAGCGCGGCATTGGCTACAGGTGCAAGCGTGGATAAAGGTCACTGGTGCTAACGGCGGGAAAAACAGTAAACAAAAACAACTGTTTTTGGTTTTGCAGTTAATTAGCCCAAAAAAATGGAGCTTCCGCTATGATGGATCAGAAGAAGCGCTATCGGCAAAACTGGGCGTCTAGGTAATAGGGGCATCGCAGCAACAAAAAGTTGAACATTTTTTAGCCCGAAATGGCTTATACCTTTTACAAACTTAGACTTTTAGTCACCGCAGCTGCAATAACCTTTTAAAAAGCACTGCTTCTATTTAGTGTTAGAGTTTATCCCCCCCCCCCCCCCCC
This sequence comes from Cladopsammia gracilis, assembly GCA_022457155.1. NCBI lineage: Eukaryota > Metazoa > Cnidaria > Anthozoa > Scleractinia > Dendrophylliidae > Cladopsammia > Cladopsammia gracilis. The sequence continues at coordinate 107,074 of JAJGOT010000448.1, read as the reverse complement.
CCCCGCCATTCATTATGACCCTCCCAATACGCCGGAACACCTTGTTTATACGGACTGTTTCGTGGACGTTTTGGCGCCCGTAATAACCGCTTCGACGGCACATGACATGCACCATTGAAATTGTGTCGTTCTTTGTTTTCAGCTCAAATCAGTCGCCCACTTACCCTGGAGAGCGTTTATGTACAAGGTAAGCTGAATTTGGCGAGAGAGCTATTGAGTCTTTAATATACTATGATGAAGTTGTAAATGTTACCGTAGATATCAGTACTCAGGGATCGATATGCTAAGCCTGAGTCAATAATTGTCGAGCCAGAAATCCACAAACCCACATTTAAACCTTTCAAAAGTGACGAAAGTATGAAAAACTGTAAAGTTAGAGCAGTTTTCAATTGAGTGTCGTAAAACCAAAACCAAAGTAATTACTCTGACCAATCACAGCAGTCGTTAACAATCCAATGAACCAATCAGAGCTCGAAGCAATTACATGTCAGCGGCGCCAAACGCGGGAAAACGCGTGCGAGCAAGTCACGATTGGTTTTGGTTTTATTTCTGATTGGTCGAGAAAGTGGCGCGAGATTTTTTAGCCAATCACAAAGCGTAGCAATGCAAAAGTAAATCAATTGTGTAATTACTTTTGACACTCAATTGAAAACTGCTCTAAGAGACAAAATAACGACTAAAGAAACCCTCAACGTTTCACCAGTTTTTTTTGACGGTCTGTCACGGAATCAAATTTGATGAACTGTAACCCACTTTTATCCATGCAATCCCGCATATTTTTTTTGCCCAAACTAAGTGTTCTATTTTGCTCTGTAGAATCTTATTCAATACAGTTGTATATTGATTTGTTAGCATTTGGCAATGTAGCATGGGAATTAGCTAAGCGAGACACTTTGTCATCTAATTTTCATTTTACTAGCCTTGTCTCACCGCTATACCAGGCAATTGAAATGATCTGTTGAAGATCTTTCTTCTGAAAGAAAAAGAATCACTAATTTTAGCTGTGTATTTGCAGGCGTTCAACACGTTCATTGACGATGTGTTTGCGTTTATTATTATCATGCCGACCGCTCACCGCCTGGCCTGCTTCAGGGACGATGTGGTGTTCGTTATTTATCTTTATCAAAGATGGTAAGCCATTTAATTTTTAATTGCTCCGATTGAGTGTCCAATAGAGCGGTTTTCAAATGAGTATCGAAAGTGATGTAGCTTTGGTTTTGCATTGCTACGCTTTGTGATTGGCTAAAATATCTCGCTCCACTTTCTCGACCAATCAGAAGTAAAACCATATTCAATCGTGACTCGCTCGCACGCGTTTCCCCGCGCTTGGCGCCGGCTACATGAATTTGCTGCGAGTTCTGATTGGTTCATTGGATTGTCTGTGTCTGTTGTGATTGGCCACAGTAATTACTTTGGTTTTGGTTTGACGACACTCAACTGGAAACCGCTCTAAGCCTGATTGTTTACTATGTAAACTAAACAAAATGGTTTATTATTTCTTACTTTACTGTACCATCAGTCGGAAATCTTGCATGATAACGGTAAACATTTTCGAAGAGGAAAGAACAGGAGGTAGAAAAGGAACCATTTGTACTCATATCAACTGTCTCAAAAAAAAAAAAAAAAAAAGAGCAAGAAAAGCGCATCACCCCAACCTGTGACCCGTATTTCTCGAAACTTTCCAACCGGAAAAACACGAAACAAGCTATTGCATAGTACTTGAACGTCATTCCATTCACGCAATCGTCTTCCATAGAGCTGTTTTCACATAAATCCAAAACCAAAGCAATTACTCTGGCCAATCACAACAGAACAGACTCACGCACGAAGAGTACGCGCTAATCAGGTTAGCGTGAAAATTACCTTCGCGTGTATCACTCGCTAGACGATCCCTGAGAGAAATCGGAGACTTCTCGTAGTCTACTTGTAGGTGGGGTACGGAGACGCACACCGCGCTTTCGCGCTCGACACCTTTTGATTTGATGCGTTTGTCTTCACAGGCTGTACCCAGTGGACATGAAACGAGTGAACGAGTTCGGCGTGTCCTACGAAGATCAGGAGGAGCAAGACAAACTACACAAGGATTAACCATGTTATCAATTATTAAATTATGTAGTTAGATCGAATAGAGTGATTTTACTTCATCTGTGAAAAACTATCTAACAATTAGTGTGTGATAGTCAAAATTAAACAAAAGAAAACAAAGGAATTATAGTCTAAAAGTGCCTAGTATTCTACTAACTATTTCACAGATGAAGTAAAATCACTCTAAAACGAAAGTGAAAATAAAACGTTTACACTTTTGCGCTTAATTAATGTTCAAAAGTCTTTTTTTTTTCTTCTGTCCTCTTTTTTACGTATTCTATGTTGTCTATGGCCTGCGTGGTAGCCTGAAACAGCAGAAGTCTGCGTACTCCCCTTCGCTTTCTGCGTCACGCAATGAATGATGTCCTTGCGACTCGTACTCTTGGACTGCTCCTTCTCCAAACGCTCCTCTAGTCTGAAATGCCAGTCTTTTCTTGGCCCTTTCGACCAACAGACTTCTGAGGAAATACAGATGCCATGAACAGTGTAAACCTACTATCCAGTATTGTGGACTGTTCACAGTCACGTTTTTCCTGTACAGAGTTTTTGCACGGCAGCCATGTTGCGTGGCAGGAACAATAGATTCTTTTTCCCATGGGAAAGAATGTTCTTTCTAATGCAAAACATTTTCATTGTTCCTGCCATGCAACCTGGCTGCCGTGCGAAAACCTCCATTGGTCAAGTTCGATCGCTGAGTTCGTTTAGCCGCCAACTTGAATATGGCTCAGTCAATTCCAAGCGTGCCCATCCCTCCTCGGACATTTGTTGGGCATTTTCATTTGGTCATTTTCTTTTCGGACAACTGCAAATCGCCCACGATGGGGTAAGTTGATATACAGCTATTTCAATTTAGGTTGTCGGATGAGAGCTTCAAGCGTACGCAACAAGACCGCAAGGTAATATGGGTAGTTGTAAATTGGTCAAAGCTTGGATTCGCGGTTTTCGTGTTTGTTAGCGATGAGTGAGGTGGATGTAAGCACCATAAATGTTTGCCTTCGGGTTTTAAAGGAAAATAACAAATCGAAGTACGATTCGTATTGCTTGAGGGGCGTACCGTTATTTGATAGCGTGAAAAGGCTGAAGGAATACCTTTTGGAAAGGTGTAAAGATGACATGCGGCCGGCCTCGGATACCACATTCCGAATGGGATACTACGGTGAAGGTCACCAGAAGTTTTCCATAACTTCCGAAGTTCAGTTAGCCGAAGCGTTTTCGTTGGTAAAGAAGGGACTAGTGACCTTGTGGGTGGACCCACATTTCGCGAAGGATGATGGACGCGTTTCTGTCAGTTCAGGGAAAAAGAGAAAAGGTATGTGAACAAAGTAGTTGTAATAATAAGCTTATAACCCCGGAATATAGGCATAACACCATTCTAATGTAATCCCGCTTTTCCTGTTTTATTTTTGTCACTTGACTTCAGAGGCCTTTTTTTCCATTTCTAGCTAATCCCCATTCCGCCGATGACGACGAAGAAAGCGGGAAATCAAGCTATGAAGAACGCCTGTCAAGACTGCGAGCAAACCACAAACTTCCAGAGTTTAAACTGTCTTGCTGGGCCCGAATGTTGGTAAGGGACTAATCCATCATCACCGAGACCTCAGTGCAAGTAATAAACGAGCTATTTCACTGTCTGCTATTCATATTCTGGTTTAGATTTCAGTTCTTAGTAGTGAATCCCGTAAAAAAATCATACTATCCTCCGTAAAGTTGTTTTCCAAATTCTTAATGAATTTGCATAGAGCGCACGTGCTGCACGTGCATCTACGTATTCGATTTCGCGCTGTTTTTACGAAGAAGTTTAAAATATTTTGTGCGTGATAACAAAAAGCAGGGAGATCAAAAATTACATTTCATGATCAAACAACAGCACCAGTCGTTAATCGTGTTTCTTTGTAGAAGTCCGGGTTTTACCAATTAATAATTAAAATATAGATACATTGAATACGTACGGCTGTTTTATTGTTGCGTTCTAGGTAAATGGAACTCACACGAGTGAAGTGGAACCGCCAGATTTGCCCTTTTTCACAGGAAGAAGTAAAGGGGTAAAAATAACAAGTGCGGCGGAAACCTCTGAGCGCTCCACTGACGATGCTGAGAGAAAGGTAAGCATCTCGTGTAGCAAACTATGATCAATCTGTGCCTCTAAACACCTTAAAAATTCTTAATTAGCTTTCACTTGCTGTCACTTTTCTCTCCGTAGATCCGTATGAGAAGTGCTGTTTTGCAGCAATTAAAAGACCTCAAGGCTCTCAATGGAGATGGCATCCTTTCGGACGACGAGTTCCGTGGCCTAAAAGAAAAGCTTCTCAAAGAACTGTAACTTATTGCTCAAAAAACTGTAACTTATTGCTCAAAGAAATAACTTATTGCTCAAAGAACTGTAACTTATTCAAGAAATAAACCTTTCAGTTACAAATATTCCGCGTGTTGTATGTAATTTCTCACTTCTTGGTCTGTGATTTGCAGAAAGGCTTCTTCGACCATTAATCCAGGATCGTTACAAAATTGCCATGCTGCATCATTTTCTCTGATCCAGTTCTTAGCTTGTGCAAAAAGCTCTTCGCACGGCATAAAATCAGGGCTGTATGGGGGCAAAAAAACGACCATAGCTCCAGTTGCATCAATTGCATCAACAACTTCCTGTGTGTGGTGGATAGCTGCATTATCTAAAAACACAAACAAAATAAAAGTGGCTTACGGGATTTTTGAACATGTGTACCTTTCTCAGTCTAGGCAAATGATTCTCAGTCAAGTGCTAGCAACTTTAGAATGTTGTAGTCAGTTTTTAAACTCGGTTCGCTTACCTAAGATGACCACCGATCGCGGATTTCTTCCATCAAATGGAAGCAAATTAGGACAAAGCTTTTCAGTGACAAAATCATGAAAAGTCGCGCCGTTGATGTTTCCCTCGTAGATACCAATGTCAATTATGCCCTCAGTGCAAATAAGAGGAATCGCAGTAATACGAGGACCCCAGTTCTGCATGAACTTTTTAACCTCTGCTCTTTTGCCAACAAGACTACGTCCGTAAGATCGAGAAATTCTTTTGTCCTGTCAACATCAACATCAACATAATACAGTATAAGTTTCAGAATTAACATGGGATTAATTTATCAACAAGGTCGCTGAGAAGCACTTACAAATCCGCTTTCATCTAAAAACACAAACATTTCAGGTTCCAGAGCACAAACATCTGAGCGGAAAATTACTCTTGCTTCTTCAGATCGTTGAAGGGCAACTTTCTTCAGCTAATGGGTGAAAAAAGGAAGCCAAGTTGTAGTGACATTTTCACAAGCTGTGAAAAGGTACGGAGAAAGCACAAAAGTTTAATTACAAACCTTTTTGTGACTGAAACGGTTTCGTCTTAAATAATAGAAGATGGTGGATATAACAAATTCTGATCCCGTTTGAGCATACACATCGTGTACGATTTCTGACAGTGTTTTCTCAGGGTGTTTAAGCACTGCTTCGATAATCAAAAATTCCACGTGCGGGTGCATAGACACACTGTTAAAAGGTCTTCCAATGGTTCCGGTTTTAACTTCTCCAAACGTTTGGAATTTTGCCACATAACGCTCGACAGTTCTTGGCGACATACACAAAGCAGACGCAACTTCATCTACTTTAAAGCCTAATATCTCCTTCATCCAAATGGCTCGCCATCGGAGATCTTCGCTGTATGGGCGAGGCATTTTTATCGTATTCATAAAAATCCCATAGTACCTTGCGGTCTCGTTGCGTACGCTTGAAGCTCTCATCCGACAACCTAAATTGAAATAGCTGTATACAAAAGCCCCACGGTGGGGCTTAGAAATATGTGCACATGCCCAATGGGACAAAACCGATATCACATTGTGTTGTAAACAAGTTAATAATCTCATTTTCAAACAGGATAATTAATGATTGAAACAGTACAATAACAATACCAGACTTTTTGAATAGATCAAATCTCTCGTTTAATAAGGATATTCATATGTACTCATCATAGTATCAATTTAAATAGGCAGGTATTTTACTAAGAAAATCAATAATGACGAAACGAAGAAAACCACGCCCGGGCACTTGATGACAAATGTCCCACCTCTTGCCAAATGCCCGACAAATGCTCGAGGGGGTTGGTCACGCTTGGAATTTCACTGGACCCCTGGGCAGTTTTTGTAGTGTACCCCCCCCCCCCCCCCCCCCCACCCCACCACCAGTTTTTAGCGCACCGTGACTGATTCCAGATGCAGGCTAAACAAACTCAACTTGCGAACACACTAGTTTTGGAAAAGGTGCCCGTTTAGTGTTTTTCTCAGGTTCGTCAATCGATCAGTCTATTCGGCCTATTAAAAGAGAGCATAATGAACAGTTCCAGGAGTTGTAAAAATCTATGACTTATTTTCTTATTTGTGTAGATAAAAATGGACAGTGGCAACTTTTTTAGACGATTTATGGAACAATATATTTACCATTATTAACGAAAGGATAATCCAGCCTCATACAAATTCAATATTAATAACATTGAATGCTTATTTAAAATTTTCACGTGTATGATCGATAACATATCAACATCACTTTTTGTTGACAGAAATTATAACACTTGTTCCTGGCGAAGCATTGGCCGCATGATTGAAAAGGAGCAGGTTTTTCTCCGGACTAGACCATGTGACAGAGGATGGCGTGACAGTCACGCTATAACCAGACGAGTAATGCACGTCTTCATTCAAATAAACCTTGGATTCTGTCGAATGACAGGTCTGGGACACTTCGTAAACTAACTTGAATTCCTTCGTAGACGAATCAAAGCTGAATTTTACAGTGTTGCCTGCAACGGCCTGAGGGTAGGTACGTGTGGTATTTTGTACGTAAGGTTGGTTGAGGCCCGTTCCATTCCATAGCGTACAACACTTGTCCCGTTTTAAAGAGGAGTGGGGTGGGTGGTAAGCTTTGTAGATCCATCCTATCCACGACTGTTGGTAGATGTCGGCAGCAGTCATCGTTTCGAATATAGGCGCAAATGTCCCAGCGCTCGTCAGAAATTCTGTCAGCATTCCTCCGCATTTTAATCTCTCCAGATCCTTTTTGCGCGCCTCGAAATTCTCGATTAATTCCAGTGAGGGTGGGACGTAAAAATGATAGCTTAAAACACTCCTGTTGCGGTACAGGTCACCGCCTGGTACGCTCTTGAATCCGACTCCAAAATCATCCCAAGTGACGCCCTCAAAGAAGATGCAATGTTGGTCATCGTACTGCCGGATTGCTTTGCTCAGAACCTCATAAGCAGGGCCCAGGTTCATTTTATCCGCTACACCTGGAACAAAAAGAAGTGGATCTGCATAAACATCGCCTGCCCAAGGCTCGTTGATAAGCTCATAGCCAATAACATTGGAAAAATTCTTAAAACCCGAGGCAGTTTTTGCCCAGAAGGCCGCCCAGCTGTCTAACAAGCCATCTGTGTTGTTGTACAAGTGCTGAAATGCCACGCTTGTCGCTTCGGTTAGGTAATAATCCGACCACACAAACTTGGCACAGTCTTCGTCCGTCGGCATGCCTGTTTTGGGATCGTTTACAAACGGCTCGTGTAGCGGTTCAGGAAAGCCTTTAGCGTTTCCAGTGTTTACTGCCCAGGTAGGCAAACCTTCAACACACAGCACCCTGGAGAAGGCATCTTGATGCATGTCGAGCAGGACATAAATGCCGTATTTCGCGGACAGTGCGACAATATTCTGCATAACCTGCATGTATGTCTCGTTGTATTTCCCTCTCGTCGGTTCCAGCCCAGGCCACATGAATCCAAGCCGTACCACATTTAAGCCAAGCGATTTCAAAAGTTGCATGTCTTGCTCCGAGAAAGTTCCATCTGAGAAACCTTCGGTTTCTGGGTGCCAGGGAAAACTCTTCACCACCACATTCGTCCCGTGGAAGTACACCTCGCGCCCCAGGCTGTCTATCAACTTCTGTCGATCTGGGTTCACCGAGATCGGCAGAAGGTTTACAGCTGAAGACAAGGTGAAAAAGCCTAGTATTATAAATACCGACAGCATCGTGAGAAGAGTGCTGCTTGTCCGTGACTCGTACAACTTTGGATTTCCATAGGCATTGAGAAATCACCGAGTCACGAGATCGTGGTTTCATTTTACACCAATTGCGTTACTCCCAGAGGCCATGGATCCCTACCAACTCTAACTGAAATTTCTTTAGCAGCAATTTACTTTGGTGCTGTTAATTTGTTTTTCAGTTTTCAATGAAGTGAAATTTGTAATTTTTTTGCGGTTTTGATTTTGGAATCTCTTTTAGTGAAAAGGTCTGGTCAACGAGGAATCGAGGCAAAGCTAAAACAAGATTTTTATGCTAAATCTATAGTTGCAAAAGCAACAATTATCTTCTAAACATTTCTTTCTAGTTAACACTTTCTAATGTGGCCCTAGCGTGCACTGCGTGTGAATACAGCCATCTCTCATCACCGTCACGCATCGGAGCGTGGCGTTACCACCCAAATAACGGCTGTGTGGGGTCTTCCCCAGGCGATGATAAAGCGCGTGAAAACAGAGAGCGCAGGACGTCATAGGGAAAGATTCAAAAGGCGTAGCACCTTTCGCCTTCTTCAGTGCATCCGTTCCATCCAGATATGCATTTAGACAAAAATGCCGTTGTCTTTGCAAGCTCTAAAGGATATTTTTCCGATGAGAGCACGGAAGCCCAGGCTCTCAACAGGAATCCTCTACGACAAAAAATGGGGGCTGTCTAATACACCCGAACTGAATCGGGTCGACTAAGGCTGTTGTCGACCCGACTAACCGGAAGTCATTTCGCGAGAGACTTAGAAAAAATAGGAAGATGAAAAGGTTGTCGAATCGACACGACCCGACTCGGCTCGACACGACTCGCCTGTGTGCAAGTCGACTCGACTCCGCGGAAGTCAGTTCGCGAGACACTTAGCTTTTCATTTCTACTTCCAGTGGTAGGATAGATAAACTTTTCGACCTGACTTCCGCTAGAACGAGTCGACTGTGCTTCAAGACGACCCGACTCAGTTCAGGTGTATTGGACATGGATGGAGCAAAAAATAAGGATTTGTATGGGATTTAATCGTGAGTTTGATAAAATATCAAAATTATAAATAAACAGCCATTAAATGATGTCTCCTTTGTGGCTTCTAAACGGCATTTTAGCGAGTTTTGCACCTAAACTACACCTAAAATCATTTACATTTTAATGGAGGTTTATATATAATTTTGACGTTTTATCAAACTCACGATAAAATCCCATAAAAATCATTTTAGTCGTTGAGGATTCCTGTTAGCGTGGATTCCTTTGGTGAGAGATACGTTATTAACTGTTATTAGTATAACATAGTTCTAAACGTTTTTAAAAAAATCACGCGAATCGCAACTTTAAAGATCAGGGGGCGGATTTGGGGAAGGGGCCAACGGGGCTGCGCACAACCCCCTTCCCCCCCTCCCCCTTTTGTCTGGGATTTTGTATTTTCCTTTGAAAACAAAGTCTATCGGATGGTATTTTGAGATGAATGACTCTAGCTTATACCATCCCAAAAAAAGCGGATTAACTAATATAGAAAACTCAGAGAGAGCGAGAAAATCATTCAGAACGCAGAGAATGGTTGCAGAAAACGTCCACTTTATGTTGAGTTACAACTTGGCTCTGAGCGACGTTCATGCAAAAACGCCACATGATTTAACAACCGTGATTCAAATAACTTGTTGTTTCTGGTTGAACATGCATTTATCCAGGTGGCTAAGACAGTATTTATGCATAACGTCTTTACAGCTTTTATTTGTCACAATGAGATATGTGTGTATGGTCATGCATTCCGAGGTAGTTAAGCAGTTTGACGGCTGTCCAGTCTCGATCAATTTTAGTTGGAAAATCAAGCCATAAAATTTGGTATGGCAGCGATAGGTGAGCGCACAGTAAATGATATTTACCGTAAACACTCTATTGCCACCCCGGGGCTTATGCATCAATCAATTCCGGCTGTTACCATCCCCCCGGGCATACCCCGGGAATTTGCAAGGCCCTATGTCCCTGGGGCGGGGATTTTGTACAACAACGTGTTGCCCCGGGGGTTGGGGGCGGGGACAACTTCACCGATCGCCAGATCCATGCGGTCGCCGTGTCAGTAAACAATGGAAGAATTCGCCGGGAAACCGACTACTTTTGTGGGCGATTGGCTTGAAAACCAAGGTATTGCAAAGTTAAAGAATTTGTTTGAAGGTAAGAAACACTTCTTGATGTGTATTTCAACTTAGCCTTTGAGGCGAGGAGCTGAAAAAGCACAAAGTTGACAAGGGCACGAAAAAAACAAAGCACAGCATCAGGCTGCTGACACATAAACAAAAATTTCCGATAGTCCAAAGTCGTGCATCCGATCAAAGAAACAACGTTAAATATGTCTTTATACATTCTGATGCACAGATGTAATAGAGAGAGGGCCTTATTAAAGGAGAGGTGAGTGGGGGGGGGGGGGGGGGGGGGGGTGGGGGTGGGGCTTATTAGAGTCCTTAGTTAGTCGCAAAAGGTTGAGTGTGCCGTGGGCCCACAGCCCGAAAAATGTTAAAATAATGAGAACCTTTCTCAGATAAAATAGCAAAAAAATATCCATTTTCAGATTAAGCAATTCAACTCAGACTTGGTTTGACAATAATAAGACGGGAAATAGGCAACACATTTTAAATGTCCGAATCTCTATGCCGAATAATGGTAAAACTGGTACGCTTTCCCACTAAATTAAACAAAACGTTTCGGTTATTTATACTCTGTTCGAGATAACATTCATAACGTTTTTAATATTAAAGCAAACGTCACCAAACTTCGTGACTTTTTTCAAAGTTTATCTGGCAACAATTTGGTATGGCATTTCCATGTTCACGTGACTTGATATTTCCATGGCAACGAGATTTAGACGGCCATGTTTTTTGGAAATTTGGCCCGATTTTTTTACCTTTTAATGGAAAGAAACAAGTTTACTTGTATTCCAATATAAATAATAAAAATTTCCAATCCACTCAATTACTCTTCCAAAAAGGTTGCGTGATCTACAACATTATTCAAACAAATGAGTCTTTACTTCAGATTCAGTTGAGGCCATGTAGATACTTTATTCAACTTGTAGCTAGTTACTGGCTCTACTGGTTACTATACCAGTTATAATATCAATGGTGCTTAGAACCGACGAAGCTTTTCTTTTTCTTCAGGAGTACAATACGGTCACTTGTGTCTTTGCCAGGAATATCCGGGACATCGACTTGTGTAAATAGAGTTTCGATGTTCATATTTTTGCCATTTACGTCGCGTAATCTTTCCTTCTTCTGAATTGAATTACAATAATTTTTGTCAAAGCTTCCCTTTTTCACGTTCTCTGGAAATGAGCCCATCATGTTTCCTGCCGGTTTATACCTGCCAACAATGTACGCACACTTCATGCTTCCTTTGGTCGATTCAGCTCTTCCAATACCAAGCACGTTGCTTCCTTTCCACACGACTTGCGTGAAATGACCTGTTCCGCCTGAAAATCCTCCTGCACTGAAGTCATAACCAGGATTGCAAACCTCATTGTACCTAAAACATAAGAGTATATGTATGTTGTGGTTCAATTTTATCCTTGGTTCAAATTTTATTTTCCTTTGTTTTTGGCTATGGTAATGTATGATAATGAGTTTTAAACAAAGGAAAATAAAATTTGAACCAAGGATAAAATTGAACCACAACATATATTTTAGAGAAATAAACAAAAGTCTTAAGAACAATTACATTATCAGTTTTGTGTAGCTATGTCGGCCAACGTTGCCATACTGCAGCGCAAGCAGTCAAATCCCGTTACGAACCTGTTTTAATAAACGGACGCCAAACTGCAGCCATGACAATTTCTTCACTAAAACCCTTCATCTCTTCATCTCTTCATCTCTTCATCGTCGGAGAGCTCAAGTAAATTAAGGCATGGCTTGCCAGCCGATTTCGCCCAAAAAGTGAGGGGGTGGTCTATTTTCTGAGGCTTTATTTGCAACAGCGTAAAACTTTGCAGGGCTAATCATTGCGATTATTGTCATTTTGACATGTAAATCTTATGCAAATTAGGTCACGTGACTTTAGAAGTCTTTAAGCAAAAATGGCACCAGTTTATACCAATAGTCATCTATTTTTACTTCTCTTAAATGGTAGTTTCTTGGTGTTGCGGATGGTGTGATCACCAAATGACTTAAAACAAAAGTTTCAAAAGACACTGAACCATACCCACACCACAACACAAAAGCTAACCAACAATGGCTTCCGCAACACCAAGAAACACCCTCTTAAATGGTTCCAAAAGTAAGCAACAAAGGATCTCTGCCCGGACTTTTTGAAATATTTTATTAATTTTGAAACTGAACGACATTAATTTAATTTTTCAGGCTTTTATGTACCTAATAGGCAAAGCATTATAATCCCAAAGGCAGCTTCCGGGGAATAAGCAAAACTGATGCCATTTTGCTTAAAAGAATTTTGAACTAAAATAGCCCTGTCTGGTCACGTGACTTAATTTGCATACGTCATGGATGTCAATATGACAACTTTGTCAAACATATTAATCTGTCAAAGTTTTACGTTTGTAAATAGCTTAATCCTCAGAAGATAGACCACCCCCTCACTTTTTGGGAGAAATAACTGGCGGCCCATGCCTTCATTTTCTTGAGAGAGACGATTCCACCCCAAAGGTGTTCTTCTTTTTTTTTTTATTTTATTTTCAGGGGACTTTTTGTTGGGACCTGGAAATGTTAGTAGCCGTCTACCCACCCCAGACACATTTGAGTAAACGTCTGGTGAGAATCGCATAAAATAAGACACGTTTTGAAAATCTACATTCAACCTTTTTAGTGCAAGTTTTAAAAAGGCTTACACAGGGCATCGAGTCGTTTGATCAAATCATCAGAGATGCAAAACATGCAACTTCTGCACTTTTCGGTTAAAAAGTCTTCCAAAGTATTGCAGAACAGGGAAGTTCCAAGGGATGGCGGATTCCCACTTGGATCATGTTGACGCCTCAAAAGAGCTAAATTCAGGGCTTCATTCCACTCTACGGCTCAGAGGCATGAACGATGGACGCTCACAGTAGAGCAGCAAGAGGCTCGGTTTGACGGCTGCTACATTCGCATGCTCAGGATGGTCCTTAATGTTTTATGGAGGGATAGGGTCAGACACAATGTTGTCTATGGCGATCTGCTTAGACTCTCCGTTAACATCAAAAGAAGGAGACTCCGACTGGCTGCTGGACGACACTGCATTTGACACCTTGAACTAGTTGCAAGTGACTTCTTGCTCTGGTAACCGACCCAGGGAGAAACTTCACGACGGTGACAGTCCCTTACATAAATAGATCTGCTCCGGCGGAACACGGGATCGTTCTTAAATTCGTGGCTGCAGAGATCAAGACTTGCATGGAGGACCGTAGAGTTTAGCGTGTTATTAGTTCGGTTTTCATTTTAGGAACGCAAAACCAATTAGCAATCACAACAGAAGCATGCTAGTCATTTCAATGAATTGAACCAATCAGTACTCGAGGTAAATACACGAAGCCGGCGCCAAGGGCAGGGAAACTCGTTGAATCACATGGTTTTGGTTTGATTTCTGATTGGTTGGGAAAGTGGCGTGAGATTTAAACCAATCACAAAGCGTATAGTAATGCAAAACCAAAGCAGTTTCAAAATTATATTCCACACTCAATTGAAATCCGCCTGTAGCCCGAGCATATTCAGCTTGATGACGGCTTTGCTTGTAGGTTTGAAGGTTAAACAATAACTGCAGGAAAGCTTAGATCACTAAGGTATGATCCTGGCTACATTCAATTGAACTTAACTCTTCCTACCAGTTTGTCACAGCTTGTTCCATACTCTGTGCAGCGTTAGTGGAACATCCCATGGAAAGGTTTTCTCCTTGTCCTTCTCTGTCGGTCTTAGGCGAGTGCATCAATGTTCCCATTTTGGCGAGTTTCTCAGCATACGCCTTAGCGTCGTCACACATCTGCCTATCTAGTGTCATCGGTGGAGCTTGGTGTACTTTGCGGAATTTGTTATGCTCGGCCAAACCAGTTTTCTCTTCTTCAGTAAACGCTGAAAAAAGGACGAAATAGGACATTTTGGAATTTGATCAGCATTAATCGGAGTGTTGCCTTGTAAAAGACCATTCATATGGGAATAAATTTCCAGGTGAATAAAATGTTTTGCACCAATCCTGGTTCTCAAAACGAGGCTTAAGGCAATTCGTACGTGGTCTTTATATATTCTATGTGAATTGCAGGAGTGTGTCTCTTCCTTGGAACTGGATCAGTTGCCACCTCAAAAATACACGATTTAAATAAAGATTTAATTGATAAGGATAAGTTCTACTTATTTCACTGTACAGACCATCTTACATTGGGCTGGGGTTGAAAACCCCCTTCGGTGTTTGCTGTGTTACAATATTTTAACAACGTGATAACCTAGATAGATGGCCCATCATGTTCTCTATACAGGATGGGTAATGTGATATGACGTCATTGCAGTTTAGAGCCGACATCTTGGATGTTTGGATTTCCAGAAAATCACACCTATTTTATAGTGATTAATCTCTATAAAATAGGTGAACGAACGTTATTAATCGACACCAATCACTTTTATCTATTTTTATCGATTTCTATTGGCAAGGATTTTTATCGACATTCGTTTCGCCGGAAGCTATACAAATATAAAAAAAATGTTAGTCAGAAAGACAAAATGTTGTTAGGGGTGCGGTTTATTTATTATTCATAAAATGTTTTTCTCCTCTTCGTGCATTACGTCATCCAGTTCTCTCTCATTTCACACAATGTATATTTATGTCATGCTACGACATGTTTTTTTTTTAAGTTCATCGTTTTGGAAACAAAATTTGCTTTATTTGAAGTAGTCTGCTATCCACTAGCTATGAAAAACTGGGACCAAACGTCCCGCTTGTGAAGCCGTTACCGGCTAATTGTTACAACCAACCTCCTGCCGCTCCTGGCGTTGTTGCCCCAACGGGTGGTGTTGTACCCTGTGTGGGTACAGTGGTTCCTGCCCCTGTACCGATTGGTTTTCCTGTGGTGGGTGCCTGTGTAGGTACAGTGGTTCCTGCTCCTGCGCCGGGTTGAGGTCCTATTCCGAGGCCACCAGGGCCATCTATCTGAACATTTATATTTATAGCGGTCTTGCCGTTTGCAATCGTTCCAGTGCCAGAAATTTTTATATTGGACTTCCCTAAAAAGAAAAGCGACTAAATAATCCACATCAATAACCGTCTTGGCAAACCAGTATTATTCATTCCTAACAAGTTGAATTTCCGGATCTAAACAAATGCCTTTGAACAAAAATAACGTTTCTAGTGTAAACTACATTGTAAATATCTAACCTGACAGGAAAACATGTAGTAAGAATACAGTGTTTTGCCTCGTAATGAAATCATCCAAGTGAACTTGAATTGAGTACAGTCGCTTTGGACATCTATTAGTGTGAACCATTCAAATGAAAAATTACACTTATGAGTCAGCCTAGCCTTACGTGTTTTCCCGCGCTGTACTGCTAAAAGGTAGATTCCAGGCCTAAACGAGCTGGAAAGATCAGGGAGAAGGCTGCAAAGTAGTCGGCTTTTTTGTCGTGATGTTTACTATACAGTTCAAGATGGTTCTAGCTTTACTGTCTGTGGTCCAAATCCCCGAAAGTATAACCGTACAAACGAAAGCTTTATTGAGCAGTACGTTCTTGTGGAGCTGTTTGCTATGGTAGAAAGTTCTAACTTTCGAGTCTGCGAATGAAATCCTAATAAGCTTAAGTACCATTCAAATAAAAGCTATATGAAACAGTACATTCTTATGGTGCCGCTCGTATTCCGTGCAAGGCGGTTCTGCCATTTGATTATGTTAGAGCGGTTTCCAATTGAGTGTCGTAAAACCAAAACCAAAGTTACTACTCTAACCAATCACAGAACCCGCAGACAAACCGATGAACCAATCAGAACTCGAAGCAAATACATGCATTGATGTAGCCAGCACCAAGCGCGGGAAAACGCGTGCTATCAAGACACGATTGGTTTTGGTTTTACTTCTGATTGGTTGAGAAAATGGCGCGAGATTTTTTAGCCAATCACAAAGCGTAGCAATGCAAAACCAAAGCAATTACGAAATTACTTTCGACACTCAATTGAAAACTGCTCTAACAAAAGCCAATAAGAGGTTGTTTCAGAAGTTGTACAGGGTGGTTCTTATATTCAACCTGTTACACACTAGCCTGCGCTCTGACGTCTCCTGCTTTGTTTTCCGCGTGAAAAAAGGAAATATGAGAAGCCTTCGCGCTGTCTTAATTATCCAGATGTTCTTCGTAGTTAGGTCAAGTTTTAATTAAATAAAAACGAGGAAACATTCATTTAAATACACGTAATGGACTAGAACATGAGAAACAAAACAAGACAAAACAGAAAATTTACACGTTAAAAAAATGTCATTTTTACCTGCCTGGGCAGTCCCAAAGGCGAGCAACACATAATAGAACCACATGTTTTTTCTCAGCTGTGATACACTTCTAATGGAAAGAAAAGAGCACGACGTTCACAGTGCTTAAGAGGCCAAGAAACTATAGATATGTAAATATGTGTATATACTATACAAGTGTTGCTTAAGAGGCAAACACGTTAAGTAACCGTTTCCCTACTGAGATTTTGGGTGTGTTGATCATCATGTCTGCTCAAATCTCCATGAGTTCTGATATGCTGACAATTGAATTTTGGATCACAAAAAGCTAACATTTGGTTGATTAAGGAAATTACTACTGGTACGTTATATTTGTTGTTCTTCCAGTCCATGTTTTCGGCCTTTGTTATTCTGAGTGCAGTAGTGAATTTGTCATTCCATATATCTATTAAGGTAAGAGAAGAACAATCGGTAGAGTATAACGGATAGAAAAGAGAGGCGTAATCAAAGATTTGACAAGTGTGGGAATCAAACCCGTTCCACCATGAAATGGTTTCAACTACTGTTCTAAAACTCATTAATAATTCAAGAAAAGAATGCAAAGAAAATCACTGCCGTGAAGGAGGTTTGGATACCCGGTCTAAATTTGCATAGATTTTGGCGTTTTTATTCTTTCGTTTTCTCTGCATTTAATGATCATTTCGGAGAAGCTACTCAGCAATTTTATCTGTTTTCCTGACAAACCCGGAAATTAAATGACGTGTACTAGGTTGAGGTAAATACGACGGCATTGTAAAAAAATGATAAAATTTTCCTTCGTAAATCGAATACAAAGAAAAACGATAATGTCCGATGTTGGCCGAACTTCGCTACCGCCAACACGGAATTTGCATGCGTAACACAACGTTCAGTTGTACAACACATGTCTGGGTCACGTAAAGTTTTTACTATCGCAACCGACTTCTATTTGTCAGAAATGAAAAGAACAGTTGAAATATTAGCTATAATTTTTTTTCGGTATTCGGGGTTACTTTTGGTGCGTGTCTTAAATATATGCCGGTTTTAGGGCCCAAGAGCAAGTCAACCATTTTTGAGAAAACTAGAAATTATAACATTTAAAACTTTGCAACGTATTAGTCGAATGTAATAAACTACATGCAGGAAAGATTTGTGCTCACAAACGTTCTTTTGAGGTAAGTTTTACGCCGGTTTAGGCACACCTGTATTTTTTGCGCGAGTATTGATGAAATGTTTAAAGAGAATATGATGTCGTTTGGAACATCCAGTCAAACTTTTTAAACGGTATTTTAGAGAACAAAGGTTATTTCTAAGCGATGTTTTAAAGTTCGTCTTAACCCATCAGATTTTCAACACCTTTCAACAAAACTGAATTGCTCGTGAACTCGTGCTGGGCTCTAGTTTTTGGTCAGCATTATAGAACTCAGACCGCATGCGGAGCCATTCATTAAAAATGGCAGTTTATTGTCGAAGAAAAAGTCTAGATTTTGTTCTGATTCTAAGGTTGCAAGAGCTGAAGATTTTCCGACTGAAACTGAGCGTAAGGCATTTGCTATAGCAAACCGCTATCTCATCTTAAGCCCACGCAGAAATGCAACAAGCATAAACATGCTTTCTTGCTTGTAATTGTGCTGTCGATCGATGGATGGTGACATTGCTTCCTTCCAATAAAAAAAAAGAAAAAGGCGAGACAGTTTGTAGTGATGCTCGCCTTTTGTTTCCAGTCTCAGACAGCGTTTGTACGTACTCTAAGAAAGGCGTTGACAAAAGAGATAACCGTTCGTCATGAAAAGCAAAAACCAAAAAACACTAGCTGGCTCGACTCTTTTAACCGTTTACACTAAGGATTTTATCCGAGCCGGGCTAGTTTATCTGGTACCGGTGCCAATTTTACCCGTACTCGGACTACCTTATCAAAAGATCCGAGCACGGGTTAAATTTTGATCCGCTGGCAAAGTTGAAATTTGGTACGGCAAAGCCATTTACACTGCAAAATTTTACCCGAGTCGTACTTCATGTTTTTGTACCGGTGTCATTTTTATCCGAGCCTTGCCAAAAATGTTGTGTAGTGTAAATCGGCCTAACCAACTTCATATTTCTTCTCAACAATGGACCCGAAATCTCGTAATTTATTTTCCGGAAACATCCTGGCAACAAAGTTCGTTCAATGGACGGCGTTTAAAACCACAGAATTGTCAGTGCAAATATTTATGTTCCGAGCCAGTTTTCCTTACAATGATACAACATCTTCGTTTTAGAAATGATTCATCTGTGAAATAGTAACACCATCAAAAGTAAACATGATGAACAGTCCACGCCGAGTTACAAGTTATTGTTCTCAGGGGACGAGAAACATCAAACAAACAAACATACAAACAAACAAACTAGCAAGCAAAACAAGTAATTGAAATAAATAAACATATCTTACCTGTTCCCCTCAAGTTTCATTACAGGAAGAAGGAATACGTTCTGAGTTGCGGTTCGTTCAATGATATTCATGTGCAAATTAAATGACCTGACCATAGAGTGTCTCCAATATTAAGGCTTTCAAGATCAGACCGGCTTAGGTCATTTGCAAATATTATTGACAGCACCGCTGCTAAAAAGACATTACGGGTTTATTTTAAGTATCTTAAGTAGTTTCTAGCCTACCTGTTTGTACGCTTGGAAAGTTAAACGAGTAGCCGCTAGCTATACAGTCAAGAATGCAGTCAAGAAGCCCTGGGTATACGTATGCTCTTAAACCTATGCCAGAAGATTTTAGATTCGATTTTTGAGATAATCGTATCAATAACAAAATTCTTGATTGTGATTGGCCATCCGCGCGCCTATTTCTCACGTAATTGGCACGTGGTCACGTGGGTGTCCAATTACAGCTATCCAATTACAACTTTTGTAATTGGACAGCTGTAATTGGACACCTACGTTGCGCACGCGTCAATCAGTTACACTTGAATGGGTTCCTTTTTGCTGTTTGCCTTCTACTTTCAAACTGATAGAAAATATCCTAGACGTTTTTAGTACAAAAGAGTCGACATAGACTTTTTAATCTCGAATTTGGTTATTGATGCGATTAATTAGTAATTGATGTTCGTGTCGTACAATTCAGGGAGTAATCGGGCGAGTAATTTCAAATCGTCCTCGCGCTACGCGCTCGGCCGATTTGAAATTAGTACTCGCCCGATTACTGCCTGAATTGTACTCCACTCAGTCCAATTACTATTACTAATTTTAAGGAAATGTTAGGACAATGTTTAACTGCGACTTCACATCGCCAGTGTAAACTACAACCACCAGCGATTTTTATTGCGACGTCAAAGCGGTTTTTCAAAGCGATTTTAAGGTCAGCGCACACAAGTGTTACGTCACATTTTTCAGTAAAAAGAAGATTATTCTCCTCCTGGAAGATAACTTAACCTTTGTGATCGTAAAGCAAGTCTTATAGGTGTTTATCACTTGCTGTTGGAACAAAGCCTTTGGAATATGAAATGAGCTTTAGGTGTGAAGGTGTGAAAAGTAATATCTTTAGAATTTCTTCTATTTGGTAAAGTTACGCAAGGAAAATTGAGTTGTCCAAACACTATTGGCTACAACTCGTTATAACAATTAGTCTTTCAGTAAGAGCTTTGAGTTCTGCTTGTAACTGAATCAGAGTCAACATCAGCAATAAAACAACATGTTCCTGAATGAAGTTCAGATCCACCTGGCGGGGTGCCATTGGGCATCAATTATTAAGGGCGCAAGTTCTATCATTGAATTTAATTCACTTCAAGTTTGTTATATTTCAGCAAGAGGTAAAAAAATATAGATTCGGTTTAACTGAGGGTTTTCTATCAACTGTAAAGATCCGATAGTAACGACCCTCGTTACGTTTGGAATTAGGAGCGCGTTACTTTCGGGGAGGTCGCTACTTTCGAGGGGTCGTTCTTGTCGGGGAACAAAAACTGTTAAATGAAGCTGGCGCAAGCTCTTTTTTCCGAAATGAAAAATAAACAACATATAATAGAAAAAGAGAAGAACAACATTTAAGTCTCGGAAGAGGAAAGCTTAACTGCTTCTACTCCATGACGCACCGCCGCGTTTTTGTCTGCAGTATATAGACTTTTCAATTTTAATTTGAAGAAACGATCCTGTTGTTATTACGAAATAATACCGGTTAAGGTCTTACATCGCACCATCAGTGAACTGATGTCAGGGACAAATGGTGGGATTTTTCCTTTCTTTTTGAAAACAACATCTATCGGATGGTATTTTGAGATGGATGACTCTAGTTTATACCATCCCATACCACTCTGGTTACAGTGGATTTGGTTTGTAAAAAAGTTCCAGTTGATGCAAGTCATGTTTTTTTTAATTTGACCACGACCACAAGTGCATTTTAAAATGATTAAATTGATTATAAGAATTAGCTGGTGATATCTTGGAAGCTTGTAAAAAAGGTTTGTCTGGTGCTGACAGTAAGGCGCGTCTCACTGTAAAGATGGTTGTTGGAACACGTAGATCACTGAACAATTAACGTACTCGGTCAATTAAACATCCACCTAGTAAGAAATGTTATATTACTGATTTCTCTGAGAAACACTGAGAACTTTGAATTGAACTATGAACACTCCAAACATTCCATTGATTTGATTAATAAACATTTCATTTATTACGCGTCGCCTCCTGGGGGTGGGGTGGGGAGGGGATGGGGGTTAATCACATATATCTCCGGATTAATAGTGTAGTGTAACTTAAGCCCCGTCCACACGTATCCGGATATTTTTGAATCAGCAACTTTTTTGTTGCGGATTGGCCTTCCATCCACATGTATCCGGCGAATTCGGGCAAATACGATTCAAATACGCTACGTGTGGACGCGAATATTTTCTAATCCGCAACAAAAAAGTTGCGGATTCAAAAATATCCGGATGCGTGTGGACGGGGCCTTATATAGGGATCCGAATACCGTGCAATGTAAACGCTTTAATAACAAATCCGAATGATGTCATTATGCGAGGAATCCTGGGACATTTACGAATCTGGATACTTTTACTCTATTGTAAACCGACCGATCACTGACTTAAGTCCTTATCTCCAGCATTGTGTTGCAGGTATCCATTTATACAACTGGCTGGAGAGAGACAATATGCATGCAGCAAAGTTTTTTCGTCAAAGTAAACAACACGATGGAAGATACCAGGCTTTTAACCGCGCCACAACAACAACCGCACGTCCACATAAGAACGCCCTTCACAGTTTCTCGAAACTTTGCAAATTATTTTAAGGTTCAAATTTGTCATATTCTGTCAAGAATTTTGCATCTTGATATAAAGACGTCTTATTTTATTTATTTTTTATTTTAACAGTTGCCTAGCATGCTCCTCCTTGCTGCACACGTCGAGTTTTTCAACAAAAAAAATATAGTGTGGTAATGCCGGGACAAATTTAAAGCCTGGATATATGTCAAGTTAAATGTGTCAAAACATATCTCGGCAATATTGATGTAAGCTCCTAAAGCACCTGCCATTATATATTTAAATCAGGTTGAATTTTAACGAATATCTCGTGGAGAATGCTGAAAATTGCATTTTCGAGCCTCTAGATTTCACAATTTATTTGGGGGCATGTCCTCACACCACCTAGAGACTAGCGCATTCATCCCTGTTAGCTTTCATTTCAGTTCCAACAAGTTTACGTTGACTATATATATGTTTCATAAAATCACCAATCATGAGCTATGGGTTACGTGTTTTGTCACTCAATTATGATTCAGAGGAAATTAAAGACATTAGACACTACAAGAAAAAACAATTACTTAAAATCTTTCAAACACTATTTAGCCTAGGGGGAGGGGGATGGTAGCACAAAGTACCCGCGATGAGTTTCAACATTCATAACGTGAAGCAAACGCCACCAAACTTCGAGACTTTTTTAAAGTTTATCTGGCAACAATTTGGTATGGCATTTCCATGTTCACGTGACCTTATATTTACATGGCAACGAGATTTAGACGGCCTTGGTTTTTAGAAATTTGTCCGGAATTTTTTACACCTTTAATTTACTCTTCCAAAAGGATTGCGTGATCTACAACATTATTCAAACAAATGAGTCTTTACTTCAGATCCAGTTAAGGCCATGTAGATACTTTATTCAACTTGTAACTATATAGTTACAGACACTACTGGTTACTATACTAGTTATAACATCAATGGTGCTTAGAACTGACGAAGTTTTTGTGTCTTTTTGTGTCTTTGTCAGCGCTTGCGTCTTTGCCAGGAATATCCGGGACATCGACTTGTGTAAATAAAGATTCGATGTTCATAACTTTGCCATTTACATCGAGTAATCTTTCCTTCTTTTGAATTGGATTGCAATAATTTGGGTCAAAGCTTCCCTTTTTCACGTTCTCTGAAAATGAGCCGATCATGTTTCCTGCCGGTTTATATCTGCCAACAATGTACGCACACTTCATGCTTCCTTTGGTCGATTCAGCTCTTCCAATACCAAGCACGTTGCTACCTTTCCACACGACTTGCGTGAAATGACCTGTTCCGCCTGAAAATCCTCCTGCACTGAAGTCATAGCCAGGTTTGCATACCTCATTGTACCTAAAATAATGTTATTTTAAAATATGAATATATATTTCAGAGGAAGAATCAATCAATCATTTATTTATCCACGTAACATCTAATGAGCTAAAAGCTCGTTCAAAATACGTTCGTGCGGTTTTAAGAACAATTATACATCAGTTTTAAGTACCTATATTGGCTATGCCGGCCAACGTTGCCATACTGCAGCGCAAGCAGCAAATCCCGTTAACGGACCTGTTTTAATTCACGGACGCCAAACTGCAGCCATGACAATTTCTTCACTAAAATCTCTTATAAGCGAATTCGGGCGAAGAGAGATAATTCCACCGCAAGGTTTTCTTCTTTTCTTTTTTTTCAGGGGATTTTTTGTTGGGACCTGTAAATTTTAGTAGCCATCTACCCATCCCCTGCAGACACATTTTAGTAAACGTTTGGCGAGAATCGCATAAAAAAGACAGGTTTTGAAAACCTACATTCAACCGTTTTTATTGCAAATTTTAAAAAGGTTTTCAAAAGGCATCGAGTCGTTTGATTAAATCATCAGTAAAAGATGCAACTTCTGTACTTTCCGGTTAAAAAATCTTCCAAAGTATTGCAGAGCAGGGAAGCTTCAAGGGATGGGGGATTTCCACTTGCTTCATGTTGATGCCTCAAAAGATCTAAATTCAGGGCTTCGGTAGAGCCCATTCTACTCTACGGCTCACTGCAGAGTCATGGACGATGGACGCTCACAGTGGAGCAAGAGGCTCGGTTTGACGGCTGCTACACCCGCATGCTCAGGATGGTCCTCAATGTTTCATGGTAGGATAGGGTTAGACACAATGTCGTCTATAGCGATCTGCCTAGACCCTCCGTCAACATCAGGAGAAGCAGACTCCGACTGGCTGCTGGACACTGCATTTGACACCCTGAGCTAGTTGCAAGTGACGTCTTGCTCTGGGAACCGACCCAGGGAGAAACCTCACGACGGTGACAGGCCCTTACATAAACAGATCTGCTCCGGTGGATCACGGGACCGTTCATAAAACCGTGGCTGCAGAGATCAAGACTCGAATGGAGGACCGTAAAGTTTAGCGTGCTATATTGCGGTTTTCAGTTTAGTAACGTAAAACCAAAACCAAAGTAATTATTCTGGTCAATCACAACAGAAGCATGCTGGTCATTCCAATGAACCAATCAGAACACTAGTCAAATACATGAAGCAGGCGCCAAGCTTGCGCTGGGGAACCCGTTGAGTCACGATTGGTTTTGGTTTTACTTCAAATTGTTTGGGAAAGTGGCGTGAGATTTAAGCCAATCACAAAGCGTATAGCAATGCAAAACCAAAGCAGTTTCAAAATTATATTCCACTCGCAATTGAAATCCGGCTGTAGCCCGAGGATACTCAACTTGATGACGGCTTTGCTTGTACGTTTGAAGGTTAGTAAACAATAACTGCAGGAAAGCTTAGATCACTCAGGTATGATCCAGATCTACATTCAATTGATCACTCAAGTATGATCTACATTCAATTGAACTTTATAAACTCTTCTTACCAGTTTGTCACAGCTTGTTCCATACTCTGTGCTGCGTTAGTGGAACATCCCATGGAGAGATTTTCTCCTTGTCCATTCCTGTCGGTCTTAGGCGAGTGCACCAATGTTCCCATTTTGGCGAGTTTCTCTGCATACGCCTTAGCGTCGTCACACATCTGCCTATCTAGTGTCATCGGTGGAGCTTGGTGTACTTTGCGGAATTTGTTATGTTCGGCCAAACCAGTCTTCTCTTCTTCAGTAAACGCTGAAAAAAGGACGCAATAGGACATTTTAGAATTTGCTCAGCTTTAATCTGAGTGTTGCCTTGTAAAAGACCATTCATATGGGAATCAATTATATTTTTAGGTGAATAAAATATTTTGCACCAATCCTGGTTCTCAAAACGAGGTAATTCGTAAGTGGTCTATATTCTATGTGAATTGCATGAACCATGCTTTTTGGCCAGGAGTGTGTCTCTTCTTGTAACTGGATCAGTTGCTACCTCAAAAATACACGATTTAAATAAAAATTTAATTGATAAGGGCTGTGTTTTCAAGAGGCCGATTAACTAGCTGTACATTCTTCCTAGGTGTTTGTTTACAGACCCACATTAGCTAGTTAAACATGACATCTGTTTTTACTCGGAAATTTTAAGCCACTAATAACTTTTTTTTCCCACGGAAGGTAGCGAAGTCTCCTTCAGGTTATGGAAACGCGCCGTACTGCTAAAGGTAGATTCCACACCTAAACGAGCTGGAAATGTAGTCGGCGTTTCTGCCGTGATGTTTACTATGCAGTTCAAAATGGATCTATTGTCCGTGGATCACATCCCCGAAAGTGTAACGGTACAAATGAAAGCTTTATTGAGCAGTTCTTTCTTGTGGAGCTGTATGTTATGCTGTACAAAGTAGTTCTAAATTTCGAGTCTGCGGATGAAATCCTAATACGAAACATTCAAATGAAAGCTATTAAAAAGGTACATTTTTGCTGTGCCGCTCGTATTCTGTGCATGGTAGTTCTACCGTTTGATTATGCAAATAAAACCTAAAGAAAGGTTGTTTCAGAAGCTGTTCAAGGTGGTTCTTACATTCAACCTGTTATACACTAGCCTTCCCGCAGACGTCACAGATTTTCTTTGCTTCTCCGCCTGAAGCTCTGGGGCTGGCTAGTCATACGGGGATTGATTTAATTTATTTCCAGATGTTCTTCGTAGTTTCAAGTTTTAATTAAAAAAAGTGAGGAAACATTAATTTAACCCTATTCAGACTGGGGAGGGGGGGGGGGGGGGGGGGGCTTTTCGAACCCCCCTCCAGTAAAATTGTGATAACTCTTACACCGAAATAGCTATGAGGCTGAAAATTTTTTGACTTTTCCTAGTATTTATCTAGGGACATTTTGGTATGCACAACATGTCAGTGTGATTAGCCATGTTGCCATGGCAACCGATTATTGACACATAGGTTTTCAAAATATTAAAATGTGGTGAATTTTTTATTTTAAGATCTTGTTCTTTGACTTATAGTGCATTTTCTTGCTAGAATAGTTTTATCTTGGGACTAGTTCTTGAAAGACATAAAAAATTTTTAACATCAAATATTTGGGGGAGGGGTAGGTAAATTTTTGCTCTCTTTTACTTAAAGACAAACATTTTGTACTATTTATTAAATAACGCTTCTAAGTTCATTGTTTGGATAATAGGCATTAGTTTGATACGTGTTTTATACATTCTGATCCTTTTCTCTTTTAGATATTTTTTAAATTTTAATTTAAACAAAGAAAAAAGAAAATCCAAGATGGCGGATCCAAGATGGCGGATCCAAGATGGCGGACAATAATTTCAAAATTATAGTTTTATCGCTTTTTATTGCTTTTTCTCGCTTTACAAGTGTGTCCTTGTTTGTATTTATTATGTTTTAATACTAAAGATATGATTTTACAGTTATATTTGATATTTTAAGTATCTGGATGGAAAAATATCAAAGAAACGTCGGAAAGCACAAAATGACGTCATTATGACGTCATAATTGGGTGTGGCAGGCCAAAACTGGGTGTGAGGTTTCCTTGTATGGAGGTGAACATTGTGTGAAAATTTCATGGTCCTAGCCTTACTGGTTCCAGAAATATACAGGGGGGGGGGTCCGAGGAGCCTCCCCCCCTCCCCCAGTCACAGATTGCCAAAAAAAGCCCAGTCTGAATAGGGTTAAGGTGGCTCGACTGGGTTTCTGAGCGACGATACCGTCTAGCTTTGAGAAACTTGTGTACCACCACAAACGAGCCAACGGAAAATCGATTGCCACAGCTGTACTAGAGAAAGATTAAAGTTTCAGATGAGATTAGTTTTATGGAAATCGGAGTTGCCAAAGCAACGTTATGACGTCACTTCCTGTTTTACATAATACTGAATTACTTGTCATCAAGAGATAATTTTGGAAAGCGCTCGCTGGATCTTCGACCTGACGTACTTGCCCTTAGGTCTACAAAATTTTACAAATTTCTATGGAAGCGTTTTCGAGAAAATTTCGAGTGAAGTTTTAAGGTGTTAAAATACAACAAAAACAAAACAATTTTGAAATGTTATTAAAACTTATGTCTACAAGGCTTGATGAAATAATGTTTTGGTCTGACATGAATTTTATACCATACAAATACCTTAGATGAAAATATCAAGGAAATCGCTCTGTTTGGATTTCAGAAATATTACCTTGAATATGAACTGGCCTGGAGTATTATTTCGCTTTTACATCAAAACTTGACCCTACACTTATTAAAATTGTCATGAATTAAAAAGCGAATTATGATTTTTTTTAAAACTTAGTCCTCATAAAGATTAATTAATATTCAATACAACTGCCAAGTTTCAAATTCATTGAAACGTTCTAAGGCTGTCAATTTACAGCCTCAACGTAGGAAAATATTGAGCTGATTTTCATGAATATGAAAGTGATTTGTTGATCTCATTATGCATCTCCATTGTCTCGAATCGCCATGCAATTGTAAATTTCAGTACATAATGAATTCATAAACACTTCATTGCTTTGTTTTAAGTGTTACATGAATTCATGATGTACTGAAAGCTACAATTCCACGGCGATTTGATACAATGGAGATGCATAATGAAACAACAAGCCACAAGCGCGAAAATCAGCTCAATATTTTCCTGAGTTGGCGCTAAAAATTGACAGCCTTAGAATGTTTCAATGAATTTGAAACTTGGAGATTGTATTAAACATTAATCAATCTTCATGAGGACTAAGTTTTAAAAACATTCATCATTCGCTTTTTAATTCATGCAATTTTAATAAGTGCAGGGTCAACTTTTGATGTAAAAGCGAAATAACACTCCAGGCCAGTTCATATTCAAGGTAATATTTCTGAAATCCAAACGCAGCGATTTCCTTGATATTTTTACCTAAGGTATTTGGATGGTATAAAATTCATGTAAGACCAAAACATTATTTCATCAAGCCCTGTAGACATAAGTTTTAATAACATTTCAAAATTGTTTTGTTTTTGTTGTATTTTAACACCTTAAAACTTCACTCGAAATTTTTTTCGAAAACGCTTCCATAGAAATTTGTAAAATTTTGTAGACCTACGGACAAGTACGTCAGGTCGAAGATCCAGCGAGCGTTTTCCAAAATTATCTCTTGATGACAAGTAATTCGGTATTATGTAAAACAGGAAGTGATGTCACAACGTTGCTTTGGCAACTGCGATTTCCATAAAACTAACCTCATCTGAAACTTTAATCTTTCTCTAGTACAGCTGTGGCAATCGATTTTCCGTTGGATCGTTTGTGGTGGTACACAAGTTTCTCAAAGCTAAACGGTATCGTCGCTCAGAAACCCAGTCGAGCCACCTTAAGTAGAGGTAATGGACAAGAACATGAGATAGAACATGAGAAACAAAACAAGATCAAACAGAAAATTTACACGTTAAAAAATGTCATTTTTACCTGCTTGGGCAGCCCCAATGGCGAGCAACATATAATAGAACCACATGTTTTTTTCTCAGCTGTGATACACTTCTAGTGGAAAGAAAAGAGCACGACGTTCATATATATAGTGCGTAAGAGGCCAAGAAACTATAGATACGAACAGGGGGCTTTCTTGTGACGCATGCGCACAAAAGTACGCGGCTTGCTTGCTTTGGCTCCGAAGTGATATCTTGTTGTCAAGTACCGTGGCTAAATTCGGGGCTAATTCCTTCATTTTCGTTTGCGGGAAAAACTTTAAATCAACACATAGTAAAAGTACAAATCATATTAGTAAGTTGGGGATGAAAATACTGGCCCTTTGAGCTTGAGATTGTAATGCTGTTCAACAATTCGAAGAGACAACTCTATGCAAGGACTTATGGATTAATGGCGGATTTGTGGTCTTCAATGGACATTGCCACATGAACTTTCTACCCAGAATTGATATATGAACTGTCAACGTATCCGTAAAGGTAAGTTTGTTTTATTTAAGTCCCTATTTAAGAAATCGCGCCAAGGAGTACATGCGAAATCTTTCGGTGAACTTCCCTGCTCTAATGCAAAATGCCAATTTCTCGCCGTCTTGGCAGACCATGATTTCGAAGTCCAGTCGTTGTGCCACAGAGTTTTAAATAAAAATGGCAACAACTATCATTTTGAAATCCGTTTATCTAGCAGAGATCAATCACAAAATGGGGGAAGTTTGTGTTTTCAGCTTTATAGTGAAACACGTTGGTTCTCGTCTTGTTGTTTGTGTAGTTCAACTTCCCTCGTGGCGAATGCCATAACTTCAAATAAATCATACACCGTTTCTAGAACTCTTGTTATCTTGTAATCACTTTTTTCTTTGCAATCGGTAGCAAAATGAAGCCTCAACTCAAATTAACAAATCTACAAAAAATTATTGTTTATTGAATATTAATTAGTTGTTTATTATTCGAAAACCGCTCGTTGTGCCAGAGCAATATATATTGGAAACTAAACTACATTCAATTTGCTTTTAATACATGGTGCTACATTGGCTTGGAAAATGGGGGAAGTTGGAGATTTTTTAGATGTTTTGAGTATAAACTAACTCATTAAACTGTTCCTTAACATAAGTTTTGCTATACTTGAAGTCTCTGCTTGGGAATTGCCCCTGAAATAGCTTCATTTGGGATTGTTGTCAGTTTGTATGACAAATGAACTAAATTTGAGATGGCCTCAAAAGCAAAACTCATAATATCATGATAATATAGTTTTTTTGGATGTGCATTATATTATTTTTACTGTAATTGTAACATAAACAATAACCACCACTTTCTTAGCTGAAAATAGTTTCAGACCCTCTTGTCACTTTGGCAAGCTTATACACCTATTTCAGAAAAGGTTGTTGCAGCTATAGTCAAGTATACATGCCATGCACCTTTAGCGTGCTGAAAATAAAAAAAACACTTTAGAAATAAAATTTTGAGTAGACATTGCATTACATATTAATTTTTATTATTGTTTTGGGCTCTGACCATTTTTCATGTTGTAGAATGCCAGACATTTGCCAAAGAACCAGTTATTTCATACCTCCCATGCTCCTTTGTGGTCTAGGGGCATAGACTTAAGTAAAACAACCTTTTTTAAATAGTTGTATAGCTATTTAAGAAGTCCTACACACTATGTAACTCAGTAACATAAGCAAAATTACTCCTTAGCTCCCATTACAAATAAGTTAGCACCATCAATATCATGTCCCCAGTCACGCACACACATAAGTGATAGATACGACACAAATTTGTCAAGGTGCTCTTATTTGGCAAGTGCTACTATCCCTCCATGTTGTCCATGAGGATGACTTTCAAACAGTGCGATTGACTGTTCAGTTTTACTACAGCAAAGAAGCATTGACTTGTCTGGTGGAGCAATAAGGATTGTACAACAATCCTCAGCAATGGAGCAAATTTCATTCAGCTTGTCTGTGAGAGATGCTTTACAAAAGATCCCTATGTCCTCAACTATTTTAAGGTTATAATTGTCAGTTCTTGTTTGAAGTGCTTCCTGGACATTTAAGTTTGGTTGACTCAGTGGCATGTTCAATGTATTGTAAAGCAAATTTCCCTCTTTCATTGAGTTAGCAAATGAAGCAATAGACCGTAGGAGATTTACTGGTGTTGGGAATGGAAGAGTTCCATCTAAAAACTTCATACCACCAAAGGCTGCAATTATTGTGCAGGCATTGCTGCCTAGCTGTATACCAAATATTGAACATTGTGAAAGTTGTTGAGGCAATAAAAATTCATTGACATATCCAAAATGATTAGTTGTCTGGAGATAGAATTGCTGTTGTGGTGCAGGTACACTAGTTGGTGGTGGGGGTACACTTGTTGGTGGTGGGGGTACACTTGTTGGTGGTGGGGGTACACTTGATGCTGGCAGAGGTACACTTGATGCTGGTGGGGATACACTTGGTGGTGACATAGTATTGTTGTTGCTTGTACAAATCCCCCCTGAACATCTGGGACATCTAATAGGTGCATTCTTCGGGTATGAATGACCCTTTCTTGTGTGATGACATTTTTTACACATGGGCTGCTTTCTTGTGCTACATGTGGTAGACTGTTGCGTTACTAGTGCTGGAGGGGCTAGTGGTTGGTGCTGAGGTAAGGGTGGTGGAGGGGGTAGTGGCAGTGCCGATAGTTTCACATTGATGGACTGCAACTGACTCTCCACATCTAAGCTACTTCTGTTTGCTGTTAAGGCATCTAAGTCATCCAAGGCATCTAAGACTTGATCATCATTGCTTATATCAGTATTAGTAGATGAAATGGGAGTCTCTTTTTCTTTAGGATTCAAGATGGCATCTTGAGCTGTTTGTGACAGAGACCTTGCTCTTTCTTCTAAGAATGTGTGACAAAGGGGACAAAATTGGTGATCATCTAGACAAACCTCATGAAATGAATGCGAACAGCCCTCAAAAATGTGCCATGGCTGATCCCCACATATGTTACATCCTTGTAGATCACATCTCCTGTCTTCTTTAGGCATAGTATTTCCACAGTATCCCAATGGAAGAACTTTTGATTTAACAGCTTCATTACCAAAAACTCTTGGCAACAGTAGTTTTTTCTTTTTACCTTCATTCCATATCTTTGCCATTCCTGGATTCTTTGAAATCTGTGTAAAAATATCAGCCAGAATAGTAGCACATTTAGCTTTCAGACTTGTCAGGTGGTTTAGTTTGAAGTGTTGTTTATTTGCAGGTGCAAAATGTTCTTTGAAGTTCTGCTGAGAGTGTTTTGATTGAAAGGTTGACTTGGCTTTCTTGATTATTTGCTCAGCTGTATCATGAGGGTTGGTTTTAGCTCTTATTATGCTATGCGCATTTTCAACGGGATACTCGTCAAATATAACCAGACATGACCTCAGAAGGTTGTATAACTTAGGATGGTGCTTTCCCCAATAGGTGCACATAGCCAGCCAGACCAGCGGAGCTTTATCATAGTGGTGCCGTTCAAGGCAAACAAACATAGTCCAGATCCGTATTATAGCGTTAAAGTATTCTGGAAAGTTATTCATTTTAAAAGTCACAGAGTAGATAGTGAGGACAAGGGGCAAATAATTGTCTAGTAAATTTAACAGTGTCCTGTATTCAGTGTCCTTACAGTAAGAAAACTTGTCTTTGATGCTGTCTCTGATAAAAAGCCATCCTCCATAAACAACCTCTTGCAGAAGACTTATCCGCCATGGCTTTGGGCTTTTGGCCAGCTTACTTTTTGGAAACAGTTGCTTGTAGATGTTTTCAAAAAATAATCGGTAATCATTAAAAACAGTTTCTCTGCCATTTAATGACACATGTAAGGGGCCAATACAGGGAATTATTGAAAGTATTTTTGGCTGATTTACTATACTTTGTGTTTCAGGGATGGAGGTTGAGGCTGTGGCATAGCAATGATCATGAGGAGGCTGTGGAAGTATGGAAGAACCATTTGCATGAGCTGGATTACTGAATTTGGACAAAGTCTCATACACAATTTGACGGCTATAAAATTGTGCCGGCCAATCACCAGGCTGGGGAGTAAGGAATTCTTGAAAATAGTCTGAGAGCTTGGTACCGAGTAGTATGTCAAATGCAGCAGAAAAGTCGTCCCTGCTTTTCAGTGTTAACTGGACAAAGTCAACCAAATGGACATCATCCATTTTTCTCATGGAACTGACTGAGTCATCATTGCTATATACATGTGCTGTTACGCGGTGTCTCTCCATTTCTGGATTTGAGAATGTGGCAGTGATCCAAG
The DNA here is from genome assembly GCA_022457155.1 of Cladopsammia gracilis. NCBI lineage: Eukaryota > Metazoa > Cnidaria > Anthozoa > Scleractinia > Dendrophylliidae > Cladopsammia > Cladopsammia gracilis. The sequence continues at coordinate 74,210 of JAJGOT010000448.1, read as the reverse complement.
CAGGCATGACAGAGGAGTAGGTGTAGGTCAATTTGTACATAGAATTCAAACCAGAAACAGTTTGTACAGATGATTCTATATCAATACCTTTGGGGTCATGATAGCTGCTTACTGGAGAGGAAGGTACTGCATTGATGTTTTTGAAAGCTTTGATAAGAATTGTACACATAGATTTAGCATTGCTCAGTTGTTCTGTAAGTGGTCGTCTGATGGAGTGAATTGTAGTGTAGTCATCGATGACTAGCACCAACTGCCACCTCTGTGCAATGGCCTCTGTCACTATTTCATTGATTTTTCTAGATGCTGTTTTTGCCATCTCATTCATCATTAATTTTGATTTACTTTTGCTACAGGAGGCTCCCATGAGATGCTCTGTTTGCAATCCCTCATTATTTATGTTTGACTGTTTGAGAAATATGTTATGGTCCGTTTGCATCCAGTTGCATACTTGGCTCAAACCATAGCATAGCTTGTAAATTATAGCAACTGTTCTTTTTTTGTTGGATTCCACTCGTTGTTCAGAATGCCTTTCACTTGTCATCGCCGAAAGAATAGTACTAAAGATTGTTTTGGCTCCTGCCTTAGTGCACACCTTTTGAAATTCCTCTGGATCATATATTGGTGATTTTCCTGAACTAGTGAATTCTTGGAAGAGAGTATTTTTTATACATTGTAACTCCTTTGAAATGTCACACCCTGAAAGAAAAGAACAACAGAATTAATTGGATTACCAAAATATATTCTGTCTATTTGTCTTCCCACTCTTTGTATAGGTCTTTCTTTGCCTGCCTGCCTCTTTCTGTAGATCTATCTCACTTCCCCACTTTGTCTGTCTGTCTTCCTGTCTGCCTCCTTTCTTACACCTTTATTATACGTTTGTTGTTGTATGTGGGTCGTTTTATGAAACATTGAAAATAAAATTGAGCCTTGAACCATATGTCTGTTTGGCTGATCAATGAAAAGTACTAAAAACGTTTTTGTGGCTCTTTCTTGGTGTTGCAAGGCACCAAGAGCACGAAGACAATCAAACAATAGACAATAACAAAGAAAATGCAGTAAAACAATACTATTGAAAACAAAGAACTCTAGGTTGAAATGCATTAATGCACCTTGCAACACCAAGAAAGAGCCGTTTTTGTTGGTTTTCCGTTTGCCTTAGATAAATTATTTTATATCCTACGTTTGGAAAGCTGGAGCATTTCCTCCTGTACTTCCTCATAAAGCCCAGGCGGGAAAAGCACTCGACCACAAGGTCCCCTTAAAATGTCGCCGAAGCACGTCTCTTCTACCGTCCACGAGTCAAGTGATATCGCGGTGTTTTCTGCTGTCGTTTGGGTAGCTGCCGATTTTCTAGCGAGCTGGGTCGTCGTGGTTCCTACTGGTGCTTTGTCCTTTGCGCGCCTTCCCATTTTAGGGTGCCTGTATTTTCCCACTCGCTAAAATGAAAATTTTGAATATATATTTTTTGCTTTAATGGTAGCACTTTGTGTTTAAATCCAACCAATCGTCATAATACCTACCTGTGAAAACGAAGATTTTCTTTTGAGGGCCATTCTACAGGCACCGCAAATCCGCGCACCGTCGAGGTCAAGTAGGTTACAACTTTCAGGTGGCAATTCCGCAACATAAGAAGCGACTGGCCTGCAACTTTTACTGTTAGTGATTTTTTCGCACACTGAACACTTAACCGAATCTCTTTTACATTCAGAAACGAATATTAAAAGAACAGAGAGAATAACTAACAAGTTTAAAGAACCCGCCATTGCTGTGAAATGTTCTATGGGGGCCCTGTGGTGAGCCCGCGTGACAGCGGTGTTTGCGCATGCTAATGCAAAAAAGCCCCCTGTTATAGATACGTAAATATGCGTATATACTATAGAAGTGTTGCTTTAAAAGAGGCAACTACGTTAATTAACCGTTTCCCTTTTTTTTTGATCATCTTGTCTGCTCAAATCTCCATGAGTTCTGATCTGCTGACAATCTAATTTTGGATCACAAAAAACTAACATTTGGTTGATTAAGAAAATTACTACTGGTGCGTTATATTTGTTGTTCTTCCAGTCAATGTTTTCGGCCTTTGTTATTCCGAGTGCAGTGAATTTGTCATTCAATATGTCTATTAAGGCCGTAAGAGAAGAAAAATCGGTAGGGTAGAACAGATAGAGTATCAAATGATGAGAATCAAACCCGTTCCACCATGAGATGGTTTCAAGAAAATCACTTCCGTGAAGGAGGTTTGGATACCCGGTCTAAATTTGCATGGATTTGGGCGATTTTATTCTTCCGTTTTCTCTGCATTAGGCCCGGTTCAAACGTCGAACTTCACATGTGCCGAACCTAATGCAAATGAGCAAGAACAATAGATTTTACTCATTTGCATTAGATTCGGCACATGTGAAGTTCGACGTTTGAACCGGGCCTAAGGTGGCTGAACACAATTTGCACGCGCTCTTCAATAGCAAAGCGCACAAATGACGTCAGTACTCTTGTTTGTCTGAGTTTATAATTTATTCTTGTTTATTCGTGCATTTCTGACAATAGAAATTCCTTATTAGGAATCCCCTGAGAGTCACTTTTGGTTTGTTTGTCTGAGTTTTAGTTCTATAAATAGTAATTGTGCGCTTCGCTATTTCAGCTGCTTACGTGAATCAGCACGTGCAGAGTTTTAAGAAAAAAAAACGTGGCGCCTATTCAGCGTGAATAATGCAAATGAGCATTATTCATCAGCGTGGATCGCGAAAGTGTTGTTTTTCGTCTTATAATCAAACAATTTGTGGTTCGTAAAGATGTTTGTTGAATCAAAAGATAATTTATAGAACCATTGATGAAATACACTGCTTTTTTGGTCGTTTTTGTCTTTGGATCGAGAACCAAGTCAAATGCAGTGCATGCGCAGTTGACCAAAAAATTGTGACTTGATATTTTAGCGACTTTCCTCGGAAATGTGCTGATTTCTACGGAACCACTCGTTAGAATTCACGAAATTTGGCACAACAATAGTTCCGAATATGCCGAACTCACCTGCCATCAGAAATTTGAAATCTAACACAGGAGATTTTTACAAAACGCAATCATATTAAACCACAAATTACGGAAGATCCCTCTGTTAAAATTACATGAGACCAGTGTTAACATGCGAATATTTTTACGAGTTTACTGGAGACAAATGATGGACAAAATCTAACGACTAGATTTTCTGAAAATAAATGAAACCAAATATTGCAGGGCGAAATACAATCCACCGTGTTGCCATGGCAACACCCTAAAAGCTCAACAAAAATATCAAAATATATAGCTCGTTGCTTAATCGTATGCCTCACCAATTTTTGGCGCTCAGACGTTAGTAGTTTGAAAATGACGTATAGGTACAGTGAAACTGTGTTCAGCCACCTTAATGTTCATTTCGGAGAAGCTACTCAACAATTTTATCTGTTTTCCTGACAAACCCGGAAATTAAATGACGTGTAGTAGGTTGAGGTAAACACGACGGCATTGTAAGAAAATGATAAAATTTTCCTTCGTAAATGAAATACAGAGAAAAACGATAATGTCCGATGTTGGTCGAACTTCGCTACCGCCAACACTGAATTTGCATGCGCAACACAACATTAACCCCATTCAGCCTGGGCTTTTTTGAGTTTTTTTCTATTATGTATTGTTAGTTTTGGAGAATAGATTTGTAAAACGTGCTTACATTCAGTTGTATCGATTTCTTGAATTTCAAGCGTTTTGCTTTTAAACGTAAACTATTATAAATGGAGATTTGAATAAATCTTTTCGAAAGAAGATTGTGTTGTCCATTTTTATGTGTTTGTTCATTCATTAGATAGATCGAAAAGCGATTTTATAAACAAAACAAGACTTTGATTTTATAGTACAGTTCTATCTTCACTCGCATCGCCTTATGCAAATATGTTTGTGTATTTTTGCAATTTTGATTTCCAAATCAGTTTCTCGGGCAATCTGTGACAAGCAACAAGTGTATATTATTCGGAAAGTAGTCGTACTAGTTATTCTAGACGGAGAAAACGTTGTTTTTGTTAACGTTTGTACGGTCTATAAAAATGTACTGTTAAAACGTGCTTACATTCAGTTGCATCGATTTCTTAAATTTCATCGAACAAAGCTTGAGGAACTCGTTTTGCTTTTAAACGTAAACTTTTATAAATAGAGATTTGAATAAATTTTTTCGAAAGAAGATTGTGTTGTCCATTTCTATGTGTTTGTTCATTCAGTAGATAGATTGAAAAGCGATTTTATGTAAACAAAACAACACTGATTTTATAGTACAGTTCTATCTTCACTCGCATCGCCTTATGCAAATATGTTTGTGTATTTTTGCAATTTTGATTTTCAAATCAGTTTCTCGGGCAATTTGTGACAAGCAACAAGTGTATTTTATTCGGAAAGCAGTCGTACTAGTTATTCTAGACGGAGAAATTAAAAAGTTGTTTTTGTGAACTTTTGTACGGTTTATAAAAATGTACTGTGCAGACGGTCGCGTAATAAGCTTACTGTTTTTGAGAATTGCTAAAATTGAAAAATAGCCTTCGTCAATCTTAATTCTTGTGCTTCCGACCTTTCACCTTACTCAAGTTTCACCTTACTTAAGCTTGTTTACAGAGCGACGCTGTTAGGCTCAGCCTATATATATATATATATATATATATATATATATATATATATATATATATATATATTAGTCATAATAAAGAATCAACAAGGCGAGTTGTACAGTAGGTTAATGTTAGTTATTCACTTTGATTAGGGTTTTCCGATTTAGCGGAAACGGAAAGACTTTTTCCGCCTTGCTAGCTAAATGACGATAAAAATGTGGTGTTGGGTCATTTTGCACAATACATTTTCAGTTATTCATTGTCTATTATCTGTTGAGATATTTGACAAGTGAAAAGACTTTCTAAAGCAAATACAATAGGTTGTCGCAATTTCAAAACAATAGACCTCTTTAGCTTGTACATTTTGTTTTCCCAATGTAGGTCATGTGATGTTCTCAAGGGAATTTGTCCTTTGTCTTTTCATAAATTATGCATACATATGCACGTGAAGAAAACAAAATTTTACAGAAACTGTTCTCTAGGGTAACATCACATGACCTACATTGGGAAAACAAAACGTACAAGCTAAAGAGGTCTATTAAAGCCCACAATACGTCACGTGCACTGACTTTATATCTGATGAAAACATTCATATAAACTAGCAGTAATTACAGCTTATGGAGACGCGTTCGAAGGAATTTCCGGCGGAAATGAGCCCCTGAAAAAAAAAAAAAACGATAGGGGCGGTTATTTGGAAGACCGTCTACCAAAAAATCTCGAATCTTACTGCACATAAACCACAGGACAACCAACACTATCTTCGAACGCGATTAGTATGTGGTGTTTTATTAGATAGAAAGTCACTGCACCTGAAGTATTAATATGAATGATCAAAATCTCAACTGACACAACAAATGGTGACTGAATCTTTAACATTCTTTCAACAAACTTTGAACTTCACATGTGCCGCATCTAATGCAAATGAGAAAACTCCGTTGTTCTTGCTCATTACTCGTGGCGAAGCACACGAGTTGTAAATCCGGCGTTGACTTTTCTTGTTTTTTTTCGTGTCACATTAGCGCATGCAAATTTATGCACGCATATTTAAGTCTATATCGACGACTATATGGCTTTCGGCCATGAAATGCATACCGTAAAATCTCTCCGTGTGTGTACTCGAGAAGCAAGATAAAGAACTACTGCGTACAACTGCACACTTTCAAGACAATTCAAGGCGTTCATGGATGGATAGGATCGTTTGATATTGTGTTCGCCGCTTATTCCTGTGGGATTTGTGCTCTAGCAAGTTCTGTGTTTTATAAGTTATATTAAACTTGCCATTTGCTTAGCGATCGAGCTCCGGGTCGAGCTTAAGTGTCAGCTACTGAATCTAGTGAATGCAGTGTAGTCTTACTTTTAAACCCGTGTATACGTGAAAGCATGATGAACAGGTTATCGGCAAGGGTGTTTAAATACAGCGCAGTGATTGAGTTTGTGGCTTAGTCCCAGACGGCCCGAGTTCGAATCTCCATAAAGTCCCCCCTTTTTTTTCTTTTTTTTTTTTCCTTTTTTTTTTCTTTTTTCGAACTGGACATTATGAAAGTGATGTACTTTTTTTTTCGTTCGTCAAAAATCCTTACGTTTAATTTAAAATCAAAGGCTCCTTGCGAGCCAAGTCGTGAATATGAAACAACCATCGGGGACCTTTTCCTACCCTACACAAGGTGGGTACTCTTAGATTGTACATGTTATGACTACTTCCCTTATGTTGCAGATCCACGTATCAATATATTTTACCAAAGAGGATCTCTAAAACCTTAAAACCTTCCTCTATGCGTAGCTAGTATTAACACGAAAGAATGTGTTTACTAGCGAAAATGAAAATTACGGACAAACTTCGTCGCCCATTTGTTGTCGTTGGAATATCGTCGAAGGTGTGCTATGTTTTCATGACCGTTTGGCTTCAGTTTGCCCTCCTCAGGACGAGTGGCTCCTTGACGGAACCAAAAAAATTAAAAATGAAAGGGAGTGAAGGAAAGAAAAATGGAGGAAAATGATAAGCCTACGACACGAGGTATTCCCAAGCGGTCACCCATCCAAGTACTAACCTCGCCCGACAGGGCTTAACATCGGTGATCAGACGAGAACCGGCGCATATCAACCAGTGACAGTGTTCCTAAAGTTTACGATGACTTTTCTCCAGTAATCGCAATAAGTCGTATTCACGACATCGAACTGCGTCAGTGTGAAAACGTAAGCTTATATTACGGCAATATTGCGTTACGCGTTACGCGTTAGCATTTTTTCTTCTCGGGTTGGCTCTTAGGAGCCTTTGATTAGACATAATTTTAAGCTTATGTTTCTCTGTAAAAGCACTCAAATCACTTGGGAATCAATGCTGCAATGAGTTAAAGGCGCCACGAGTTCAAGCTGTGTACAGCTTCTTGTTTACATCAGATTCGGCACATGTGAAGTTCAAAGTTTGAACCGGCCTAATTCGATTGCATTGCACAGTGGATTTACTTTTGCGTAAAATTAATGTCCCTTTTCTGTAGTCATTGAACGGCAAATATCAACAAGGAACGTAACTAAACAAAAGCGAAGCGACTATAATGTAACCAGTATCCAAGTGTTGAATTTTTGCGTTCAGCTGAAACCACGTGAGTTCATCGCAGGAATTCTCTGTCGCTAAACAGCAAAAATCATACACCACTTACTAAGCGAGGTGTCTTTAGAATAGCTCTGTTTCGCAGGTTCCTCTTGTCATCTTCAGAATTTTCGGCTCTCAAAACGTACGACAACAACAAGCAATGTTGACTCCTTGAGCCAGAACTCGTATGAGACAAAAGCTGTTTTTTTCGTATGCTAATTTCTTTCTTACGCAACGGATTTTTTCAATTTCTTTTGTTTTCAGCACGAACTGCACGTGCTATGCTTCAACTTCCTGGCAATTTGCATAGGGTACACATTTGTATACAAATACACAATGCTTCTTCCTAGCGTTTCTACATGTACTCTGAATGCCATTGTGCCATTCTAACAAAGGAGACTTGAATAATCACATCCCGGTGAGGCTGAGCCTGCACGTAAAAGATTATTATCATGGTATTTTTCATATGTTTCTGGAGTGGGCGATTTGTTTTTACATGCGACTGTCCTTTCGACTCCGACGGAGTTGATTTAACCTTCATACGTTCTTTTTTCTACGTCCACCTTGATTATCTTGCCCCGTAAGAACATTGTCAAGTACCAGACCACAGTTAGATAAAACCTTAGTAGCGCTCTCTCGAGAAAACAAGGCATCAGTTCCTAAACCGACAACTTATCCAGATTAAAATTATTATTTCCACAGTCAAAAAACTTTCAAAATGCCGACCAAGTATATGATAGAAATCAGCATCCCTGCAAAGCTCAGACTGCAACGACTTCTTCAGTATACTCAGAGGTATTGAGATACCTAAGCCGCGAAACCGGGAACGGAAACAATACTACAAATTCATGATACAATTTAAAATTGCCTGCAGCCTAAAATGTCTAAAATGAAGTCAACATACAGCTATACAAACTGTCAAGCAAAACAAAAACGGTACGTTTTTTGAAATTAAGAATACCAGTACATTTAGCAGTGCCCGGTCAATCCTCGTGTGTTTGGCCTTTTTGTTTACAAAAAGGTAACTCTCGCTGTCGAGAAAACGCTACGCCGGGCTTACAGGTCTTTACAGGCAAATTCACCGCCAAAAATAACTTCAAGCATCACGCTTTAGTGAATGTGCCGACACCTATAGAACGAATTGAATTTCATTGTAATAATATAATCATGGTTAAGGTGTTAGTAGTTAAGGGGTTGGCGGTATTAGCTCAGTTTTGTAAAACTGATCTGATACCAAGCCAACCTCTGAACTACTTACCATATAATGGCAAAAATATAATGGAAAAAATCAAATGAAACTATATGTTAATAAAAACAAATGGTGCGTTTATTTCATTGCGTGATTCCACATAATAGAATCCTTTGCGTGACACAATTCTCGGAAACACAGGAAGTCGATGATGTCATACAATAGGGGGTTCCCCGATGATATGCTTTATATTTTTCGGCTTACGCGTAAGTCAGTTTTTTTTATCAACTGGTAAACAGGAAGTTGATGATGTTATGGGACTTTCCCTGCTGTCTATTTTTGTTCTATTGAAATATCGCTAACGCGTTAGCCGATTTTTATATGTTCGCTATTTTTGTTTTCTGATAATATGGTCACAACTGCGGTTTTGTTTAAAAAATATAATCTCATATAATAGTATAGAATGAATTGTAATTTGGGAATTCATGACGAATTTAAGAATACAGGAGAGTTAACCTGTCCCTTTTGTGACCAACGATTAGCAGATGTTGGTAGAAATACGGAAGTTGTTGAATCATGTTGTGATAAAAAAGATATGTTTAATGACAATGGAATGAATTTTTGTCTAAGTTGTGGTATCGTCCATGGTTATGATTTGGTTAGTCCATATGTTGACTTTCATGAGAATATGTATAGAATAAGGAGGAAGAGTGTGTATGTAAGAAAATATCATATTAAAAATACCATAAGTAAGGGATAATGCCCGAGCTCCGAGGCCTTCTAAAAAATAATGACCGAGCGCGTAGCGTGAGGTCATTATTTTTAAGAAGGCCAAGGAGCGAGGGCATTATCCGTTTTAATGCACCTTTTCATTGTTTTAGAACAAGCAAACCAACGACGTGCTGTGAAATTTTGCTCATAAGTGACAGTAGTGATTGTCTAAATCCCGTAAGGATTGTGCAAGCATTTTAATCATTGTAATGACTCCCGTGGGCGAATTTTTTCTTGCCGTTACAATCAGTTTAGAATTGATCAACTATGGCCTCGATGAAACGCGGTGATGCGATGTGAAGCGTCGTTTGTGATATTCTTTACTGGCCAAGTAGGATACTTTTTGCAACGAGATGCGTATAAAGTTCTCAAGTTACCGCAAAATAGGAAAAAGGAATCAGGAGGATGCAATCTTGGAAAAAATGTGAGCTAGCGAAGTGAAATTTTAATAGTACACTTTTGAAACGCTTCAATTCTTACATGACAAGGGTAAAAAGTTCCTTGACAGTCAGCAGTAGTAATAATCAGGAATTTGGGGATATGGGCTTTAGATAAGACTACGAGCAGTCTCTCTTTCCCAGCTTAGTCCATCGAGCGAGAAACGAAGAAACATGAGCGAACGGTAATGGCCGTGCGAAACTGGGGCGCCTCCAGTTTCGCGCGGCCATTATCCATTCGCTAATGTTTTTTCGTTCCTCACTTGATGGACTAAGCTGGGAAAGAGAGACTGCTCATAGCCTAGCTTTAGATAAAAATAGGAAATTCACTGTCGATAATTTTTCATTCCACGTTCAATGCAATGGAAAATATTGAGATTTTGCCTTATAGTGTCTATAGTAAAGGTTTATTTAAAACTATTAACCAAGGTAGTTGAAAACCTAAAAACATAAGTCCCTCGGAGATACAGGGTGTATGTTGTTGGTCCAGAGGGATGTTTTGTTTATTTTGTTGACATGTACATCAAAAGTATTTGTCAGGGGTGTTGCGACTGCTATCCATGTTGGAATTTTTAATAAATTATGCTGATGTGCTAAATTGAGAAGATTCTAGAAAATCACTGAGGTGGAACAGTAGGTTATTATTGTGATCAGTGAGGTGGAACAGGAGGTTACTATTTTTAATAATAACCTCCTGTTCCACCTCACAGACCACAATAATGACCTGTTGTTCCATTTCAGTGAGCATGTATGCAGATTATTAGAAATAATAACCTGTTCAAAACAATGAAAAGGTGCATTAAATAAATATAATAAAGAAATTCAATTGAGTTTTCAAGACCGTGACAAAATATATAAGATATTTGCATTAATAAACAACGTGTTACCAGAAGTTAATAAAAACCGTATACGGATGATTAGTATTAAATATGTTTTGATGCGGATAAAATCTTGGGAATGGAATATGAATTCATACCACTTTCAAAATCAAAGAAGACATTAAAATTTTATGAGACTTGCTGGGACAACATATATGAATTAATAAAGGATGATGCTGCTAAAATTAGTCATACGTCATGCAAAGGGGGTTTTCCCTATGAATGAGTTATTGAATAAAGTTTGTTAGTAAAGTTTATCGTAAAATTTACTCTAAAAGTTTACTCGGAAGTGAATTTTTTATCATACTGTTTCTCAAATTTATCGGCAAGAGGACAAAGATCAATGATTATTTCATTAATCAGCCTCATTTCATTTATAAATGCGGTATGGTTAAATTGATTTCCTCTTAAACAAGACCGTAAATCAACTAATGCTTTTTCATATGTTGTGTATGCAAATTTAGACATTTCTATTTTTCTTTTATAGTTTTTAATTTCGCTGTATGTCTTAATCAATAAACCACTACCACTAATTACTCCTAAAATAATAAGATTTAATGTAATTGAACCAGCTATTGAACCAGTGGCTATTAAAGAAACTGATGCTAAATTCATAGCTAAATTCAATCTCTTGAAATATTTGAAAGCCTTGTTATAAAACACCAAAAGCGTTTATGATAAAATTTATACAATGCTTTGATTTCAGATAATTTTTCTTGGCTGATGCTTTTATCTATGTGATTAAAATTGAAGATGTCTATGTTAGTCATTATATTATATATTTGGATAATAATTATATTTTAGGATTTGAAATAAGACAATATAATACACCACTTATTTGGCCCATTATTGGAGATCTTTTTATTTTCTTCGGCAATGAAAGGCAGCAATATGTGTATCCAGGCCCTTTTTCATAGTCATTATAAAATCTTCCAAATGCATCATGAAAAATAGCATGTTTGATTAAAAATTGATAATTGGTATTTAGAGTACAAGAACCTGGTGCTATTAATCCAATGTCAGAGTGTTTTTCTAATATTTGGTTAAATGATATTGGCTCATTCAAATAGTTTACATACAAAAATTGATATATTAAAGCCGATTTTAATATTTCATCTTTAGTATCAGGATGTAGGTTTTTTTGGGTTGTGAAAAATTTATTACAAAAATTAATTGCTTGCTCCAAATTCAGCATGTATATTTATTGATTATATTAAATGTAGCTTTTATATAAAAATATGGTGTATGTTTTTCCTATGTGATTAAAACTCTTCAAAAAGTGCACTGATATGGCAATTATAAGGTGCAAATAAAGTTTCTTATATTTCTTCAACTAAAACTGTAAGATGAATATCAAATTTGACTGGATGACCCAAAGCAGAACTTTGATCCAAAAACATGATATTTATTGTATATAATCCATAAATGTCAATATGACGTGCGTTTTTATTGGTTTCTACTATAATTAAATCGGACGCTGAATAAAATGAATTATTTAATCTTAGAAAGGGAGTGGGATTACTTGAAGTGAAAATAGAAATAGCTTTTGTTATTTTAAAATTAAATGGAAGATTTATTACAAATTTATAACCTGTTCTTGCTTTAGAACCTACCCAATCGAATATTTGGAAAGTTTTAAGTTTTGGACTTAAAATCCTGGTTTCAAGTTGACTTATTTTAGTTTGAAGTTGTGTGATTACAGAAGAATTAAGAATATCATGATTATTCATATTAATATCGGTCTCCATAACCATTTTTCCATTTTCAAAAATGAAAGGTGCATCATAAACACTGCTTTCAACATCAGGTTGAGAACCTTTGACACCATATATGATCAAATTTGCATCTCCTTTTGCAGCTGATTCAGCGGTTCCATTCCAGTTCAAATCCAGGAAAATGAATTCAGGTGGAGAAATCTGCCATTTATGCATGTGGATGATGGATCTTGTATAACCGGCGGAGCCACCAATTGGATTCGAAAACTTCTTTGTTGATTGTTGATTGATATTCAGACTTGTGCTCACGACATTAACACTAACACCATCCATTGACGCGGGGAAGAATTCAATGCAAATAGTGTATTCTCCTTCTGGTAATTTGTACACATTGAATCCAAGTCTCCCAGAGTATTCATTAAAAGGATCTTTTGTTATTTTTAAATCATATGCCTTCTTATTGAAATGATGTGGACAACTTGAAAAATCAGTTATTCCAGTCACTGTCATATTATGTTCAGAGCTGGATTCATCCACATTTTCCATCAGATACCGGAATTCATCTTTCAAGTGCGAGGTTGACGTGATATGTGATTCATTTACATATTTTTTGAGCTTATCTTCTAATTCTATCGTGTGGACTACCACATTTCCTATCTTGAGATTAAGTTCTCTATCCACATAAGATTTTGGCGTGGGTTGATGTTCAAGAGTTGGCGCTGCAATATTATTGATTTGTTGTGAATTCATATCCAGGTTTCCAGTCATTGTTCCACCTGCCAAAGAAAGTTTTTTAGCGGATTGGTCGTCCACATATCTTTTGTTTGTGCCTTGATCGGCAACGGTTGGATCTTCCACATTAAAAATGGTGTGGTTGTTCATATCAATTGAATTCTCCATTGGAAACACCTCTTTACGGGATAAGAATATATTTTTGACATCATTGTAAGAAACTAGATTATTATAATGTGCTCCCAAATCATGCCATGTTTGTTGTTTTGATTGGACAATATTGTACATCTCCTTCAAATCAATATCTTTAGTCACTTCATGAGTGTGAGCTGGAGCATCAGGATGATACTTTTTTTAAAGTGATCATATTGACGGCAGAAAGATCGTTATCTTCATCCGTATCCATATTTGTAATAAGTTTTCTGTTCATATCAATTTCTCCAGGAAGAATTAATTTATTTCCTCTTAAATCAAGATCTCCTGTCATGTGATTTTCGCCATTCAACAATAATACTTCATATTTACCTGGTTTAGTTAGTAATCCAACATCTAATTGATGCTTGGTAATTGCATCTCTGTCATTACCCCCTTCCTTTAGATTGACAAGTTTTTTATTCTGCATATCATAGTTATTGTTTGGATCCAACTTGAGTCCACTACTTGCTTGAATTTTTTGGTTTTGGCTTCTAATTGATTCTTTTGATTCTAATATATTCAGAAATGTCAATATTTGTGAATTTCTCAAGGTTATTAAATATACCCATTTATATTATGATATTACATTAGATTACTTCATCAAAATTCTTTTTCACACTTATTTTCTTTGTCCACAAACAGAAATTCATAGGGTCCTAATTTATTGAACAAACCAGGGTCTATTAAGTTTTCTTTGGCAATGAGATTCAAATGGTTTTTGGTAGTAGGTGGGTACAACATCATATGACTGCAGTTTAATTTAAGTTTCTGCGGAATATCATAGTAACTCTGGCTTAAATAAATTGGGCTTATCTTATGATGGCGTCCATCTGTGAAGTTGTTGGCAATTTTATTTTGTATTTTATCAGGTGCATTAATTAGAACATCAAAAATGACAATTTTACGGTTGTTGTTGGGATATTCTGAAGTGTCTTTAATATCATCAGATGATCCAATTTCTAATACAGGATAACTAACCTTATCAGATATTTTATTCATCAATGTTTGTAGATCTTGTATTTTTTCCTGATGATGATTTGGTGTGTATAAATATATCTTATCATAATACATCAGTGGTGTTCTTAACATATGCATAAGAGCATTTGTCTTTCCACATCGACTTTGTCCTGTAATAATCATTCTAAAATCTTCATCTAAAAAATTGTTTAATCTTTTTTTTGATTCACCATTTCTATTTGTATCGTAATTCGGAATTTTCATATACAAATATGTTAGATAATAAATATAAGTGTTGTTTTCACACATATTTATAAATATAAGTGTTGTTTTTACACATATTTTTAAAGATAAGTGTCATTTCGACAGATAAATTATGTAACATATTTTATATAATGAATATTGACAGAATTAAAAAATATGCTGATTCAGAATATGAGAGCTATAAAATTGTCAAAGCAGTTACTGAATCAAAAAATGAGATAAAAAATAAGGAAGGAGGGCGTGATATTGTAATGAGTGATTATTTTAAGACATTACGAGAGCCATTGATTGAAAAACAGAAAAAACAGATGAGAAACAGGATCAACTAATTGAACAACTACGGGGAAATCAATTAGCTTTAACAAAGGGATTTCAGGATATAATTGAATCGAATAAAGACATAATAACATTACAACATGGGCTGCCCCAAATAGATTACCAACCAGAACAAAAATCAAGAAAAGATCCGACATATTTTAATATTGATAACCGATTTAATAAAGATGATAAAATTGTTTTAAACAAAAACAATTTGGCAATGCCCTCACAATTATTATCATTGACTCCCCAAAAATTATTGGAAGAAAAGGAAAAATCTGCGGAATTAGCAAATGAATTGGGTAGAAATAAAAGGGGCAAGAGTAAAGAAGTTAAGACGGAATATACTAATGAAATAGGCGTTCTTCGAAAATATAGGGATACGATCTCAGACGTATTAAAGTCGTTTGAGTATAGACAAAAAGGTGAGGGTATTCGAATATATAAACAGCCAAAAAGAAATGCTTTCAAAATAAATGGTAATCAATATGGTGGCCTTCTTATTGATGTCTCAAAATTGATGAATGAAATGAAGCTGAATGCATATCATGGTGGTAAATTGGTTTATGAAGCTGATGCTGATAAATCACTCATAAATATGCTAACTAAAAGATATAATCCCAAAACAAACTACAGTCTGAATGCTGTAAAGATTTTTAACGATCTTAATATGCTTAGTAATATTGGGCCACACAAATCATCTGGTAAGTCCAGAATGATTGGATCAAGTGTTATGTATTATCAAGATTCAAAACAATTGGCTGATCGCATGAAAATAATAATTGGTTCAATGGCAGCTGGAAACAATAGTCCAGTGTTGCGAAATGACTTATCACAAATCAATGATGAATTATTGAAAATAGGGGCTATTGACAGAACAATGCATGAGAAATTATACAATAAATATATAAGCATATAATATAATGGATATAAATAGAGTTTTAGTTTTCAAATCAATAGATGCTAAAAAACAAAACCAAAATAATAAACCAGGTAATTTCACTACAAAGTTCATTCTTGAATTAATTTTAGATGACAACAAACAATACTACATGGCATTAGATCATCTCAGTATGACTGCAAGTTGGCATAACATACGACCAGAATATTATAACAACCAATTATAGATCTCAAAAAACAAAGGCACTTCTTGGCAAACAATAACATTCCCATCAGGTATTTATGACTATGATGATATAAATCAATATATTCACAATGAAATTGGAAAACTCATGCAAAAGGAGACTTATGGAATTGATATATTATTTAACCTTACAACTTATAAGGTTTTCATAAAGTTGGATGAAAACTATTGGATTGATTTCAAGAATAGCGGAAACTTTGCAGATTTACTGGGTTTCGATAAAACAGGGATATTGGAAGTGAGTTCTTATGGACCCCAATTTCCTAATATCAGCAACAGTATTGATAACTTATACATAAGAACTTCTCTACTAAGTAATTCAATCATTTCAGGGCGGTTATCAGACGTGCTTTTTACCTTCTCAACGAATACAAAAACAAGATCTCTACCATTTGAAATACAACCAATAAATTATCTTTGGAATAAAATAAATACAAAAGTACTATCTGAAGTTACTTTTTATATCACAGACGACGAAAACAGGGAGGTTGACTTAAATGAAATTGATATATCTATAACCGTTGTGATAAAAGAAGCTTAATTTATATACACTCACTATATAGATGGAACGAAGAGAAAGAGATCCAGATACTGGAGATTACATTATTCAAGGTGAAGGAATACTTGATGTTTTCAAAAATGTTGGAAGTAAGATAGCTTCAAAACTTGCAAGCAAAACAGCTAAACAACTTGCTAAAAAGGGTGCTGAAAAGTTGATAGAAAAGGGGTCGGAAAAAATAGGTGAAAAAACAGGTCAGCTTATTGGAGACAAAATTTTCAATAAATTTAGTGATAAAACAAACAAGCCAAAAATAACGAATGAAACAAAAGGTGATGAAATAATCAAACTTTTACAAAAAGAAAATGAGCAACAGGCTCAAGATACTGACAAATATCAATATATTAAAGTTGTTTATAATTATTTACTATTATAATGATTTTTTATCTAAACTAATAATATATATATGAACGGAAATTTTCGAAGTCCAGAATTTGTTAAAAGATATGAATATGCATATTATGATTTACAAACACCTTTGAATGCTAATATTGGGGCAAATAATCGACAAACAAAAGATAATTACATGTTTGTAATAGATAATAGCTCAGAGGCTAACCCAATAGACTGGTATAATGCATATATTGAAGTCAATTTCAAGCTTCTTCGAACAAATTAAATCAAGATCAAGATGGAGCTGGTATCGGCGCTGGAGTGGGAAATGTAAATTTATTTTGTACAACAACAAACGGTAACACCTTCATCAAAGAAATACAAGTTGAATGTGATGGTATAAGTGTATATAACAACACAAAAGGCAATGAAACATCGAATGTTCTATCACTTAAAATACACTAAAGAATATGCCAATACAGTTGCTAAAGACAATTTCTTTTATTTAGATACTTCGACTGGAACAGCTGAGCCAAGAACAGCTCAAGCATTGTACAACCAAGGATTCGCGATGCGAAAAATTCTTACAGACGCAGGCAGTGAGAACAAAATATCTATCCCATTGAAGATATATTCGTATTTTGCTGCATTCAAAAAGAATCTTCATCCAAATATAAAAATAAGCATTTTAATCCGATTGGAAAATGATAACAATATTATATTTCGTAGCAATGCTGCTCCTGATTCAAAAGTTTTGATTACTAAATTCAGATTATGGTGCCCTAAACTAATTTTCAATGGTAGTGGTATGCGTCAATATCTGGAAAACTATCTGAAACCAAAAACTTGGATATACTTGAGAGAGCATTTTGAAATAAATCAAACTGCGGCTGTGAGTTCATTGTTCAGAATTAGTACAAGACAGTATAAGAAGACCAAGACATGTTTTTCTATGGGTGAATCCAACAGCTTCATATAATAATCAAGAAGCTAATATATTTACATTCAAGACATTCAGTATAGGTGCAAATAACAGAGTTTTCAGTAAAGCTCAGCTTGAAATGAATAATAGCATATATTATCCTCAACTTGAATTGTCAGCTAATGAAGAGAGTAGATTATACAGAACACTTATGAGCTACAGTTCTGCTTACAATGACTTTCTTAGTGGGGCATTAATTGATAGAAGTAATTTCAGAAATTTGTTTGGAATTATTTATTTCGACCTAAGAAATCAAGAGGAAGACACAAAAGATTCTATTGTATCGTTGACTTTCCGATATGAACTTAATGGAGCAAATGCAACTAACTATACTTTAAACGCTCTAGTTCTTCATGAAAAAGAGATCGAATTATACACAAGCAGTGGTAAACTACTTATTAAAGCATAAATGAATTATGTTGTTACAATATTTATAGTTTTTTAATTAAACATGTTTTGTAATTATCAAAATAATATAACATATATTATATACAAAATATTACAACTTATTATGAATATGGTGTGAAATTATCTCAAGGACAAAAACAAAAATTAGCAAAAACATATGAAACAAATTCACCAATAACAATTCGATTAGCTAAAAATGAGTTGATGGGAAGCGATGGACTGAATTTAACTAAAACACAGATAAATAAAATCCAAAAAGCGATAAAAAATGGAGTTGGTGTAGATATTAAGATTTCAAAAACACAGATTAGAAAATCAGTTAAATATGGCGGTTCTTTATGGTCTAGTTTAATTTCACTTGGAACAAAAATGCTTCCAATGGTCACCAAATTAGCATCAAAAGCGGCACCAGCTTTAGCTACAGGGGCTTTATCTGCTCTCGGATCTTTGGGAATAGATAAAATTTTTGGAAAAGGTATTCAATCTGGTGGTTTCTTAATACCAGATTAAAAAATACAGCAATTGATTAAGTATAAACACCTTTTAACTAAAAAACAAAAACAAGATATTTTAGCTGCTATTCAAAATGGAGGACAAGTATTCATTCAACCATCACAAAAGCAAAGAGGTGGTTTTTTGGGGACGATCCTAGCATCTATTGGTATTCCAATGTTATTGAATGCATTATCAGGAAAGGGTTTAAGTGTACCAAAAAAGAAAGCATCTGGATTAACAGTTTCACCTAAACATGGAATGATGATGCCTTATTATCCGCCACCATTTTATGGAAACTGGCCCTCAAATACTATAGGTATGGGAGCAAAAAAAAAAGTCAAAACAAAAACAAAAAAAGGAGAGGGCCTCTTACTAGGCAAAAACAGTCCCTTTACAAAGTTAGGAATACCAATTCTAGGAGATATCCTGTAAAACCAAAGTTCAGAGATATTCCTCTTTCAAATATCGATTTATTAAAATGGATTAAATATTTAAAAATAACCAATTTTAATGGTATTTATTCGAGAGATAGTTTGGATCATATCCACAAAATAGGATCTTGTATCATTAATCTTGATGATAAAATAGGTCCTGGTACACATTGGGTAGCACATTATAATAATATGAATGATAAGACTTTATATTACTTTGATAGTTTTTCGTTACCTCCACCACAGAAATTGGTTGATTATGCTGAAAAATTGAAATTGAAGTATATATACAATTATGCTTTTCCTATCCAGGATATCAAATCAGTTAGATGTGGATATTATTGTTTATAATTTTTGGATAACATTTATAAAAAATCATTTTATGATTGTATAAAAGTATTCAAATTAAATAACCAACAGTATAATGAACGATTTATTGAAAACTATTTCAAAAATATCTATTGAAATTATATTATATAAATGGTGAAAAGTTATTGTATAAAACAGAAGAAGCAAACAGAATCTGTACCAGGTACTGAAAAATATGTTAAAACTAAAAATAATCGTCTTATGTTAAAATCTCAATGTAGTGAATGTGGGGCTACTAAAACTCGTTTTGTTAAAAAACAGGGAAACTAATTAGCCCGTCTCAGGGGGCGGGCTTAGGAGAATTAGCAATGGAAGGATTAACAATGCATGCTATACCTTGGTTAGGTAAAAAAAGCTGTTGAAATGAGCCGATATGGATTAAGTGAATTAATGAGAAATAAAAATATGCAGAAAAAAGCAGTGAATTTTGCATTGGAAAAATCCAAACCATTTTTGCAAAAGACTACTTCAGATATGCTAAATCAATTATCAACTAAAGTTAGACCCAATATTAAATATAAAACAGATAGACCTGATTTAGATGGAGGAAATATTGATATTCATAAAATGATTGGTAAATTACCAAAACCCAAAAGAGGATTTACTTTACCTGGTCATCGTTATACAGGACCATATAATCCTATTGATAAACAATTAAAATATGACCCAACAACTGGCCAAATATTAGAAATATATGACCAACCTACAGGAAGAACGGATGCCATTGCCATGCAGCACGATGTTGATTATAGTGTTTGTAAAGACGACAGAAAGTGCAAAAATAGAGCAGACAGAAAAATGGTTAAAGCTTTAGATGAAGTACCATATGATGAGAGACAATGGGGTCATTGGTTGGCTAGAAACACGATTGATATAAAACAGAAATTAGGTCTTGGTGTTAAAAAAAGGAAGCCAAAAAACGGAAAGCGGCGTTGAGTAAAAATGATTGGGCTCAACAATTAGCCGATGAATTACATAAGCCAATCAAACGAAAATTTAAAACAAGAAGAGTTATTGTTAATGGAATAGATGATATTTGGAGCGCTGACCTTGTAGAAATGCAGAAGTTTTCAAAATGGAATAAAGGATATAGATATTTATTAAATATCATTGATGTGTTTTCGAAATTTGCTTGGAGCATTCCTATTAAAAATAAAACAGGTAATACAATTACTGAATCATTTGATGATGTTATTAAAAAATCCAAACGGAAACCTAAATTTATTTGGGTAGACCAAGGGTCTGAATTCTATAATAAAACTTTCAAAGACTGGCTAAAGAAAAATAATATTGAGATGTATTCTACTTTCAATGAAGGTAAAGTTGTTGTTATTGAGAGATTTAACAGAACATTAAAATCTAAAATGTGGAAACAATTTACAGCTCAAAATACAACACAATATTTAGACATGTTACCAAAACTATTAAATGAATACAACAGTACAAAGCATTCAAGCATTAAAATGAAACCTATTGAAGCATCTATGAAAAAGAATGAAGGAACTGTTTATTTCAATCTATATGGTGATATGGAACCATCATCATCAAAATTAAAATTAAAAGTTGGTGATAAGGTTAGAATTTCAAAGTATAAACGGAATGTGTTCGACAAGGGTTATACACCAAACTGGACTGAAGAAGTGTTTACAGTCGATAAGATACAATACACTTATCCTATAACTTATAAGTTAAAGGATCTTAATAATGAATCAATAGAAGGATCTTTCTATCATCAGGAGTTATTATTTGCTAAACAGGATGTTTTCCGTATTGATAAAGTAATTCGAGGGGATTATAAGAAGAAACAAGCTTTGGTAAAGTGGAAAGGATATAGTGATGAATTTAACAGCTGGGTTTCGTTTAGGGATTTAAAGAATATATGAAATGTTTTAAAACTGAATTGTCTATATATATTATATCAATCGATACAGTATATGCTGTTTTTTTGCTATTTTGTAGCCAAAAATATATAATTGTTTCTGGCTATTTAACACTAATCATTATAATTCTTGACCAAGTTCAAACGCGCGTTTAAAATATTTAAATATTATCTAATATATAAGTATAAATGAATAATAACGAGATAATTAGAGAAAATATTGACAAAAAACTTGATGATTGTTATGAAGTTCGTCGTGATCTCAGTGATAAAATAAAAAAACTACGACCTAATAATTGACACATTAAATAATATATTGAGGTTTTTAAGATTAAATTCCAAAAAAATTCAACCAATAGATGAGAATATGACACTGAAAGGTCTGATGAAATATATTACAAACTATATGGAACTCGATAGACATGACAGTTCGTATGATGTTTAGGGATTTAAAGATATAAGAAATTATTTTAAGAGAATATTATCTAACCATATATTATATCAATCGATACAGTATATGCTGTTATTTGCTATTTTGTAGCCAAAAATATATAATTGTTTCTGGCTATTTGGCACTAATCATTATAATTCTTGACCAAGTTTAACCGCACTTTTGTGAAACTATTTAAAATAATATCTATAGTATTATTAATATATGGAAAATCAAAATGTCAAGAGAGGTCGTGGAAGGCCAAGAGTTTATACTGATGAAGAAAGAAAAAACCATAAGACAGTATATATGTTAAATAAAGAGTGGTATTGCGACATTTGCAAAAATGGTAAAAATTACACACTTGCTGGGAAATCCTGTCATGTCAAAACAAAAAAGCATATTAATAACAGAGTACGTGATATAATGAATAAGATAATCGAAATAACACGTAAAAAATAAATTATTTTATATAGTTTGAAGGATCCAGTAATTGGATTATTTGAATTATCAACTATATTTAAACGCACTAATTGAAGACACTTAAAAAATAAAAATCTATAGTAATAATATATATATATATGAAATCAGAAAACTCAACTAAAAAGACGAAGGGATACACTTTGGTATATTTTGGTGCTGGGTGGGATTTTAAACCAGTTAGTAACTCATTATATAGTAAATTTAACCATTTTATTTTCATTGACAGTCTACCTAAGCTATCTCACTATGAACCAGGTATGCCGGGATACGAAAAAAGTAAAGATAGAGAAACATTTATAAAGACTCTAAAAAATGCAGCTCTAAAACATAAACTGATATTAAGTAGTATCAGAAAAAATCTATTAACATTTAAAAATGACAAAATAAAACTAGAATATTATATAAATACAACAGTTGAAGAAGCTCTAACAAATCTAACCATCAGAAAAAAAATGAATAAGGCCATATGGTTACATGAGAATGGTTTCAGACCTTATGATTATGGGTTAAAAACAGGGGATTTACCTAATTTGTTAGAATATCGTGCCAAAATACGTGAATTATAATATACAGTTATTATATATGGAAAAAAATCAATCAATTAAAAAATCATATCAAAAACTTCACTGTTAAAGAGTTAAAGAAAGAAGTCCTAAACATTAAAAAAGTACATAAACCAAACTTTAGACAAACTAGACGCAAAAGCAGTTGGTGTAAGACATCCTGAATTCATTTATGAACGACAGAGTGGTGTCACAATTCAAAAAGGTAAATCACGCTATATCATACGAAATGATTCCGGAGATGTACTATTAAGTACAGAAGACCGAAAACAGGTAGAGGACATGATATATTACATGCTAAAGTAAATAAATATCTAAATATAGTTTAAAGGATTCATAACTGGATCACTTGAATTCTCAACCATATTTAAACGCATATAAAAATATCATTTAAAAATAAAATCTATAGTTATAATATATATAAATGAAATCAGAAAAATCTAACCTTATAGATATGAACAAGAGCGATCGATCTTAAAAAAACTTAGTAAATCTCAACTCTTAAAATTGCTATTAAAGCAAGAGAAGAAAAAAACCTGAAATTATCGTGGTAGATGATACCAAACCAGTTCCAACGCCAAGGACTGTAAAACCAATTAGACCAATCCCAACACCTCGTAAGAGTGTAAATCAAATGGTTCAAGATTATGAAAACAATATAATTCTTCCACCATTGGAATTCAGGGATAAACCAGTGCCAGCACCAAGAACTATTAAACCAGTGCCAGCACCAAGAACTAAAAGACCAGTTCCAATACCAAGAACTAAAATAGAGCAAACAGACAAAGCTCTCAAAGGATATACCAAATCATTTCAAATAGACATAAAAAATAACAAAGACCCATTGGTGCAATTACAAAACACAAGAAAGGCCGTCACATATCATATTACAAGTATACTAAAATCAATGAAAGGTATAAAATTCGTTGAAACGCTTAAGGTAACATTCACAAAAATATCAGATGGAGAAATAGTGTATAAGACCGCATATTTCAATAGCACAGCCAAAACAATTATTAACCAAACAGAAATCCACGAAGCATTACAAATGTCTAAACAAGAGATAATAAATAAAATTGCTCAGTGGGTATCGGAAGGTTCAGGTTGGACTGTTGAATCAGTTGAAAACCATTATCTTAATGTTGTAAAATATCAACCAATGAGAGGCTCTTCATACATTAAACTACCACAAGAACTCAGACACAGTGCAAAGGGATTGATAAATATGAAAAATGAGGATAATGAATGCTTTAGGTGGTGTCACATCAGACATTTAAACCCTCAAGATAAAGACTCACAGAGAATCAAAAAAGTTGATAAGCAATATATTGAAAATTTGGATTATTCAGGAATTGAATTTCCAGTAGCTACTAAACAGTACAACAAGATAGAAAAGCAAAATAAGATCAATATTAACAACCATTTCCTATTTATGTCTCAAAAGAAAAATATGAAGACCATATGAATCTGCTTCTGATAACAGAAAATGAAAACAAACATTATGTATTAATAAAAGACTTCAATAAATTCATGTATAATCAAACAAAACATGAACATAGAAATCATTTTTGTATGTATTGTTTACAATGTTTCAGTAGTGAAAGAGTATTATTAAATCATAAAGAAAATTGCATCATCATAAATGGAAAACAAGCCATAAAAATGCCATCAAAGGATAATAACATATTGAAATTCAACAACTTTCATAAGCAGTTGCCTGTACCATTTGTCATCTATGCAGATTTTGAAGCTATTACAGAAAAAAATAGAAGGATGCAGGCCAAACAATGACAAATCCTATACTGAATCGTATCAAAAACATACTGATTGTGGTTATGGTTATAAGGTTGTATGCTGTTATGATGATAAATATAGTAAACCAGTACATATCTATAGAGGTGAAAAAGCTGTTAACAAATTTATGGAAGCTATGTTAGAAGAAGTTAAATATTGTCGTAATATGAATAAAAGATATTTTAACCAACCATTAAAAATGACAAAAAAAGATGAAGAAGAATTCCAAAAAGCTGATAAATGCGATATATGTGATAAAAAGTATACAGAGAAAGATATTCGAGTTCGAGATCATTGTCATATAACTTTTACAGCGTATTGAATGATGAGCATATCTCAGATGAAGATTATAAACATGCTCAAAATGTGTGGGATACATTCTCTCTTAAAAATATGGGTGAGTATCATAACCTATACCTAAAATCTGACATCCTTCTATTAGTTGATGTATTTGAAAACTTCAGGAAAACATGTTTAGAATACTACAAACTTGACCCCTGCCATTATTTCACATCTCCTGGTTTGTCATGGGATGCTATGCTAAAAATGACCAACATTAAATTAGAGCTTATGGTTGATATTGATATGTTTCAATTCATTGAAAAGGGTATGCGTGGTGGAATCAGCTATATAGCCAATCGATATGGTAAAGCCAATAATAAATACATGAAATCATATGATGAGAAGGCGCCCTCAAAGTATATTATGTATCTTGATGCCAACAATCTGTATGGTTGGGCAATGAGTCAATACCTTCCAACCGGCGGTTTCAAATGGATGACTAAAAACCAGATTGATAAGATAGACTTAGCCAAGTATAAAGAAGATAGCAATAAAGGTTTAATACTAGAAGTCGACCTGGAATATCCTGAAGAACTACACAACCTACATAATGACTACCCGCTAGGACCGGAAAAGGTTAAGGTAACTGCAAATATGTTGTCTGGGTATTGTATAAACATCGCGAAGAAATATAAAATATCGACTGGTTTAGTTCATAAATTGATACCAACATTAAGCAACAAAGAAAAATATGTGCACCATTATAGAAACCTACAATTATACACTGATCTCGGTTTAAAAATAACTAAAGTTCATCGAGTATTAGAATTTGATCAGTCCGCATGGTTAAAACAATATATCGATTTCAATACACAGAAGAGAACAAATGCAAAAAATGCTTTTGAGAAAGACTTCTTCAAGCTTATGAACAACAGTGTATTTGGAAAAACAATGGAAAATATTAGAAAGCGAGTAGATGTCAGATTAGTAACTGATGAAAAGAAACTATTAAAAATGGCTGCTAAACCTACTTATATAAGTAGTAAGATCTTCAATGAAAACCTTGTAGCCATTCATAAGATCAAAGAAACACTTACCCTAAACAGGCCGGCTTATGCGGGTATGTGCATTCTAGATCTTAGTAAGACATTAATGTATGATTTTCATTATAACTACATCAAAAAGAAGTATGGAGACAAAGCTAAGTTATTATTCACTGATACAGACTCTCTGACTTATGAAATTGAAGCTGAAGATGTATATAAAAAACTTTTGGAATGATAAAGACAAATTTGATAACAGCGACTACCCTGAAAGCTCGCCGTATTTTGATAAGACAAATAAAAAAGTAATCGGTAAATTCAAAGATGAAGCCGCAGGAGTTCCTATATGTGAATTCGTTGGATTAAGATCAAAAATGTATAGCTACATAAAAGACAACCAAAAAGGAGGTAAGACAGCTAAAGGAATTAAAAAGAATATAATAAAAAATGACATCAAACATGAAAATTATAAAGAGGTTCTATTTAATAACAAGCAAATGTATCATACAATGAAAACAATCCGAAGCAATAACCATCAACTTGGAAGCTATGAGCTTAATAAAGTGTCATTATCTTGCTTCGATGATAAGCGGTATAATCACGATAATGGTGTGACAAGTCACGCATATGGACATTATGCTATTAACAACTAAAATAATATTTCTTTACCTTTTAACATATCAGTATTCATTAATTTGGAGAAGATATTTGTTTCTTTTCAGAGAGTAAGGCATCTTCTCTAAACTTCACAAATGACTTTCACTGAAAAGTTTCACAAATTAATAACTTTTCACTGAAACGTTTCACGATTGTGTAGTGAACAATGGCAAGTGGATTTTGCATCATCCACCATTTGATTTGTTGAAAAAAATCATACGACCGTCTCGTGATCTGAAACAATAGGCTATACGTGATGACTCATTTTCCTGGGGGAACCCCCTATTATATGACATCATCGACTTCCTGTGTTTCCGAGAATTGTGTCACGCAAAGGATTCTATTATGTGGAATCACGCAATGGAATAAACGCACCATTTTGTTTTTATTAACATATAGTTTCATTTGATTTTTTCCATTATATTTTTGCCATTATATGGTAAGTAGTTCAGAGGTTGGCTTGGTATCAGATCAGTTTTACAAAACTGAGCTAATACCGCCAACCCCTTAACTACTGGTGTTTCCCTCCAATTTCCGTGCAGCCGCACCGACCATTTTTAATCGGCCGTTTAACTAACTTTCCTTTATTGAATTAGTATGAAACTTACACAAAGTATTGTACAAAGTTTGAAGTTTATAATAGTGCAACAATTTTGTAAATCGGATTTAAAATTGCGGAGATAAACGAGAAACATTGAAATCACTTGAATCTAAATTCCCAGCGATTGCGATGGCATCTAGAAAAATCAAAACTATTACGATAAACTATGACATATGGCAAACAAAATATCTAAAAATTACAAACTTTTGTCAAGCCAATTTTGAGTAAATCAGAAAAACATTTCGAACTTGTGATTTTGCATGTGTATGAGCACATCTACAAAATCCTCAATAAAGCTTATAAAAGTTTAATTTCTCAATCTCAAATTTACGTCAAAATGTGTGTTTATAGTATGAGATGAAATAATGAAAGTTTGAAAGCGTTTCTCGTTTTAGTTTTGGAGATTCGATTTTCTATAGGAAACCGTAGTTTTTTGACTGAGTTCTTGATATTGTAGTTTTAGCACATTTCTACATATTTCAAAAACCGCGAGATAGATTTTTTTAAACTTTTAAAGTCGTTTCTTTATAATATGAACAACATTGTCTCGAAGTTTCATCTTGATTGAAACATTGCAACATGGTCAAATAAAATAATAAAGTTCACCTAAAACGCGATTGAGAAGTTGTGCTTTGATTGCACGGTTGAAGGCGCACGTCGCAAAGACGCTTTAATTAATTCAGATAAAGTGTAACGCATTTCTGCGTGTTGAGAATTATGCAAATCGAGTTGACTTCTTTCTTTTCCCTACAATTCAAAATGTCGAGAGTGTCCAGTGCACGTCAAATGCGAATAAAAAACTGCTTTCAAATAAACGTCCCACTGAAATTCGTGGGAATGATAAAAATAACGTGGAACACAGCCCCTAAACATTACTCCGCAAAACATGATGGTCACGCAGAAATGCGTTGCGCTTCACCTGAATTAATTAATTAAAGCGTCTTTGCGCGCCTTCAACCGTGCAATCAAAACACAAAGTCTCAATCGCGTTTTGGGTGAACTTTATTATTTTATTTGACCATGCTGCAATGTTTCAATCAAGATGAAACTTCGAGATAATGCTGTTCATATTATAAAGAAACGACTTTAAAAGTTTAAAAAAATCTATCTCGCGGTTTTTGAAATATGTAGAAATGTGCTAAAACTACAATATCAAGAACTCAGTCAAAAAACTACGGTTTCCTATAGAAAATCGAATCTCCAAAAAGAAAACGAGAAACGCTTTCAAACTTTCATAGTTTCATCTCATACTATAAACACACATTTTGACGTAAATTTGAGATTGAGAAATTAAACTTTTATAAGCTTAATTGAGGATTTTGTAAATGTGCTCATACACATGCAAAATCACAAGTTCGAAATGTTTTTCTGATTTACTCAAAATCGGCTTAACAAAAGTTTCTAATTTTTAGATATTTTGTTTGCCATATGTCATAGTTTATCGTAATAGTTTTGATTTTTCTAGATGCCATCGCAATCGCTGGGAATTTAGTGATTTCAATGTTTCCCGTTTATCTCCGCAATTTTAAATCCGATTTACAAAATTGTTACAATCATATAAACTTCAAACTAAGCACAATATTTTGTGTAAGTTTCATACTAATTCAATAAAGGAAAGTTAGTTAAACGGCTGCTTAAAAATGGTCGGTGCGGCTACATGGAAACTGGAGGGAAACACCTTAATTGTATCACTTATATATCCGGAAAAAATCCTTCCGTTTCCGCGTTATTTCCGCTAAATCGGAAAACCCTATTTAGTTGCGTAACTGACTGTGTATCACTGAGGGCTTTCCGATTTAGCGGAAAATGAGGCCAATTTATCACAATCTTTAGTTATAATTCAGTATATAAAACGCCCCACACTACGGTTGACCGGTAAAATAAACACTACAATTGTATTTCCCGTGCGTATTTCATATTTGGTAGGTGTTTTCACAATAGTGTACATTTGCATATGAAATGAAAGTTATACGAAAGATCTCAAACGTCGAACTTTACATGTGCCGAACCTAATAATTAGGTTCGGCACATGTAAAGTTCGAGGTAGGAATCAATCTAGGAACGGCACGTTTGTATTTGGGTCGACTGAGCTTGTCGAATAGAACGGCAAAAGATCGACTTCGATTCATACGTGCCGAACCTAATGCATAAATTATGTTAACGTAATTTTTCAATATAATCGCGCTTCTGATTGGCTATTTAGTGGGTTTTCGCGCCTTTGCAGACAGAACTCACAGAAGCGTGACGACGCGGTTACCAGCATTCACGTTGTAGATTTTTAGACTGAAACTGGACAGCTTAAATCGGTCTTCTAAAAAGTTGCTTTTCTTTATATCCATAAAGAAATCGTAATGTACTTTAAAATTTATGGCGTTACTTTATTTTGTCCAAATATCATATCGGCGATCACGAT
Source organism: Cladopsammia gracilis (assembly GCA_022457155.1). Taxonomy (NCBI): domain Eukaryota; kingdom Metazoa; phylum Cnidaria; class Anthozoa; order Scleractinia; family Dendrophylliidae; genus Cladopsammia; species Cladopsammia gracilis. The sequence goes on along the minus strand of JAJGOT010000448.1, from coordinate 44,682 downwards.
CTCCTCAGCTGTCTCCTTGCCATAACAGAACACAAAGCACACTAAAATCAAAACATGAATTTCCAGGCTTGGTGAATTTTACTTTTTTCGGTTTATTTCCATGCGTTAACATAATTTATGCATTAGGTTCGGCACTTGTGAAGTTCGACGTATGAATCGAAGTCGATCTTTTGCCGTTCTATTCGACAAGCTCAGTCGAATAGAACGGCAGAGTCGACCCAAATACAAAAGTGCCGTTTCTCATTGATTCATACGTCGAACTTTACATGTGCCGAACCTAATTATTAGCTTCCGATTGGCTATTTAGTGGGTTTTCGCGCCTTTTCAGACAGAACGCACCGAAGCGTAACGACGGTTACCAGCATTAACTTTGTGGATTTTTAGACTGAAACTGGACAGCTGAAATCGGTCTTCTAAAAAGTTGCTTTTCTTTATATCCCTAAAGAAATCGTAATGTATTTTAAAATTTATGGCGTTACTTTATTTTGTCCATGTTTTGTCCAAATATCACGATCACGATCTCCTCAGCTGTCTCCTTGCCATAACAGAACACAAATCACACTAAAATCAAAACAGGAATTTCCAGGCTTGGTGAATTTTACTTTTTTCGGTTTATTTCCCTATTTTAAGCAGTATAAGGATTATATTTCTTTTCACCATGAATTAGGTTCCGCACATGTAAAGTTTGACCGTCTGAATAAACAGTCGAACTTAATAGTTTGGGTCGACCTAAATAGGTATCAGGTTCGGCACATGTAAAGTTCGACGTTTGAACCGGGCCTTAAATGCCACTAAAGAACTTTGCATCTCTTTAGGCCCGGTTCAGACGCCGAACTTTTCATGAGCCGAACCTAATACCTTGAATTAAGTACATGAAAAGTTCGGCGTCTGAATCAATTAAGAACGGCTATTTGAATTTGGAACGGCTGAGCCGTTCTTTTCGCCTGGTTAAACCGGGAATTTCGGCTTTGGAACGGCTTTGATTCAGACGCCGAACTTTTCATGAGCCGAACCTAATGCATAAATTATTATAACGACTGGTGCGTGTTCTGACATCTTTGCCTGAAAATCGCTCACCTTTCGATTTGTTTCTCTTCAAACTGAATTAAGTTCGGCTAATTAAGTTCGGCGTCTGAATCAACAGGCGTACTTTTGTTAATTTGGGTCGGTCCAAATTCGAATTAAGTTCGGCTCATGAAAAGTTCGGCGTCTGAACCGCGCCTAAAGACTGCTTCAAAGCAAGAAGCTACTTTGCTGAATGTAATATGAATAGAACTTGCATTTAACACCGTGCTTAATCACTATTGCATAACTTTCATAAGGTGGGCGTACCTTCAGTTAAAACTTTTCGAAGTTGATCGGAACGGTGAGACTGGAGAACTTGCAATTACCCGGCGCTCTAAAGCCCGGTTTCCATATGATCGCTACGATCGCTGCGATCGCTGCGATCGCTGAAAAAAAAGTTCAGCGATCGTAGCGATCATATGGAAACCACTCTCCAGCGATCGTAGCGATCACAGCGATCGCAGCGACAACGATCGCTGCGATCGCTGTGATTCTATCTCAGCGATCGTAGCGATCGTAGCGATCATATATGGAAACCACACTCTCCAGCGATCGCAGCGACAGCAAAAATACCAAGATGCACTGCGTACGCCCACTCAAAGGGTGCGATTTGGCCCTTTTTATGGAAGAAGTGCAAAGATACGACTGTCTTTATGTCAAATTTTAAAAATAATTCACAGCCGCTGTGTTGAATTTCAAGAATGAGGCGAAACGATATTGTCAGACCCAGGTCCCCTCGATCTTCATTCACTTTCTCAGCGATCGTAGCGATCGCAGCGATCATATGGAAACCATCAATCGCTGCGATCGCTGAACTATTTTTTTCAGCGATCGCAGCGATCGCAACGATCGTAGCGATCGCAGCGATCGTAGCGATCATACGGAAACCGGGCTTAATTTTCACAAACGTGACTGCAGTTTGCAGTTTGGATAAACACTCATTTTATAAGTGGAAAACTAATTGATTTTAAAAACAATTGCGCGGTGCTTTCACAATAGGGGCATTAACGACGAGATTTATCCTTTCAAAACTGAATGGTATAGAAATGAATGCCTATACACAGTTAAAATGACTCAACTGTCGCCGATGTTTCATAGGCACGTTTATGGCGCTGATTCTTTAAGTTCAGTGGCGCTTCACAGTCTGCAAAATATGTAAATTAAAATACTAAAAGGTATCTGAAAAACACAGTCGTGCGAAAGATTTATCCATCTCTGCGCCGCTTCGCGAAATATCCGAAGTTATTTTTCACAGCAGTTAGCTAGGTTTTCTTTGTTTTTTTGTTTTTTCGGCTGCAGGCCCTGACATTAGAAAAGCTGATGGCGGCCTTGATTGCAACAGGGGTGTGCGATCGTATTGGAATCAAAAGGTTGTTCTTAAAAATTTGCCGAACTTTAGTTCAATTGTTAGTTATTCTACTGATGCGTTACTAGCGCGTCTATTGTAGAAGAAACTTCACTGGGATTAGCTCTCTCCGGTTATCGACATCTATCATGATGGATACTGAAAGCGCGTTAAAATTTTGAAACGCGCGGTAGAAACTTTTTAAACGCGCGATAGAAACTTTTTAAACTTCTGTAGTCGAAACCGGGGTTTCTTTCTAAAATTTCACTAACATCCTCAAGTTGTCTAGTATCAAAAAAAAAATAAAATAAAAAGACAAACAAGACGAGTAATATGAAAACTATATGGAACATTCTTATCGATCAAAAAAAACAAATATTAACAAAGAAAGAAAGATTTGGCCAAGCGTACGCCATAAATCAACTCAGAGAAGTTGTTTACGAGTCCAAGACCCAAAACGTGTTCAAAAGAAGTGTCTCTGTGAAGTTGACAAACAAAAGATGTTTACTACAGCCGAACCTAGATAATATGTCAAATTAACTTTGCTGGTAAAAACAAAGGATGTGTTCCACAGCGAACTAGATAAAAGATTTCGTCGAACATGGTGTTAGCGTCAGTTGAGTCATTTCAACTTGTATAGTCATTAAAAAGTTAGAATAGCTAGTTATTGTAATTGTACACCATGGCTATGTCAGGGTTAGAGTCGGTTGTAGTCCACTTAATACACCAAGTAATTTTCAAGTAATTAGTTATACCCAAGCAGGGTTCGTGAATTAGTCTTAAGCTTACAAACAAACAACCAATCAGAATGTAACAATTCTTTTCGCACGTGCGAGATGAGCATATACAAATATGCAAAATAAAAACCAAGCGTGAAGCGAGGGGGAAACCAAAAACAACAAACAAAAAAATTAAATACAAGGTAGCAACACGTGTATCCGGCGTCGAGCATCCTTTAAAATTCTCAGCTTATTTCTCATTTTTCTCCGACGGTTTGCCGCACGAAAAAAATAAATAAGAAGAAAAACTAGACACACTTTAAGTCGGTCAACCATGTTGACATTTCACGGATCAACAGTAAGGGCCGTTACGAACCTCTTTTAATTCTGACGTCATCCATAGGCTAATTAGAACTAACTGTAGTTAACTGCGTGGTGTGACCGCAAAGTCGACCGAAAGCACTGACTACAGTTAGGCATGATGTCACGTAACTTGAGACTAACTTAAGTTAAACTTTAGCTACGTCGTACATGTGACCGCAGCCAGTGTATCAGACGTCGCACTTTATGCATACTCTTTTTATTAATGCATACTGATGAACGGAACCTGTCCCCTGCGACCTTAACAAGGTGACATAGCTCCTTTAAAATCTATTTGATGTGGCATGCTTAATACTATGGATAACTTCACCTTCTGGTCTTTCTGGGAAGGCAGATTACCACTTAAAGTATCACTTAGGAGCTTTGAAAGTAGCCTTTCAGGACGACGTTATTCTGGTAATCGTTGTTTCCCGTATCGAGGTTTCCCTGGGGTTTGTAGCGGCCAACAATGTACGTGTAGTGCAATGTGTTTCGTTAAACATTAAACGTGTTTCGGTGATGACGTGAACACAGCATTAGTCAAATCAACCTACGAAGCCAGCTTAAACTTCGCTATCGGCAATTGTGGCGGCCCACCCGGTTTGTGATGGGTTTACCCATTTTATAATTATTATCTTATAAGCAAAAAAGGCGAAAACAAACAAGTCGTGCTTCTTGAGCACGTTGCGACTTTATTAATCACATGATAGTACAATCATTACATGTTTATCGTCATCGCCAACCGGTATATAATCAGTTGATGCAGCTAATGGGCATGTCTACGACGTAACAGCGTTTGATCCCACGACGGGTTATTGCTTACAGTATTACAATAGGACTGATCAAAGGAACCTTCCAAGACGTTTTTCTTATAATCGTTGTTTCCCGTGTCGAAGTTTCCCTGGGGTTTGTAGCGACCAACGATGTACGTGCATTTCATTCCATTTTCTGGTATGTCCGCTTTTCCAATACCCAGCGTTGTACTGGCCTTCCACACAACTTGGGTGAAATGGCCTGCGCCTCCTTGAGAGCCAGATCTTCCAAAATTATAGCCTGGTTTGCACACCTCGTTGTACCTACAAAGGAAAGAAAAACGTGAAAGACGTTTTCTACGCAGTTGACAATGTTATGATGCCACACTATAATTATAGGGACAGGCAGGTTGCTCGGAGAAGCCATTTAACGTTTTCAGAAAACAATTTTTGGCGAATTCCTCAATTTATTTTGCTAAATATTGAAATTTTTGCTTGCACCTTTTAAAAAATCCGTTCTGTTCTCGTGATAGGAAAGCCAAGGTTGAAAACTGTTCTTGTAAATGTACGACACGAGATAATTCCATGACAATCATGTTTTGTTCCATATTTTAAAGAAAATGCAAGACTTTTAAGATTCACAGTAAGTTCTAATACATTTGTTGTCCATTTTATCGTCTTAATTGGTAGTGTTCCATTATAAGCCAAGTATGTCTCAAGCATGAGCTCGACCCAAGCCCACTTGCGATTCGTAAGAAACAGTGGGGGGGTTCACACATGAGGAGGTGTATTACTTGGAACATAAGCTGTCAATCACTATCAATTGTTTGCGCCGCTACACGTCCGTGCCTTTTAGTCGGCTTCTGTTTTCCCATTGGTCAAGTGCTATCTCAAGTGTGGTGTAGATCATAAACTTGGCAGCGTACATTCGGCGCCTTTGAAACAGACATGTTTCAATTGTCACAAAGTGAGGTGCAAGTATGTGCATCTTACTCTTTTCAGTGTGAAAACGCCAATTATTATAAATATAAGATTCATTTCAGATGAACGAAGGTGATTACCCTGGACTAATGCCTCTAAGTTTTGCGTATGTTTTGCTTTCTTTTTTTTCGGATCTATAGTTCAGGTCTGGCAGTTTTTTTAGTTTTCTTGCTTTTGTACTTTTCGGATCGAATACAACCTACGAATATAAAACCGGACAATTTTAGGAACTTTTCGTGAATTCTACGTTTGTAAATACCACGGAAATAAAAGAGTATTACTGTAGCTTTAACTCCATGTCATCAGATACAAAAAAGAAAATATTAAAAGTATGCTAAAAAGTTACTTTGCAAAGTATACATATTTTCTTTGCTCATCGCACGCACGGGCATCCAGTGTTCACAATGCGAGAATCAAAGCAAGGTTTTATGAACTGGGCTTTCTGTATTCGTATAGGGCGTGACAGCAGCTAGCGTGATGGACATGAACCCTCAAATTTGATTTGCTCTCGAATTTTCACTTCCGCAGCGCCAAAAAAAGCAAAATCAAAAACGTGTATACGTTTTCCCGTAAAAAAAAGAACAAGAGGCTACAGGTAGCCTATACATGTAGTCATGCGCATACTAAAGAACGATTTATGGACATTTTATGGTTTATTTTGAACGAGTCACGTAACAACCCCCCCCCCCCCCCCCCCAACGAATTTTGCACGACACACATTTTACCACCACTCAAGACATGTTGATTGAAGGTACTTATTTTTCTGCACTCGCTTTGAATATTTAATTTATTGATTCCCGATCAAACCCACACTAGTCTAATACTTCCCAAACCGTGAATTATTTCTATTACATTAGGTTATCCCCCCTTCCCGATAGATAGCAAGATTTCTTGACCCCTCCCCTTCCGCCTGGGTTTCCGGACCCGCTAGATTCCTCCCGACCGGATTTCCAAGCCCAGTAGGGCTGTCCCTAAGTTGCTCCAATTTTCTCAAAAAGTTGCTCCAATTTTCCAAAAAAGTTGCTCAAAAGTTGCTCAAAAGTTGCCCCAAAATCCAAAAGTTTCTCAAAAGTAGCTTTCAATTTTTTGGTGTAAGAGATTGATTTACAACTCAAATAACGATTTAATTAATAAATTTCGCTTTACATAGATATCAATGCATAATTATATTACACTGACTCATCAATATTGTAAGACTGAGTCTCTCTCAACCCAACCACGTGATTGTATTCGAACAAAACAAACTTTGCTAATATGCTTATAAGGATATAAAGTTTCTCTGACATAAACGAGTGTTTGTGGTATAAAGCCATGTTCTTTCAATATTTACAATATTTACACTGTCCCTGAGGTTTTGCACCACCAGCTACCCCTCTACCGACACATAATTCATGATTTCATGTGCGCTTATTGTCATTGTAACGTAACATGCATGACCGATGTTTCCACTGTTTCCTCTAATGCTGCCTCTTGCTGCTTGCTAAATGCATTTTGTAGCAGACTAAACACTCGTTCAGCCGATGCTGAACTAGGCTGCACCAACAAGATCTTTTTGACTGCAGCAGACCAATTTGGGAGAGCAGCGGCATGTGTAGCCCACCAATGTACTTTGTCTTCTTCTGTTTCAATGGCTGCACCATCAGCAGTGGCCAGATAGTTTGGCAGCTCTTCCACAAGCTGTACAACCTCTGCATCAGTAATGAAACTAAATTGCTTTAGTTCCTGGACTGATACAGCAGTTGGACGTAGTGCTTGCACCTGTACTGGGCAACATAAGCGTGCAGCCTTAAATGCACGAACAACATTGTGGAACTGCACACTGAATTTCTGTTGGTAAAAGCGGAAGCCTGCATTGATGCATGCCTTTCCTTGGGCAACTAACTGGTTGTACAATGCCATATTTCTACCTGCATGTTGGCGAGCTTTGGCCTCAGTGTTTGGATAAGAGTCAATGGCTATT